>JAJEKV010000002.1:7023045-7662653 GCA_021234155.1 Isoetes taiwanensis
TGCAAAACAGAAGAGTTCATAGCCCCAGTTGTTGCAAACAACAGAGCGTAAAACAACTTAGCAAACAGATTTTCAGTCATCGCCAAAATGCGCCCCGCTTCCGCGTTGGGGAGTCAACTCCACCTGACGTCCGCCTGGCTGACGCAGCCTGCTTGTTGGCATGAAAGAAAAAGAAGGCAGCCATCACATAGAAAGCTCAAAGGAAAGGGCAAGGGGAATGACGACATTTGAAAGCTAATAGCACGGGAATTCAATGAAAGTTCTGGTTTAAGACACCGGTCAGCGCATTAGCCGAGCAGCAACGCCATATCGCGCACATGCATATACGACACGTGGTGAACAAACGCTCAACCATTAATACAGGCCATAACAATGGCCGCGGAATCACTGGCCAGCGAAACAGTCGTATCCGGTGAACGAAGACCAACCGTCCGGGTCGCGACAGGTTAAATAACGCATCAAAGTAAATCCAGAGTGCTGAAAAGCATTGAGTCTGAGCGAATCTTCTGTCGCCACCGCCGTTACCCGTCAGTGATACAACACTGGCAGTCTCATAAACAGAAGTTTAGAGAAGACAGGCTGCGTGCTTTATGGCAATGTACAGTTTTGGGATCCTCATTCTGAATGTTAATCTTCCTCGCAGGATACCTGCCGTAACAGTTATCGCATTCGACGTTGATAAACAATCACTAATTATAGACGAACCGTGATTGGGGCGGCGATTGCCTGCGCTCTGGTGACAATGCTCTAATAGGCAGTTGCACGCGGAAACGCGGTTTAAGCGTCGGGTCATCCATCGCCAGAGCCTTCATACCATGACGCTGGCATATTAACCGTTCACGCACGCTGATGACGCGAAGTACTTCGAGAGCATACAAAACTTCGTCGCCACTCGACAGGTAAAGGCAGCAGCAAAACTTTAACGATGATGAAAACAAGGTGCCATGGGGTTCAGCTGTCGTCAAGACGAGCTGAAAATCGCACATGCCGGAAAGATTGCAAAATAAGGTAAATAAAATTGCTTCTGCTTCTTTTGGTCAGAGAAGCCAGAGTTATGAAATCCTATTAATATTCTATAAAAGGATGCCTGTTAGGATAGTATGGTTGCGAATGCACATCTTCAGATATGAATCGCACGATAACACCTTATCAGTAGGCCATCAATTTGGTATTGCAACGATGAAACGCAAGTATTGACGAAGATAAATACCGAAGGAAATGACAAATTCCGTTTATTTAGTTCCAGCTTTCATCATAGCAGTAGCCACAAAGGCTCCAGCCTGAATGTTTCTCAAGATGATATACTTCAGCCGTATTCTAAATATCGGATTTCGCCCGATCGAACTACCCACTAAAGGCTGGAAGTTGAGTTACCAGCGACATCATATCGACGTTGCCATTATTGTCTGGTAACGGGCGGTTTTCGCCCTCATATCACTGTCGGTTTCCATAGTTTCTAAACATACGGCAGCCAATGCTTCGCAGCCCCATTAACACATGCATAATGCCCATTCATCAAGCGTCGGGTACCAACATTTGTCGAGATCAAGATACATAAAAGAAGTTAGGCTGCAGAAACGTTACGTGCTCTATCTCATTTTCGTCGCCAAAATCATTGCTCGCTTCCAATATTTTGATAGTGTAAACGCTGAGCATTCATGATGTCGAAAGCCGGGTCAGTCATAACCGACCGCTTTTCTTCATTGCCTAATAAAACCACCGATGATGTCATCATCACCGCCAAACATCTAAACAGCTATATCCTCGTTAGTGCCGTAGTACCATGTCGGCATTCAAAATAATAAGGTCAGCAATTGTTCAGGGATCCCCGTTGCCAGTACAGCCTACCTTCATTCTTCCAAAATGTACGCAAAGAACCGCCACCGGTATCTACGAAATCACGCCGCTAACAAACGCTCATTTAAGCTGAGAATTGCACACGAAATGCTACCGTCATCAAGACAATAAGTACCGCAGGGTTCATTAATAACGCAGCCATCATACCGAGAGCTACCGTAAAGCTCCATGCCTTCAGCGGGCCTCAAAGGTCATAGCTCATAACACATCGGCAAGAACATAAGCATGGTATCAAGAACAACGACCGACGATGCTACGTAATGCAGCCAGCATCAGTAGTTCTCTCTCTCCCAGCTATCGCACGCATGCAATATAAAGCAAACAACGCAGCCAGTTACCTTATTTCATTTAAAATGTTCTGAGCATTGCACCTCATTTTAATATTCACAGTGGAACCGGCGAATGATCAGTCATGCATCACGCTGTAAATCACCATAGCACTTCATGCGTGGTCAACACGTTCAATGCCGTTTCAACCGGTGACAGCTCAGTACCGGGTATTTTATGTTGACGCAACAATATGCCATTGTCCTTCTGCCTTTCATCAGCATTTGGCAGTTCCGTAGTCGTTATCCTCCATCTATACAACATCTCAATAAAGGTTACGGGTTCTCAGCCAATAGACACGCGATATCGGCTCCATTCAGAATGAAAGCCGGTTTATCAAGAAAAAAGAAAGAGCAAGCAAATGCAAGGGTTATTTTCGCATACCGTTCACGTACCATTTAAAATGCACAATATCAACAATAAACACTTTTTTACCAATAAAGCATTGAGCTGAATGACAAAGCATTGACTGAAGACCAGCGCAGACAACCCGCAATGAGACGACACTGCGTGACCACCAAAGTGCTCGCCATATTACCACAACGCCACTGCGCCAGTTGTCGATTAGTTTCCAGTATAAGGCCTATTATTGCTGCCATTGGAATATGCCACAAACTCACATGAATGAAATGAATATTTTCAACATTGATTGCTGTATCTGAGACAGCTGCATGGCGTTTTCTGGTAAGCATTTCCTGCCGGGAGAATCTACTGTCACTCTTCCACAACAACACGCTAATCATAAAATTTAACCAGGCGCGCAAGACAGTACAAGTGTCCTGATACCGTTATCGCTACTGCTGGAAAATGCAAAGTTTATCAGCATCACGTTTCGAAGTCTTTGAATACAGTCGCCGCATATAATACATGTTGGTTATGGCGAGAGATATACGACCGTTTTTCATTAACCAGTTACCACGCCTTTGTAATACATGCAACAGCGCAGAAGAAAAGAAACATGCAGCTCGACATCATCAAGCCTGTACGTGGAAGGCAGCCTTCCATTGCGCCAGACGTCACACCTCTTCACATACCAGCGAAGCGTTACCGACCGGCGACGGTAAGCACGACACATACCGTGCACCATCAAAGCCGCTCGCGTACGTAAACAGACGGGCGCGTCATTTGCACAAGAGCTGTCGGAAGAACTTCGCGTTACGGTCACGTACGCTCGTGTGGCTCACTTTATATTTTCCACAATAATGCCCACCAGCCATCAGTCAAGACCGTATATTGCTCGATGTACATAAACCACAACGTTATCTATGACAGTAATTTAGCGAGCTGGTGCTGTTACCATATCACAGAGATTAACGACGTCGCACAGACCGTTAACTTTGATACTCCAACATGTGGGATGCAAAGTCGAGTTTCTTTGACGTCTGGAGGGTTTTGGCGTCGCATACAGACGGCCGTCTGGCCGCATTAGCGCTACCCGCCAGCTCGGCTATCGGAAATAAGCAGAAACTGTTTTTACCTGCCAGCTTTGGTTTAAAACAAACTATTGGAATGTCTCATGTCACACCTGTCGACAGCTTGAATGATCAGAAAATACGGGGATGAAAGCCGCGAGGTTACAGCTCAGTTCATTTTGGTTTCGCGTATCACCGGGTTGAGTCTGCCGCAGGAGCGTGATATCATTACCATTTACGAGTTATCGCCAGAGGAAGCGTCTCGTGCCCAAATCATTTTCGTTATCTCGTCATAATTCGTTCGGAGAACATCTATCAGTTAATACTATGACGATCATTTAATAACATATGGCCGGGAGTCAGTAGCACGCCATAGCTGGCGCTGGTTTATCCAGATAGAGCATTCATAGAGAATTGGATTCCACGATCCAAACTCATCTTTATACATGGAAGTTGGGTTTTCGTGCCTGCTGATACGTTTTAAAATGCATGGATAAGACACGTTGCACATTTCATGCGTACTGCCGTTATAAGCCAGCGAAATCAAGGAAGGAAAACGATAAGGTGAAATAAACGCAAAGAAAATGCACGCGAGTATGCCGATGAGTCACCACCATCTGGCCTTTGGCTGCCGTTTCTCAGATGGGGTACTTTCAGCCACGCCAACACGTTTTCTTCTGCATTGAATAGACGTTATCGATGACCAGGTATGCCGTACGGACATTGCTTCAACATGCAAAATCATCCGTGATAATACATTGCTGTGTATCACCGCAACAACAGACAGCCTGCTCGCCTCTCTTCCTACCAGCTTCGGCGCGGCTGGCGAAGCAAAGTCAGCACCGACGATTTCAGAACATGGGAAAGCGAAAAGATGATGCTTCACGCAGGCAAGCATCGTCATTTCGCCTTCTCTGGCACCGCCATTTCATAATACTTGGCTAATATTTGCTGCTCATTTACAAGTTTTAAACCAGCATTAAAATATTTTGCAAGATGACCAAAGATTCTATGGTATTTCACGCACGGGGTTTGCATTCATAAATGAGTTCGAAATGTTGTAGTGTCGGAGATTGCGATTTTCAAATGGATTACCGAGCCTGTGGCACTTCTGCGTTTGGTATTTAATTGTACCAGACTATTTTCAAATCTCATGAAGAAAGACTGCGATAAATTGACGCGAGTTGAAATCTGAAAGCTATGTGGCTGGACATGATTACAGGGCGCCAGTACCTACTGTTGATGCATCGTTGACTTTGTGGACATGATTATATTTTAAAAGTTTGAGAATAGTTTAATGGAAAGTACGAGCTGTTTTCACTGTAACCGGTCATAACACAAGCATTGCGTTTCCTGCGACAACCCTTGTCGGCACCAACTGGCAGAAAGGAGGGTCTTCACGCTTAGACAGCTTTAAATATCATCATCGCGGCATTAAAGGTAATGAACAGACCATACAAGATATTGCCTGCGCCTGGTTTCTCAATAACAGCGGAATAAAAGTCAAGAAAGGCAACCAAAGTTACGTCACGCTGATACCGCCACGGAAAATGATGCCCAAAATATTCCGGCACGACCAACCGACCGGTAAACAGCATCTTTTCAGCGTAACGCCGTCGGGGAAATATGGGCATTTGCGCCCAACACCAGCATTTAAGAATACCACGCATGCCATTGAAGTCACGTCGGTAACAAATAGTGACGGGTCAGCGAAAGCGAAACAATACATGCAAAGCGTTAGGTCGACAAAGGGCCTGAACAAAATCACCCACCGGAGAAGACACGATGAGCAGTCACATGAATATTGAAACGCACCAGCCGTGAAACGCACCAAACATTGTCGGGTTCCACCGGTCGGCGCAAAGAGCGTTCTTCCCATGGAATGGACTACGGGAGCATTGCAGTCGCCATTAAACGTATCGGAGTACTTTTAAAACAATATAACACATTTGACGCGATTGCTCAACATCAAAGATTCACCGACAACACATGCCAAGAATATCACCAAATTATCAAACATCGCCACATTCTTTAACAAACAGCCGACGCGATAAGGGTTTGCAAAAACAATATGCAACTAAAGCCATTCACGGCGAAGAAGCTCGCCGCGCAAGTACATAGCTGTACTTCCGTGACCGAAGATTGACCAAATTGCATGTTCGCGTAGTATTCGTCAAGAAATATCAATAACCAACATCATCTTCTATCAAACACGTGGCCCGCTTCACCCCCCACAAGAAGGTCAAAATGTTTAACGTCAATATAAAGAGATACCATGAAAGGTTTCGCCAGGTTGCAGAAGGCGTTCATAGTTGTTATTCCAGCCAATATTCAGATTAACGCATCGCACGATGAAGAGTTTATAAGCTTTATCATACGTTATTTTTGTGGGCAACCAGCAGCCATTTCGTGCCACTCCACAGTTTCGTCAGACTGTTCACAAAGCACCGTGTTCAGCGCCGTTTAGAAGTCGAGGTTGCTCTTTCTTTAAGCTTCGTTCAGCGACAGCCTCCTCATACCGCATCAGATGTTCCCAGAAGATATCACATGAATAGTAATGAGCTACTCTTTCTTCTTGTAAACTTCCATTTTCTTCACAAAGCGATTTGTGAAGGAAAGGCAAAAGACTCAGAAGTATCAGCATTACGCCATACTAATTTTGGCTCGTTGATGTGGGTGTCGCATTATCCTCAATGGTCGCCATCAATGCGCTTCGATCGTGTTTTTTTAACATGTCATTGATGGTATTATGGTTCGGTAGATGAATATTGAATGGTAAATAAGAGAAGAAAGGGATTTGTTATAATGCAGCCGTCGCTTATGCGTCAGCCTCAACAAGACCCGGAGACTACCAAACAAGGAGCATGAGCATAAAACAAGATAATCAGTAGGTAATTCTAAATAGGAAATTTGTAGATTCAAATTGATTTCCATAGAAAGTGTATGTATAGTCATGAACAAAAAACTATTTAAAGATCAGATCCACCTTACATATATGGATACAATGAAGAATCGGGCCACCATTATGTTCGACCGCATATTTAGCATCTACTTTCATAAAATCACCTGGAATCTAACAAGAAGAATTTTCCTATTAGAATTCACCCACATTCTTGTTTATGCTCATGCTCCTTGCTGGTAGTCTCTGCATCTTTAGTTGAGGCTGATGCAATGCCTCCTTGTTGGTCAATTCCCATAGATCCACTGCTTTGTAGGGATCTTCATTTTGCACATCATCTCAAGTAGCCTTGTTTTAATCGCATTCAATGTGAAAAGTTGCTCTCGTGAATTTCCTTTTGCCTTGCCTCATTCCTCCCATCCCATTAAGTTAGACCATAACCCTGTACATCTCTCGTGATCCACCGTGACTTTGTGTTAAAAAAAAAAAAAAAAAACACATCTCACCTACATTCCATGAGCGGACATGCAGATAGAATAAGAAGAGCTACACTTCTGGTGTGGAATGAATTGAGAATGATGCATTCGACATCACCGGACAAGAGGTAGATAATCGCTTTTGAAGGAAATTCAAGGAACCCCACCATTTGGGGATGAAGCTTGTATTAGCCTAAGCAAGGATTTTAGGCAAAGAAATCCATCCATAATCAAACGAGCCAAAAAGATGGAGGTTCTTGCAAAATGTGTCAAGGGCATGTGGAAACACTTCAAGACCCCCGGCTCGAGGCTAAGTCATGAGAGTTAGCTCGTCTTTCCTTTCCTAAATCACATAACTTGTAATTTTAGATTGTCATGAGGATAAGGCTAGGTACGCGAGGAAACAGTTTACAAGAAGAAGAAAGATGAGGTAGTATTACCACTATTATTCATGTGTGATGTATACAGTTTATCAATAATTCCTCAATGTGATGGGATGCGTGAGGCTATCCTCAAGGAACAAGGGCTTAAAGAGAAAAAGAACTTGAACGCCCTCGTAGGAATGCGTACTTCTAAAACGTGAAAGAGAAAAGCTGATCTAGGTGAAGAAGGTATATAGAACCCTAGTCCATTAGCCCAACCCTCGTATGAGAGATGAGTGGATCCGACTATTGAAATTTGTAGGTGATTAAGGAACAAGGACTACAAAACAAGTGCAAAGTAATCGTGACGCCCCTCAAAATGCTATTATGAATAAAGCTTTATAAATGTATCTTCATGCGTCTGGTCGCTAGTCTAGTGGTAATACAATTCAGTCTGTTGCGTTCTGTAGGTCTCGAAGTTTGAGACCTAATCGCGATCTTGAACCAGTCAAAACCCACAATGGCACGCTAATGTAAAAGTAGTTGGGGCAAAATTCAACAAAGCAATGTGTGTTGTCAGTTATTCAGCTTGGATGTCAGCCTAGTGGTGTGTGACGTTAAAATACTATCTTACATCTATTATTTAAATTATTTAATTATTTTAAAAGTAGTATATGAACATGTAAAAAGTATACGTTAGGGCTCACATGTTTTGAACTACCGAAGAGTTCACTGTAGTCAAAGATGATGATATATTTGAGTTCTTAACATCTTCTTGACACATCACAGTACCTTGACAATATAAAGTATGTACTACTACTCTTGAACATAAATACAATTTCTTTTAGCTGAATCTTGTAGTCTAGGTGCACTTTTAAAATAAATTATGTAATTCTGTATCGTAGTTAGTACCTTTTTGGGTAATTTTTTATGTAGGTCTCTAACATGCTTTCACCCATGGATGAATCATTTCGCTAGACATAACTTTGTTTCTTTGCAAGGCAAAGAGATAAGTGGCCAATATCAAGATGTTTTTCTATTCCTGATCCCGTATTGACACCATGTGTATTTCTTTTTTTTTGTTTGTTATGGTGATGCGTAACCTTTTTTTGATGTTTAGATGTAGATTTTGAACACATTTATTAGCATGTTTAGTTGAATGGTTAAGTCCTTTGAGGTGTAGGGTCTCGGAATTTAGTGTTGAATAACATGAGTAAACATATGGATTTGAATTTTAAAACTGACGTAAAAGTAAATCATTTTATATGTAAAAGGTGTTCAGTTTTGCTTTAAAAGCAAAGATTTCGCCAATTATTAAAAAACGGTACAAAGCCTATATAGACAAGAGGTAAGTTGATTGTCTAGTTGTTTTCGTACTCGAAGGATTACACGCTTGTACAATTGATTTTGAATATTCCTCGCTGGATTTTGTTGAGATACTATTCACGGAATTTCTTAGTGGCGACGCTATCATTTTCATTATACAATTCTCCATCGTCTATCTCCATATGCTTTGTCAAGGAGTTCGCCATTTCTATAGTGTTTTCGGTATGCTTTGGCTCAGTATCAGATGAAACCGCAGTGTTGGTAATCGCTTTGATTTGCACAACGTGTTGTTCTTCTTACACGCTTCAGCCTCTGCAATGTGTACAAACATAATCGCATGCTATCGGGGTAATTTGTGTCAGTTCTCCTTCCTTTGATCCGCAGCCATATGTCGCTACATACCAAAATTACTTGCATATACGCAGGATTGGTACAAATTGCTGGTTTACCGCTACGCCTTGTCAAGCTAATATTACGACTTGGATACACAATAAGTCTTTCAAGGCCAATTGTTAATGTGTCAATTTACAAATTGTCTGCGTGTTTCCTTTCTTCTGATCTCTTTCCTCATGTAAGAATGCTAAAAGCGGTATGGATGCGGGAGAGACCGCCAGTCGTCTACAATGCGACCTTGCAAAATGCTTTTGAACAAAACCACCGGCTTGTCCCCTATGAAATATAGATTAGTTTGTATTGCTATAATGACAAAATAAGAAATAGATTTTGTTACCTTTGAAGAATCTGTTTTGCAACTCATCAAGCAAGTTGGTTCTCGTTTCTTTTCCGTAATGTCAAGTTTGCCATGTCCCTTCTCTTTGGTTGTCACGGCTGATTTTAGCGACGCCTTCCCGGCAAGATCTTGTGTCTGATGACTACGTAGCGTTTCATGCATTTTGTGGTGGAGCAAATTGCATAAGCTTTTCGGCCAGACAGACATGCCTTTAACGCCCGAGGGTTTTATGATTACTGAAGTAGGCCGCACTTGGGTGATGTGTGTCCCCGCTCCACCATTGTAAACTTCAGGTCACCATAATCGCTTTTGATTTCGACCAGATCGCCAAGAATGCCCATGTTTAGTGATGATTAGCACGGATATTTAAAGTTCAATCTAGAAACGTGAAGGGATTGGTAAATCCTTTCTATAAATACTAGTTAGGGTGCTTCATTGCTGGTTAATGCCGAGAACCCCAGAAGGATTGCTCTAATATAGCTTGTAAGAGATTAGGAGTTACAATGATCTTTGTTGAAGATAATAGAGGTCAAGAACAAACATTTTTCTCCATTAACCTCTATTCCTAGAAAAATACCTCAAACTTAAAATAATCATATGTCCCACAATGCACAAAGTCACAACACTTCCTTAGCTCCTTCCATCACTTGAATTAAGAACACTTGAAGCTTAAAATTTATTTCTCAATCATGTCCAACAATCACTTAATTGCCACTTGAAATTAAGAACTTCAAGTTTAAAAATTGCCTTTCAATCACGCCACCTTGTTTCTCAACGTCCCATAGTGCACAGAGTCAATGTGGAATGGGAGTTCTATTCATGTTTATTGTCTTCATACCTTGTTCTATATAAGTTTGAAAGTAGATAATGCGCAGACAAAAAATATAAACTTATGAGGGCAATTATTTAGATGTATGTAACAATAATGATCCATTTTCACAAAAGGTTGTTTATGAGTGAAATTATTTTATGTAGCTTAAGTGTCACGAATAATGATCCATTTTCACAAACAAGTTATATAACTTGAACTCAGAACTTCTAGAACATGATGATGCAAACCCTTACGCATAGAAGCCATTGCATGAAATGCCATATTCTTGTAGATCTCATTTCGATGGTTGATCACTCAACTCTACTCTTTGTTAGTCATCATTGTAAATGAACCTTAAAATGTGCTCAAACTAAAATTATAGTTTAAAACTATGCCCAAATGAACCTTAAAATGTGCTCAAATTAAATTATAAATTAAAACTGAGTGCTCTGCTGGCAAGAAAACGAAATGGTAAATGCCTTCTTGCATGTTCTTGCATTAATATTTTGTAAACATCTATCTTTGTTTTTCCAAAACATGATTTGAATGGACATGTTTCAATCTAAATCTCTTTATCGGTGCCCCCCTTTGCTCCTTCCAAACATGGGCTTGCTATATCTCTTGCTAGCTCTGCTCAGAAATAAATTGGTTCTCCACCTATTACAGAAGCTGAATTAAGGAAGGAGAGAGGCAAAGGTAGAATAAGGAATGATCTGATTACGTGTAGAGGTAGAACCACAATCGGAGGAACATTTTACCCAGATTGCATATGCATCTAGCAATGTATTTCCTGTTGCCAAAAACCATTCAGTTCATGGTTACTCTTTGCATGTTGAGAACAAAACATCCATGCAATTTCATACCCAATAATCTCTTCAATTTGTTGTGCTGCTCATACCATTGCACTATTCTATATTCTATTCTAGAAGAAAACGTGTTCTTTCACAATCTTAACTTCTGTAAGAGAATTGATGCCTTATCACATAAGTAGAAGTTCAGTAATAATATCTAGTAAATTAAAATTAGATGGATAGTAATCTGTCAATACTTACATGTGCTTTAAGGAGGAACATGATAGAGCATATGCTATTTACTTGCCTGTCATTTTGTGACCCGTTGCACCTTTATATTTCATGTTTCCTTCTCTTGAGAAAATGAGGTTTGTAGTTATGGCTATAGCAATGGCAGATTCAAAGATATCCACACCATGATGAGAATAATCATAACCTTTCAGACATAACTATTCTAAGTCCGTCTGGGCTTCACCGACCCTCAAAATCTATGCATTTTCGCTTGCATTAGGGGAACATGCATCAAAAAACTTCCAGCACACTAAATGCAAAAACTGCTCAAGAGAATTTTTCCACATAGCTAAACTAAAGATAGGTTTGGATCATTAGGAATCCCAAGATACTCTATAATCAAGATGCTCCCGCCCAAAAGCTAATAACGAAAATGCTAACCTTAGGAAATCTATGCATAATAGAGATGGTGAACTTGAGCTCCAAGAAGAGCCTTCAAAATTGCAATCCAACACCAAGAAGCCCCTTAGAAGAACCGCTTTAGCATGCCCCCAACCAAACTCCGCCATATGATGTTGTAGAAGTTCGTCTGATCACTTCAAATATGAACCCAACTGATTAGATCCTTGAAAATGGTATGGTCTCATGTAATATTTCTCCAGACATGATTATAATATTTAGAGATAATAACACAGGAATACTACAGCCAGAGATGAAAGTTTGAGCTTCAGCTTTTAGGTTTTAAAAGAGACGCTTCTCCTCCCTGCCTTAGCCGTGGAGCCTGTCGAAGATATAACCCCTTCCAAAACCAGAATCAACAGATGAGATCCACTTCCACAAAACCGCACGGATCCTATAGCCCGGCAGAATACTATCAGGTGTCACGAAACCAAAATGAAGGTCCCGCCCCTGGGAACATCACTCATGGAGCCGCGTTGTGGGATGCCATCACCGCTTGAAGCAACAATCCACGCCAAATTAAAACATAGCCTACGGTCGAAGAGCCAAGTCCTTTTTTTTTCCCAAAGAACCAACGGTCGGATGGGTCAAATCAACGCCAGTCGTTCGATCTAGGGCAAGATTCATGACACACATGATAACATTATAATATAGGACATTCCAATAAAAATAGTTTGTTTTAAAAAAATAAAACCCAAAGATAAATTCTAAAAAGGAATCTCTAGCCCAAAGGTTAAAAACCAATAGTTTTTCACAAAAAAAAGCCCGGGACGCTGTAAAAATAATTTACGTCCAAACCTTAGCGATATTCATACGCAAAACTAAAAAGTTTTTCATCGCCGAAAAACAATCAAGAATGACGGCCGCCGATTATCGACATACCCCCGATATGCCCATCATGCCAAAACCAACCTCCTCTAATCGGATTGCCCCCTTAACAGGGGCAATCCAAAAAGAAAGAGAAACTTCAATCTCATGATCCCAACAAGCCCAAAAAGCCACTTTCATCCTACATGATGTTCAGGTAAATGTTATTTCCTATAAAGAGTGCTTAGTCTATTCTGACTCACTTTCTGCCTTTGAAAATACTCAGTCTATTCTGATCGTTGTCCTCCTTTCATAATAGTCAAGAGTATAGAAGTATTGTCCGTAACGAAATGCCAAAAGCATCCTTCTCAGAGATTACTAATCTACTATCTGCAAGATGGAAGGTAATTCTTTTGTTCATTTTAGAGTTTAATAATACATCTGAGCCCAAAATATACAGGTCTTGAATGATGCTGAAAGGAAAGTTTGGTCAGACAAGGCAGCAGTGGCAATGGAAAAATATAAAATGGAAATGGAAGCCTACAAGAAAACACATGCAATGAGCCATGTACAAAGTTCTTCAGCAAGCTAGATGCTCAATGACTTTCTCTGAGCAGTTCTGGAAGTGTGGTTGTGCATGATGTTGTCCTATTTGCTCTTTATTGCAAACAGCTTTGTCAATGGCTTTGATAGATTTTTTTTAATTATGATAATGATATCATTGCCATTTGGCTTACCATCACCAATTCAATGTTGGGCGAGCTTAACCTTCTGCTAATTGACCATGAAAAAAGAAATTGACATCTTAGCATGTTATGTTTCTAAGGAACTAAATGGAAGAGCTTGAGTTTTTACCTTACTCCACATGCAAACCTATTTTGATGACTCAATTTTATATCAATTTCATGTTTCTTCATATTTTCTTGTTTCATATGCTTTCTTCATATTTTTCATATATTACAAAAGCTGTCGAATCTAAACATTGGCTTCAGTTCAACTTGCTTATTCAAGGTTCATGGCTGAAGATAAGCTTGCTTTTTAGACGAGGGCAATCCATATATACAAGATAAATGTTCTTCTCCCCCCGCCTATAAGCCAACATGTATTATATCCGAATCGATTTAGTATTTAAGATTATTCAAGGGTGTGGATGCAAAAACTACTGGATAGAAACAACCCGCATTTTCCATGTGCACATTTTAGATGCTGTTTAATCAATCTGAGCTTCTAGGATGCACCTTTCCAGCAAAGTTTGCTTGTTTGCATACTTGTCTCATACCTTGGCGTTCGATTTTAGCACTTCAAATTATCTGTGTCTTGTGATGTGATGGGGTATTGATCGATTCTTACTATTTTTAGGAAGACCTATTTTATGTGGAGATTTCATGGGCTAAATGTACCCAATTTTTTCGAAGAAGAACTATATGCAATATCTCGATCCAAAAGCTTTTAATCCATGCATTCAATGGTAAAAAATATTCTATTTTCAATGTTCATGTGGGTTTGTGGCATATTCCATGTATATGTCAGTATATACTCAGAATATGTCAATAACTGCTTAAAACCCAATATTGGCTGTAAACTGGCGGTGGCTTCTGTTCCTGGACAACCACTCTCAAAACCGGTTAACCGGAGAGGCTTATTTCCTCTTCTTCTTACTTGTAGTCATCTTAGGGCATAGTCCGACACAATGGGTGTTCGGAGGAGGTGTCATAGGTATCAATCTCATTGCCCGTTCTCTGCTGCCGCATCTTTATCTGACACAGCACGCATTTTAGAGGTAGTCCTTGCAGATCCTTGGGATAAACAATACAACAAGGTAAGAAGCTTTTGTCATTTTTTCCTTTCAATCAATGCTTGTGTTAACGTAGGTAAGTGTTTTTATTTGTTGTCTCAGGCAAGTTTGGACATTCCACATTTTAAGCATCGGAGCACATGGAATCCTCCCCGGGTACCAACTAAATTATCTGCGTTAGGACGAGGTAGTACAGAAAATATATACATTTGCTATCTTTTTCTTTTTCTTGATAAGTAACCATTGGTGATGCAGCCTAGTCCGATTGACTAATGCAGCAAATACTTGTGGCGGGAACGTAACCGAGACCCATGGCTTGCTTTTCAACATATTAGGATGTTGTATAAAGTGGGATAACTTTGTGAAGCGCTACAGACACTAAATGCTACAGAGGAGCAATAGAAAGGCATTCTTAGAAAGTTTTATTTGTATCTTCCATTGTTGCATCAACATAAAGGCTCTCCAATGGGGTAAGTGGTTGCATGCCCATAGGTCTACACATAGATTTGGGGACATTTGCTTGGAATACAATACTCAGTTTTTATCTCAAATGTGAAAGAATCCAAGATGCTGTAAATGTGTTTGACGAAATGACTAGACCGAATGTATTCACTTGGACGATGTTGATTACACAATATGTTCAACATGGAAGTGCTATGGAGGCTTTGAATTTGATTTACATAATGCAAGCAGAAGATGTGGAGCCAGATATAATCACTTATCTCAGTGTCATAAATGCATGCGACAATATTTGATCCATTCCAAGATATTGAAGTCTGGATGGGAATCCGATGTACCCCTTGGCACTGCCCTTAATGTGTATAGTAAATGTGGCGTATTGAGAAATGCTTGCATGCTGTTTGATATGGATGCAAGGAATGTCATTTCGTGGAGTGCAATGCTCATAGGACATTTTCTAAATGGAAATAATAAAGGTGTTCTTGAAGCCTTTGAGCACATGTGTCATGATGGAGTGAAACCAGACACTGTTGCTTATATTACACTTTTCAATACATGCGATGTCTTATCAAACCTAGGAGGAGGAAAGTTGCTACATGCACATGTTTTGAAATTTGATGGTCCGATGCATAGCACGGTTGCTGCGAACTCACTTATTCACATATATGTCAAGTGTTGATGCTTAGATAGTGCTCATGCCATGTTCATCAGTTTTCCTGCCAGTGATGTGTTATGGAATATAATGCTTGGAGGATACACACAATATGGAAAAGGCATGGAGGCTTACCACTTTTTTCGTGGTATGCAATCTCAATATATTAAGCCAGATGAGGTAACTTTTGTGAACCTTTTCATTGGATGCATTAACTCTCTGGGCCTAGAAGAAGGTAAATGGATCCATTTTAAAATACAGAATGCCAATTGTAATCTGAATGTCTTTATTGGTAGTACGCTCATTGACATGTGTACGAAGTTCTCAAGCTTAAATAATGTCCATGAAGCGTTTGATAGAATGCAACTGCGAAGCATTGTTTCATGGAATGCAATTATTGCTGGATATGCTTTACAGGAAAGTAAAAATACATTTTTGCTCCTTGCAGAGATGAAATTGGAAGGTATAGAACCAAATAATGTGACTTCTGCAAGAAGCCTATCTGCTTGTAATGATATGTCACAAGGGATCCAGATCCATGCTGGAATTCCAAAAGACAAATATGAGACAGATTTGGTCATAAGCAGTGGCCTTATTGACATGTACACAAGATGTGCCAGCATATGGAATGGGATACTTGCAACCTTAGCTTATCATGGGGATGCAAATGACATTTTTAAGATGTTTAGGCAGATGTATGATGATGGTGTAATATCCAATCAAGTTAGTTTTCTTTCTTTGCTGAGTGCATGTATTAAGATGGCTTCATTGGAAAAGGAAAAACAGATTCACATGCACATCTTGAGATCTCAGTTTATGTTTGACTCTTCTGTTGGCAATAGCCTTATTGACATGTATGCTAACTCCGACATCATAGAAGATGCTCAACAGATTTTTGATAGGCTACCTTCTCAAAATATTATCACTTGGAATGCAATAATTACATGGTATACACAGCATGGGCATGCAACAATGGTTTTGACGACTTGTAAGGAAATGAAAGGATCTGGTACATGGCCAGACTCTACCAGCCTAACCTGTCTTTTATGCTCCTGAAGTTATGCAGGTCTCATTGATAAATGTTGTTTTTATTTGTGCTTGATGGGCCAAGAATTTGCAATCACCCCTATAGTGGAGCATTATGCATGTCTGGTTGATCTTTTTGGCCATGCAGGGTACATGCAAGAAGCACTAGAACTTGTATTAACCTTGCCATATCAACCAAGTTTAGAAATATGGAGAATACATTGTGATATGGGACTGGCTGAGAAGGCCATACAAAAAGTCCGTCGGGCATTTTCTATGAGGGCAGCCGATGTTTAACGTTCTTCCTAAGACCCAATATGTAACTTTAGCCATTGGAACATCCGATATAATTTGAACAGGTATGCCTGATAATGATGCTCTAGAAAGGTATTCCTTCTTTGTTGTTGACAACTTTATGCTTCCAACATTTTGTTCGATGAGTTTGATCCCATATTTTGCAGACGAAAATGTAAGGTAAGGAAATCTGATAAAATCAGAATGATGCAGAGAGCCCGAATGACATCTACCTTTAGAATCACATCTTTAGAAGTATATGAAGCACATCTTTTTGGGAAACATTCAAGCAACTACTCAGAGTTACTAGGTACTTCATAAAGTTAGAGGTACTTCTTCATAAAGTTCCCTGTTAGTGTACGTTCAAACACCTTCATAGATGATACAAGACATGACGATGCCAAACAGACTAAATGTTCTCCATTAGGTTTGTCATTGATGCTACAAAACTGGTTTACATTGTTCTCTTCTCTGTTCAATTTGCTTAAACATTATGTAAGCCATGATTAATGCCCATGATTGTATTTCACATGTCCACGGATAATGCCCGACATCGTTAGACACAAGTTTTTAATACAAATTATTGAAGATGCCTTTCACATTAAAATTGTTGCTCAATATTAACGGAACCCCATGCTTTTAGATTTCATATCTAGAAGATGCAATACATTCACAACCATACTCTATCTAGCAAATCCTTTCATAAATGTTGGGGAATATTAATAGGATTTCATATCTCCTTTCATAAATGTTAGAGAATATTAACAGAGTTTATCTAAGAATTTTCCTTATTTTCAAGTTTTCTATTAAGAAACTTAAATAGAAACAATTTACACAATTTTTTGTATTTGCAATCTCAATATTGAATTTGCTTATGTCTTAATTCACCATACATTTTCCAATTTTAAAGCTCGATAAATTTGTACAAAACTTTTATTGAACTTAAGAAAACGAAAAATCTGCGGCCACATCCTCAGGGCACTGGAGGGCAACCCTTTGTGCGTAGCACCTTGTTTTATGATATCATGTTCAATAAGTTACATATACTCTTGAACTCTTTACCATATCAAGTATTCATGTTCAACAAGTTACATATGCTCTCAAATTCTTCACGATATCAAGTATTCATGTTCGACAAGTTCCATATGCTCTCGAATGTCTGCAATTCAAACATCCATTACTTGTTATGGTTTAATAGGTTATGAAGTGATGGCTTGAAGATGAACACAACAGTGTGTTTTGGATATTGTACACACTCAGCCACTAGACTCCACTTATTTTCTTCTATGTCGAAGGCATCAAAATAATCACAAGTAAATGTCTCATTAGAATGACAAAAGTACAATCGTTTGCCATCCTTTACAATCATTTTGAGTTCCTGTCAAGCTTCTATAGATGCATAGGGTGGAGTGGTTATTGATCTTAGGAAAAATCCATTCGCATTTGCCTATATCAAACGTCCAGAATGCATGTTCTAGAACATTGTCTTCCATGATACCTGTAAGAAATTGTTAATCACAGTTTACTTTCACAAGAACTGAGGGAGATATGATTAACATTCCACTTCTCAGAATGAGATCCAAAACAAATACATTACTTCATAAGCACACACCACTTAATGTCAATGATCTTCCTTATGCAAACTTCTCATTTATAATATGAACTTCAATCCACAAACCATTAGAGCAAGTTCAATATCTATAGCAATGTACCTCGAATATTTAAAAATGAAGTCATAGATATTAATCAAGGTCAATATATGGACCCTTTACCTTTAAAACTCCAATGCGCTTCACTGAATAATAACCTGCCTCCTCTTCAATTCATCTTTGATTCGTTTATAGCTACCAGTCCGGCCGATTGGCCTAACCGATTGCTGGTACTCCTTGTCGGTCGAAATGCTTGTCTTCATAGCATTGGACCGAGTTGAATAAACTCGGTTCCCTCCCGAAAGTTCTGACTTGATTCAACTTTCTAACAATATCCCACAGGATATTTTATGCCTTCGGGACCAATATAATTTCAATGGTCTAAGATATAACCATTTGTATATTCAACCATTGGTATAATATATCCCATATGTTATTAATGGTTAAATGTATCTAGTAGATAGGTCATATTCGATATCCAAGTCTTTATCACTGTTTACTGATTCTTCACCACAATATTCAACTGTCAATATGGAATATATGCATGTCTGCATTATGAGCATGATTTTCAACCAGTCACCATCACAACTGTAACAACATTTTACTGTATCAGAGAGCTATCTGTCTGCTCTTATTCTGAGTGTGGTCTTAAACCAAATTTTACCATTTAGGTTCCCATATGTGGTATTAAACCAAATATCATCATTTACCATTTAGGTTCCCATATATGGCCTTAAGCCAAATTTACCATTTAGGCTTTCTATATGAAATTTGATATGAACACCTCTTTTTCTTTCAATACCAATAAGCAAAACACGTCCATTAAGTTCAAATAAATGAGGTTGGAACTTGAGGTTGAACCTCTTTGGAGGTTGGGGTAGGAGAGTTGTCTCCCCAATGCTTATGTCATGTTTTAGAAAGGAATAGCTGGGAGGGCGATGTACAAGAAACATAACATTTTGAATGACGAGCAGATGAGAGCTAGAAGATCCTCTGTTTTATGCTCTGGAGCTAGAAGATCCTCTGTTTTATCCTCTGTTGATGTTTTAATAACAAGGGCTATGAAGGATGAGAGCAAGATCTTCTGTTTTATGCTCTGGAGCAGCAACTTCATGAATGTATCCCAGTTTATCTTCAGCCTTAAGAGCATATTTTTGTGCCTCTAGCAATGTTATAGGTTGTTTAGCCTTCACCTTATGAGAAATAGCTCATTTCAGCCCCTTCACATACCATTGGATATCCATTTCATCACTTCTTGCAATCTTCTAATGAACCACGGCTTGGAGAATCGCAATATACCTCTGATTATACTCTCTAATTGATTCATCTTCCTTTTGTGTGAAATTGGTCCACCTTTCTATAGTCTTATCCTGACCATGGGCTTCTTGATAATTAGCAATGAATGCTTCCTTTAATTCCTGATATGTCATGGTATCTGGCTGGGTTTGTGCCTATTTCTCCACTGAATCTTGCAAAGAACTATGAAACCAAAGCAAATAATCACCAGCTGGTAACTTACATTGCTGGCAATACCTCTCAAACTTCACAATATGCTTCAAAGGATCCCGATCTACCAGATCATCAAACTTTGGAATCCCCATTGTCTAAAAACCCCACACCATCGGTGGTAATACAACCATCTCTGCCTGTTGAAACTGAAACTTCAATTTGAAAAACGAAATTGGATTACCTTCTAGATCGATAAATGGAATCAGAACCTCCTGGATCTGAGAATTAGACCCCAGATCTGCTCCCAAATCTGAAAACAAAATTGAATCTTGATGCAATTTTGAGCCCAAAGATTGACTCACCGGTCCCCTTCT
This sequence comes from Isoetes taiwanensis, assembly GCA_021234155.1. NCBI lineage: Eukaryota > Viridiplantae > Streptophyta > Lycopodiopsida > Isoetales > Isoetaceae > Isoetes > Isoetes taiwanensis. Next base: position 7,043,232 of record JAJEKV010000002.1, read on the forward strand.
TGTTACGATGGAGCTTGATGGGATATCCTTCTTACTTCTCTTGGGCATAAAATTATGCTCCCCTTGCACAAATCAATTACGACAAAATCCCCTTCACATAAAGAAATTGCTCCTTGCTCAATGGTGTCGTTCTTTACCGACGATCACCAATATAAATGGTAACAACTCCTTTCTCAATGGAAATTCTTGCCAATCAATGGTATGTCGAGCACCGTGGTCACCAAATTATTAGAGCCTGAACTCTAACCTTGTAAGAAGGATGGAAAACCCAACAATCCAAGCTCAATCTATCAGATCAAGGCAATGCACAAGATAAAGATTCATCATCTCCATAGCTAGATCAAGAAAAAATACTCTCTCCCAATACATCGTCTTTCTGTTCTTCCCTCTGCTCAGATAACACAGTGATGATCATACCTCCATAATGCATACGTGCAAATATCCTGCACGCGTGCATGTGTGTATATCACTCCATATAAAGCAGAGTTTCATTAAAGTTGGAAATTTCGTGATTCCATTTTCGCTCGAAATGAAATTGTTCGTTGTTTTTTCACACATTCAGCAATCAAATCTGCGCTATTTACTTAAAAATGCACGAGGATTAGCCTCGAAAACCATCTATTTCACAATTTAAAATGGGGCGGAAATCGACAGCAAAACAACCTCGGTTGGGCGCCATTTGAATAAAAATTGTGGAAAAAAAATCAATAAAGTCAGCCAGATTTGAAGTGAATCATAAGGACAATACGGGAAAAAGGCAAACAAATAGCAGCTGTCACAGATCTTTGTTACAATATATTCATATTGCAAATGTGGCGGCTAAGCTATTTGTTTTACAAATAAAAGATATACAAAAGGGGCAAATACATTAAGATTGTATGTGTCATCGATTATTCAAAAGATTAATCAAGACAAGTAATCATCAATACCACGAGGTAAATCTTTATATACAAATTATGATATGCAAATCGGTTTTCATTGTTTCATCACCAAAAACACTGATCATCTCGCTTTATCAATATCATCGGGTTAATCTTATTTGGTCAATCTGCTAATCTTGTGTCTTGTACCACTTTTTTTCCCCGGATCGTGGGTGGCCTCTCGCTGCAGACCGGCCTGCGACCCTCTCCTCCACCACCATGTGATGTCTCTCCTCCACCACCATGTGATGTCTCCTCACTGGGTAGGCGCAGGCGGTCCGAGAACTTCGACGAGAGGCCATGTTTCTTTGGATCAAGCAAGGGATTAATGACGGTATCCAATTCTTCCAAGAATCCCTAGCATACATTGGATCTTTTTCCATCATGCTCATAGGCCACACTACTCCTTTTTAAATGCAATGATGCCCTAGCAAAAAAAAGCCCACCCGGAAAAAAGTCCAACAAAGTTACACGGAGGGCGAGCTTTATCGACAAGTATCTTTGTTGTAGCAGGACCAACTGCTTGAAACCAAGTATTCCCCTTCCATACCTTGCCAACAGTATTTGAACTCATTCCCCTGGGAGCTTGTTAGCCGATTCTCGCGGCTCTGCCAACTTGCATCTTTATGGGTCTTAGGAACTTGAGGGTGCTTTCCGGGATGTTCACCATAAAACCCGAAATCCGGTGTTCATCGGTACGTGCTTGGGCTGAGATCCGGTGGCTAGAACCACGGTTGTTGGCTCTTTTATGCCACCACCTGGTGCCCACCCACTTTCCTCTGGTACATGCCTAAAGTAAACTCTAGATCCGGATTCTAGTCTCTGTGGTATGAAGAGAAGAGACTCGTATGTTCGGCTAGCAAAACATATTACCCAAGATGTCTCAACATCCGTCATCTTAGAAGCAAACATCAAAGAATTTGGCGAGTGGCGGGATCCCAAATCGGAGTAATTTGCCTCGCATCAAATCATCTTTGGCGGGCAACACGATCCGATCTGGACAATCCCACCACTAGAAACGCACTCCACAAAAATCTTTGAACTCGTCCTCGGCCTGGGGCTTTAGAATCTTACGGATGGATCTGCCTAATGAGAAGGGCACATTACCATGGGCGCCCTCTTTCGGTATTCCGCCCGAGACCCACTTATTATGCACCACACCCCGCGATAGGAGGGAAGAAGTCTGGAATCCGCCGGACACCTTTCTCAAGTCCTCAAACTTTCACGTACTTGATTCCAAGTTCATCATGGATGTAGTTGAGAATCTCCTTCTTCATGTAGGCAAGAATCCTCAAGTTACAGGCTCTCGTCTTGAAAAAATTATCACCCTTATGTCCGATGTGACCTTAACGTAAATGTCCCTCCGATGGCTTCACGGAGGATAGTTACGCAATCTTAAGTAATCCAGGCCTCTCAAGCATCCGAGGTAGTTCTCGCTAAAATAGTCCTTATCCTTTGCCCAATTGATTGCTATTTGTTGGCCCTTGTTATCTTTCAGCTCCCCTTTTTCCATTTATTCCACATTTGGCTAAAAGAGAGTAAATGTCGTCTGCGGCATGAAAGCGAACTGTTGACATCCTTGGTATGCTTTCCCGAGAATCTTGTCAACCATTTCAAGGTATCTTTGAAAGGCAAACCAAATATGTTAGAGCTTGAATGCAAAAAGTGTGTCAAATGGCCGCTGTATGTTTTGATGTCAAATAGGCTTGGCGCCATTTGGCATCAAAATGCCGGCGGCCATTTGACTCTCAAATGGCCAGCGGCAATGGCATTCATTTGGCTCATCTGATGGTACATACCTTGTATTCACGCTTCTTGATTGGCCTTTTCCCCTCAGTCTTGGCTTTGCACTCGGTATTGCCCTACGCGAGGTGGTGTATCGACTGCGTAGGGTTCCTTAAACATCTTGTTCGCTCACGATGTCATTGACATCCACACCGGTGAAGAAGGTCCAAGTCACTCAATGCTCTAGAAAGAACTACGCACATTCTATAAGTGTAAATCTTTAAAGTTCTATTGCGGCATCTTCGTTCCCCAACCCGACACCGCGGTACGTGCGGTGAGAGCGTAATGGTTGCCATTGATAATGTAGAACCTCATACCACCCAAAGATTGATTCTTGCGACGTGGTACTAGGCTGCCGTATCCGGATCAAAGGGCACCACATGCGCGTGAAGACCGGATGGGGATCTTGACAAATGACTTGCGGTTTCCTAACATGTTCAAGATTTACAGCTCGTCTTTGTCATGTTAGGAGGTGCCTCTTCCATATATCGGATGGATATTTTTCTTACATATGTCACCTAGAGGAAACATGTGCCCTTTTTGCTGTATTTTTTTAGAGTTTCTTACTTGCCAACTCCTCCTCGGCATCACGGTCCATCTTCAACTCAGGGCACCTCAGACTTTCCATTTTCCTCTCGCTTTCGACCCTCATCTCCTTCTTTGTTTCCCTCCTCCTTTTACCGCGTGGAATGCTATGGTCGTCGATGCACGCCCTTTACCTCTCCGTGTGGGAAGGATTTGAAATATCACTAATGGTTCTCTCTGAATCTGTTTTATCAGGGGACTTGATAGGAGAACCGATCCTGATAGGAGGAGACTTGGGAGCTGACTTGGGGAGGAGACACAGGATTTTCCTCGTCTTTCTTTTGATTCTCTTCCTCATGCTCTCATCCCTTCCATTTGGACTTCCTTTGGTTTGCCTTTTTTTCTTCCCTTGGCTTGGCTTGCCTAAGGTTTGGCAGCTTGGCGACTTTTCCTTGAAATCTCTCGTCGAAGCCATGTCTTTGTCCATTACAAAGGAGCATATTACAAGAGGTCTTGGCTCGACAATATGAGACACGAGTTCTTTGATCGTCCATAGCTGAAGCGAGGAGAATGCCAAATCCTCTAAGTAGCTTCGGCCGTGCCATTAATAGCGGCTGCCTCTCTGCTTTTCATATGAAGGCAGCGACCGGCCTTTTCTTTTGGCGGTATGCGGTCCTTGATCTTTGGATTCCATCATCTCGTGGATCGTAAAGCGCGATCCATGCGGTGAGATCAATCAATGCCGCAATTAACGGGATCCTCCAGCATTGCAACCAAGGAAGTCTAATCTTCCTCGCTTTTTCACCTCATTTGACAATGATGCCAAGCTGCGATCTGGCGTCTTGTTCACCACCACCGACTTTGTGAGGAGGCAAAGTTCTCTCCTCTTGTCCCCTTTGTGGGGTCGACCCCTTCCTCCAAGGGGAATTGCTCGACAATTTCCATGCACCATGGCCTTCCGCCCCATGACCACGGTCTTCTCCGTCACAACGTTTTGGGCCTTGGACAACGGTACGCACAAGAAACCAACAAATCAACATTCAAATCATGAAACCCAAACCCAACCCACTACGACATTTTTGCCATTTGTGGAAATGGCGCCCATTGCCCGGTCATTTGTGGACCATTTGCATGGAAATAGCGGAACCATTTCTATTTCAATAGCCGACCGCCCAACAATCCGGAGTGTATGGCGTTCATTTCCATGCAAAATGGCATCAACTGCGCCATTTCGAGGCATTCGACCAACAATCGAGTGCAACCGAGTCGAGGAGTCGATAATAAGGCTGTACTTTCTAGATTGTTGGCAAGGCGAGGGGAGAGGCGACCGTTGGAGAAATGGCGATTGGTTTTTTGGATAGAAATGGCGTGATGCGCCATTTACATTACACTACATCCGATCTAAACAAACTACAAAAGTAACACATCCCAAAAATGGATGCGTCATGATATTTCTTTTAGGCGGAACCACAAAAACTCACTATCCTAGACACGGCTACATGAAGCTTGGCGGTCGGCGCTATTTCTTCAGGCGGAACCACGAAAACTCACTATCCCTAGACACTGGAAGCAATGAAAAGCTTGGCCGCTTATTTCAATACCCGAAGGGACCCCAAAAAAGACGTAACTAACCTCAACCCGAGTATTATCAGATATGAACCGCATTGCGGAACGCATGTGGACCGTGAGAAATTTACTCCACCTTTTTTCCTCGAAATTCCGGATCAACAAAGCGCCACCGGCGCTTAGAGAGAGAAAACACGGTTAAGAGAGAGAAAGCAAAGGCTAAGAGAGAGAAGGCGAAGGCCGCTGGCCATGAAGGCTCGATATCGCGATGAAATGAAATGAAAGAAATGAAATGAGTAGAAAATAAACCCGCTTCAAATTTGGCGCTGACAGAATTTGCCCGGCCAAACCGTCCGGCCTCTAATCCTTTTAACCCTTCATTACTTGAATTTTAAATTTTGAATTTGAATTTTATTCATTGTCAATTGAATTCTAAAATTTGAATTCCGCCTGGCACCACTAGAATTTTAAAATTTGAATTTCGCCACTTTTTCGCATATATTGTGCCGGTCCACGTCTCAAAGCGATTTTATAAAAATCTGCGCGGGTACGGATATGGTAAGCGAAGGCGCTTTTCGTCCACCGTATTAGCGGGGTTGCGATTTCACGCTCCCGTCCTGCCTTCAACATCAAGCGGTACTTGCGCCTTAGAGGACTTGGCGTAAGTCGGGGCGTCCCTATTCGCCTTAGGCATTGGTTGTGAGGCTTCTTTGGCGCTACCAACCGGTTGTAAGGCTTTAGTTGGTTCGCAGACGCTTTCACTTGGTTTGGGCGCTTCTTCATTTTCATAGCGGTAGCTTCTTCATTTTGATATCCGCCACTTCACTTGGTTGTGGCTTCTTCATAGCTTTCTATTTTGAAGGCCTACTTGATTCAAGGCTCTTCCTTCTTTCAATGGCAGTTCTCGATCTACAATGATCCCAAGGTTAGTGATCATTACGTTTTTAGTTTCTTGTCGGCAATTTCTCCTATAAGTGTAGAATAATGTTTCTACCACAATAGTAATGTGTAGTAACTTTGTAACAATCGGGGAAATAATCGTAGTGTGTTGTGTCTATGATGTCTGTAACAATCTGTAATAATCTTGTAGTCGGTGAAAATAATCTCTACTAATGTGTATCTGTAATCTTGATGTCTGTTGTATCCTGTAGTTATATGTAGTAATCTGTAGTAATAATATTTGTGTAATCTAACATTTCTAAGTTTTTCTGTTTTGTTCCTAAAGCCAAATGGGCCAGGCGCCATTAGATCAAATAAGCCTTGATCGCGCCATTTGTCTTCAAATAAGCGCCGGCGCTATTTACTCAAATGGCGTGGCTGCGCGCGCGCTATTTTGTAACAAACCAAATTTGCGCTATTTGAACAAATGGCGCACGCGCCATTTGCCTGTTTAATGAATATTTTATGATCATTTCGCGGGGTTTCTAACAATGTGTGTGTCATTGCATGCTTGCGGGAAAAGGACCTTGCGAGAACTTCCTCGTGGGGGCGTGGTTGTTGCCATGAAGGCGCATAGAGGGCACCTACATGGAAAAGAGCATTGACTACTTTAAGAGCGTCGTCCGTGGAGGTTCTTGAAGCCATAATTCCATCCCATGTGCTTCCCATTCCATGTCGGGTCGCGGATAGCGTTCTTTAAAGCCGTAGGCACATTTATCGAATGGCCTAGGCGTGATGTGAGAATCTCTGTCCGGATGCTTCGCTTGTATCATCATGCGAGGCGGAAACCCCCAACGCCTAGTAGTTCCTCTACATCGTCATCACCCAGTTCTCCTTCATCTCGGTAATGAGCAACCACGGAGAACTTGGTGAACTTATCTTGATGACAATGTTGTTGTTGGCGAGAGGTCATTGGGTGAATTAAGTAGCATCCATGGGAAGGATGTGGATGCACATAGCGTGGTTATTGCAAGATTTACAGAAACGTGGTGCCAATTCGGGTGCCAGGTGCATGTCGGTGCGGAATAATATTGCGGAGGCGTGGGCACATTCATCGAATGGCCTCGGCGATATACGTTTTCATGGCATTGATGCGACCCATGATGAGACACCAAGATCGGACATGGGGACACCTACCTCATACAACTCATACATAGAAATCTGTGGAGGCGTGTCGGATGCGGATGAAGAGATTGATCCATCGATTGGATTTAGCTTCTCGGTTCGGTTTGCTCATGGGAATACCATCGAGATGATGATGAGCCACCACCTAGTTACTCAAACAGAACTCTTGGAAATGCGATTGCCACATTCTCCATTCTTGTACTAGAACTAAATATGCATAAGCTATAATTCTATTCGGTGATCCTCGGGATCTTTGTTGATGATGAATTCTTAGGAGACACAAAGGTTGGCCTTTGTGTTGGAAAATAACTTCAGAACTAATGAAAGAGGATCACGAGATGTCATGCTTGTGCTTGAGAAAGGCCAAGCCCGAGAATGCACTTGTTGGATTGGGAAAATAGCGATGTGATCTTCTTTGGATGGAAGAATTTCTCTCACAACATGCAAAGCTCGAGAAGCTAAAGAAAATGAGGATATAGAGCTTGAATCATTTGAGGACAACATTAGGGCTCAATTCAAGCGAAAGAGGAAGTATACTTACACACATAGGATTCCAAGAGAGCCCAAGGGGAAAAGCAAAGAGGAAAGGCTATGCTCCACAACTTCAATCAATAGGTTCATGAAGTCAAATTTGCTGCAAAAATACTTGCAACAAGAAACTTACCAAGCATCAAGTCACATTGAATTAAGAAAAAATTTTTATCCCAACCATACAATGCAAGGGTTACCTTTTTTTTTGGCGTCTTTGAGTGTGACTTACAGGAGAAGGAGAGGGACAGGATAGTGCTCAAGGGGATGGAATTAAATGCAGGGCTGGGTGGCCCATGGCTTTAGGTATCGGTCGGTCAACATTTTACAATTGGAGAAAGAGATATGAAGCGGGTGCAAAGGTAGGCTGAACATGGTATCTTGGCTCTAAAGCCCGGATCCACTACAGCGGCCACGAATGTGTGCTAGAGCAGATTCATTGGGAGAATCTTTGAAAGTATTCCCCATAGGAGCAAAAAGAGGTAGAGATGATGTAAGAGAAAATGTATGCATAAGCTTCCTTCCATTCTTAATAAAAGCTTATACATAAAAAGTTGGGCGATCGTTGAAGAGCTTACGGGAACAAGCTTGTAGCCTTGAACTCTTTTTATAGTATATGGAAAAGGGAATTTCCGGATGTTAGCATTGCAAAAATACTGACCTTCTCTAAATGCAACATCTGCGTGGTAATTAAGCAAAAATTTGGAAAAACAAAAGATACAAGAGAGAGGCGAAATCTTGCAATTCAACGTCGGGCTCATATGCTAGAGCGGCATTCTTTGAGAAGTCAATATTGGCATTGGAGAGCATTGTCTGGCCGGTCTCAGGAAAATCATCTATGTATAATACATGATAAGATGGATCAGGTTAAGACTTTAGTGCCTAGAAGTCATCATCTAGCAAAATCTGTATGGAGAGGTGATCGCTTGAAGAGCAGTTTGACAGGAGCTCTAACTCATGGGCATGGTGGTCGTGCCTATGGTCATTTCTCACTTGATTTATGGAAAGATGATTCAAACTTCCATATTGGTTCACTTTCTAGGATATTGCATAACTTGGAATTGGTACAAGAGGACAAGATAGGTGACTTATGTGGAAGTAAGCCTGCAGATTGCAAATGGATGCAAGTAGTCAAGGATACCAATCCTTTGAAGAACAAACTTGCTTCTATGGCAGAAGTATTGCCAAATGCTTCAACTACAACGAATCCTGAGGTGTTCAACCCTCTCCCCCGAAATCTCTATTTGCAACTTGATAATGCATCAGGGCAAAACAAAAATAGGTATGTCTTTTCATACTTATCTTATTTGACTTGGCTTAAGGTCTTTGATGAGATCCAAGTGGGCTTTATGATGGTCGGCCACACCCATGATGATATTGATGCTTTATTTGGAAATTTTTCAACCTTGATGAGTTCATCGGATGCTTTGACACTACCAGAGCTACTTTACTTGTTCACAAGTGCAATCACGAAATCTCAATTCCATACTTTATTGATGAAGTTCCAAATTGGAAGGCTTTTGTGAAGGATTCATCCACGATAAGGGAATAACGCCTGGTTGGGCATCTTGAACCATTGCTCTTCAAATTTAAGATGGCGGAGATTGGCTGTTATGCAATACAAAATCGTCCTACACATAAAGAGTGGCTTCAGCCAGATTCTCGGGGAGTTAGAATGTGGAAAGAGGATGAACATGGTCAGCCAATGATACCAAGTGGTGTGCCACAAAATATTCCTCCTAGACCAACATTGAAAGATCTTCGGGGTTGAAGGATAGCATCAACAAATACATCTCCCTATGGAAGGACATATGTAAGAATCAAGAAAGTAGCTTGTTTGCAAGGCAATACCGACGGCAAGTGTTGAGTATTGGAGCGACTTCTTATCTCTTTGGAGGATGTTGCTCGGGGCGTCCTCAAAATGATGCATTTTGGCCACAAACAAGACAAGCTCCTCTAGAACAAAGCGACATTTGTTCCGAGGTCGGCAATATCTGCCTTGGTCACCACGACCTTTACCATCTTATTGTGGCCCGTCGGATGGCGTCGGTGTTGCCTCTTGAAGAGTTTGATCCTCACATTACATGTGACAAAGGGTATGTTTGTTCTAGTCGGACACGGAGATGATAACTTTGCCACTTGGTTAGGATATGCGAGGAGGAGAATCTTTGTTCTTGATCCGGAATCTACATATTTTGGCCATATTTTTGTATGGTGGTGGAAGCCCTCTTTGGAGGGGACTACAAAGGCTGCTTGACTAAGCGTTTGGCCTAATCCTTCCGATCCTTCAAGGTACGAAAATTTAGATGCCATTCATTATGCTTGGGATGCCAATGGCAAGAGGTAGAAACAGTCAAATTAGAAATATATTGTAGACATGTGGAAAGACATAGCACATTGTTCATCTTAATACATGAGATCTTGTACTTGTAATACATATCTTTCATCTTAATACATAAGATCTTGTACATTACTATATTTGTGATCATATATAGCGCTTACATCTTTAATATATAAATGCATACATGATTCATAGATAAGATGGTCGAAGTGCTTATATGTTGAGCAGGTGATTCAATCATCTTGAGGATCTGTAGTAGTGATCACGATATCTCATAGCTCATGCTTTCGGGAAGCCATATCAGATGGATCATAAACAATTGCCGAGGGCAATGAATCTCGATTGCCCAAAGCTTTTCTTAGCGGTAGGGATCAAGAAGAAGATGCCTGTCTAGGCAACCAACAAGATCAGAGTGGCTCATTAAGCACTTGATCGCCTCGATGTAATGAACAGAAGAAGGCAAATAATCCATGGGAGATGAATGACCTCCAGCCCCGAATGAAGCTGTTTATATAGTGAAGTAAATTTTTGATGTGAATTATTGGGGTGGTGTGGCGCCATCATTGGCGTATACAAGTATCATGTACTAAATAAAGGTATGATTCTATCATGTACTCAGATTCTATACATCAACTAATATTCAATATGCTTATATATATCCTTAACAGATACACAAATCATAAGTGCTTATATTATTATATCCTTAACAGGTATACATATCATAGATGATTCACTCGTCATTGCTGCTTGACTAATATAGGTGTGATTGAAAATAAAAGGCGACTTGCATAGTTCATAGGTACTCATGTCATTATTATATCCTTAGCGGAATCTGATTCACTCATCATCAACATCAAAGCACATGATGCTATTGAGCTCATAGATCTCGATCGGGGAAGCCAATAAGGTGGACCTTAACACGAAGTGAGCTTCTTGCAAGCACTTTCGCGGGACCATCTGCTTTGAATTTGACCATGGATCAAGTTTGATACCATTTACGTAGCATTCACCACGGATCATTATAGCTAAGGTAGCACACGAAGGATCGGATGTTCTGCAGACGATCGGCAAAAGGAAGCCATGGGAGATGAATGAGCTCTACCCTTGGGATGGAGCTGCTTTTATAGTGAAGGTAAGATTATTGATGTGAATTATTGGTGTTCATTGCCATTATCTGAGTACCATACATGTATATGATCCAATAATTTCTATGTATATACTATCAATAATTTTGGTGAGTATATACCATCAATAATTTTGGTGGGTATATACCATCAATAATTTTGGTGGGTATAAATATACATCAAATTGCGAGTCGCGACAACATTGGCCTCAGTCTAGCTATGGCGTATTACGGTCTTGAGCGTGATTTTATCACTTGCAAGATGAATCATGAGGACTTCAAAGCGGTCTTGCATGGCGAGATATACAGCGAAGGCGGCTCCACCTTGTTGCTCTCAATCCTCGCCATTATCACGATCCGTCGATGTTATCATCCATCTCATGTGGAATAGGGAGTATCAAATGTTCATGATCGAAAGGATCTACGGGCGCCGTCGCTGGAGTTACGATCATTCAGAGTAATAGTAGAAGAATAATAATACTTGTTATCTTATTGTAATCTGGTTGTGTTAGTATACAACAGGTACACATAACCTTTTGTAATACACATAACCGTACTATAAGTAATAGTAAAATAATAGTACTTGTTATCTTATTGTAATCTGGTTGTACTCTTATTGTTATCTTATTGTAATCTTATTGTTATCAGGTATACATAACCTTTTGTAATACACATAACCATACTATATGTATTGAGGTATACTAGTATGCAACAGGTATACATAACCTTTTGTAATACACATAACCATACTATAAGTATTGAGGTATACATAACCCTCCAAGGTATACTATATAAAAATTATTCCAACTTGTCTTCAGAATTCCAACTTTAATGAAACTCTGCTTTATACGGTATAATGTCTTCTATACCACCTCAATAGTGGTGAGTGTGGTTAGTGTGATGAGTGGTGAGTGTGGGTGACGAGTGTGGTGAGTGGTGACCACCCCAACAGTATTCATGTTCAACAAGTTACATATGCTCTCAAATTCTTCACCATATCAAGTATTCATGTTCAACAAGTTACATATGCTCTCAAATGTCTGCAATCCAGACACCCATTACTTGTTATTGTTTAATAGATTATAAAGTGATTGCTTGAAGGCGAACACAAGAGTGTGTTTTGGATATTGTACACACTCAGCCACTAGACTCCACTAGAAAAACTGCTAAGATGAATGAAAAGCCCAGCTAGGGGAGCTTTTGTCTGTTTTCATGCGAGCCCTTATTCGAGAATTGGATTGAGAAGAGATTGTCCATGCACGACTAGAAATATGATGCTAAGTTACTTTTCATATGATGCTGATCATTTGTAGACAGAATATTTCCTGAAATATTTAATAATATAAACTCGTTGGGCATGTCATGTGCGCATTCATGAAAGCTTACCAAGAGATCTCATAGTTTCATGCAACTCATCTTAAATATCCCGGGGGTCTAAAGCATGCTAAACATTTTTTTAAAAGTCCAGTAAACATTCACATGGTCTTAGTCTATCTGATTGTTTCAAAAATAGATGTCTTCAGTTCGAACCTGAAAACCAAAATTAGTTACAAGTGCCCATATATGACCAGTCTTTATATTTGATTTCATATTTATTTTGCAAATAAGACAATTAGAAGATATTGAGGTCTTACAGTTAAAAACAAAATTTCCTAGATATTTCAGTGACAAATTTAAATGTGTCAAATCTATTGAAAATCCACGATCAAATTACATTCAAGAAAGCAAGAAATAAACCCATAAAATGCAGAGGCAGTTGCAAGACCCGCACTCCTAGGACCAAATAGGCTGAATTCAATCATTCTAAGAGAGCCCAATATGTTCTGCCATTGCGGGAGAAGTCTGAAGCAGTCACATTAGTAAATAAGAATGTGGATAGTGGAGGAAATAATGTCATCTATATATATAGGATGCAAACCCCTACCTAAAGTTTCCTTGTGAAGTGCCATGATAGGCAAAATTTCCTTTGTTTCGTCCATTCCAAGATACAAGCTCAAGATAATGGAAGATTTAAATGTTGTGGCAAGTCCTATATCATGCCTTTATGTTGTTTTCTGCATGTAATGGTGTTTAAAAACCCATTTTCGATAGAATGGGAAACCCTTGACTCATGAAGACTAGCACACCATTTTGCCTCGCCGAAGAATACAAACTCATGAGAAAATCATGGTTCGGTTGATCAAGAAGAGCATTATTAGATTGTGAAGCAAGACACTGATCTTCTTGGATAATTCAACTGGATGGCACAACTAGAAATTGATACACAGGCGCCAATCACTTGAACAGACGCAAAACGATCCTGAAGAAATAGATCGACTCAACGCCACTTGGTAGAAAGGGGCCAAGGAGATTGTTCATGGAAATCGAAACATGAAAAGCAAGGGCCAAGTAATTGGAACATAAAAAACAAGAAAGGGATACCGTAAAGGGGCCTTAAGCACGAACTTGATCATTCGGTAACCTATCAGATGAAGAAATCATTGAAACTATTGAAGAATACGAAATCGGACAGGCATGATGAAATAACTGCACTGGACATCACGCATGCCACACAAGCTGCCAAGCTTGATATTGACATGAGAAACAGGTTATACCATATTGATAATTAGTGAAAGCCATTAGCGAGGATTATTACAACATGTTCCAAATAGTTCTAGGATGTTCTAAAATCTTCTAGAAAGTTCTAGAATTTTTTAGATGCCCATCAATAGCAGCTCGAGCTAAAAATGAAAAACATTTTTTGAAAACTTGCAAAAAGTAAAAATAGAAAATGTTCTAGATAATTCTAGAATGTTCTTGAATAGAAAGTTTTTTATAATTTTGCAAGGAGTGAAAATAGAATATTTTGGAACACAATAGAATGTTCTACATGCTCATGGATAAGCACCTCAACCTAAAAATATTTTTTTGCAACTGCAAACAGTAAAAACTTACTGTCCTAGAATGCTCCAGATGTTCAAGGTAGTCATCTCAATCTAAAAAGAGAAGTTGTGAAGCTTGCAAACAGACAAAATAGAATGTTCTAGAATATTTCAGATGCTCACAAGTAAGTATCTGGGGAATCTTAGATAAAAGCCAAGGGAATCTAAGGTAATCTTGGAGAATCTTCATAGAACCCGAGGGAACCACATAACGGAAATCTTAGGGAATCTCATAAAATATAAGAATAGAATAGAATAGAATAGAATAAGGTTTTTAGCGTCCACGGAGACCAATTGGCCTATGGGACCCAAACAAAAAAAGAAGCGACAAGCATATTCTGTGACGAGTTAAAAAACCCCGCCCAGAAGGATTTTTGAGGAAAAACCTTAGCGATAATAAACTGGCGGCACCTTTATACAATTGCATGGGGACGGTTCAATAAATCCGTAGGACACAAAGCGAGTCCGTGCATCCATAACCTCACGAGGTATGACCCCAACAAACCCCTGGCGCCGTAGTCAATAAGCGATGCAGCGGCTGGCGGGCACTAATGTCGAACATATGGCTCACCGGATATGGGCAAATGTTGAGGCAGTGCGGAGGGCATGACATTCATCCTCAATGCGCCATGGTGGCAACAGCGGCAAAGCCTTTGCTCTCGTGCTTCCACCCGAGCTAGCGCTCTGTTTTCAATGCGGGCTGATGTGCCCCGTCGCGAATGGAAGCTATAAGCTGCGTTTCTTCATGGGTATTTGGGTGTACAAGTCTTGGTGTGGGCCTCTTGTGAGCCTAGGATTGACTTCTTTGGCGATAGTGTGCCCGACTTAACATGCATCGAGCCTCTGCATCCCACGACTTGCGAAGGAAAGTAGCATCAAGGTATAGTTTAAGTGCCTGGGGGATCTTTCTTTGTCGACACGGGCGCATCTGTTTGCTGCACACCCAGTGAGAACCCAGGCACCTTGTCTTTCGGCCGAGTTTGGTTGGGGACCCATTGCGTGGCCAAAGCAAAGGCCCGGGACAAGCGTGTATCGACCATAGCGACCACCTTTTGGAAGTAAGCGATATGGCGTTCCAATGCGGCCCGTTGAAGGGGTAAAAGCTTTGTCTCACGGGTAGGATGCAGTGCGGGCTGTGGACTTCACCCCGGGGCCCGTGCCAAGAAGGCCTACACTTTTTTTCGAGGTCATTCGGTGTTGAGGGATATCACAGGACCCCACACTTCGCCCCCATCTGAAGGGCGGCTCAACCAAGGCGAAACAAATGTATTTGGTGACCCGGGCATACAACTGCCTTGTGGTAATGTTGTTACGCATGGCATATAGTGCTTTCCAACCCATGGTGACCGCAACGATAGCGCATCAATGGGTGGTAGTTGAGAACTCAATCCCCAAGTACTTGTAGGTGAGACCACCTCTACCTCTTGCCCCTGGTAAGTGAATGTGGGAAGCCTTGGCTGACGGGATGATGCAACTAGCAGCACCCTAGTTTTGGCCAAGTTAACTCGCATGCCAGTGAATTGGCAAAAAGTGTCAAGAGCCAGTGAATTTAAGGTAATCGTGGAGAATCTAGGCGAGTTTTCATAAAATCTACAGGAACCGAAGGGGATCTTCATAAAATTTAGCGAAATCCCACAATCTAAAAGTATCTAAGGGAATCTAGAAGGAACTCATAAAATCAAAGAAAATCTTCATAAAATCTTTGAGAATGTAGAGGACTCTAGTAAAATCTAAAGGAATCCAAGTGAATCTCATAAAATCTAAGGGATCTTTGGGAATCTTAAAATATGCATCGACAGGAACTTGCACCGTGGGAACATGCTAAAACTAGAACATGCACGGCAGGAATGGTGCGTAACTTGTAGATATATAAACACACAGCCTAAATCATATAGAAACTGTTGTGAGAAAGCTATGCAAATGTACGTTTTGCACGAGGAACCATTTTTTTGTGATATCATGTTCAACAAGTTACATATGCGCTCGAATTCTTTACCATATCAGGTATTCATGTTCAACAAGTTACATATGCTCTTAAATTCTTCACCATATCAAGTATTCATGTTCAACAAGTTACATATGCTCTCAAATGTCTGCAATTCAGACACCCATTACTTGTCATTGTTTAATAGGTTATGAAGTGATGGCTTGAAGGCGAACACAAGAGTGTGTTTTGGATATTGTACACAGTCAGCCACTAGACTCCACTTATTTTCTTCTATGTCGAAGGCATCAAAATAATCACAAGTAAATGCCTGGTTAGAATGACAAAAGTACAATCGTTTGCCATCCTTTACAATCATTTTGAGTTCCTGCCAAGCTTCTATAGATGCATAGGGTGGAGCGGTTATTGATCTGAGGAAACTCCATTCACATTTGCCTGTATCAAACGTCCAGAATGCATATTCTAGAACAGTGTCTTCGATGACACCAATAAGCAAAACACGTCCGTTAAGGTCAAATAAATGAGGTTGGAAGTTGAGGTTGAACCTCTTGGAAGGTTGGGGTAGGAGAGTTGTCTCCCCAAGGCTTATGTCATATTTTAGGAAGGAACAGTTGGGAGGGCCATGTACGAGAAACATATAGGCAACATTTTGAATGACGAGCAGATGAAAGCTAGAAGAGAGAGGAAGGCGCTGAATAAGCTTCCAAGCAGAAGAATCTATGGGATGTGAAGCATCGGAGCGAGGGGCTGTGAAATCAGCAACAAATACATGGTGGTAGAAGCTAGTACAGCCGACGAAGAGAAACAGAAAGAAGCCGTGATGGCGGTGAGGAAAGAGGAAGAATTTGAACCGTGAAATAGGAAGAAAGAGCCGTGATGGCAGTGCGGATTTGTAAGGAAGCGGGAGCTTCAAACTCTGCCCTAACAGAGGGTTACATACCACCACATGGCGCGCTTTTTTATGGAGGAAGCATACTAAGCCGCCTGCAGAAGCCACTGGCGTGTAACTGCCCGGATCAACGTCCTTGCATAATGCCCTAAAAGGCAGCTTCCAGCAATCTGTCCATGGATCATACATCCACCATGATCCGGCGATGCAGTTTTGTACAAACTTTATATCCACCGTTGTAAGGACGGAAGAAGCGGATTCGGATTCGGATTCGCAATCTTTCATGTAAGTCTCTGACACCAGAAGCTCTTTCCAATCCTTGCACACTGATCTCAATCGTAGCATGTCTTTCCATGGCAATTTACGTATTATGCCATTCACCAGAAGTTTATTGTCTAGCTTTCTCCATGGCCATGGCAATAGCCCCTGTTTTTCCTCTGGCCGCTTCATATTCTCACTTGGTTCTGTTTCTTCTTCTTAGAAGAAGCCCTTTTATATAGACTGCCTTCCTATTTCAAGTAATCCCTTTAGTCAAGTAATGCCTTTTTGTGCCTTTTTTAGTGCCCTTTTTAGTGCGCTTTTAAGCTCAATGTTCAGATTTACTTCACTGGCAAGTGCCACATCCGTGCTCTAGGCATTGAGGAGCTGATTTGAGGTGGGCATTTGTGGATTATGCGTTTCAGCATGGCAAGTAAGTAGTTAAACCAAGTTCTCAATATCTGAATTTTGGCATTGGTCATTTTATGTCACATTGAAGAATGTGGAGAAAAGATCCTAAGTCTTGCATTTTCTGCATTTAAAATTACTTGCCTTCTATATATCTTACCATGCCAAACTACTAAATCGTTTCCAACTGCCCTGGCTGATTTGAGGTGGGCATTTGTGGATTATACGTTTTAGTTAGTAGTACTCAGTCTCTAAATTTTGGCATTGGGCATTTACGCAATATTCTGAAGCGCCCAGACCGTTTTTGCATCGCCAACAAAATATTTTTCCTTTCCTTCATCATCCAATCAACTGTATATGCATCCTTACAGAGTATTCTGAAGCGCCCGATGCATTCTTGCACCACTAACCAAACATTTTCCGTTTCCTTCATCACCCAATCAGCTCTATATAGATCGACTCTACATCGAAAAATGACATAAGCACTCTGGTATGTATTCGAAATTCATTACTGTATTTTACGATGTTACATAATGTAGTAATTTATCTCATTTGCAATTAAGACAGTGAGTTCAAACTTCAAAATTTCCATAGGTGACATTTACATCAATGTCATACATCCATTCCGTGATCAAAGACTTGGTAAAATCATCGACCAATTCTAGAGTTCAGTAAGTAGACCCTTGACATTTAGCTTTTATTCAATAAATATTTGCTTAATCTAATAACTCATCTTATCTGCAATTAAAACATTTCCGATCTTTCATAGACGACATTTACATCACTTTCAAACGTTCATGCCGTGATTGTCGAAGTGCCGTTTAGCCAGTGGAATTGTCGAAGTGCTCTAGAATCCAGTAAGTACATTTCTCACATTTACCTTTTATTAGACGAATATTTGTTTAATGCTACTATGAGACTATTAAAGGATTATAAAATCTAGCAAGATCACTGCTTCCATTTAGCTTCCTCTCCATGAATGTTTACTTGATATCAAACCATAATATTGCACGAATAGTTCCTTCAAACTGAACCATAATTGTGCCTTTGCCATGTACTTCAATAGAGAATTTATTGCCCACAAATACTTGTTTCTCTAGAGAGGGCTCTATATTTTGAAGGTTTTGTCGCAATGATGTCATATGCATAGAGGCTGCAGAGTCTAACCAAATTACTTCATCAGTGTTTTCTGCGCAGAAATTATGCACCATAAGAACTCTGCCTCCCGGTTTATTATCCCTTTGATCTTCGTTCTCTCTTCGATTTGATGTTAGATTGAATCTCCTTGGGGCATTTTTACTCCTTCCGATAGGTAATCACACTTTACAATATTTATTCAAACTAGGCCCTGGAATTCTACATCTAAAACAAAAGTCTCTCTTTTCTCTTTCAAATTTATTCTGTGAAATATTGAAGGATTCTTTATTACCACTGTTTGAATTGGCAGCCTGTATCTTTCTAAAATGTTTCTTCTTGTTTCCAATAAAGAAAGCTGAAGTCTTTGTGCTCCTTATGTCCTTCAACTTCCTTTCTTCTTCCAATAATGCTGATACTAATGATTCTATGGACAAATTAGGAAATTTATAAGGGTAGTGACAGCAGAACGATAATTAGGAGCTAATCCTTTTAATAATACTGTCATTTGATCTTTTACTGACACTACCGTTGAAATATGTTCAATACTCCACCTCATCTATATTAGCCACGTCATAGTATGACATGGCATTCATGTAAACGGTCGTGTCCTTGCTTGGCCAATAGTCGTGCCTATTCATAGAGTCTGCATATATCAGAAGTTACGGTTGGAGCTTGTTCAACCAGTTTTTTATATTGAATATATATTGCATTGTAGTTATCTCTATTCTTTCCTTGAATTTATCATAGTATTAGAGCCTGCGTGCTCTTAATCCGATCCTGGGAGAAGAAACTATGAAGAACGAGGTAGGCGAGCCTCCTTCTCAAATGAAGAATTCTAGAAAGAAGAAATCACTTGGAATGAAGGCTAGATTGAGGAAAAACTTGAAGGTATTTACTTTAAAAGCTAAAACCATTATATCTTGCTTTTCCATTCCGGCTTGCATTCTGGAGGATGATAGAATTGTGGCACAAAATTTCATTACAAATGCCCAAGTTCTTAGAGAAGAATCAGAGGCCGAAATTAAAGATGAGGTTGAAACTGTAGTAGGAGGCCAGATCGAATGGGAGGGCACGAAGATGAATTGGCCTCCGCAAATAGAAGCCGAAGTTGTCCAAGAATGCTCAGTTGGGGACGTGATTGAGGAGCAAGAATGGAGGTGCCCAGGAAAAAGAAGGAAAAAGAGGGCCAGAGTGAATACCCAACCCTCGATGAAGAAGGATCTATAGAAAACTCTGGAAATCCTTGAAGAAAAAGTTGCCACAGCATTCAAAATTACTTGCCTTCTAATATCTTACCATGCCAAACTACCATATCATTTCCAGATGCTCTATCCCCTAATAGCTTCATACGATAGCAACTTAATGAGAAGAATTTGAAGCAGATGCATGAGATCAAACTTCATGACCAAGAAAAACGAAATTTTGTGATCGAAAAACAATAATCCAGCAAGAAAAATAAAATTTGCACATGGACCCATAGACCGATTGGTCTCCGTGGACGATAAAAGTTCCTTCCTTCCTTTTAAAAATTAGTTGAAAATTTTGATGCCCAATTTTTATTTTTCGAAAACCTCATACGTTTACGTTTGCCCAAGATTGAATGGAGGAGCAGCCATGATGGTCGGATGTAACGAACCCAGTGGTTTAGACTAGCTTATAATTGCATGTTTCTAGTAGAAAGGTAAGGGGCGTAGTGGCTTGCCTTGTGTCCGTATTAGATTGTGTAAGATCATGGTTGATATGCTTACATGGGTGTGTTGGGGCGGCATTTAATCTACAAAAACACATTAGCTAAGGTTATTAAACCCTTAAAAGGTTAAATTCAAAAGAGTGAGCACCCCTAAATAGGGGAAGAGCAGAATCGTGGCTGCCAGATAGCAGGATCTCGATTAGAAGGAGATCGGAGGCTGAGCAAGGAAGGAGAGTCTAAATCATATAATTCAGGTGGGGATTGGTTGTGTGTCTGGATTTTACGGCATTATTGTGGATCGGCTTGTGTAGAACAGATTTTTGTGAAGTCTAGATGCCATGGAAGCCATCATCTGTGACCCAAATCTCAGCCCCTATGTAGAATCCGTCATGTTAATTGTCATGTAAACCCAAAACCAGTAGAATCGACCTTTAGAATTTGGAAATCCAAGCTTGCATCTGATTTCCGTGAAGAACCATCATTTTGCTTGTCTACCTTCTCTGCCTTGGAATGATCTATAGATTCATTTTTTCCCCTGATTCTGTTCTCAAAGATAGTTCTTCGTCTTCTAAATCAATTTTCGGAAGGAATCCCTGGCTTGGGTGAGCTAGGAAATCCAGTCGGCCAGGCCAAAAAGGACGCTGATGTGGGCGCCGAAGATTCTGTTACAGGTTTTTTTTAATTGTTATTGAAGGGGATACCAGGGTCCAGTATCCCCATACCTTTAGAATTTTATATCAAAGTTAAAGTTTTAAAACCTTAAGTCGTTTTATATTTGTAGTTTTTCCATTGACCAACCTGCTAGGCAATATACCTTATGAGACCCAAGATCCCAGCTAGCCGAGAAACTGGAGTTTTATCCTTGATATCCTAATCAATATGACCCTGTCTTAGAATTTGATAAATTGTTGCCGACTCTTAAAAACTATCTAGGGATTGAATGTTGTTGCCAGTTCGGTATTAGGAGAAGTACCTGCCTTACTAGTATCTGATGTGGGATGTTTCCACGTGCACGTAAATTTGAGCTTGCTTTTTAAATATGAATAAGATTTGGGTAACTCTACGAAAATTGCAATATATATAGATCTGAGATGGTATTATGTGATATGATGCATTTGCATTACCTGATGTTGTGCATTGCATTCAACGGCCCACTTTCGGAGGGGTGGGGTGGCCGTGCAACTCCGCATCTGTGCCAGATGGCCTGACGGATGAGTTAAATCTTGTACGTACAAATGGAGAGAGTGGTCCCTTTGGGGTCGCCAACCAAGGATTACGCTTGTCATGTAGTTTTGATGGAATATGTAGTTATGAAATGTGCTAACCTATGGAGGGTGAGTATTGACGGAGCAGGTAAATAATGTATATTTGTTATGAATGAATATGAAGATCACAATGCTCCTCCCCACTTAGTCCTTGTGGACTAACCCCGGGTGTCTGTTTGTATTTAAGGTAGCACGTCTTGAGGCTACCATCGTCTTGAACCTGGATTTCTTCGTCACATGGTGGTTCAATGAGACGGAAAATGAACCCGCCCTGATGTCCAAAGAAAGAGTTTATGAGATAATCATGTCATTGTTCAGGCAATTGTACTATGAGCAGCTGGCCCGGAGCGTGATGGGGAGTCTTCTTTCGGGGGCAGCTCTAGCAATTCCTCCTCGTCACTTCGAGGAGGGGGAGGAAGGGGACAGGCATGAGTGATTGTATTGCTTGGGTTTGTATATAACGTGTGGGTGTGGGTGTGATCTTTTTATGTTGGTGCAATGTAAAATTATCATTTATGTGTGGCCCTGGCCTTTATGTGAATTTTTGTTGTAACGAAGTATTATGAATAAAAGTTCAGTGTTTCTTAACTTTTATTCATAATGCTTTGTTACAACACATAAAGGCCAGGGCCACACATAAATAATAATTTCACATTGCACCAATATAAAAAGATCACACACACACGTTATATACATAACCCAAGCAACACAATCACTCGTGCCTGTCCCCTTCCTCCCCCTCCTCGGTAGTGACAGAGGAGGAATTGCTAGAGCTGCCCCCGGAAGAAGACTCCCCATCACGCTCCGGGACCCAGACCTCGATTTGAGGTTGCAGCTGCTCATAGTACAATTGCCTGAACAATGACATGATTACCTCATAAACTCTTTCTTTGGACATTAGGGCGGGTTCATCTTCCGTCTCATTAAACCACCATGTGACGAAGGAATCCAGGTTCAAGACGATGGTAGCCTCAGGACGTGCCATCTTAAATACAATCAGGTACCCGGGGTTAGTCCACAAGGACTAAGTGGGGAGGAGCATTGGGATCTTCATATTCATTCATAACAAATATACATTATTTACCTGTTCCGTCAATACTCCCCTTGCATAGGTTAAGCATATTCCATAACTACATATTCCATGCATAACTACATGACAAGCTAATCCTTGGGTGGCGACCCCAAGGGGACCACTCTCTCCATCTGTACGTACAGGATTTAACTTATCTGTCAGGCCATCTGGCACGGATGCGTAGTTACACGGCCACCCCACCCCTCCGAAGGTGGGCCGTGTAACCATATCACATAATACCATCTCAGATCTATATATATTGCAATTTTCATAGAGTGACCCAAACCCTATTCATATTTAAAAAGCAACCTCAAATTTACGTGCACGTGTAAACATCCCACATCAGATATTAGTAAAGCAGGTACTTCTCCTAATACCGGACTAGCAACAACATTTAATCCCTAGATAGTTTTTAAGAGCCGGCAACAATTTATCAAATTCTAAGACAGGGTCATATGATTAGGATATCAAGGATAAAACTCCAGTTTCTCAGCTAGCTGGGATCTTGGGTCTCATAAGGTATATTGCCTAGCAGGTTGGTCAATAGGAAAACTACAAATGTAAAACAACTTAAGGTTTTAAAACTTTAACTTTAATATAAAACTAGTTACGGTGCCCAGCGTTGCTGGGCATAAGTTAGAAACTTGTAAATGTCTCCTCTATTATATTCGTCATATTGATGTAGACAACTATTCTATGATACATATTTCCACACCTTAGAATTTCATCGTGTGCTTTCCAAGCATACCAGTCTAACATGAAAGGGGCAAATGAAGATGCTTATGCTTATGAGAAGAAAAGCGATAATTAAGAAGGTTTTCCGATCTATAAGGTCAAACTGTACATTACGGGTGTGTTTGAACTGTAAGTTTGAATTTCCTGTATGTTGGGCTACGCTAGAGGGATTCTCATTTCTAAATAGGGTTGATTCATTATGAAATTGTACATGTAAGATTTGTTAACCTTTGTTACGGTTAGAGGAGCTTGAATATATGCATGAGTTCTCTTTTCTATAGCCTAGCATTTTAGGCTGATTCATCAAGAAATTGTACATGTAAGATTCGTTAACCTTTATAAGGTTTGTTAACCTTTGTTGGACTTGAATGTTTGCATTGGTAATTCCCTAACCTTTGTTAAGCTTGGAGAAGCTTGAATATATGCATTGGTAATGCCTGCATATTGCGTATTCATGAAGTTGAATGTAATTTGGATTGGCATCTTCTGTGTTTTAACATGCAACTTCATTTCTATTCTATTCTATCCATGCGTATTTCAGAATAAAAAACATCAAGTTCCTTCAAGAATTAAAAAACCATTATTGTATCTCTAGTGATGTTCCAACGTTTCATCTAATTTTCCTACACTCTTTGTCCTACACTCTTATAATGCCTTGTCCTTTTATGAACTATGTTAACAATATTCAAATAGGCAAGGAATCTTTGATCTTGTTAAGCATAGCTGAGCTTGTGCCTGCAATCTAGGCCAAGAGAAACATGATGCGAGGCAAAAAACAATTGAAGGAAAAGATCAATTAAAACAAAATGTTGGGTTGATTAAAATTAATGGCATTTCCAACAGCCAAACATAAATGTTTATTCATCACTCCAGTTCCTGATATCCGAGGTATTTTTGAAGGTGACTATGAGTATGTTTCCTACTGTCTCTATCTGCTCTGCATCAGTAACAGTAATCCTTAGCTATTCTGCCTTAAATATTGGTTTGTGAAGATGCCTATGCCGGTCAATACGTCTGATCTCAGACACATGTTTGTTTCAAAAAGAACAAACATGATCAGTCAAACAGTGAGTCCTTACACTTATAAGATCATCTTCTTCATAAAAAGCGCATGTTGATTCATCTATAGCGATGCTTACGCCTCTATAAGGAGCATAATAAAAGATGCATGAGATATGACAATATAAAGACAAAATGAGAAATCAACTCAACTTTGAATGCCTCTGGCAAGTTGTGACCGACAACATGTTGTGCATCAAGCTTTGAATTAATGTCCACTTTCCACCTTTTACGCCCAACACGCCCAACTTTGCATTTTGCCGAGTGCAGTCTTTGTTACTTCTAAACAACATGGATGAATTTGGTGTTTCTTTTCTTTGCTCTTTTATGTTACCGGAGTGCCTAGCATATATATTTTTTTTTTTCAAAGGTAGGGAGTGGACCTTGTACATTTATGATCAATTCTTGCCGGCTACAACATAATGGTGACAAATTGTGACAATGAAAAAATCATTAACCCAAAATGTGGGTGCTCTTGGATGGTTGACTTGGTTACTATGAAGATTGTTTCTACCATCTTGACATCAAGATGAACCATCGTTCCTTGATAGAAGAATCACGAAATTCGGAAGCTCTCTACCTTTGTCCCAACAATATCTTGGTGTCTAGCTCCAACCAAGCGGTGGGCTTTTCTACCGATGGCTGCACTAACTATCCACACTTTCGGCAAAACAATAAGCCAACTAAGCAGATAATTCAACTAAGCGGATTCTTGATTCTCTCCATTTATAAGACCGCCAAGCAATACCTCGGTTATGCGACCAATAACAACATCGGTTGCGACATTATATCACGAAATGAAGAAGTGAGAAGCATTATATCTGAAAGTTGTAGCAAATGGGTACAGAATATTGGCATAACTGCATGCACATTTACTTTGGCTTGAAAATGAAAAAAAAAATGCAAAAGAAACCTGGCACGAAGTGGTCGAAGTGGACCACAGCAACTAGTGCAAAAACAGGGCTTAGAATTTCTGTGAGTTCCCTTTTAAAAGTATATCTCTTGTAAGCTTCATGCATGATTATGTTATATTTTTGACTGAGCTATGCTACTGCATTTGAAATGATAAAGTAAGCTAGTTAAAATAATTGATACACAGCGATCTTCCAGACGAATTCAAGCTTGCCCATTCAAGTTTGTGTGCTGTAAGACTACTTTTAATAGAGGATGCAATATGGTAATGCTTGACTCAAATGAGGAATTATTAATAAGATTGCTAATGGATTAAAATACCTCCAGGGTTATTTTTATGGAATTTGAAAATTTTAAACATCCTTATGGAGAATAAACTGTGCGCAAGCTTCTTCTTTTATATCAATCCGCCCTGAGTAAGCCTCTTGTCATATGAGTCTTCAACAATTAGTGGTCTCCCCAATTTATAGTTTCGATACCCCTTTTTTGTAAGATAAAGGTTTTTTCCATAAAAATAGTTTGTCGAGACCCCTTTTTCGTTAATCGCCCCTCCCTTGTATATAGTGGGTTCGATGTACCTTTTCTTGCAACAAAGGCCTCTCCTTCCATATTTGGAACGACGTCTCCCTTTTTATATTAAAGGTTCCTTTAAACATAAAGGGACCCTTATATACTCGTGGGCCCCCTTGAATAAATTCTTAGAGAATTCATCCCTTAATATTATCCTTGCCTCTATATTGCTAGACACCTTTTCTCCACGATCTAACATTGCCACCACCATTAGGGAAACCTCCTGTGCCTTTATTACCACCTTCAAGGAGCATGTAAGGCTCTTCACGCAGTGTGGCCGAAGCTAAGAAGAGATTTCGAAAGGAAGTAACAGAAGGAGAAAAGATCGACACACAGAGAATCATAAGTTTGTATCTCCTCTTCTGATAGAACTGCTTTGATCTGCCCAATCTCTACACTATGCAACTGCGTGAAGCTAAGAAGAGATTTCGAAAGGAAGTAACAGAAGGGGAAAACAACAAATAGACATAGCCGAACTCCAGTATCCACCGAAAGAATAGGTAACCGAGATTGTTCGGAGAAGATCGTTACGGAGGAGGAGCTAGCGACTTCGAAGGTGCCTCTTGCCGCCCTCGCTAACCCTAACAAAAAAAAAAAACCATGTTATTTTAAAGAATCTTACGTGGCATCATCTCTTCCATTGATTTCATCAAATCTGGGCCGCCCAAATTAGGGCTGGGTCCAACACTTACACAATAACATTATAATATAAGATTCTAAAGGTATGGGGATACCGGACCCTGGTATCCCCTTCAATAACAATTAAAAAAAGCATGTAGCAGAATCTTGGTAGCCCTAGCAGTGACCTTTTTGGCTGGCCATTTGGATTTCTAAGCTTGCCCAAGCCGGGGATTCCGCCAGAAAATGGATTTAAAAGGCGAAGAACTATCTTTGAGAACGCGAATCGGGGAAAAAAAATGGATCTATAGATCATTCCAAAGCGAGAGAAGGTAGACAAGCAAAATGATGGTTCTTCGAATCGGATGCAAGCTTGGATTTCCAGTTCTAAAGGTCGATTCTCTTGGTTTTGGGTTTACATGACAATTAACATGACGGATTCTACATAGGGACTTAGATTTGGGTCACAGATGATGGCTTCCATGGCATCTAGAGTTCACAAAAATCTGTTCTACACAAGCCGATCCACAATAATCTTGGTAAAATCGGACACACAACCAATCCCACTTGAATTATGATTTAGACTCTTCTTCCTTGCTCAACCTCAGATCTCCTTCTCTTTTCCTCCTCCTTCTATCATCCGGCCCAGTATACGCTTCTTATATACCTTTGCCACAGGATCAAGAGAACACTTGGCAAGATCTTTGAATCGAGGATCGGGCCAGGATGTTAATTCGGCATCTACATGCCTCTCTAGTGGGATCTGCTATCGGCGTACGATTTTGCTCTTCCCCTATTTAGGGGTGCTCACTCTTTTGAATTTAACCTTTTAAGGGTTTAATAACCTTAGCTAATGTGTTTTTGTAGATTAAATGCCGCCTCAACAAACCCATGGAAGCATATCAACCATGATCTTACACAATTTGATACGGACACAAGGCAAGCCACTACGCCCCTTACCTTTCTACTAGAAACATGCAATTATAAGCTACTCTAAGCCACTGGGTTCGTTACATTCTCACCTTGTAAAAATTAACTCATGTCCCCATGAGCTATGGGAAAGGTCGGATATAACTTCTTGAACTTGTCAGCGTCTTCCCATGTCGCATCTTCTTGTGGATATCCTGCCCATTGCACTAGGTATTTCTCGATGGTGCGATTCCTCAGTACCCTAGTATTAACTCGCAAAATTGTTTGTGGCTTTACTGCGAGTGTCTCTTCTAGTACTGCAACCAAATTATCCTGTGGCAGTATATGTGATGGATCACTGAGATACTTGCGTAAGTTGCTAACATGGAATACATTATGGATCTTGACGTGAATAGGCAATTCCAAACGGTATGCAGCCTTGTCGATCCTCTGTATGATTTGAAAAGGACCTGCATATCTAGGTGCTAGTTTGCCAGCTTTCTTAAACTTTAATGTGCCCTGCTTAGGGTTAATTTGGAAGAATACCATATCATTCTCCTAGAATTCTAGAGGTCTTCTTCGTTTATCCGCATATTGCTTTTGTCGGTTCTGTGCTTTGGCAATATTTTGTCGAATAATTCGGACCTGTGTCCCAATATCTTCCCCCATGTCTGGACCAAATCAACTTTACATTGCGGACTACACCAAGTCAAGGGATATCGGCATTCTTGCCCATATACTGCTTCGAATGGGCTCATCTTTATGGAATCTTGATATGTATTGTTGTAGGCAAACTCAACTAAATACAGATAAGATTCCCAAGTGTGTGCATGTTCGGGAACATACATCCGGAGCATGTCTTCGACAACCTGATTAACTCTTTCAACTTGACCATCGGTTTGAGGATGATAGGCTGTACTCATCCTTAATTGGGTTCCAACCCTGTGGAACAATGCGTGCCAAAACTGGCCAACAAAGCGCGTGTCTATATCTGACACGATAACTTTCGGCATACCATGCAGACGGAATATATCCTTGATAAAAATTTTAGCAACATCTGCAGCAGTGGCCGTGATTTTGGTTGGCATAAAGTGGGCTTGCTTGGTGAGACGATCCATTACTACATAGATGGAATCATATCCGGCTCGTGTCTTAGGCAATCCCACAATAAAATCCATACCTATGCTTTCCCATTTTGTGTTGGGGATATCCAATGGTTGCAATTCCCCTGCGATCTTTTGGTGAGAGGCTTTCACTTTCTGGCATGGTAAACATCTGGCCACATAGCTTAAGGTTTCCTTCTTTATGCTAGGCCAAAAGAACTGCTTGCGGACCTTGCGAAGAGTTTTTTGAACTCCTGGATGACCCGATACTGGATTATCATGAGCTTCTTTCATAATCTGCTGTTTAAGCTCGGCATTATCCGGTATGCACAACCGATTGTGGTAAAATAACTTGGATGCTTGTATCTTATAGGGATTCCTGTTTTCCCCTTGCTTAAGTGCTGCTATTATAGGTTGGAAATAAGAATCCTCCTGGATCAATTGTGTGAGATTGCTGTCCCATTGCATATTAGCAACACTAATGGCAGCACAATATGATCGTCGGGACAACGCATCTGCAATTACGTTATATTTTCCAGATACATTATGGTGAGATCATACTCCTGCAACAGTTGCATCCATCGTTTCTGGCAATTATTTAGCTGAGGCTGCGTCGGGAAATACTTAAGACTTTGATGATCAGTCTTGAGGAGAAATTGCTTACCCAAAAGATAGTGCCTCCATAACTTCAAAGCATGCACATTTGCAAGCATTTCCAAATCATGTGTTGGATAATTCCGTTCAGCTGAATTAAGTTTCTTTGATGCATACACACATACATGGCCATCTTGTAATAAAGCACATCCAATCCCAGTGCCTGAGGCATCAGTTACCACACAAAAGTCCCGCTCCATAGATGGAATTTTTAAAATTGGTGCATGCGTCAAGGCATCTTTTAAAATTTGAAAACTTTGGTTACATACCTCTGACCATTGGAATGCTAGATCTTTTTGAAGCAGGGTGGTCAATGGAGCTGCTTTCTTGGAAAAGTGCTTTACAAACTTGCGATAATATCCAGCTAGTTCTATAAATGCCCTGATCTCCCTTACAGATTGAGGTTGTGGCCATTCTTGTATAGCTTTTACCTTTTTAGGATCCAGCTCAATTCCCTTGTTAGAGACAACATAGCCTAAATAAATCAACTGCTCTTGAGCAAAACTGCATTTGGAAAGCTTACCACAAAGCTTATGTTGCCTTAAAAGCTTCAAAACTGAGCACAAATGTTCAACATGCTCTTCAAGTGTTCTGGAATAAATCAGAATATCGTCGAAAAACACAAGCACAAATTGGTCAAGATGAGCCTGAAAAACATCATTCGTAAGCCTCATAAAAGTGGTTGGTGCATTAATAAGCTTAAATGGCATTACCACAAATTTATAATGCCCATATCTGGTGCGAAAAGCAGTCTTAGGGATATCCTCTTCCTTAACCCGGAGATCGCAAGTCAATCTTTGAAAAGAACTTGCTACCACTTAATTGATCAAATAGATCATCCACTCGTGGCAAAGCGTAACCATTCTTGATAGTTACCTGATTCAATAGCCTATAGTCAACACACAAACGCAGACTTCTATCCTTCTTCTTTACAAATAAGACAGGAGCTCTAAATGGAGATGTGGTAGGCCTAATAAAGCCTTGCTCTACCAATTCTTCAAGCTGCTTTTTAAGTTCTGCCATCTCTACCACATTAAAACGATAAGGAGGTCGCGAAGGTGGTGCAGATCCTGGAAGCAATTCAATATCATGATTCACATCACGAAAGGGAGGTAGTTCTATTAACTTATCAGGAAACACATCCCTGAATTCTTCTAACACAACCTGAATAGCTTTTGGAACAATAGTTTCTTGCATTTCCGCAGCGTTACATATCATTCCAACATACATGATTCCTCCCTTGCGCAAATAGCGCTTTGCCTGCTTGCAGGTCAACACGGAAGGCCCAGCATAGGGCGACTACCCAATCTCTTGATAGAACCATTTGACAAGGTGCAAAGGACAGCCTTGCCTTTACAGTCGATGTAGGCCCCTACGGCTTTCAACCACGACATTCCTAGAATTAAATCACTTACCCAGATCAAGGACTTCTAAGTTAGTATGAAACTTTATCCCACGAAGTTTAAAGTCCAAGCGAGGCACAAACCCATTTGACATCTTAATCACACCATCTGCTAACTCTATAGATCTAGGATTCCGTGCAATAACACTCAAACCCATCTGAGCAACCAATCTAGGCGAAATGAAATTGTGTGTGCTACTACTGTCAATCAGAAAATGAAAAGGTTGCGTTCGAATGCTACCTGGTAGATGGATAACTTCAGTAGCAATATATTCAGCAGGGTCTCCACCAATGGCATATGCATGCATATCTGGGGCGTCTGCTTATAGGGTATTCCTTTTCTGATTTCCAAGGTTGGGTTGTTTCCTCTCGACTTTTGGTGATCCAATTCTGGACTTGCTCTTTAAACTTGGAGACTCGGATAGCTTCTTCCAAGCTGGGATAGGTTACCCCTCCAACTAACAAAGTCAACTCCGGCTTGAGCCCACGAATAAACTTGTCAGCTAATTGTGCCACTGTCATAGTGGGTCCATACGGTTGCAATGCCCTAAATGCATTGGCGTATACTTCTATTGTATCTTCTTGAACCAAATTTTGGAACTTGTTCATCTGCTCTAGCTCAAACCCAGCAGGCAAATAATGGAGTTTAAATGCTACCTTGAAGGTACCCCATGTGATATGGCTCAGAAAAAGCTGATTAGCCTTCTTATACTCTTCCCACCATATCTTGGCAGGTCCAGTCAATAGCATATCAGCAATGGTTGCCTTTAATAAGTTGGGAGTTTTCTTAACTTGAAAATAAAATTCGATCCCTT
Organism: Isoetes taiwanensis; assembly: GCA_021234155.1. Lineage (NCBI taxonomy): Eukaryota > Viridiplantae > Streptophyta > Lycopodiopsida > Isoetales > Isoetaceae > Isoetes > Isoetes taiwanensis. Next base: position 7,074,446 of record JAJEKV010000002.1, read on the forward strand.
TCAACCAAGCATCAGCATCCTCACCTGTGGTATCTTTACCACTAAATGTCTCCATCTTAAGTTGCTTTAAAACCTTGTTGACCTCATCAAGGTCAGCATCCTTGGTGGCAAGCTGTTGTTTAGTGGCAAGTTGCTGCTGCATAGCTGCTAAAATTTGCTCAGTTATGGTAGGAGCAGTGCCACTTCCCCCAGCTCCTGAATCGTTATCATTATTTCCAGACATCCTGCTAACCACCTGGAAAATGATGGCAATGGTTATTTTCCATAAAACAACTCTACTTTCCAGTAGACTTCTTAAGTTTCTAACTCTTAATTCCCACGGCCCGAAGGTTGTCAGAACTTTGGGCTCTGATACCAACTGAAACAGACCTAGCCTCTTGGCCTAGGTCGTTGCGCTAAATAATTCAGATATAGACAACCATGTGACACTGAACTTTTATTCATAATGCTTTATTACAACAAAAATTCACATAAAGGCCAGGGCCACACATAAATGATAATTTCGTATTGCACCAACATAAAAGGATCACACCCACACGTTATATACATAACCCAAGCAATACAATCACTCGTGCCTGTCCCCTTCCCCCCCTCCTCGGAAGTGACCGAGGAGGAATTGCTAGAGCTGCCCCCGGAAGAAGACTCCACATCACGCTCGGGGTCCCAGGCCTCGATTTGAGGTTGCAGCTGCTCATAGTACAATTGCCTGAACAATGACGTGATTATCTCATAAACTCTTTCTTTGGACATCAGGTCTTCTGTCTCATTAAACCACCATGTGACGAAGGAATCCAGGTTCAAAACGATGGTAGCCTCAGGACGTGCCATCTTAAATACAAACAGACACCCGGGATTAGTCCACAAGGACTAAGTGGGGAGGAGCATTGGGATCTTCATATTCATTCATAACAAATATACATTATTTACCTGCTCCGTCAATACTCCCCCTGCATAGGTTAGCACATTCTATAACTACATATTCCATGCATAACTACATTACAAGCGTAATCCTTGGGTGGCGACCCCAAGGGGACCACTCTCTCCATCTGTACGTACAGGATTTAACTCATCCGTCAGGCCATCTGGCACGGATGCGGAGTTACACGCCACCCCACCCATCCGAAGGTGGGCCGTTGAATGCAATGCACAACATCAGGTAATGTAAATACACCATATCTCATAATACCATCTCAGATCTATATATATTGCAATTTCCTAGAGTGACCCAAACCCTATTCATATTTAAAAAGCAACCTCAAATTTACGTGTACGTGTAAACATCCCACATCAGATATTAGTAAGGCAGGTACTTCTCCTAATACCGGGCTGGCAACAACATTCAATCCCTAGATAGTTTTTAAGAGTCGGCAACAATTTATCAAATTCTAAGACAGGGTCATATGATTAGGATATCAAGGATAAAACTCCAGTTTCTCGGCTAGCTGGGATCTTGGGTCTCATAAGGTATATTACCTAGTAGGTTGGTCAATGGGAAAACTACAAATGTAAAAGAACTTAAGGTTTTAAAACTTTAACTTTAATATAAAATTCTAAAGGTATGGGGATACCGGACCCTGGTATCCCCTTCAATAACAATTAAAAAAAGCATGTAACAGAATCTTCGGCGCCCACAACAGCGGCCTTTTTGGCCTGGCCGACTGGATTTCCTAGCTTGCACAAGCCAGGGATTCCTTCCGAAAATGGATTTAAAAGACGAAGAACTATCTTTGAGAACAGAATCAGGGAAAAAAAATGGATCTATAGATCATTCCAAGGCAGATGCAAGCTTGGATTTCCAGATTCTAAAAGTCGATTCTACTGGTTTTGGGTTTACATGACAATTAACATAACGGATTCTATATAGGGACTTAGATTTGGGTCACAGATGATGGCTTCCATGGCATCTAGAGTTCACAAAAATCTGTTCTACACAAGCCGATCCACAATAATGCCGTAAAATCCAGACACACAACCAATCCCCATCTGAATTATATGATTTAGACTCTTCTTCCTTGCTCAGCCTCCGATCTCCTTCTCTTTTCCTCCTCCTTCTATCATCCGGCCAGCCCTTCTGCTTCTTATATACCTTTGCCCTGGGATCAAGAGAACACTTGGCAAGATCTTTGAATCCCAGGATCAGACCAGATGTTAATTCGGCATGCTATATGCCTCTCTAATCGGGATCTTGCTATCTGGCAGCTACGATTTTGCTCTTCCCCTATTTATGGGTGCTCACTCTTTTGAATTTAACCTTTTAAGGGTTTAATAACCTTAGCTAATGTGTTTTTGTAGATTAAATGCCGCCCCAACACACCCATGGAAGCATGTCAACCATGATCTTACACAATCTGATATGGACACAAGGCAAGCCACTATGCCCCTTACCTTTCTACTAGAAACATGCAATTATAAACTAGTCTAAGCCACTGGGTTCGTTACATTGGAGCATAGTTGAATAGGAGCGATTTTTATCAGAGCCATGTTTCTGCACTGCAGCGGCTTAGGGTTTTGTATTGGATCTCTGGTGAAGATCAAAGCTCTGTTTTTAGAGGAAGATTAGGTTAACTGGAGCCAACTGAGACGACGCTACTGAAGGAGACATGGGTATTGACATCAATTCGCATTTCCTGACCTTGATATTTCGTTTGGGTTTTGCTCTCATTTGATTTCTCCAGAATCACAAATTTATATTTATGTTTTCCTTGCATTTAGTTTAACGCATTTATCTGGATCATGTTCATGTGCAGTAACCATAGATTGTTTGGTGGTGCTTGAAACTCTGATGGTCCTTCAATAGTAATAGTTCTTTGTTTTTATGCTTTGTTGTGTCATTCAACCTTTTGATCCATCATCATAACAATATGTTTTTTTAATTGTTTGTTGCCTTCCAAATAGATGCATTAATCTGTCTTAATAATCTTATTCATGTGTGCAGGCTACAAGAATGAGATGAATCAGTTAATATCATAAATACAGTTAATCATGAGGTATTCAATTTTTGTTCTTTCTATTTGACAATAAGAAGCTTGGGAAGAATCACAATAGCTGCATTTTATACATTTTCTATTGCAGGACATAAATGAGGACATCATAATCTGAGCAAAAGATGAACTATTTCGTCAAATATATCTTCCATTCATTTTGAGAAAGATTTGCAATGTGCGTAACAAAAAATGGTATTTGAGTGCTTTTCATGCTACTTGAATGAGTTGTTTTTTATGCCTTTCTTTTTGTTGATTTTAGTCATGTTATACAAGGTAGCACAGTCCAATACCAGAATGGTCTGATATATAGCATTCCAAGATACTTTGAGCTACTACTTTGTGATCTCAAAATATTTATCGGGCTTCCTTCTAAGATGGATATCAGTAGGTTGATTTCTAATAATCTTATTCGTATGTGCAGGCCGTAACAACGAGACGAATTAATGGAGGTATTCAGAAGATCCATGCACATGCGCAGCCACTCTGGAATATCGTCTTACATTTACTTATGAGGTATTCCATCTTTGTTTTTTCTATATGGCAGTGAACTCACAGAAGCTTGGAAAGAATCGCAATAGCTGCACCTTATGTTTTCCTAATGAAGGATGCGAATGAGATAATAATCTGTAGCAAAAGAATAACTATGTCATCAAATGTGTCCTTTGCAAAGCTGTGATGATGCTTGCTGGTGTTAATGAGCAGTCCATTCATTTTGAGAGAGATCTGCAATGTGCTTAACAAAAAAGTGTCGAAGCTTCTGGCACTCTTTCTCCTTTTTTATCATGATGATAATTTTCTCATTGCTTGACCTTAAAAACTTGATAGCCATATTCTAATACTGGTTCATCTCTCCTTCGAGGCAGAGAATGTTCTGTGAGTTGTACATTATTTCTGCACTTCAGTTACCATTGCTAATCTTTATAGGTTGCATGGATTTTAAAGCAAGACACTTTTCAAGTCTCATTTTTTACGCTATCTTAATGAATCATTGGAGTAGGATGGTTGATTTTGTATATTTGTATCATACTGTAACCACAAGTATGATTGCAGGATTTCTAAAATGGTTGCCAAAAGATATTCTGCATTTAGATTGGCCAACCTGCATTTGTTGCAATCTGAGCCAAGATATAAGTGGCTGTTCCTTATGGCTGAATTTAAAGCTCTCTAATATCCGCCAAATGTTTTACAGATACTATATCCCATGCATAAGCAGCATTGGTTGATTTTGTATATCGCTTGACGTTTTATTTTCATTGCTAAAAGACATTGTTTTCCTTATGGAACCAGGAGCATCAGCAACTTCTCTTTTGTGGCATAGTAATATGCACATGGACTTCTAATAATACGTCATTGCAATTTTTTGGGTGATAAATGCTGGATTGAAATACACAATATTGTTGAGGAGTTGTATTATGAGATGATAGCAGCCAACATGACCTAAATGTTGCTAATTCTATTGAACGCAAATTGGCAGTAATTTGTGACTAAAATTCTTTCAAGGATTTTCGGATGAAGACATAAGCAAGAGGGGAAGTGTATAGGGATCAAAGTTGGTAATGGAAGTCTTAACGCATTTGTGGTTCAGGGAAAAAATTAAGCATACTATATATTTTTTCATAGAAAATGGTTTGGCTATTTTTCAAAATTTTACAGTATTTTATGATATACATTTGGCTATTATCATTATGTATTTGGACTCGGCAAAAATTTTGAATTCAGTACTAGAAAATTTCACTTAGCTATTTTTTATAACTGAACAAAGCAAAAAATATAAATTCTATGGCTTTAGATATATTGTACTACAATTACAAATAATAATCAACAATCAAGGAAGATACAATAATATTAAAAAACATTTAATATAAGCTCATAACATAGCTTATAATATCTATAGTTTGAACTACATTCAATGCAACGACACTTTCTAGATATGATGATCAAATTGCACTTATCTCTAACCCTTTAGATGTTATGCAACCAACTTGGGCATCTAAAGAGATATTAGAAATGCATCTAAAGAGATGCATATGTAGTACATGTAATAGAAATTCATAGTTTGAAAAAAATACTATCACTGATGATGGTAGTTGAGGATGTGTAAAAGTTATAATAAGAATTAATTTTCGTTTGACTATTAATGGTCTAATATATAACTATTGTAATATAAAGAAAGGCTAATCCCTTTTTCTTTGAAGAAAAGGGGGAAAATAGTTTGACTAATCCTAAAAAAATAAAGGAGTACTTCTTTTAACTATGGCTATTTTTTTTATTTTTTTTAAAGAAATCTCCCTTCATAAGATTCGCCGCACAAATTGTCTAGACCCCCTAAAAAATCGCCATTTGGCTATTAATAGCCACTAATTTTTTCCATGTTGTGGATGAAGAGATATATGGTCCAAACAAGCTCAATGACAAAGGATGACAAAACACGGCGATAAATATGAGAAAAAGGAAGCTGGAATGATGAAAAAGATGTAAGAGAATTAGGCAAGCAAAGTCACCAAAATATACCCTACATAATCAGTAGACCTCTATATATATCCCTCTCAGTCGATATTAGTAGACCCTCTTAATGAGGATCAACACTCTCGTCTTCTGGACATTGCTCACAAGCAAGAATTATTGGAAGAAGGACACTCTTGTCTTCTGGACATTGCTCACAAGCAAGAATTATTGGAAGAAGGATGCTCTACTCCACGCTTGAAGAAGCTTGCATGTCGCAAAAATAGCTCGGTTCCTCAATCTACGTTAGTTCACTCTCTAGCTCCAGTATCCGCTACGATTGTTACAGTGGATGTCTCTGATTCAGTGGCATTGAGACACCGGGGAGCAGATCAAGTTGATGTTAATGATTCTATAGATGTGGAAGTTCGACCTGGTTAAAGTAACTTTTCTATAAATATGATTATACATTATTCTTCTCTTTAAGAGAGGAAAATAGTGTGAATTGCATTATACTGTCATGCTTAGATGGGTGGCCCTGCTCAGTTGGATCTGATTGTCCACGGGGTTTTTTATTCCAGTCTCTGCATTGTATCACGTATTATGATGGAGTGTGATTAATAAAGTCTGACGTCTTTCAAAAATATATATATACAAGAAATTTAATGCGTCCTACATTGCATGTTCGAGTTTTAGAATGTTCCTACAGTGCAAGTTCTTGTCGTGCCCTACATTCTAAAAGAATCTCTTGAGAATGCTCTAAATTCATCGATTCTCTAAGATTCTACCAAGGTTCTCTTAGAGGTTTCGTGGAGATTCCTCTTAATTTTATAAGATTCCCTCTAGATTCCATTAGATTCTATGAAGATCCTCTTAGACCCCCTTAGATCCTTTTAGATTTATGAGATTGCCCTAGGTTCCCTTACATTATATGAGATTCAAAGAGATTCTATAAAGATTCCCTTAGACACTCTAAGATTTCATTAACATTTTCTTAGATTCCCTTAGATTTTATGAAGATTCCCTTGGATCCCCCAGATTTTAAGAGATTCCCTTAGGCTTGTAAATATTTTCCTAGATTCTCTTACATTTTATGAGATTTTCTTAGATTCTGTTAGATTCTCCTGGATTCCTTTACATTCTAACATTCTAAGGCTTTCTGGAACATTCTAAGACTTTCAAGATATCCTAGAACTTTCTGGAAGTATTTCCCTAGATTTCCTTACATTCCCATAGATTCCCCTACATTCTAGAACATTCTAAAACTTATTAGAACAATTTGGAACTTTCTGGAAGAATTTTCTTAGATCCCTGCTAGATTCGCTTATGTTCTAGAAAACTTTCTAGAAGATTCTAGAACCTTCTAGAGCCTTCCAGGACATTCTAGAACTTTCTTGAACTAGCTAGAATGTGATAGTCTATTTTATTTTAATGGGAACATTACCCTTAAGTATATTGAAACATAAATTATTTATGAAATTAATGCTTATTTATGAAATTAATGCTTGGTCTAGTGGTTAGAATGGGGGGTTGGGGGGTTGATGGCCAGGGTTCGAATCCCCCACACAATATAAAAATTTTAAAAGCCTCTCCTTAAGGGATGAGCATTCAACTTGGGCCGTAGGATCTTGGACCCGATCAAGGGTCAAGATCTTACCAGATGAAAGCAACATGAGCCGTAGGATCGATTACATATAATTCCCAAAGCCATGTGCACCGTAGGATATGTGCCAAGCGACGTGAGTCGTAAGATCCTGGATCGACGATCAGGATCAAGAAGAACTTGGACCGTAGGATCGATTGCATATAATCCCCAAAGCCATGTGCACCGTAGGATGTGTGCCAGAGCAACGTGGCCGTAGGATCTCGGACCGACGATCGGGAATCAAATCAACTGGGCCGTGGGATGGCACATATAATCGATGCAAACTCCCAAGCCATCGGGGCGTGACGATGCGTCCCAAAGCCGCGTGTGCCCGTAGGATCTCGGATCAGCGGTCGATTGAGTGCGACAAACATAAGAACATATATATGTTATGATATCTGATCTATATGTGTTTATGTTTTTCGCTTATCCGGCCAGATTCGTTAGGATCCAGCAGCTCCGTGGGTTTGGGGTTATCCCGCCCGGATGGCTGGGAGTTATATATGATATGTGTACCATGGTCCTACGGTCGGATTGATCGATCGACCGTCGATCCAGAATCCGGCGGCTCATGTGGCTTGGGGCACATCCTACGGTCCACGTTAACTTTGGGGAATTATATGTAATAGATCCTACTCTATTGCTTTTATATGGTGAGATCTTGATCGTTGATCGAGTTTAAGATCCTAAGGCTCATATTGAATGCTTCGTTCCTTAGGAAAGGCTTTTAAAATTGTTTATGTTATTGGGGATTCGAACCCTGGTCCTCAACCCCCCAAAACCCCCACGCTAACCACTAGACCAAGCACTAATTCTATGAAAAATTTATGTTTCAAATATACTTAAGGGTAATGTTTTAATTAAGATAAAATAGACTATAATATTCTAGGATGTTTTGAAACTTTCAAAATGTTCCAGAAAGTTCTAAAATGTTCTAGAAATTTCTAGAATGTAAGGGAATCTAGAAGAATTAAAGGGAATATAAGGAAATCTCATAAGTTGTAAGAGAATCTAGGAAAATATACAAGTCTAACGGAATCTCTTAAAATCTAATTGAATCTAAGGCAATCTTCATAATATCTAAGGGAATGTAAGAAAATCTTGATGAAATCTTAGAGTTTTTTTAAGATTTTGCAAAACGCGACAATAGAATGTTCTAAAATGTTTCATAATAAAGGTGTACAATATAAATCTTGAAAAAAAAAATATTCTAAATGCTCAAGGTAAGCGCCTTAGTCTAAAAATAGAAAATGTTTTAAAAATGTTCCACAGATCCAAAATAGATCATTTTAGAAGGTTTTAAATGTTCATGGGTAAGCACCTCAATCAAAATAGAAAATTCTAAGAGAATCTAGGAGAATCTAGAGCACTATAGGGCCTTACATCGTAAGAACATGCTAAAACTGGAACAATGCGCCGTAGGACGTATTAATTTTCTTGTATATATATATATATATCTGATCTATATATGTTCTTATGTTTCGCGCTTATCCGGCCGTCCGTTCGATATCCGACGGCTCACGTGGGTTTGGGACGTATCGTACGGCCCAGATGGCATGGGAGTTTACATATATAATATGCACCATGCTCCTACGGTCCAGATTGATTTGATCCTGACCGTCGGTCCGAGATCCGACGGCTCACGTGGCTTGAGGACACATCCTACGGTCCACGTGGCTTTGGACGGCTCATATTGCTTTTATATGGTGAGATCTTGATCGTTGATTGAGTCTAAGATCCTAAGGCTCATATTGAATGCTCATTCCTTAAGGAAAGGCTTTTAAAATTTTTTATGTTATTGGGGGGATTCGAACCCTGGTCCTCAACCCCCCAAACCCCCCACTCTAACCACTAGACCAAGCATTAATTCTATGAAAAATTTATGTTTCAAACATACTTAAGGGTAATATCCTAATTAAGATAAAATAGACTATAATATTCTCGGATGTTTTGAAAGTTTCAAAATGTTCCAGAAAGTTCTAAAATGTTCTAGAAATTCCTGGAATGTAAGGGAATCCAGGAGAATTAAAAGGAATATAAGGAAATCTCATAAATTGTAAGAGAACCTAGGAAAAATGTCTAACGGAAAAATGTTGCACAGATCCAAAATAGATTATTTTGGAAGGTTTTAAATGCTCATGGGTGAGCACCTCAATCAAAATAGAAAATTCTAAGAGAATGTAGGGGAATCTTCATGAATGCTAAATATAATACATAGAATGTTGAAGAATATAGAGGAATCACAAAGAATCTCGATTGGGCCGTTGGTTATCTAGAGCACTCTGATGGGGCCTTACATCAGTAAGAACATGCTAAAACTGGAACAATGCGCCATAGGACGTATTAATTTTCTTGTATATATATACAAGAAATTTAATGCGTCCTACGATCATGTCCAAGACCACAACATGTTCTATCAAGTTCTTGTAAGTGCCCTACATTCTAAAAAAGAATCTTTTAAGAATACTCTAAATTCATAGATTCTCTATGATTCTACCAAGGTTCTCTTGGAGGTTTCATGGAGATTCCTCTAAATTTTATAAGATTCCCTCTAGATTCCATTAGATTTCCGTAGATTCTCCAAGATTCTATGAAGACCCCCCTAGATCCCCTTAGATTCCCTTAGATCCCTTTAGACTTTATGAGATTGCCCTAAGTTCCCTTACATTATATGAGATTCAAAGAGATTCTATAACGATTCCCCTAGATACTCTAAGATTTCATCAACATTTTTTAGATTCCTTAGATTTTTTATGAAGATTCCTTAGATCCCCCCAGTTTTAAGAGATTCCCTTAGGCTTGTAAATATTTTCCTAGATTCTCTTACATTTTTATAAGATTTTCTTAGATTCTTTGGATTCCTTTACATTCTATAACTTTTTAGAACATTCTAAGACTTTCTGGAACATTCTAAGACTTTCAATATATTCTAGAACTTTCTGGAAGTATTTCCCTAGATTTCCTTACATTCCCGTAGATTCCCCTACATTCTAGAACATTCTAAAACTTATTAGAACAATTTGGAACTTTCGGGAAGAATTTTCTTAGATCCCCCTAGACTCTCTTATGTTCTAGAACTTTCTAGAAGATTCTAGAACTTCCTAGAGCCTTCCAGAACATTCTAGAACTTTCTTGAACTAGCTAGAATGTTATAGTCTATTTTATCTTTATGGGAACATTACCCTTAAGTATATTTGAAACATAGATTGTTCATAGAATTAATGCTTGGTCTAGTGGTTAGAATGGGGGGTTGGGGCTTAGATCCCCCAGATTTTAAGAGATTCCCTTAGGCTTGTAAATATTTTCCTAGATTCTCTTATATTTTATAAGATTTTCTTAGATTCTTCTGGATTCCTTTACATTCTAGAACTTTTTAGAACATTCTAAGACTTTCTGGAACATTCTAAGACTTTCAATATATTCTAGAACTTTCTGGAAGTATTTCCCTAGATTTCCTTACATTCCCGTAGATTCCCCTACATTCTAGAACATTCTAAAACTTATTAGAACAATTTGGAACTTTCGGGAAGAATTTTCTTAGATCCCCCTAGACTCTCTTATGTTCTAGAACTTTCTAGAAGATTCTAGAACTTCCTAGAGCCTTCCAGAACATTCTAGAATTTTCTTAAACTAGCTAGAATGTTATAGTCTATTTTATCTTTATGGGAACATTACCCTTAAGTATATTTGAAACATAAATTGTTCATAGAATTAATGCTTGGTCTAGTGGTTAGAATGGGGGGTTGGGGGGTCAATGGCCAGGGTTCGAATCCCCCACACAACATAAAAACTTTAAAAGCCTTTTCCTAAGGAATGAGCATTCAACTTGGGCCGTAGGATCTTGGGCCCGTTTTAAAAGCCTTTTCCTAAGGAATGAGCATTCAACTTGGGCCGTAGGATCTTGGACCCGATCAAGGGTCGAGATCTCACCACGTGACAATAATTAAAGCAACATGAGCCATAGGATCTATTACATATAATTCCCAAAGTCATGTGCACCATAAGATATGTGCCAAGCTGTTGTGATATCGAGGCAGGGTTTGTGCAAAAAATGAGGCAAGCTCTTGGCTCGATAATCAAAATTGATTTGGATTGTTTAAGTGAATGAGAATGTAAGCCTATTTTTCTTAATTTGTTATATCCTTTATTTTTGCAAGTGCCAATTATTCTTGGTAACGCGTGAGAACTCCCCTGCTAAGATGGAATGTTTGCCATTTATGCGGCTTTCGTTTATCTAGGCACATCAATTATAATGTTCATATTTGTGTGAGCGTTTTATCGAGGGATCGGCAATTATTATCAAGGGACCATGGTACATCAAGAAGGATCTGCATTATGTGGGACCATGGCTTTCAAGAAGGCCACCGGTAAACTATAGTTTTTTGTCATGTAGGCCATTTTTACATGTGATTCAAGAATTTCACCGAATATTCGAGTCGGGATTGTATAGCAGTTTTTGGACCGGAGGTAGTTATTGGAGTAGATCAAAAGCCAAAAGCCAAAGCTTCTTAAGCGCGGATAATAAAGAGAATATGCTTGAATGTGGCGCCACCGCTTTGCAAAATCTTGAAGGACTGTTGTTAGGGTTAGGGCCGGGTTTCTTATAACCCATCGTTGCCTTCTTTTCCTCAATGACTGCAGCCTCTATTTTCGTTTATAATTCTTTGTTCAAATGTTGGTAGCGAGAAAATGTCCAGATTGTAAAGCCGATTTGGATTGCATGTGGTTGGATTTGTCAAGTTCCAATATGCCCGGGGTTTGTAAACCCGCGTGAAGGTAGAATCAATTTCAATATTATTAAATTGTTGGCATGTATCGCATTCTTTGCTCCTACGAGGTGGTGCATGCGGTGACACCTATGGTCATCCGTCCCTTTTCGTAGATCAAAATGTATTCTTTGGAATAGTTGTGCAATCATCCGTATTTCCTTAGTTGGATTTATAATATTTTAAAACCGTTGATATAGCAATTATTAAAATGGAGCTGTGTCATGTTTTCATGGAGACCTGAATTTGCCTTTAAACATTGGATGTAGCGGTATGGGAATGGATTTCCGGTTTGTAAACCTTTTCTGATTTCTAGTTCTTCATTGTAGATTTATGGGCCTTACGGGAGTCCGTTTTCAATGTTCAAGTGGATGTCGCTGATATTGCAAGTTTATTATGCTTCTTGCGCATAATGCAAAACTCCAAGATTATTTTGTTTTTACGTTGGGGGCAAACCAATGGCGAAGATATCGGCGCTTGATCACACTTGTGAAGACGTGCTAAAGGAAGTTTTTTTTATTGTTTGCATGCATTGATGCGCGCCGCTTTTTTGTAGGTTGCTTGACATCTACTATCATACTTGGGGACTGAATTTCGATCGCGTGTTCTTAATTGGCAACCGATTGTAGGTATTCTAAATAAATCTGGCGGTAAAAGGACATTGTTTCATGAATGCCTTAATAAGCTTTGTTTGAATACTGACTAATATCCCATTAGCCTGTAACGTTTGTTGTTTAATGAGTATAATTTTCCAAGGACTAAAGTGTCTCTTTTATGGTGCAATCCACATGAAAATATTGATGGGCCTCGCCCAATAAGAGTTAAAATAACGTGGTTGTTGTCATTTCTGGCGCAGAGCCTATGCATACCATGGTAGCTTGAAAGCGGATCCTTTGGATTAGCTTAAGATGGGCTATGTTTGAAGGAAATTCATGAGATAATATTATTTTGTGATCTTCCTTTGAGTTCAAGCTACCATGGCGGTTGTGGAGTGGAGAATATAAATCATATGCAAGGCGGGATTGATCCAGTCCGTACTTGAGGTAATCTATGGTCTTGAATGCGTGAAAAAACTTTGTTTAGCTCTAATGCGATTACATTGAGTAGCTCTAATGCGGTTATGTGGCGTATAAAGTTGTTACAAGCTTTTCAAGAGATATGTCCTTTTGTACCGATTAGATTTGCAATGCACTAGACCTTAATTAATATTGGCAAATCCAATATAGTCTTCACGGTTAAATGCATCGAAGGTTGTGATATTGCTTTGCCTACAAGTATAGATTGTGAACATTTTAATGCATGTAGAAACATGGACGTGGAGTAAATTTATATATCAAGTGATCTAAGGGTATGTTAGCTAAAAGGATGTGAAACAACTATATCCAATGTTTATCTTGAACTTAATGGTCATTAAGTTCCCTGCGGGGCTTAATGAAATTAACTACATACGAGACAATAACTCAAAGGTTCCATAATCAAAACATAGGACCCTACAACTTCAATGCTATTATCGCTTCTTTTATATTATCGCTTATCGTGGGCCATTGATATCATGAATATTACAACTCTGATTCCAAACGGAGACACTGTGGCCGTCCATTGACCCCTTGATGGGGTCAAACTGCAATTTCGACGTCAGTATATGATTTCAACTATGGTGTCCTGAGTCAATGATGCAGTCATACAAATTCCGCTATGTTTAATTCTTTCTGATATAACTGGCATTAACCTTAAGAACATCAAGTTTGATGCTAAAGTATGCCGTGTTGCAGCACAGCAATTTTCCTAATAAAGTATGCCCTGCCGGATCAAATAGAAGAACAATAAACTCCTGAATTGACACACAGAGCAAATAAAGCAAACAAAGAACAGAGACATCCAACAAAACCTAGCGGCAAGAGGAGATAAAAATCAAGAACTAGCTGCAAGCAATCAAGTCCAGTTACATTCCAAGAATAAGTCCCAGGGTAGAACGGCATTATACCCATCAGGGATCAGCCTTTCATGGCCTGGGAAAGATGGCCAGGAATTACCTCTGAGATAGAAAAGGGGTTCCCATCAACGGGGATGAGGCGGCAGAACAAAGGAGGCGGAACACAGAAGAACACAGAAGGAGGTTACAGCAGAACACAGAAGCCGGAAGGCTAGGGAGGAGACCACGAATTTAAGGAGCAGGCAGTGAATTTAAGTCCAGCAGTGAAAGCCCCAACGCCATCGCGCCATCGCCACCATGCGAATGCTCTTTTCCTGCAACGCCAAAACCTTCTAAGAATAAACCCTAAACCATAACCAGAGCATAACCAGAGCATTTGTATGCCTCCACCGCCATAGCACATGCACTATCTAAGCCAAAAACAGGCTCTGCAACACAAGAAGCAGGCTTCAGAACAAAAACCCGGCTTCAAAACAAAAATCGGGCCCAAGAACCCTGAAAAAAGGCTGCCGCTTTATCTCCTCAAGAGTCACCATATCGATTATCCTCCAAGTTCGCTAAAGAGAAAATTTTGCACTGCCATCTCTCCAAAAACCTTCGATATATTGAAACACATTTTCCACCGTCAGCATTGTACTAATTTATCTACGAATACACCTCATATACCATTAACAATCTTATGTAAGACGGTATATTTTTCACATTTTTGGAACTTTATTGGAAGTGAAGCCACATGATGAAAAATTTTAGATAGTTATTGTGGAGCTAGTTAGACTCGCTGAAATCTAGTGTTCCACATTGATTCTAGTTACTTTATTTAGTAAAAAATAATGGCCTCTTTTATTCCCTACTTGCATCATCAGTGAAATATCAAGCAAAAGCACTCGTCATCAAACCACGTGCTCTATATTTCAATGTTATAATCCCACGTTCTTAATGGTTTTACCCCATTTTTGCATGGTCTATTTTGCATGCATCTTTTAATATGTGGTTAATCTAGTTAAGAGGGTGGAGACTTTACTAGACCCCTAATTTTCCAAGCAGTTAACATGTTCAAATCCCAACTATGACTGAGCTCAGGTTATTTTAATTTATTCCATCATTTGCTATCTATGCCATTGTTGTTTTAGCTCCTCATGTAGAACTAGAAGGAACTTTTTCTCTATTTTGACTAGATTGCCGTAAAGTCGTAAGAGGTTCTTTTGAAAAGAAGATGCATGGAATGTCCATGAAAGTGTTTTGCATTGCGTAAAAAATTACATGTGGCATTATGTCAAACATTTTGTTCAAAAAAATTATCATTTGACAAAATTAGGAAACTTTCTACATTAGGGAACTTTCGCATGGGATCCTTGAATGCTTTACTTTGTTGTATTAGTTCGACTGTGGTGGACAACTTTGACTTTCTTATTTGTCTAACCCAATAGGATCATTAACATAGACAAATAAAACTCCGTGCCAAGATCTTTATCGTAAATTCCTCATACAAAAATTGATCATAAATGACCCGGTCGATTTGGTACAAAATTCTTTTTAATTTATTCAAATTTAACTTCGAGTCTTAGAAGTTCTAATAAACGATGGCGAGCTTCATTGAATGGCTATTAGTCAAGGAATTTAGTTTTAACTAGATGCATACAACCATTTTTGCGAGTATATGATGACAAAAAATCGGTAGATTATGATACCTGAATTTGACTTGAACAAACAGGATTTTGTCATTTACCGATGACATCTAACTCAATTCTAAGTTACCCAACTCTTTTGCTTGTTAGTGGGTGTCTGCTTTTATAAAATATTGCTATTTTCTTATGCCATATTTTTAGAAATTGATCGAGATAGCAGGCACACATCGACAAGGTTTAATAACTTCTCAATCAGCAGCACAAGTCGCTTAAGTTGATGATTAAACTTAAAATTTAATTTTTCCAGCTGCCGAGTAGGTTGTTTTTAGGGTCATCTCATTTACATGGCACAGGAAATTCCAAACCCAACAGCAGGGGGACTCGAAATAAAGCTTTGTATCTAATCTATGTCATTATTGGGTCAAGTACAAAATATTTGTGCTGAAGATATTGCCGCTTAAGTGATAGTTTGGGATAGTATTCCATATGTTTTTGTTGACAGAGAATTTCAAGGTTAAGGCAAATATGGTGTTAATGAGATTAGACATTGCCAAGTCAGCGGTTGGTTCATAAACATCTTAAAGTTTTTAAATGTAAAACATCCTAAATGCGGCTAATACAGGCAATCGACCAAAGAATCAACAAAACATTAAGTAAGTTGGCAAGCAGTTCCCATGCACGTATAAGCAATCCCTTTTGCGCTATGGGAAAAGATTTATTGGTATGTTGCAAAGGCTTTTCTTCTGCTTAGACCTACATTTTGGAGTCCAGCAAGCTTCTGTGTATCAATGACCTAAGTCTTCAGAGCCCAATGACTTTGTAAGAACTTTGTCGAGTTCGAGGAGATCTTAATCCTTGCAGATATGGAAGACTACTATAGAAGCACAACACATGTTCGATTGCCCTGAAATATATGTAGTGATTTTGCAAATATTGCAAATTAAATAGGGGAAGCTTGGAATATTAGGAAATCTATTGGAACCTTTGTACAATCTTAGAGAATCTAATGGTATCTTAAGGGGATCTAGGGGAATCTTCGAGAATCCAGTTGAATCTTCACAGAATATTTAGGAAATCTTCTAGAATCTAATAGATTCTTAAGGAGATTTAGGAGAATCTAACAGAATCCAATAGAACATTGCTAGAATCTCACGGAATCTATGAGAATTATAGTGAATCTAGGCTTAATCTTTGTAGAATCTTATAAACATTATAGGAATTCTCATAAAATCTTATGGACTTTTGGAGGAATCTTAAGAGAATGTTGGGTAATTTAAGAGTTTCTTTGTAGATTCATAAGGAATCTAGGGGAAAGTTTATAGAATCTTAACGGATCTTGGACTTTGGAGTACTTAAAGAGGATCAATAAGAATCTCCATATAATAACAAAAAATCTAGGGGAGTCATTGTGGAATTTAACAAAATCCTAAGGTCCTTCCATGAAACCAATTCAAGCGGCACCCTCATAATCTCTTGTGACTGTGTTAGCGCCTGTGCCAATAAGTCTTATGTTATTTTGCATGCTCACAAAATACTGAACAACACATGGTATGTATAGAACCTGGCCTATACAAGCTTATTTTTGGAATAGCCTATAGGAAGTACGTGCAGCTCAATCTGTGAATGTTAACTCGTGCTGGGACTATTATATTTTGAATCATTTTAATTGAAATTCCAATTTTTTCAACTGGAAGATAAGGATCCCTAATAAGTGTACAACTTGCAAAATAATTTGAGAATTTGGTGACAATACTGCCACTAACTTCTTTGATCATGTTCTCCCTTTATTGTTGGTAGTAAAAAGTTCACAACCCTTAACTTTAGGTTTCGCAGTATTAGGAACTTGGAACGTGGAGAACATATTTTATCATTGTTTTTAGGTAGGTCTTAAGCGAATCTAGATATACCTTTCATATGGGGTGTGCTTTGCAGTGAATCTTTGTATAATCTTAAGAAATATTGCAGTATCTTAGGAAATCTTAATAGATTCATAGAAAACTTAGAATCTCTTAGAATATTGTGTAGTCTTAATGGAATCTTAGTAAACTTAGAAATCTTATAGAAACTTGAAAAGTCTATACTTCCCAATGTACATACATTCGACTTCGTACACTCCCTATTCGTACAAAAACTTGTATATATATATATATATATATATATATATATATATATATATATATATATATATATATATATATCTAACATATATATGTTCTTATGTTTGTCCTCTTGAATCCGACCGTTGATCCGAGATCCTACGGCTCACGCGGGCTTTGGGACGATCGTGCGGCCCGAGATGGCTTGGGAGTTTGTGTATAGACTATATGTGTTTATCCCACGGTCCGGTTGATTCGATCCGATCGCCTACCGAGATCCCTACGGCTCACGTTGGTTTGGGACACATCCTACGTGCACATGGCTTGGGAATTATATGTAATCGATCTAATGGCCCGGATTGCTCTTGATCTTGATCGCCGATCCGGAGATCCTACTACTTGTGGCTTGACACATATCCTACGGTCCAGATGGCTTTGGGAATTATATATAATAGATCCTACGACTCATATTGTTTTTATATGGTGAGATCTTGATTGTTGATCGAGTCTAAGATCTAAGGCTCATGTTGAATGCTCGTTTCTTAAGGAAAGGCTTTTAAAATTTTTTATGTTATTGGGGGGATTCGAACCCTGGTCCTTAACCCCCCAAACCCCCCACTCTAACCACTAGATCAAACATTAGTTCTATGAATAATTTATGTTTCAAATATACTTAAGGGTAATGTTTTAATTAAGATAAAATAGAATATAACATTCTAGATAGTTCAAGAATGGGAATCTTTGGAAATGTAAGGGAATAGGGAAATACTTCCAGAAAGTTCTAGGATGTTTTGAAAGTTTCATAATGTTCCAGAAAGTTCTAGAAATTTCTAGAATGTAAGGGAATCGAGGAGAATTAAAGGGAATATAAGGAAATCTCATAAATTGTAAGAGAATGTAAAAAAATATTTACAAGTCTCATGGAATCGCTTAAAATCTAGTTGAATCTAAGGGGATCTTCATAATATCTAAGGGAATCTAAGAAAATCTTGATGAAATCTTAGAGTCTTTTTTAAGATTTTGCAAAGAGCCACAATAGAATGTTCTAAAATGTTTCATAATAAAGGTGTACAATATAAATGTTGAAAAAAAAATGTTCTAGATGCTCAGGGCAAGCGCCTTAGTCTAAAAATAGAAAGTGTTTTAGAAATGTTGCTTTTTGAGATCCAAAATAGATTATTTTGAAAGGTTCTAAATGCTCATGGGTAAGCACCTCAATCAAAATAGAAAATTCTAATTCCGGAGGGATTGGCTTCGATTTTTGTCTTGCGTGTCCGCCAAAGATTTAGGGCTTCGATCCTTCTTTGTCTTCCATGGCTATAGCATATTAGAGCATAATAGAAGCGAGATGGAACAGATAAAAACCGGATGAATAGGTTTTGAAGAGCTTTTATTTGGGGCTGCGAGTGGTAAAATATTAGCCCGGCCGGGGTTGCTCCACCGATTTTTTGGTGAGAAACATGTTCATACATCCAAAGAGTGTTCTAAGCATCTGTCAGTATGGCCTATGAGAATGAGCTCAAGGCTTATATGTTCCTGGAACCATGACTCCAACCGAGGTTTGTGAATCTTGTGGTTGCACTCATGCTTCAGTTTCTTTATTATACTAGCTCCTTTTATTAGGTGGAAGTGTATCACGACCATGGACCTTTGCTCGCTCGTTGGCAAATTGAAGTTGGTAGCTTTTGGCAAATTGACTATAAGAATAATAAAACATTATGTTCAACAAACAGAGGGTTCATACATGTCGAGAAATTTCTTCTAAAACCTAGGTGGTAGAATGGGATATTATCGAAATATATAATGTGATGGATATTATCGAGATGGATATTATTGAGATGTAGCACGTTGTTTCTATTTCTTATGTTCAACATCCATTGGAAAATTCTCCGAAAGCCATTCAAGTTGTGAAACTATATCAATATATGGGCATATCTTTCAAACAAACTCATAGTTGTTGCTATTAAATGGTAGTTGTTGCTATTAAATGGTTGAATCCTGATTTCTAGAATTCATTTTTTATCAAATGAGGACATTAGCAAAATACAAAAAACATTTGTCCATTTGTTCTATTGCAATAGATTAGATCAAACATGTGATCTCATAGAAAACAATTGTATGTCAATGATATGTCATGATTCTCCTCAAGAATTATCACCAACATTTGGTGTCTGTCCCTACCGGCACGGAATCCCACTGTTACGGATCCTTTGACCACCGAGCAAAGACTCTATATGATGCCTTGCCGGAAATTGGTATAAAATGTATTATTGCCCCTAATGCTTTAGAGCTATTTATTTATCTATTAAGAAACATTAAGGCGTAGCATGCTCAATCACCAGGCCGATGCCAAAATAGCAGTGCCGTTTGTGTCAATTCTCCGGTAGCACCCGATTTATGGATTCTCACTTTCTCGCAATTGTCTAAATAAACCATTGTTTTATTATCTTAAAGATATTTTCACGCATGGTATAAAGTATATTATTGCCCCTAATGCTTTAGAGCTATTTATCAATGCCCTTAGGTATAAAATATGTCATCCAAAGACAAAGCGTCCCTTAGCCTAAGAAATACTAAGGTGCACCAATTGGTTAAAATGCTTAGAGTGGACTTATCATTTTGAAGCTGCAAAAAACCAAACATAAAAGTGTGTTACATAGATTAGATCTCCCATAAGTCATGTAAGGTAAGAAAGCCATGAAAGGTTGATCTCCCGACACAAACAAAATCAATAGGAAAATAGAGAAGAGGAAAAAATCTCAAGTGGATTATTATATAAGGGCCTATTCCTGTGGGCATAGATTCTAGCTAAGAAGCTAAGTGAGAAAAATTATCTTTGTTGATTCTCGAATCCCTCACCCTTTCTTTGCTTACCCATTTCACAAGCATCTTATTTAACAACCCATATAGACCTAAATGTGCATGTTTTTAGCTATGCTTTGAAAGTAGCTCAAATCCATCTGTAGAAGTAGTGGCACTGCAAAAAGACGCATATATGCTAGATGCATTCTTTTTCTAGATGTTAACATATTCTACATAACGGCTTGACAATTGCTATATGAACTTGCAAAGTCTTGCTTTTTCCTATTTCGTCCCAAACTCATGGATAATTTTTGTTTTCCATGGCTATAGGCAGCAATAATATTTCTATTTGTAAACATGTAAATCAAAATTTGATGTGGACCACGTTTCAACCCTCTAGGCCATCTTTTTTTGTTCCATGGACCAATTTAAAACAAGGTTGCTCAATAAAATAAAAATTTTTGATAGCGAAGAGTTGATATCAAACCTACATATTTTGTTTGCTTTAATTTAGTTTATTTGACCGTATGGGTCATTTTTAACTTTTAAGTCGCACCCAATCGTCATGTCCATGTTACCTTTCGACAATTGTATTCTATCATATTAGTGAATGAGTCGTATAAAGAGCCTATGCGTATTGTTTCCTTTAGTTTAAACTAGATAGGCAATAAGTGAATGAATTTTATGGCTTTGCCATCTATTTCTCATCCGGACATACATGAGAATATCAATTCTTCCAGATTTTTCGTTTCTTGGAAAATCTATAGGAATCTCAAGATAATCTAACTAATGTTTAAGAATCTTAGAATATGCAACGACCTAAACTTGCATCATAAGAACATGTTTGGCGGAGGGAATACGCCGCATGCGACGTGCTATAATGTAAATGTAATCTAAGGGAATCTCATAAAATGTAAGCAAATGTTCATAGATTTTAAGGGAATTGCATGAAATGTAATAGAACCTAGGAGGATCTCATAAAATCTAACTAAATTTAAGCTTAACCCGTAGGAATCTCATGGAATTTGAAGGGAATCTAAGAATAGAATAGAATAGAATAGTTTTTTAACGCCCACGAAGACCAATAGGTCATGGGACCCATACAATGGGCTAGTACAATCATTACTACTAGGATTAAAAACCCACGCCTCGAAAGGTTTTCAAGGGAAAGGTTTTCATAGAGAATCTAGGGCAATCTTGATAGGATCAAAGGGTATCTCACAAAATTTAAGAGAATCCAAGGAATTCTCATAAAATCTAATGGATTCTTGGAGAACCAAAGGAATCCTCATATAATCTAAGCGAAGGAATGTAATAGAATTAAAGGGAAATCTAGAAGAATCTTGATAACATCAATCTAAAAAAAATCTCAACTTTGTAGGAAAATGCTAAAAATTGGAACTTGCATTATTATTGGAACATGCATAGTAGGGCGTGCTAATTTTTTTGTATATATATATATATATATATATATATATATATATATATATATATATATATATATATATATATATATATATATATATATATATATATATATATATATATATATATATATATATATATATATATATATACATATATATATATATATATACAAGTTTTTTAATCGATCCTATGGTGCACGTTCTAGTGGGTGCATGTTCCAGTTTGTCTATGTTCTAAGTCTCTAAGAGTTATGATGATTCTCCCTTAGATTTTATAAGATTCCTTTAGATTCCATTTTCAGGAATTTTTCAAAAGCTACTATTTTTAGCAATTCCATGCTTGTTGTCTGGTTAAAGCTGATTTTAGAACTTAAATTGTCTTAAATTGTATGAGATTCCATTAGATTCTCTCAGATTCTCTTACATTTTGTGATGTTTCTTTAGATTCTATGAAAATTCCATTAGATTTCCTTAGATTGAATAAAGACATCCTTAGATTCTCTAAGATTGCCTTACGTTCCATTAGATTTTATGAGATTCCTTAAGATTTCCCTAGGTCTTATGAGGTTCCCTCAGATTTCATGAAGATTGCATCCTATATTATTTTAGAGTGAGCTGCTCACCCATGAGAGAAAAAGGAGAGAACACATCACAAGAATGGTATACTTCTAGATCTTCATATTTTACACTCGGATCTAACACAACAATGGTAATAATTCACTACATCTCCATTTTCATAGCTATCATAGTCATATACAGTGCACCAAGAGGTTGTACAGATGGAACTGAATCTATGCTTGTTTTATTTGCTTCCTTCCAACATTGGATCTTCCCATTCGGCATAGTTAAGACTTGAGAATTTGCTATTACTTAGTGGGTGTGGGTTCACTGTAAGTGCGTTTTATTCACAAAATTGGTATTGTTTTGTTATAAATTTTAATTTTATTGTATATGGCCTTAATATGTTTTGCCCATACTACTCCTTAACATGCTCGTAGTTTAGACCATGAAATGAAATGCAAAATGGAAGGGACTCTATGATAAATGTGGCCTTGGCCTAAAAAAATGGGGACGTACAAAATTGAATCCCCTTTTTCACAATTGAACAAATAAAGGCAATTATCTATGGCATGTTACAGGAGTAAGCATGTGTGTCATTGGTCTTTGATGACAGTGGGTCTCTCTAGCACATGCAGTGGCACAATTAATGACACAATTAATGAATTCGTAAAAGCATTTGAAGGAACTGATGCTTTTCAAAATACTTCTTCAAGATATGACCTATGAAAGTATAGAGAAGACTAGCTAAAGATGCTATTGATGACACCACTGGGAGATTCCAACTTCATGCCTGAAAATGAGAATATAACCAACATAAATGACAAATAAACATCACAAAAACTGCCCAAAACAAAGCTATATGGTACATGTTGCCATCAAAAGCAAAATGTTGTGCATGTTCTGAAAGCATGGCATTCCATGAACAAAATAGCTCACTAAAAAAGCCAGCAAGTTAAACGGGCAGAGAAATGTAGTAATGTGCAACATTCAACAAATGAATCAAAATAAAAATGGTTGTTTTTGTAATTCTAACACTTAAGACGCCAGAACAACTTATTTTAAGTGCTTTGACGTGCAAAATTTGATTACTATGCAACTCTTTCATCATATGAAAAAAGCTCTATGCTTTATTCATGAGTACTTCTTAGAAAGCCTAATAAGCATCCTACAAAAAGGCTTAGGTGCACCTTTCTGAAATTTATAGTTTAAATGGGTCAAAGTGCGATTGCATGAAATAAGGCGATCTTTCAATTTCGGCCATAATTTACAAACCAAAGCTCTGTTTCAGTAGCAAGGGCATCCGTTGGAAAGCATGCAAAAAAATCTAAAAATAATGCTAGGCATGGAGTTTTTAAATTCCTGCTCTAGATATGTCAAAAATGCCAAAATGCACTGGCTCTGCTAGTTTCACAGCAGAGCATGTAAGAGGCATTACATAAAGAGGTTTAACATTCTATTTATCTGATTCTTCCATGAACTTCTTTGTTAATCGGACTAGAAATAGAGGTATGAGTTTAAGCAATTCTAACATAGACTACATTTTAAATAAGGATTGTAAACTTACCTCAATTAATTCAGCTTATAGCAAACCCAAGTTATCGTTGCCCCAATTTCACAACAGAAAATGTGACGGACATAACTTCAAGAAGGAAGCTCTATGTTTTATGCATGAGCATTTATTAGAAAAAGACTTAGGTGTATGTTTCTGAAATTTATGGTTTAAATGGCCCAAATAAAACAAACTATATCAATCACAATGCGACTGCATGAAATAAAACCATCAGCCAATTTCGGCCATAACTTGCAAACCAAAACTCTGTTTCACTAGCAAGGGCATCCGTTGGAAAGCGTGCAAAATAATCTAGAAATAATGCTGGGCACAAAGTTTTCAAATTTTTACTCTACGTATGTCAAAAATGCGAAAATGCACTGGCTGTGCTAGTTTTACTGCAGAACATGTAAGAGGCATTATTTCTTTGCTAGTCAGACTTACAAATAGAGATGCAAGTTTAAGTATTATCGCCCTCCTTGCATTGTAGATTGAAGTATGTCTGACTGGAAAGGAGATCAATATATTTAGTAATGCTAGAAGACTTCTGTACCCATCGTTTATAGTCAACAAAGATCAGCTTTGCATAACAAAGGAGCATTTTTCAGAGTTGAGAAGCAAGAAACCCCGCAATGGATTTGATTACTTCGTAATGAATGTGTTGTGGAATTTTTTGCAGCTAAAAAGAAATACAAAGCTTCAATAACGAGATCTACTTCAGATTTGAAGGAACTTTGCTCACATGATGTTCAATATACATATATGAAACTGCATGCTGCTTCCCTTTTAGCAATTCCAGGATTTGTGATTGCATTTGTTAATCATAACCGGAGTTCAAACCTTATCCAGGGGTCTCGTAAGCACCGCAGGCAGGTCATTGGACTCAACTGTCTGATACGAAAGCGAGAACTATACAATGAGCAAAATCCAATAGTAGCCTTGGCAAACCTAGTGAATCTGATGTTGGTACACAGGGTTTGGCTGAGCAGCTACTGGATTTTGGGCAGGATGCTACCACCAGAAGGAAATGGAAATGCTAACGCTCGTCTCTTCCCTGATTAAGCATCTACATAGAGTCCAATCAACAAATTCAAGCAAAATAAGATGTACTAAACCTGCCTTTCAACCCAGAGCTCACCAATCTTTTTGCATGCGAGCACTATTGAATACGAATTTTGAATTCAACATGCTTCAAGCCATGTCCAGTCTGTGTAAATCTGAGGGGATGATCTGTGTACACATGGTGCCTATTGATTCTAAATGATACACATTTACCACATGCAATAGTTTGTCCCATTTCCCTCTTTCTCTTGCAACTTTTTCCACTGATCCTTAACACTAACACAGTTAAAAGAAGCTTCCTCAGCTGCTAGAACCTTCAAAAAACCTTCCAAACATCTGATATGAAGAAACAGTTCATCCCCTGTTCTGCAATAAAAGGCCATCCAAGCATAGGAACTCCGCTATACAAACTCTCCAAGGTTGAATTCCAACTACAATGTGTCAGAAATCCAGCCACAGAGGGATGGTTTAGCACTTCAAACTGTGGCGCCCATGAAATAACCAATCCATTATCTTTGTTTTGAGCACAAAAATCCAGCATAAATTCCTCTGTCTTCTCTGCTAAATTTTGCCTTATAACTAACACAAAAATGAACAGCCGCTCTCTTCTAATCCTTTTGCAAGCTTTTGCAGCTGCTCCACAAATAATACCGCAGTACTACCGAAGGAAACATAAATCACAGAAGAAGGGGGTTTCGAATCCAACCATTTTATGCATCGTTTGTCTTCTTTCCAACCATTTTATGCATCATCGGAGGTCGAAATTAAGGGGCCTATTGGTAGGCCCTTTGGAAAATAGGACACTATATCTCTGTCTGATTCTTCAAAGGAATTAAACAGAAGCCAATATGCCTTTTAGCTTTGTGAAACTCACGAAGCAAGCCGAGAAGGGATGGCTAAAACTACCGAAAATTGAGGTTTTGATAGGCGGAAATCCCGGCATCCAAGCGATTTCCTTATCCGCATCAACTGCACACACAAATATCTGAATAATCCACAAATTCTAAGACACAATTCGCCAAGTAGAAGCACCCATTTTACCTTGGGGTTTAACAGGAAGAGATCCTTGCATAGCCTTCAATTCGAAAAGAAGTGCCATATGATTGGAGCAGGCGATCCTTGAAGGATTCATTTATAACTAAGGTAATTGAAATTCCATGGTCGAAAGCAATTTTCGAAGCAAAAGGGAGATCATGGGAGCTAGATGGCCCTGTGTTGGGAAACACATAAACAAAAGATTGAGCTTTGAATCTTCATCGCCAATTCCGGCCATCTTCAAATGGCGGAAAGTTTGAGCATCTTTGAAAGCAAGCTCGCCCCTCGAGGCCGCCAAAAAAAAATAAAAATAGGTCGAAGGAATCAATCCTAGCTTTTTTTTCCCTTCCGGGTGAAGCCATAGCCAGCCAGGCCAGGGGAGTTGAAAGGGGCAACGCAGCGTAGATATGAAAGCTGGGCGAAGGCGGTTCAACATCACCCAAGGCCCATATTCACTTCAGAAGCCATGTCTGCAAGACAAAACCAGAGATGGGTTATGCAAATCACGAGACAAGGCAAGATTTCAGCACCACAAACGAACCGGTGGAAGCATCACACAGTGTTCTAATCCCCAAGCACGCCCCACTCAGCCGGAATCGCGTGGAAGCATCTACCTCATCCATGGCGCTCACCAAAGCAATTGGAAGGCTCGTCCCCGACACCATCTCCAAAATCCTCTATGCCCGACGAGGTCCACACACCCAATCACAACCGTCCAATATGCCACGTGGCAGTTTAGAAGGTCTAGATGGCCCCAATTATCAGTGTTAGGCAGCCCTCTATAATAATATATATAGGTTAGATATATCTGATCTCTCTATATGTTCTTATGTTTCGCGCTTATCCGGCCGTCCGCTCGGAGATCCCAATGACTCACGTGGGTTTGGGACGTATCCTACGGCCCAGATGGCCTGGGAGTTTACATATAATAGGTGTACCGCGGTCCTACGGTCCAGATTGATCTGATCCTGACCGTCGGTCCAAGATCCGACGGCTCATGTGGCTTGGGACACATCCTACGGTCCACATGGTTTTGATCCTACGGTCCACGTGTCCCTACGGTCCACGTGGTTTTGATCCTACGGCCCACGTGGTTTTGGGAATTATATGTAATAGATCCTACGGCTCATATTGCTTTTATATGGTGAGATCTCATCGTTGATCGAGTCTAAGATCCTAAGGCTCATATTGAATGCTCGTTCCTGAAGGAAAGGCTTTTAAATTTTTTTTATGTTATTGGGGGGATTCGAACCCTGATCCTCAACCCCCCAAACCCCCCACTCTAACCACTAGACCAAGCATCAATTCTATGAAAAAATTATGTTTCAAATATACTTAAGGGTAATGTTGTAATTAAGATAAAATAGACTATAATATTCTAGGATGTTTTGAAAGTTTCAAAATGTTCCAGAAAGTTCTAAAATGTTTTAGAAATTTCTAGAATGTAAGGGAATCCAAGAGAATTAAAGGGAATATAAGGAAATCTCATAAATTGTAAGAGAATCTAGGAAAATATACAAGTCTAACGGAATCTCTTAGAATCTAATTGAATCTAAGGGAATCTTCATAATATCTAAGGGAGTCGAAGAAAATCTTGATGAAATCTTAGAGTTTTTTTAAGATTTTGCAAAGAGCGACAATAGAATGTTCTAAAATGTTTCATAATAAAGGTGTACAATATAAATCTTGAAAAAAGAAAATATTCTAGATGCTCGGGGCAAGCTACCAGGTCTAAAAATAGAAAATGTTTTAAAAATATTGCATAGATCCAAAATAGATTATTTTAGAATGTTTTAAATGCTCATGGGTAAGCACCTCAATCAAAATAGGAAATTCTAAGAGAATCTAGGAGAATCTAAGAGAATCTCAGTAGAATCGTTGGCCTTCCACCGTAAGAACATGCTAAAACTGGAACAATGCGTCGTAGGACGTATTAATTTTCTTGTATATATATATATACACAAGAAATTTAATGCGTCCTACAGTGCATGTTCGAGTTTTAGCATGTTCCTACGTGCAAGTTCTTGTAAAAGAATCTCTTGAGAATACTCTAAATGCATAGATTCTCTAAGATTCTACCAAGGTTCTCTTAGAGGGTTCGTGAGCATTTCTCTAAATTTATAAGATTCCCTCTAGATTCCATTAGATTTCCCTAGATTCTCCAAGATTCTATGAAGATCCCCTTAGATTCTCTTAGATTCATTTAGATTTTATGAGATTGCCCTAGGTACCCTTACATTACATGAGATTCAAAGAGATTCTATAAAGATTCGTTTAGATACTCTAAGATTTCAACATTTTCTTAGATTCCCTTAGATTTTATGAAGATTCCTTTAGATCCCCCAGATTTTAAGAGATTCCCTTAGGCTTGTAAATATTTTCCTAGATTCTCTTACATTTTATAAGATTTTCTTACATTCTATTAGATTCTTCTGGATTCCTTTACATTCTAGAACTTTTTAGAACATTCTAAGACTTTCTGGAACATTCTAAGACTTTCAATATATTCTAGAACTTTCTGGAAGTATTTCCCTAGGTTTCCTTACATTCCCGTACATTCCCCTACATTCTAGAACATTCTAAAAACTTATTAGAACAATTTAGAACTTTCTGGAAGAATTTTCTTAGATCCCATCTAGATTCTCTTATGTTCGAGAACTTTCTAGAAGATTCTAGAACCGTTCTAGAGCCTTCCAGATTATTCTAGAACCTTCTTGAACTAGCTAGAATGTTATAGTCTATTTTATCTTAATGGGAATATTACCCTTAAGTATATTTGAAACATAAGTTATTCATAGAATTAATGCTAGGTCTAGTGGTTAGAATGGAGGGTTGGGGGGTCAATGGTTGGGGTTCGGATCCCCCACACAATATAAAAATTTTAAAAGTCTTTTCCTAAGGGATGAGCATTCAACTTGGGCTGTAGAATCTTGGACCCGATCAAAAGTCGAAATGTCACGCAACATGAGCCATAGGATCTATTACATATAATTCCCAAAGTCATGTGCACCGTAGGATATGTGCTAAGCCATGTGAGCCGTAAGATCCTGGATCGACGATCAATTACATATAATTCCCAAAGTCATGTGCACCGTAGGATATGTGCTAAGCCATGTGAGCCGTAAGATCCTGGATCGACGATCATGATCGAATCAACCTGGACCGTAGAATCGATTACATCGCCATGTGCACCGTAGGATGTGTCCCAAAGCAATATGAGCCGTAGGATCTCGGACCGACGATCAGGATCAAATCAACCTGGACCGTAGGATCGCGTCTATACAAATTATATATAAACTCCCAAGCCATCTGGGCCGTAGGATACGTCCCAAAGCCACATGAGCCGTCGGATCTCGAACGGACGGTCGGATAAGCGCGACAAACATAAGAACATAAATAATATAAAAACAAGAAATTTAATGCATCCTACGGCGCATTGTTCCAGTTTTAGCATGTTCTTACGGTGCAAGGCCCTGTCTTGCTCTAGGTAACCAACGATTCTACTGAGATTCTCTTGTGATTCCTCTATATTCCTCAACATTCTATGTACTATATTTAGCATTCATGAAGATTCCCCTAGATTCTCTTAGAATTTTCTATTTTGATTGAGGTGCTTATCCATGAGCATTTAGAACCTTCCAAAATAATCTTTTTTGGATCTGCGCAACAATTCTAAAACACTTTTTATTTTCAGACTGAGGCACTTGCCCTGAGCATCTAGAACATTTTTTTTTCAAGATTTATATTGTACACCTTTATTATGAAATATTTTAGAATATTTCATTGTGGCTCTTTGCAAAATCTTAAAAAAACTCTAAGATTTTATCAAGATTTTCTTAGATTCCATTAGATATTATGAAGATTCCCTTAGATTCAACTAGAGATTCTGTCTTGTAAATATTTTCCTAGATTCTCTTACAATTTATGAGATTTCCTTATATTCCCTTTAATTCTCCTAGATTCCCTTACATTCTAGAAATTTCTAGAACATTCTAGAACTTTCTGGAACATTCTGAAACTTTCAAAACATCCTAGAACTTTCTGGAAGTATTTCCCTATTCCCTTACATTCCCGAAGATTCCTCTACATTCTAGAACTTATTAGAACAATTTGGGACTTTCTGGAAGGATTCTCTTAGATTCCCTCCTAGATTCTCTTATATTCCAAAACATTCTAGGATATTCTGGAACTTTCTAGAACTTTCTAGAAGATTTTAGAACTTTCTAGAGCCTCCAGGACATTCTAGAACTTTCCTGAACTATCTAGAATGTTATATTCTATTTTATCTTAATTAGAACATTACCCTTAAGTATATTTGAAACATAATTTATTCATAGAATTAATGCTTGGTCTAGTGGTTAGAGTGGGGGGTTTGGGGGGTTGAGGATCAGGGTTTGAACCCCCCTAATACCATAAAAATTTTTAAAAGCCTTTCCTTAAGATTTGTTGAAAATACCAAGGCCCGAGCATGCAATGTGAGCCGTAGGATCTTGGACCAAGGATTATGATCAATCTGGACCGTAGGATCATGTAGGATATATCTAAAGTAACGTGGGCCATAGGATCTCGGACCGACGGTCAGGATCAGATCAACCTGGACCGTAGGATCGCGTCTATGTGGATCCATATAGAAACTCCCAAGCCATCTGGGCCGTAGGATATGTCCCAAAGCCACGTGAGCCGTAGGATCTCGAATCAACGGTCGGATTCAATGGGACAAACATAAGAACATATAGAGATTAGATAGATATATACAAGAAATTTAACACGTCCTATGGTGCGTGTTCCAATTTTAGCATATTCTTACGGTGCAAGGCCCTGTCGTGCTCTAGGTAGCCAACGATTCTACTAAGATTCTCTTGTGACTCTGATTCTATGTACTATATTTAGCATTCATGAAGATTCCCCTAGATTCTCTTAGAATTTTCAATTTTGATTGAGGTGCTTACCCATGAGCATTTAGAACCTTCCAAAATAATCTATTTTGGATCTGTGCAACATTTCTAAAACACTTTCTATTTTTAGACTAAGGCGCTTACCCTGGGCATCTAGAACATTTTTTTTTTCAAGATTTATATTATACGCCTTTATTATGAAACATTTTAGAACATTCTATTGTGGCTCTTTGCAAAATCTTAAAAAAACTCTAAGATTTCATCAAGATTTTCTTAGATTCCCTTAGATATTATGAAGATTCCCTTAGATTCAACTAGATTTTAAGAGATTCCCTTAGACTTGTAAATATCTTCCTAGATTCTCTTATAATTTATGAGATTTCCTTAGATTCCCTTTACTTCTCCTAGATTCCCTTACATTCTAGAAATTTCTAGAACATTCTAGAACTTAAAATTTCAAGGCCCGAGCATGCAATGTGAGCCGTAGGATCTTGGACCAAGGATTATGATCAATCTGGACCGTAGGATCATGTAGGATATATCTAAAGCAACGTGAGCCATACGATCTCGGATCAACGATCAGGATCAAGAATAACCTAGACCGTAAGATCTATATATAATTCTCAAAGCCATGTGCACCGTAGGATATGTCCCCAAGCAACGTGAGCCGTAGGATCTCGGACCGGCGGTCAGGATCAGATCAACCTGGACCGTAGGATCGCGTCTATACGGATTATATATAAACTCCCAAGCCATCTGGGTCGTAGGATATGTCCCAAAGCCACGTGAGCCGTCGGATCTCGAATGGACGGTCGGATAAGCGCGACAAACATAAGAACATATTCTAGAACATTCTAGAACTTTCTGGAACATTCTGAAACTTTCAAAACATCCTAGAACTTTCTGAAAGTATTTCCCTATTTCCTTACATTCCCAAAGATTCCCCTACATTCTAGAACTTATTAGAACAATTTGGGACTTTCTCAAAGGATTCTCTTAGATTCCCAATAGATTCTCTTATATTCCAAAATATTTTAGAATTCTGGAACTTTCTAGAACATTCTAGAAGATTTTAGAACTTTCTAGAGCCTCCAGAACATTCTAGAACTTTCTTGAACTATCTAGGATGTTATATTCTATTTTATCTTAATTAGAACATTACCCTTAAGTGTATTTGAAACATAAATTATTCATAGAATTAATGTTTGGTCTAGTGGTTAGAATGGGGAGTTGGAGGGGTCAATGACCAGGGTTCGAATCCCTCCAATAACATAAAAAATTTTAAAAGTCTTTCCTTAAAATTTGTTGAAAATATCAAGGCCCGAGCATGCAATGTGAGCCGTAGGATCTTGGACCAAGGATTATGATCAGTCTGGACCGTAGGATCATGTAGGATATATCTAAAGCAACGTGAGCCGTACGATCTCGGATTCAAAGCCACGTGAGCCGTCGGATCTTGAATGGACGGTCGGATAAGCGCGACAATCATAAGAACATATTCTAGAACATTCTGGAACATTCTGAAACTTTCAAAACATCCTAGAACTTTCTGAAAGTATTTCCCTATTTCCTTACATTCCCAAAGATTCCCCTACATTCTAGAACTTATTAGAACAATTTGGGACTTTCTCGAAGGATTCTCTTAGATTCCCAATAGATTCTCTTATATTCCAAAATATTTTAGAATTCTGGAACTTTCTAGAACATTCTAAAAGATTTTAGAACTTTCTTTAGAGCCTCCAGAACATTCTAGAACTGATGTTATATTCTATTTTATCTTAATTAGAACATTACCCTTAAGTATATTTGAAACATAAATTATTCATAGAATTAATGTTTGGTCTAATGGTTAGAATGGGGAGCTGGAGGGGTTAATGACCAGGGTTCGAATCCCTCCAATAACATAAAAAAATTTAAAAGTCTTTTCTTAAAATTTGTTGAAAATATCAAGGCCCGAGCATGCAATGTGAGCCGTAGGATCTTGGACCAAGGATTATGATCAATCTGGACCGTAGGATCATGTAGGATATATCTAAAGCAACGTGAGCCGTACGATCTCGGATCAACGATCAGGATCAAGAATAACCTAGACCGTAAGATCTATATATAATTCTCAAAGCCATGTGCACCGTAGGATATGTCCCCAAGCAACGTGAGCCGTAGGATCTCGGACCGGCGGTCAGGATCAGATCAACCTGGACCGTAGGATCGCGTCTATATGGATTATATATAAACTCCCAAGCCATCTGGGCCGTAGGATACGTCCCAAAGCCACGTGAGCCGTCGGATCTCGAATGGACGGTCGGATAAGCGCGACAAACATAAGAACATATATAGAGTATAGATATACCCTACATAAGTAGGATAAAGATATCCATGGTCCTTTACCATTACGTTGATGGGTGTTCTATAAGTAATGTGGTCCAAAGGGATTCCATCGTTTATGTGCAAGTTCTCGAGCCCCTTATATATTGGCCACTGAGATCTCGATGGCCACTGTTGTAACTGAATTCCTCTTTACTAAACATCCATTTAAACATGTTGAAAGAGTATTTAGGTTGTTTAAGGAGCCATTGTTGTTCTACAGATTGATTGGTACCATGAATGTCCATTTCATGTCTGTTAAGCCACATTTGTACCTTTGTGAAAGCCACATCTAAGACTACATCGCAAACAAGCATGCACACAAAGGGGCAAGATTAAATGTTTATGCTAGAGTTTATCCTTAGAGCTAGAATTTATGCATGCCAATAATGATTGAGAATAATTTCTCTGTGTAAATCTATGATTAGGACTCCCTCCCCTCTCTCCCGCTTACTTAAATGTTTAAGACATGTTTGTACAACCACATCCTATTAGAATGAGGGCATCCTATCCTCCCTTCGTAACATTCGTTCTTGACATTGTTTTCAACATCTTAGAGAACAATTCTAAGTCTATCCTGCCAACATCTTTGGAACCTCGCTCTACTAAGTGACATCTCGCCCATTTAGGGTTTAAAGGATTTGAATTTAAGGGTTAGCATGAGTGAAAAATGTACCAACCCTAATACATGAAACTCCATATAACCACGTCCTACTTATGCGCCTATGTGACAAAAAAAAAAAAAAAAGGGAAAGAAAAAAATATCTGGATAAACATAACAACAACATATGTGATTTGTTAGATGACGCGTGAGTAGAGGTTACATGCAAAGACAAGATTAAGACTTCTTTGGCGCGATTCCCAGGAGGGGCATAAAGTCATTCTTACATTGAGCGTGTATATAAATGCGCCCCAATTTATGCGCGACAACGTCGGGCACACATGACCACATCAATACTACATTCAAATTGGTGAGTTTTAATGAAAGTGAAAAGAATATAGACATATAGATTGGAGAGAGGACCAAAATTTCTATGACAAAATCCAGTACCCAACTCTATAGTATCAGCCTTATATAGAGGCCCATGTAAACACACGCCCAACTCAAGATAAAGACATCAAAAGTCCAACTGTTAAAGACATGCACATAATTATTCCTGCCTGCATAACAAAGCAAATAACAACAAAGGAGAATAAAGAATTAGGGAGTGTTCATAATACAAAAATGCAAAAGGAACATTAAGAAAATTGCATCATTTCCTAAAAACATCTATGCACATTAATACATTTGCAAGTTGTTTTCTAAAATGTTACGCAACAAGATCATTGTTGATGTTGTGTGTGCAAGTGCCCAAGATCTTATGTGAGACTATATTGAAGCAAGCTGCCGATAAATACTCATTATGAAATGTCATATGCATCCCCTAGTAGTAATAGAAACCAGATGTTATCTGGCAGGCCAGCATCTGCAATTAAGCAGTATGCACAAACCACTGCCACAAGCAATTTGATGCCAGAACTCCCTCAATAAATTCAAGAGGAATAGTATCTTTTAATGCAATGTAGCCAAATTACGGTTTGGGCTGATTTGTTCCAAAGATTGGACTTGTAACTTTTACTCGAAGTCTCTTAGCACATCCAAAATTTATCATTTACAATTTATGCCTCAAGAAATAAATTCAGGAGGCACAGAATACATGAACAGTCCTACTTGTGGGATGTTGTCTTTTGTTACTATTATTTCGAGACACGGAACTGAATGGTGATAATTGTGCATCCTTTTTAAGATTTTGCTGTATATGAATTTTCAAGGTCTGGCTGTATATGATTTTGTTGTGACCAAACGACATATTACTAACAAATTTTCTCCTCATATATATTGTTTATAAACTTTTTTGGCGTGTCGTAGTGTCTACAACTGCTACATTGCTATGTGTACAAGGGCCCAATGTGGAAGAATACAAATTGGTGCACAGCTTGAGTTTACGAAAAAACAGTTATATATTGTGCATAACGGAGCCAAAAAGATGGTAATAAATGAGCAGTAGATCTTACATGGACTTGTGCATTAGCTAAGGGGCGACAAATTTACTTACATTAGGCAGCGCAGTAGCAAAGGATGCCCACAACAAACAATTTTGTCGTACTAATATATCCAAAGATTGAGTGATCTGGGTAGAATCAAATTGTGAAAGAATAATTCAAGGAAAGATTTTAAATTCATAGAAAGAAGATCATTTAGATTCTCAGGAGGAGATGAAATTCGATTCCAGTTTGCAATCACTAGCACCAACTAGATGACTTACAAACATCAAGAATAGCCAGAATAAGGTTCTCTATTCCTGTTTGCAATCTCCAGCACCAACCGGAAGTCTTTGCAAACTTTAGGAATAGCTTGGCTCTGATACCAATTGTTATGGATCACACCAATGAACCATACCTTTTATATCCCTGAAACCTTATTTAAGGCTTCTCAATCAATTCGTGGTCTCTCAATCTATAATCCATCCAGAATTGCTACATAATCCACAATCAAACTTTTAGCAATGACAAAAGATCTCTATTTGAAACAAATATACAGTATGAGTTACTTGGATAACTCAGATTGGCCAAGCTCTAGTTCACCAAAACCAGAGCTAGGTCAAGATGCAATAACCAATGTATGATAGTTCACCACCTAACCGGGTCATTCGGTGCTAAGAATTGACAGAATTATGGCAAGGCCTGACAATCAGCTTCCACTGATAGCAGTCCTCAATACAAGACACTAAGAGTTAGGCTCTAGGTTAGTAACAGGCTATTGAATAAGAACAATAGAAGCTCTAGGAAAAAGTAATGGCTTTCTTAGAATCAGATTCAAGAGCGAATGAGTAGAGCATGTTAGAATCAAGCCAAGCAAATAGAATAATTTATGCAATTATTCTAGTTTCAACATAAATAACTTAGTGAGCAAATCACCAATACTTGTTCAATTGTTCAAATGCACCTTCACAAATACGATTTCTGATAAAATAATCCCAAATTCCAATGGTCAAAATACATCAAAGATAGTTACTGTTCATTTGAACTATTGAGAAACACTGTAGCAATTTCGAGCAAGTTTAACACGATCTAATGGATGTATTAGATCGTTTTCAACCCACCGATCAACCAAAATCATCCACGTATATCGTTCTTAAGTCGCATTGTTTGGGGGTGCTGGTTCGAACTCCCCGCAAGACAGACCCTCCGTGAGGACCCTTGGATCAAACAGAGAAGCTTGAGGGAACTATGCCACGGATTTGCAAGAAGAACAAGGAAAAGAGAAAAGAAAGCAAAAAGAGAACAATGAGATCACAATAATGAGGACAACTTCGTTGATGTCAATGAAGATACATGAGCTCGTAATCGAGAGAAAAATGAAGTGAAACAAGACTCAAAACTCATCTAAAACTCATATGCTAGCTCTAGTTATATATATAGTACAATAGCCTTTGGCCCAATATAGATACTCGACCGATTTCGTGCCGACTCACGGAAGGAGGCCTGATTTCTTGAGGAATCTTTGGCGGTGCCTCTTGAAATGCTCGAAATCACTTGGACGCTGGCGGTGAGGACGGGCCGTCACTTGTCCGAAGCGCCTCCCTCTTGGTAGCGTGCCACGACCTTTGATCGCGTGGTCTCCGCCGCTTGGTCTTCTGCGGGGCCTTTGACGATCGGCAACCGGGTCCTTGGCCTTGACTTGGTCCGTCAGATGCATGAATAGTCATGTACTGGATGTACAGACTAACACTCCCCACAAACGACACTTTCGAAAGTGAAGAAAAGGAGGAAGTGTTTTCGATGGCGAGGGAATCTGGGCTAGCTTTGAAAGTGATCCTCACGGGAATGAGGACGGGCGCCATTGTGGTAATTGCCAATGAGATCCTGGCGTACTTGAAGAGCTTCTGGAGTGTTAAGCCCAAGCGCAGGATGAGCATCAAGGAGAAATCCCGAGCGTACCATGTCTTCAAGGGCAGCATGTGCCTCAGAGGGAACGAACTGGCACTCCATGAGAAGGCGTGTCCGAGGCCAAGGCACCGAGCCCGCATTCCGGGTTGCAATAAAAACGGGATTGCCGATTGAGCGAGCTTACAAGGAGGCACTTGAGAGCAGCACAGAAGCCTGCTTGACGGTGAACAGAAGGGTTTGGTGAGGTGGCGGCATTCTGCAAGAAGGCATCAAGGCCATGAACAGCATCAGCGGGCTTTTGCCAACCACGCTCATTTGCAATATAGATCCAATTTTCAGTGGAGTCCAAAGTGGCACTATCCTCCCAATTGGAGCGTGGGACAAAACGTGGATCCCACCGGAGATCCGTCGAGATCTGAGGAGGAGTCCACCTAGCGTGCCCTTCCAGGACCTTGGTCCAAAACGGAAGACGTCAGTCAGAGGTGAGAAACCGTGGGCGTGGAGGGACTCCTAATGAAGCATAGGGAGAGTGAGCCATACCCGTGGGCGTGGGCTGCTGAGCCATTACCCTGAATTCACGAACAAGATCTTGATCAAGAGCACGGCACCACTGGTCCCACTCTGAAGCAGAGAGCTGAGTATAGACAGGAGGATTAACCCAACCCGTTGGTATGGTCTTGCTTTCCAGAAGGCCACGCAGTTGATTGTAGCCTCCCAAGTGCTGCATATAAATTTGGACAAACTTAAGATCCTCAGGATACGCTAAATTTCTCCGTACCTGTTCCAATGTTTCAGCCTGCCACAGAGGTAAGTGATGAGCAAGTTCAGGCATGTACTCCTGTTCAAAAGCGTGAGACTGATCATGATCCTTGAAATACGGGTTGGTCGGCAATAACAACCAAGCAACATGGGAGTTGCCACGAAAAACACGATGGGCCTCATCTTGGAATTTATCGTGTATATCAGCCAGGTAGAAGTCATGAAAAACATAGGCCATTGGCTGAACAACTCGGAATTTTACCAAATCTGGATCTTCACAGGTGATCTGATCAAAGACCAAGAGGGCACAAAGTAGACCTTTGTCTTCGACAGAAAGATCCGGCTAGATCCTTAGAAAATCCGCACGGCGGAGTGGCTGTTGATTAATCTGGTCGTCTGCCGCGTACCACTTCAAAAGAGAAAGGTGGCGTCGGGCAACCACATAGTCCAGATAACTGGAAGGAGTAGAGAAATCCACAGGGATGTGGGTAGCAATATCAATATAGCCCTCCTATTTATTTTGGGCCTCTTCGGCAGATTGAACAGCTTGCTGGAGCTGATGTTCAAGGTCGCGGATCCGGTTCTCCTTTTCTAGCAGAAGACGTGACTGATCACGCCGTTTATGAGAGAGCGTGCCATGTGAAGAGGATTGCCCAGGAGTATGGAGTCGAAGCGCAGCAATCTCTGCGTCATCAATGATCTTCTGTTTCTTAGCCTCCGTAAGCTGATCCTGGAGAGGCGTGAGCTGATTGGTCAGCGTGGAAAGCTGAGCTTCTAAGGAGGTGATTCGAGCATCACGTTCTGTAAGGTCATGGATTTGATTGCTGTAACTCTGAGAAAGCTCTGTACACAAGGTGTTAAGTTTGGCAAGGTTTTTGTCCTTGTCGCCCAGGAGGTTATCCTTGGCCTTGACCTGCTCCAGCAATTCCTGAATTGTGGTTTGTAACTGAGCCTGTTGATCAGCAAGCAGGATGGTCTGATCTTGTGCATTCTTGAGATCCTCACAGGTCTGTAAAAGAGCCTCGTGCTTTTCTTGAAGTTTGTCTTCCAGGGTCTGAACCTGCGTGGTGTCAGCTTGAAGATCCCTGTGAACAGCTTCCGATGCCTCCAAGTAGGCTTGAACTCCATTCATGAAAGCGTCTTGGGAGTCTTGAAGCTTGAGGACAACGGCTTGAACATCCTGTTGATATTTATAGAGGGCCTGCCTGGGAGGAAGAGGTGCAGGGCCCTGTTGTTGCCTTGTCTGGGACGTCTGAGAGACATGAGGAGAAATGGAGGGCATGGATTCTGTGGAGGAAGAAGAGACAGTAGCATGCGTGGTGTTGTGTTGAACATGACCAGGAGAAGTATGGCGTGAAGGTGCAGCCTGTTGGTTTTGAGGAAGTGAATGAAAAGATTGCTGAGTGGATGCATGAGAAATGGAAGGGGACCCAGGAAGGTAATGACGGATGAGGGCTTGAAGATGGGCACCCACGGAGGCTTCAAAGACGGAAGAGGGGGCAGCCCGAATGCGATCCACTTCATGAAGGAGTCGGAAGAACAGCATTTGTGGCCAATCAATATGGTGAGTGGAGCGGATGGCCGTGATAACAACATTGTAGAACTGTTTATTGATATGGGTGTTCTTGATAGAATACCCAAGCAATTTTCGCCACAGAAACTTTACAAAAGTGTCGTGGGTCTTGGCAATATTGGTGGGGCAATGCATGTTGGCTTGATAAGGAACAGCGCCAAACTGAGTGACATCCAGGTCCTGTAAGGCAGCCCAAGATAAAGAAGGTTTTTTAAGAGGAATGTGGAATACCTCAGAAATCAGAGGCTGAGTAAGCAAAATGGTGGTGCCATCGACCGTGGTAGCATATCCTTCCGGGCTGTTGACTATATGAGCGACAAACTGCTTCAATTGCTCTGGATTTGGTGCAGGGAGGTCCATTTGTGAGAATTCATAAAGCTCCTGGCGTTCCGCCACTTCACGACTCG
The DNA here is from genome assembly GCA_021234155.1 of Isoetes taiwanensis. Taxonomy (NCBI): domain Eukaryota; kingdom Viridiplantae; phylum Streptophyta; class Lycopodiopsida; order Isoetales; family Isoetaceae; genus Isoetes; species Isoetes taiwanensis. Next base: position 7,114,301 of record JAJEKV010000002.1, read on the forward strand.
GGCCAACTAGGGCTTCGCGAAAGGTGGGTGTCGAGAAGGTTACGGACTCAAAAAGAGCTGGATCCCGTGGAGCAGAAGCCTGAAGTTGAGGAAATTTGGGTGAAGCAGCCATGGTAAAGAGCGTCGGAAGGGAACGGGAAGAACTGTCTTGAGAAGCCGGAGGGCGGAGAGCGGAAGAGGAAGACGAAGATGGACGAAAAGGTGTTTAGGGCACACAAGTGTTTTGTGAAGGGGCATGATGAGAATGAAACGGCGACCGTTGATGATGCCAGGTGGCGAGAGATACGAAGGAGGCGATTGAGAGGCAAAAATTTGGCTAAGTCCCCAAACGGTTAAGGGAGAAGCGATGAACAGTGGAGATGAGACGTGAATGAAGATCAGATGTGACAGCTGGCGAAGGTACACACATTAATGTTCGACGGGCGTGAAAAGAAGGAATGTCATTTAATGCTGGCAACTCGAAGTGGGATATCATTAAAACGAAGGTGTCAGAAGGTACCATTGCTAGATATGCGGCGGGAGAAAAGATTCCAATTTAGAAACAGCCTTGCATTGCAACCACGTCGGCGAGTTTTCTTATTGGTCCACGTCGACAGGATTCCCGTCGGTTGGGCTATATAAGACGAGCAGTAGGCGAAGCTGAGACACCCTTGGCGACGATGAGTATGGCAGCTGCTGGTTTGAACGAGAACTGCACAATGCCGAGCAATTGCCAGGAATGGATCACCTGCAAGATGAACTGTCTTGATCTCTGGAAGTGCCACAACCGTGGCATCCCTATGGATGGCTGGTGTAGTGGGATGGCTGAGCATCCCGACCCTCTGACCAACCCTATGGAGGTGGTGGTGCATCTGCGCTGGGATCCGGAGCAGAACTACTACCATATCCTCCGCATAACCTCTGCTCCCAACCCGGAGTAGAGGGGTTTCTGACTTAGGATGTAGTATCTAGGGCTCTGCCCATTTTGTAAATAGAGCTCTGCTCATAGCAGAAGTAAGTGAGCAGTGCTCACATTTTGTAATTTGCCTCTATTAATATAAATATGCCACGTTTAGTCACTATCTGTGGTGTCAGTACTTTGTGGTGCATCTTGTGTAGAACTTTCTGTAGCTTCTGTATGAAATTGCTTAAGGCGAAAGCCATTAACCAGAGTAGGTAATGGAGTGCTGTCTAACTCAGCCAGCTTGAAAACACTGGGTTGAACAACTTGAAGAATTTGATAAGGACCAAGCCACCTGAACTTTAACTTGCCCGGAAAATTTTTGTAACGAGAATCATAAAGCAGAACCAAATCACCTTCTTTGAATGTTTTAGTCTTAAGACGTTTGTCATGTAACGATTTCTGCAACTGTTGTCCATGAAGAACACGAATGTAAGCGTCGCGCCTAAGTTCATCCAACTGTTCCAATTGATAAACCCTTTCCTTTAGTGCAGCAGGTGGATTATGTGCTGTAGCAAGTTGGAAACGGAGAGTCGGAAGAATATATTCAAAGGGCATGAGAGCTTCTTGACCATAAACCAATTTGAAAGGAGTGTGGCCAGTAGCTATTTTAAAACTGGTGTTGTAAGCCCAAAGAACAGTAGGCAACTTGTCTTGCCAATCTGTGCGAGAAGCATCACAAATTTTCTTGAGAACAGTGATGAGAGTTTTGTTGGTACTTTCAGCCAAACCATTCCCTTGAGGATAGTAAGGTGTACTCTTTCTGTGCTGTATTTGAAGATAATCCGTCAGCTCCTTGATGGTATGATTGACAAAATGCACGCCACGATCACTAACAAGTTCTGTGGGACAGCCAAAATGCGTGATGATGTGCGTGTAGAGAACCTTGGCAGTACTGGCAGCAGTGTTGTCTGGAAGGGCACAAGCTTCCGCCCATTTGGTAGCATAATCCGTGATGACCAGAATATAGCGGGCACGGGTGTGCCGCGCCGGTGGGTCCATGGGCCCCACAAAGCCCATTCCCCATTTGCTAAGGGAAGTGGCGTGGCGACCGGCGTCAAGGGAAGAGCGTCACAGGCCGTGGGCTTTCCCACACGCTGACAGACATCACACGTGCGAGCATAAGCGTGGGCATCTTTGAAGAGCGTGGGCCAAAAATATCCTGCCAAAAATTGTAAATGGTGTAAATATAAAAGTTAAATAACCATTGGTTTAATGGTTAATGGCTGGCCTCCTATTTTGGAGCCAACCGAACATTTAAATTAGCATGAAAACAGGTGGCCCGGATCCTGCTCCAAAACCGTTGTAACCATGAATTAAAAGTAGGATGCATGTTAGTCTTGTACGTCCTGGTACAGGACTATTCATGCATACGACGGACCAAGTCAAGGCCAAGGACCCAGTTGCTCAGTCGTCAAAGGCCCCGCAGAAGACCAAGCAGCAGACCACGCAGTCAAAGGTCGTGCCTGCTACCAAGAGGAGGCGCTCAGACAAGTGACGGCCCGTCACCGCCTGCGTCAGCGTCAGCGTGATTTCAGGCATTTCAAGAGGCACCGCCAGCATTCCTGCAAATCAGGCCTCCTTCCAGGAGTCGGCACCGAAATCAGTCAGAGTGTCTATATTGGGCCAAAGGCCATTGTACTATATATATGAGTAGAGCTAGCATATGAGTTTTAGATGAGTTTTGAGTCTTGTCTCACTTCAGTTTTCTCTCGATTGCGAGAGCTCATGTATCTTCATTGACATCAACGAAGTTGTCCTCATTATTGTGATCTCATTGTTCTCTTTTGCTTTCTTTTCTCTTTTTCCTTGTTCTTCTTGCAAATCCCGCGTGACATAGTTCCCGGCTTCTCCTGTTTGATCCAAGGGTCCTCACAGATGGCTGTCTTGCAGGAGTTCCCGAACCCAGACCCCAAACACTGTTGTCGCTGCCAGGTCTGATCTTTCTTTTTCCTTTCTTTCCATCATGTCGGCTCGAGGTTTCACTCCTGAAGAACTTCTTTGCCAAACGGCGGCTCGACTGGAGCGCCATCAAAGACGCGAGGCTGTTCGGGACATGTATGATACTGCTTATGACATTGAGGGTGGTCGTGTCCGCTCCAGAGCTCAGTCGGCACCTCCTACACCTCGTGCTCATTCTCGACCAGGGTCTCCCCCTGTGTGTCGGCATTGTTCTCAACCTCAATCTCCCCAACATACCCCCGTTCAGCCCACGCCTCACTATTTTCAGACTCCTGAAAGCACCTATATCCATATCCCTTCAGGTCATACCCCTCAGCCATCACAACCTTCTTCACCTCCTGCTGGGATGGGTTACCATCAAGTGTCCTTTGGCCCTTCCCATGTTCATGAATTTTCGCATTCTCCATCCTTTCAGCACGCACTTCCTGTTTACCAACTCACTGATCTCAAGCCTAATGAGGAGGGTTCTCATGGTCCTCCCCCACCTGATGCGACTTTCTCTGAACCACCGGGTTTTTCAGTTCCACCCCCGTGTTCTCAGCCCCAGGCTGTTCCACCTCTCTATGCTTCTGCATATCCTCCACCGAATCCACCTGTCTATACTCAAGTTCCGCCACCATCTCCCACGCATAATTTGAAGCTGCCTTATCCAACTTTTGGCAACACTAAAGGCAAACCTTTGGATCAGAGTGCTCTTTTCGACCACGCTCAGAGGCGCCCCTCATCAGTGGTTAATGGCCAACAAAAGTCACTGGAAACAAAGTTGGCATGAAATGAAAACAGCATTCCTTTCTCATTATGGCACCACAGATGATGATCAACTTCTTCTCAAGCAACTCAATGACCTTCAGCAAGAGCCCACGGAGTCAGCCAGGGATTTTGCGGACCGTCTACACATTCTCGTCAGTAAACTCCAGGAGTACCCCACGCAAAGCCAGATTCTTGTCTGGTTTCTGCAGGGCCTTCCTCCTTCCATTCGACTCATGACAGAATACCTGCGTCCAAAGTCTCTGGAGCAGGCCATTGAATTGGTCAATCACTCGGTCAATGTTTCTTCTCGAGGTGTTGCTCTCACGGAACTCCCTTTCATGCCCCCCTTCATGGTTCCACAGAATTCTGTCCAGCCTCAGCAACCAAATCCACAACGCTCACAGATCTGGTGTCATATTTGCAAATATCAAGGCCATTTGGCAAATGAATGCAACTCCTCAAATGGACCTCCTCACTGTAAAAGGTGCAATATGTGCAATCACGCCACGGAGGAATGCACTCGTTCTCATCCTACCCCCTTCAGGCAAAAGATGGTTTTTCAAGTCCAGACCACGCCTCAACAACAACAGTCATATCAGCCTCAGCAATATCAAACTCAACAAACGCCGCAGTCTCAGCAGCCACGGGGACAAGGAAACCGTCCTCCCTTTGATCCTTCCAAGGCTCAATGTTATCATTGCCATGAATGGGGTCACACCACCACGGCGTGTCCTCAACTTCCTCAAGTTCAAGTCCAACTTCCAGGTTCCACTCAGCCAGTTTCAGTATGCCTTACGGCCTATCAGCTCTGGGTGGCCAACGGTAAACAAGGCCCCCGTCCTGTTTTGAGGAAACCACCACGGCCGCCTCAACAACAGCGACCTCAGCAAGTTGCATCTACCTCCAATCCTATGGATCAACAAGCTCGAGAGGAGATTTATCAGGCTCTCAACCCTCCAGTTCAGCAGTCAAATTGGGTTGGTTTGGTCTCCCGTCAGACACGGGCTTCACGCCCCTTGACAATCATCCCTCACGACACGCAACCAGCTTTTGCTGTGGAAACAGTCCCTCATGAAGATGATAAAAAAGTTCATTTCGCGCCTGATCTTGACAAACGCATGCCTCACGTCATGCCTAAAGTGAGACAAAGTATTCTTAAACTCATGCAGGCTACGGAAGGTCGCACATTGGCCAATGTTCATGCCACCACTCGAGCTCAGCAGCGTCAGGCGGCGCCGTCGTCATCGACCAGCACGCGCTCTCAGCCGTATCCAAATATCACTGCTGAGGTAGAGCTTCTCAAAGAAGTCTCCGCTTCTTTACCACAGACTCCGGCTCCACTGGATCCTGCGGACCCCTTTTCTCATGTTCCTTTGGAACTTCAGGAAGAACTTGCCAAGATCAAGATTCCTTTGAGCCTGGCCACCATTTTAAAACTCTGTCCGGCTCTCAAAGATCAGTTACCTCCAATCATGTTCAAATTGATGGTGGTAGTGTCGTCAATCTTATTACTGATAAGCTCCGGCAGCAATTGGGCATCAAACAATTATACCGTGCCCCCTATGACATCAAGTTGGTTAATGGCCATATCACGCGTCCCCAAGGTGTCACTCCTCTTCTCCATATCAGCATTGGTGATCTCAAATTCCCCTTAGAGTTCGGGGTTTGGAAAGATGGAGAAGATCCTGGTGATTATGAAATGCTGGTTGGATGACCTTTTCTCCGCGGGCTAAAGAGTATTCATTCTTGGGCCCACGGACCAACTTGTTATCACCGATGGACATCTCAATGCCACCATGGATCCGAAACGGCAAATTGATCTCAGCCGAAAATCTGAACCTTCAATCTCGACTACTCGACTGAAGAAGCCCAAAATATTTATCATGTTCAAGCTCCACCTGCAAGTCTGCCTCTCTCATCCTACCCGGAGTATGCTAATCCTTGGGGTGAGATGACGCTGGATCAGGACCAGGCGGTGGCCGCTCTCTTGGACCCTTACCTGGCTTCCTGCAATCACATTCAACGTCTTGATCATTTTTCGGACACCATCACTTCTTAGGAGACCGCCGATGTTCGGGCCGTCATGAAGCAACCCTTGCTTGATGACACTCGCGACCTCTTTTCTTCACTACACAAAATCTTTGCTCCTCCCTGTCATGCTTCAACCTCCCCGCTCATCAGGTTCAGGACACGGAGGTTGTTCCTCATATTCAAACTCCAGAGTTGGAAATAGTGGGACATTGGTAACAATCAACCGTCCGCTTTACCGCCAATCTTCCTTCCACCTATAAAGCACGCTGTGTGGATTGTTCAAGAAGTTCAAATATATTTTTGCTTGGAGCTACAAAGACCTTCGGTATCAAAAAGAGTTGGGGAACTCACCATTCCTACCAAACCGATGCACGCCCCATCTAGCAAAGCGGCGATGCAGGCTCAACCCAAATTACCGTGACCCGCCGTCAAGGCCGAAATTGACAAACTCTTAGGCTGGCCTGATTTATGAGGTCAAACACTCTGAATGGGTGAGCCCCATCGTCATTGCTCTCAAGCACAATGGCAAAATCCGCATTTGCGTGGACTACAGAAAACTCAATCAAGCTACGGAGCGTGATCACTTTCCGCTCCCCTTTACTGACCAGGTCCTTGAAGAAGTTGCTGGTCATGAGATGTACTCTTTCATGGATGGGTTCTCTGGGTACAATCAAATTTCTATCAAGAAGGAAGATCAACTCAAAACTACCTTCACCACCAGGTGGCACTTTTTGCCTATAAGGTGGTACCTTTTGGTTTATCAAACTCTCCTTCAACCTTTCAGCGTATCATGCTTTCCATCTTTCAAGACTTTATGAAGGATAAACCTTTTCTTCAGATCTTTCAAGATGATTTTTCAGCCTACAGCTCCATGGATGATCACTTGGAAAAGTTGGAGCTTGTCTTTCAAAAATGTGATGAATCTGGCATTATATAGTCTCAATCCTGAGAAGTGCATTTTCTGCGTCACCTGGGGCGTTCTGTTGGGTCATGTGGTCAGTAAAGATGGCATCACCACGGATCCTGCTAAAATCAGTTGTGTACTGAAGGCTCAAGCACCCTCAAATATCGAAGAGACACGTTCCTTCCTGGGTAAGGTTAATTACTATTCCACCTTCATTCCTGGACTTGCAGCTATAGCTGATCCCATTCATAAACTCACGGGTGATGAATCCACTTGGGCTTGGAATCCCCTGGCCGAAGTCGCCGAAGTTGAAGCTGCTCCCTCACTCAGGCCCCAAGACTTGTTCCTCCTCAATGGGACAAGCCCTTCCATGTTCATGTTGATGTCTCGCTTTTTGCCATTGGTGTTGTTCTCTCGGGCCTATGATGAGCACCGCGGATAAGCCAATCCGCTATGCCACCGGAAACTCAATCTGGCGGAAAGAATTACTCGCCGCCCTTAACGAGAAGCTTTGGGCTTAGTTTTCGCGGTCCAACGTTTCCGACATTATTTGTTGGGCAGCCAGATCAAGTTCTTTGTTGATCATCAAGCTCTTCTTTATTTGATCAACAAAGCCATGCCCACGGGTAGAATTGCTCGTTGGGTCCTTCTTTCCGCAAGAATTGGCTCCCCTCTCGAAATTGTTCCAAAGGTGTGCAAGTCTCATGTGGTGCTTGATTATCTTTCACGCATCCACACGGATGATCCTCCGCGGGTGTTTTCGACGCCTTTCAGACGCTCAATTATTTCTCGTCCGGCCCACCCCATTGATTTCACAACTTTCGGTAATATCTTTCTCCTTTGGTGCTCTTCCTCCGGAAGATCCGGCTCTCTCCGGACACAAGACCGGCTCCCCGCCGTCAGTTTCTCAGAGAGGTCCGTGACTATACCATGGTTGCAGACCACTTAGACAAACGAGGTAAAGACATGGTCCTCCGTCGTTGTGTCCTCCCTCATGAGGTGCCTGACATTGTTCGCCAAGCCCATGACGGGCTTGGTGGTGGTCATTTTAGTGGTGACGCCACGGCACGCAAAATTCCTTAGGTATCTTTGAGACCATTAGGGTAGGATTATATTTTACACAGGGTAATGCTAGGTTTGATCATCACAGAATCTGACTAGCATAATTTATATGGAGAATTCCAACATTCCTCCTTCACCATATAAATATGTATCCTTACAAAGAATTCCTGTTAAATTTAAAACATGTCTGCTGCAATATGTTCTCAAGTGCATAATGTACTGTCCAATGTCTGCAACTCCTCCTTTTTCTTTTAACACAACTTCAATCTTACTTAATCAAGTAACTTTCAAACTGTTTCTGTGTTGCACAAATTTACCAACTGATAAAGCTTTTGTGAAGATATCTGCAACCTGTTTTTCAGTCTTAATATAACTCATTTGAATATAGTTTTTCTCAGCCAAATCTCTGATAAAATGAATGTTGAGCTATCAACAGGATTTTTAACTATTGCAATGCAACTTTGATTATCTGTCCATATTTTTGTAGCCTCTATTTGTGGACAGTCTAATTCCTCTAGAAGCTTTCTAAGCCAAGTTATTTCTTTAGCAACCAAAGATGAAGCAGCATATTCTGCTTCTGCAGTTGACATAGCTATGGCACTTTGCCTTTTGCTTTTCCAATTCACTGCTCCACCCTCTAGATAAATTACATAACCTGATGTTGATTTCCTGGAGCTAAGGTCTCCTCCCCAATTAGCATCACTAAATGCTGAAAGTTCCAAATTATCTGAGTCAAATGTTATGCCCAAGTCTTGAGTTTTCTTTAAATACCTGCATGCCAATGCTCTTTACTTGGATTATGTGATCTTCTGCTGAGAATATTCACAATGTAAGAAATATCAGGTCTGGTATTATTTGACAAGTAAAGCAAACATTCAACCAAGGCTCTGTAAGGCACCTTTTCCATGTCCATTACTTCCTCCTGTGATAATTTTTTTTCCTCAGTTAATCTGTGACCTGGAGTTATTGGTGTTGACACTGGATTTGCATCCTCTAAGTTGAATCTCCTAAGCATATTCTGAACATGTTTGCTCTGTTTTAGCTTTAAAATTTTCCTCTCCCTATCTCGATAAACTTCTATGCCAAAAAATTGTTTTCAATCATGCAATAATTCTCCCCATTTCTGAATCTATAGATATTTCCATCATTTTTCAACTTCTCAAAGTCATGTTCTCTTAGATATTGGTCAACGTAAAAATACCATTCCCTAGGAGCCTGTTTTAGCCCATAAACTGCCTTGTTTAGCTTCTATACCATGCCATTTTTCTGAGCAAATCCGGGAGCTTGTTTCATATAGACCTCTCCATCAATTTTAGCATTTAAAAATGCTGTTTTCACATCCATGTGATGAAGTTTTTGATTTCTAGCATTTGCTAAACCAAGAAGCAATCTAATGCTAGTAAGTTTCACAATTGGGGAATATGTTTCATCATAATCCCTGCCTCTCTTTTGAGTATAACCTTGAGCTCGCAACCTTGCTTTGAACTTTTTTATTCCATCTGCACAATCTTTGATTCTAAAAATCCATTTGCTGCCTATAATATTCTTCTCTTTTGGCTCAGTCACGAGGTCATATATGTGAGTGCATTTGAAGGATTCTAACTCCTCCTGCATAGCCTTCAGCCAATTTTCATTATCTGTTGAGTTCAAGGCCTCTTCTACTGTGGGTGGCACAACTTCATCATCCATGATAGCTAGAATTTGATCTATATCTTCCTGGTCTATTTCCTGCCCCTGTCTTTCTAATCTCAGGCTTCTTCCTCTTTCTGTTCTGCCATAACAGTCATTATTAACATTAGCTTCCTCAAGCAACCTTTCCACTTGTGTTTTTCTCTTCTTTTAGTTAAGGCTTGTTCTGGTCCAGCATTGTGAATTCTTGAGTCTTGTTCTTCATCATAACCTATAGTTTCTTTTTCTCCCTTTTCTGAATCCTTGTCTGAATCATAATCTGAGCATGTTTCTGCAACAGAGCTTTGTGTTTTATCCATTCCTTGTTCCAACTTCTGAGTATATTTGCTATCAGCAGATTTGGAATTTCTGTCCTTATACAAGGTATTTTCATCAAAGTATACATCCCTGCTTACAACAATTTCTTTATTCTTGGGTACAAAAATCCTATAATCCTTAGCTTCCTCATGCATAACAACAACACAACCAACAACATAACAACCCCTTATTCACCCCTTATTCCTTAATCTACACCGTACGTAAAGTTCCTCGTTTGTGGGGTATGCAAATACAAAATTTGCTATACTGTATAACAAGATTCACAAAATAATATAAGATTTCAAGCGGAATACTATATGGTGTTGATTTTGTACGTGCAAAATACAATTATGAGGGCTCTCATTTGCCCTCACGTCACCCCGTGTGAATATGCACCCAAACCAAAGGGGGTTTAAGGGGGATTTTGATTTAAATGTATTGGACCCAATGGTTGTGTTAATTAATGTCAATGGTAGTTATGTGTTGGTTGTTAATGTCAATGGTTGTTATGTGTTGGTTGTTATGTTGTTGGTTTTTATATGTTGGATGTTAATGGTTTGTGTTGCAAAAAAAACAAAAGCCTTAGGGACCCCCCCCAGTGTGACAAAAATTTTAGAATTCAAACCAGAGAAAAAAAACTAGAATTCATTTGAGGCTTTCATCACCTGTAGCTTTTGAATTTCATCACAATAAGACAAATAGAACATAAGTAAAAGTTACCATAAAGATAGAGCGGATTGATCCCATTATTCTGAAAGTCATAAAGTTTGCAACACCCATACACAAACATTTTTCAACTGGAATTCAATAGCAGCCTTTGGCCTCCATGGATTCTTGTGGTGAGAAGCCAAAGTGGGAAACTTTTTACGCTTGTTAGCTTTACAAGGATCTAGAAGCCTTGGAATTTGCTTAATAACTGCCTCAAAATCTAAAAATGCATGGTAATTTTTTGCAACCTTCATTCGGAATGAGCCATAAAACAATATCCAATAGCGCAATCCTGTATTAATCAGCTGGTAGGATGTGAAAGCCTACCAAACCCGGCCGAAAAATTGCTGTTTTAGCATAGATAACTTAACCAAACATATCCATATCATACACTATCAAATAGATCTCGGAGAGAGCTTTCCAACGCAATAAAAATCATCTCAAACAGAGCTCTGGATCAAAAGTTATGATAAGAAATGTGTTGCCGGCGGGGAAACTGCACTACATGCGCCCTTCATGTGCCCATTATGCACCACACACACAAAAAGAGGGCTTTTGTTGTGATCTATTGGTTGTTGGCCATCATCCACCACACGTACAAAAAGAGGGCTTTTGTTGTGAGCCATTGGTTGTTGACCATTATGCACCACACGCACAAAAAAAGGGCTTTTGTTGTGAGCCATTGGTTGTTGATCATTGAAAAAAAAAAGGCTAAAATCAATGGCTCAGAAATGGTGCACTCTAGATGTACGCATTAGTACATCCATTTGAATACATCACGAAATCATAGGAAAACCTTAGTGAAAAGCATACAAAAACACAAAGAAAACCCATGTTATTATGCTACATATTCGTACCCGACTAGATATCCAATCTCTCCTTTGCTGTCCAATTTTTTTCTTAGCTCCATTGGTATATGAAAATATACCAAGCAACCATAGCATTTATACATGCCATAGTTTAAATCCTCTTTTGAATTTGACCAAAGCAAGTTAGGGACATTACCTTTTAGGCTTGATGTAGGCAACTTGTTTTGAATTTGAACTGTTGTCTTCAATGCCTCTTCCCGTAGATAGTTGGGCAGTCCAGAATTTTTGATCATGGATCTCACAGGATCCATCAAGGTTCTATTTTTCCTTTCTGCAACACCATTTTGTTGAGGACTGTACCTGCAAGTAAGTTGCCTTTTTATGCCATTAGAAATGCAAAAATGTTTAAATTTGTTTGACAAGTACTCCCCTCCTCTGTCAGATCGAATACATTTTAACTTTGCTCCTGTTTCTCTTTCAGCCTCATAGACATACTGTTTGAAAGCACTCAATGCTTGAGATTTTCGTGCCAAGCAATAACATTTGCATTTTCTGTTGTAATCATCAATAAAGGATATAAAATACCTTTTTTTCGTTCTTCCCTTCACATTAAGAGGACCAAAAAGGTCAGTGTGAACTAACTCTAGAACACTAGTAGCCCTGTGCTTTGAATTTGAAAAAGGCAATCTATTTATCTTGCCAAGCATGCATCCTTCATATAAAAACCTTTCAGCTTTGAGCTCTTTGCATTTAATCCAACCCTTTTTAGCTAAGTATTTCAAATTATTGCAATGTGTGTGGGCCAATCTATTATGCCAAAGTGCAAATTTTGATTCTGATACAGAATTTATGCTGTCAACAACCACATCATTCAACTTAAACAACTTTCCAATTCTTTTGGCAAGAAACTTAATTTCATTTCCAACTGAAATCTTACAAACATCAGAGTCAAAAGTGACTCTATAACCTAAATCAACAAGTTGACTCACTGAAATGAGATTCTTGACAAGAGTTGGTACACAAAGTACATTCTCAATGTCAATTACATTTCCATTTAGATCATACAACTGCAGCAACCCCTTCCCTTCAATCATTTGTAAAGCTCCATTTCCTACTTGAACACTTCTCGAGTGAGTTGGTTCAACCCTTTTAAGTAGATCAGTAATGTGAACTACTGATCTTTCAGCTCCACTATCAACTACAAGAGCATTGCATTTATTAGTTTTTGATTTATCAATGAAAGCACAAATTTTAGATACCTCATCTTCCTCCTTTATTTCTTCCTTCTCATTTACTGATTCTCTGGCCAAATATGCTCCTATAGGTCTGCCATCTCGACCCCTTGAAGATCTCCCTCCTCTGCTAGATCCTCCTCTGCCTTTCTCCCTTGAAAAATCCTTTGGTGTTGGACATTTTGCTGCCAAATGTCCTCTTCCTCCACATGATTAACAATTAAATTCTTTATTCAATTTAGGGTAGTTATTTTTAAAATGTCCCTGCTCATGACAATAGAAGCATGTTCCCTTCTCATTTCTGCTTTTACCCTTCCTCCCTGCATAAAGAATTTCAGTGGAATCTTCCTCATCTTCCCTCATTACCTTCTTTTGTTCAATTTCTGTTCTTACCATTCTTTCAGCATCCTCTCTAGTTTTAGCAATATTCCTTATGAATAGTGAAAGATGCTCATTTTCTGAAACTGCTCTAGCTATGGCAAGTACCTGGTATGTTTCAGTGAGATTCACACCTGTTCCACTTAGATCTGCCACAATATTGTCAAAGTTGTTAAAAAATCAGAGACATCATCTTCATCCCTTAACTTTAGTTTCCTTAACTCCTTTTTAAGGAGATCTATCTGAGAGGAGCTTTTCTCCTCATAATGCTTCAACAAATAGCTCCACATTTCTTTGGCAGTCATATTTCTCAATTTGAGTCTTATAGTTGGACTAACCTTTGAAGTAATGATGCCTTGTGCCTCCTTTAACTTTGCAAAAAGACTCCTTCCTGGTTCAACTCGAGCAGTTACTGTTTGCCTTGAGCTTGTATCCCGTATACTTATAGCAGCAACATTTGAGTTACCTCCTGTTCCATTTCTTACATTTGCACTTGTAGCAAAACTTTCTTGGCCATCAAAATCTCCAGACGGATTAACAAGATCCCAAAGATCTACCACCTCTAAAATGTGTTTTATAGCATCTTTCCAAACTTGAAAACCTGAATCACCTTTGTAAACTTCTACTGTACTCAACAACCCTGCACCAAATCTACTGGAAATAGCTCTGATACGAAATGTTAGAATCAAGCCAAGCAAATAAAATAATTTATGCAATTATTCTAGTTTCAACACACTACACTAAATAACTTAGTAAGCAAATCACAATACTTGTTCAATTGTTCAAATGCACCTTCATAAATATGATTTCTGATAAAATAATCCCAAATTCCAATGGTCAAAATATATCAAAGATAGTTACTGTTCATTTGACATATTGAGAAACACTGTAGCAATTTCGAGCAAGTTTAACACGATCTAATGGATGTATTAGATCGTTTCGAACCCAGCCGATCACTGCAAATCATCTCTATATGCGTCCTTAAGCTACATCCTACTTTTAGTTCATGGTTACGATGGTTTTGGAGCAGGATCCGGGCCACCTGTTTTCATGCTAATTTAAATGTTCGGTTGGCTCCAATATCTAGCATTATAACGGGGGGTTTTTTTTGTGATTTTGTACGCTTTTTGGCATGGTTTTTATATGATTTCATGGGCGTATTCCACGAGGCATACTAATCAGTATATCTAGAGTGCACACTGGATTCTCATATTTGAATAACATTTTATTTATGGTTTTGCAATGGTTTTGCCTTGCATGTTTTTGCATTCAACTTTAGGGTTCGTGGAGTGAACAGGACCAGTTCTCTCCTCGCTATGGCTTCCAATGGAGAGGAAAATTTTTCTTTTTTCTGGCGGCAATGGCGATGTCTTCTTGGCGGACTTCCTTCTTCTTCTCTTCTTAGCTCACCAACGCTACTAGCAAACGGATCGAAGGCAGCCAAGACTGTTGATTTAAAGCTGACAGACGAACCGATCTGCTTCTGAGGGTTCTCTATGGCTTATGGGACGCCGCCACATGACCTTGCCACGTTTGCAGGGCCTTTCTCAAAAGAGGCGGTGGCTATGGGGTTTGCACAGGCCGGGAACACAAAGTTTGGTGGATAGATTAGTCTGCAAAGGAGTTTGATCTGGAAAGGATCTACTGTGGGTGAAGCTTGAATAAATTCGGTAAGCCATGGAATAGATAGTATTGTTCTGTCACATGGCAGAAGTGGTTTTCTTTAAACGGGACGAAATCCAAAGGGATTTACTCACATTGGATAATCGAACTTCACCCTGTAGGCAAACTTGATTTTTTGGAAAAACTCTTGTAACTAATAGTCTGAACTTAATGAATAGGTTTCCTGATATTGTTCCATGAGATTTCTTGCTTGCAGAGACAGAGCTTTTGCCAGCAGATAGATTCGGCAATAGGCAGGACAGCTGTGACTCCACTCTCCTCCTTTCCATTTTTTCTCTCCTTTTTTTTTCCAGGTTGGTGGATTGGGAGGCAGCCAACAGCAACTACGGTGGCTTCTTGCTTTTCTTCTCCCTCTTTCCCATTTCTTCCCATTTCTTCTGCAGGTCTGGCGGTCTAAAACAGAAAACAGAGACTGCCATAAATCTGATAATCATGGCACAGACCCTTGGACAGAGCACAGGACTTATCTGATTACCAGAATGGGCTAGCAAAAAGCTCAAAGTTTTTTTTTTCCAAACGATTTCTCTGTCAATCGAAGGCTGCCTCTGAAGAGGGGTATTAAGACTCTACCTTCAGTTGGGAAAAGACGATTTTTGTTGACAGGTTCTGGAGAAACAAGCTTTGTCAATGTCCTGATTGTCAAAAAATATTTGAGTCTCGGAAGCTAACATTCTTACTGGATCCTGAAGACACTATTTATGAATATGAGAGAAAAACAAAAGAGAGGCAGGCTGAGAAACTAAAATGTGCTGAGGAAGCAGAGGTAGCATTTCTTGAAAAACTAGGCCATATTGAGAAAATGGAGTTCCTATATGCGTATAATGACCTGACTGAAAGCTTCAAATCTTTCCTGGTGAGTACTTGAGATTAAGAAAGTTTATCAATCTTCTTTTTGACCTTGGTTTCTCTTTGATATATCCTACTTAAATATTTTCCAGCACGGGTTACAAGAATTTGGACGAGCAGTAACTTGTGCAAATATGCATGAATTTTTTGAGAAGCATAACAAGAAATGACAGAGAGTCTTCCAGTGATTGTAAATTGGAATTTGGGAGAAATTTGATTCCATTCATGAAACTTCTAGAGATGTTTCTGTTTTACTCGCATAAAATTTTGCCAAAGGTAGAAGCTTACGGAGTTATATGATGCAATGCTTCTCCATACCTATTGCTAGCAAATCTTTATGCATCTCATACAGAGTATGTGATGCAACAGATGCAACAGACTTTTCTAACATGGTACAAGGCCACCTAACAACTTAGTATGCAATGTAAAATCTGGTGAAACTATTGCATTGCTTGCCTTTTTTGTGCTTCATATTCCAATGGTTGGTAATGTTGACATACTTGTTATGGTAGTGTAGTATGTAATAAGATTTAACATTCTTCAAAAGCATTTTGAAGAAATCTATTTTGGAAGTATAAATTCATGTGGTATTTTATGTTGCAATCTTACATGCTTGCAAAGATATAGATGGGCAGACATAATGGGTTCAAATCCCATATTATAAGCTCACTACCAATTATATGCTCATTCTTAAATTTCTTTTATAATATCATTATAATTTAAACGGCCTGTTTATATGCAATACATTTTCTAAGACGCTGAATGTGCATTGCTCTTTGGATTAGCCCAGGCTTGATTCCTGGGGAGTTTGATCTCGGGCCCAAATTTTTTTTCATATAACAAACAACACATAACTACCATTAATATTAATTAACACAAACCATTGCATTTAACCATTTAAATTAAAACCCCCTTGAAACCCCCTTTGGTTTGGGTGCATATTCACACGGGGGTGACGTAGGGCAGCGAGAGCCCTTAAAATTATGTTTCGCATGTACGAAATCAACACCATGTAATATATTACCTAAATCTTATAGTATTTTGCAAATCTTATTATACAGTATAACAAATTTTGTACATGGATACCCCACAAACGAGGAACTTTATTTACGGTGTAGATTAAGAAATAAAGGGTGAATGAGGCCAACCATTAACCATTAAACCAATGGTTATTTAACTTTTATATTTACACCATTTACAACCCTTAGGTATCTTTGAGACCATTAGGGTAGGATTATATTTTACACAGGGTAATGCTAGGTTTGATCATCACAGAGTCTGGCTAGCATAATTTATATGGTGAATTCCAACAGAGCAGTCTCATTTGACCCCCTATCACTCTTCCGGCTATATCTCTATTATTCGGATGATTCACGGAATGTATTACCCCAATTCGGAAACTAGACTCCGAGCTGGTTCCAAGAAGCAAGAATCGCCTCAATCGGAGCTCTGGTTGCCCAGATATGTGTAACTGAAGTTCAGGGTCTATTTATAGGTCTCTACTGTGAATTTAGCCGTTTTTTTTATTTAGCTATGCCTTTTTAGCTTCATAGATATAGACCATGGGTTGCCTTCATTGCCTTTCCTTGCCAAAAATTTACCAAACTTAGACACCCACGCTAGTCCACCAAGACTAACATCTAAGACCACTCTCTCGAGCTACCATATTCATAACAACCTGGAGCAGGAAGAAGACTCAAACGCTGCCTTCTCGTCCCGAAAAAACAGGTACCCAAAGTTCTAAAGGCTAAAACGACTGCCATTTGAGAATCTTCAATAGCATCTGCCATCCCAGAAATTCCAATACCTTTGTCTTTTTTTCTTGTCTAAACAACATCAAACCATATTAGATAAGAGAAAACCATTTAGAATGCTAACAATGTGTAGATCCTTTACCACAATCTGTAGAAACCGATGAAGATCTAGCAAAAACCTCCTCCTGCAAGCACAAATCCAAGCTGAAATCCCTGTAGAATGCCAAATCCATGCTATTTCTTACCTTAGACACATGAAAGAAAATAGACTACACGGATTTTGTAGTTGCGGCAGACAGATGTCCTTCCAGAAGCGGTATGATCCGCCAAGTGATCTAATGCCCGATATGTTTCCTAAACAGAGGCGCTAACCTAAAACGTTATAGAAGCTGCATTTTTAGTGCCGGAAAAGGGAGTTTGCCAGAAAATGGCAAACTTGGCTGGAAAATACTTTTTTGGCTTCCAAAAGTCACGCCTGAAAAGGGCATACCGGCATGAAAGAGAAAGCCCAAAAACATTTTAAGTAAGTAGATATGGACTTTTGATGTCTTGGTCATGAAGTTTGATCTCATGCATCTGCTTCAAATTCTTCTCATTAAGTTGCTATCGTATGAAGCATGTTAGGGGATAGAGCATCTGGAAATGATATGGTAGTTTAGCATGGTAAGATATACAGAAGGAAAGTAATTTTGAATGCAGGAAATGCAGGACTTAAAATCTTTTCTCCTCATTCTTCAATGTGGCATAAGATGCCCAATGCCGATGAGTACTACTATTTACTAAAATCCGCCACACTAAAACGTATAATCCACAAATGCCCACCTCAAATCAGCCAGGGCAGTTGGAAACGACTTACTAGTTTGGCATGCTAAGAGATATAGAAGGCAAGTAATCTTAATGTAGAAAATATAGGACTTGGGATCGTTTCTCCATATTCTTCAATGTGACATAAAATGACCAATGCGAAAATTCAGATATTGAGACCTTGGTTTAACTACTTATTTGCCATGCTGAAATGCATAATACACAAATGCCCACCTCTCAATGCCTAGATCAAGGATGTGGCACTTGCCAGTGAAGTATATAAAGGGAACCTCTGGCGCCCGGTGAAGGTTTTGGAAGAAACTGGCGCCGCGCTTCGCTTATGATGAAGTATAAGGAACCTCTGGCGCCCGTGAAGGTTTCTGGAAGAAACCTGGCGGCGCCGCCGCTCGCGGCCAGGTTTCTTCCAGAAACCTTCTGCTGGCGTAGGTTCCCATACGTGGCCTTCATCACCTCCCGATTACCTCAAATCCCTGCAAATCCATCGCTTCTGCCTGAAAATCCATTGAGCCCCTGAAAATCTATGTTTTTCTTGTGGAAAATGCAACGGGAAAGATTTCCTATGGCTAAATCTCTGTTTTTGTTGTGAAAAGCAAATGAAAAGGGTTTCCTGTGGCTATGGCGTCTAGAAAACTCGAAGATCCTGTGGCTATGGCATCTAAGAAGCTATCAGAGCATCGAAGATCCTGTGGCTATGGCATCTATGGCATCTAAGAGCCTTCTGTCTTCACATCCCAAAGCTATCAGAGCTATCAGGTCGCGGGTGGCTATGGCGAGCACATCAGTGCAAGACACAACTCCAGGGCAGGCTTCTTCTATGGCAGCCGAAAGTTCTTATGCCATCGCTGCCCCAAATCATATAGAACAGAGAAGCTATTGAGGGCTGCCCCAAATCTCAGAACAGAACGGAGAAAACAAGGTGCTGCGCACAGAGGGTTGCCCTCAGTTTCTTGAGGGTGAAGCGGCCTAAATCAAACCGTGAAGTCATGTTTTCACAGAAATATTCAATGAAGTAGTACACTCAGGTTTACCAGAGAGGTGGCAGTTTAATAAAGTAATCCCGCTCCATAAAGGGGGAAACAAAGAAGAAACGAGTAACTATAGGACCATCATGGTCGGTTCGTGTTGAAATGGTTGGGGAAGACATTGGATCGTAAAGCGAAAACTTGGGCGAAGCAGGGAAGCTTCGAAGGCACAAGGCGGGCTGGTTTTCGACCCAGTACTCGACCCACGGACCATTTGGTAACTCTAAGGATAATGATAGAGCAGGGCAAAGGATAGAAACAAAAGATCATATCTTTTGCCGTGGACTTAAAAAGCCCGACCACGGTACTTTCGAGGAGATAAACTCCTACTTAGACTGATAGGACTAAGAGCACCAGAAGGGTTAGTAGGATCAATTGCAAGGCTATATCAAAAGGTATATGCCAAGATGGAGGGAAGAGGGGAAGCCATAGATTGCGACACAGGAGTAAAATAGGGATGCCCACTATCACCCACACTTTTCGGGATATACATAGATGCTCTACAGGAATTTTTCAAGGAAAGAGAGGGAGACAGGGAAGCACCTATGATAGGGAAAACAAAAGTCCCAATAATGCTATACGCGGATGACCTAGGTATGATGGCGACCAAAACCAAAGGAATGCACAGAATGCTGGAGATTCTAGAAGAGTTTTGCTTAGAGACAGGACTGACAGTCAATCTGGACAAAACAAAAATAGTGACCTTTGGTACAAAGACAAAACACAGGCCATTTAAATATAAGGGGCAAGAGCTAGAGGAAACCGCAGGGTATAGGTACTTGGGATATGACACACATGGTGGAGGGAAGTGGTCAAAAGGTGCAGACAACAGATTTCAAGCAGCGATAGGGAATTATTACATCATGATGAATTACTGTAACAACAATAGGATCACAAACTGGGAAATCAAAACATATCTATTTAGCACATTAGTAGCATCAACACAGCTGTACGGATGTGAGACGTGGGGGCCAGGACTATTAGAGAAGAAATGGGAAAAGCAGGAAGGCATACTGAGGCAATGGCATGGACAGGAATTCCAGGTGAAGGCATGTACATCACTAGCAACAATCATATATGAAACAGGGGAAAAGCCAATGGAAGTGAGAGCGTGGGAAAGAACAATCAGGTACCTAATAAAGGACAACAGTTATGGAAAAGAGAACAAACTATAAATCAGCGGCAATAGATGAATCAGCAAAGCAACACATAGTAACAGGCAAGGGATGGTTTAACGAAGTGGCGAAGTGGACGGCAAGCATGGGGATGCAGCTAAGCCATATTATACAAGCGGTCAATCCAGGGGGACAGATAGGACATATCACATACAAAAGCGTCTTTGAAGCAGAACAAGCGGAATTTGGTTGAGAATGGGGAGCCACGATCTTGAATTGAGAAAGATAGATGGAGAAAAATAGATAGAAGCGGAAGCGAATATGTCGACTATGTGACTCGGGAAAAATAGAAGAGGCGAAGCACATATGGTCAAAAGGAATGCCGGTGTGTACAGGACATAAGGTCCAAATTTAACAAGGTCGGTGGGACCTCCCCTCCCCAAAGACCGATGGACAAAGAAGAGACACTCACAGACATGGCGAGAGCCATAAAGGAAATGACAATAAGACACCGGGGGGTGCACAAAGAGAGAGGGCTAACAATCTGATAAGCACTGTTGACACTACAAGAGGATATCCATTTTTCATCACTTTAATATCACCTGAAATTTCAAAAAGTAATAAGTGATATAAATAATGATATTCAAGGTAGAGTGATGCTACCAATGACAAGATTCTATCATCTATAGCATCATCAATATCGTCATAAATTTGGTCAACAATTATATCAGTACTACTTAATGACACTATATGTGTTACAAATAGCGTCATGAATAATATCACATATTGCATCAACTTTACCATCATTTATTACTTCAATGGTGTTAATGATAATATAAGTGTTATAGCTTATACCACTTACAATATCACCCATAGCTTCATATATAGTATCACATATTGATAATATTATATCAGTGCTAGCATATGATGCTATATGTGTCGATAATGGCATCATGGATAATATCATGACTTACATCACTCTTACTCTCAATACTTCTTGTAATTTTGATAATGATAATATAAGTGTTAATGGTTATGACAATTATAATACCATTTATAATTCTTCAAACTCCCATAGACAAAGTACACAAAATAATAATATTAGAACAAAAAAGGAGGAGGAGGAGGAGGAGGAGGTGAGTTTGAACAAAAACTTGGAAATTTGTGAAAAATACCTTACGAATTGATTATGTTGTTAATATGATATGTGAGATTCGTGTAAATTGAATGAAAGAAAGAATGATATGTGTAGCGTCAGAAAGAAAAACCTAAGCTTTATTTTTGCCAAAGGCCAAATTTTCCACGATATTGTTTCCATGATAGTGCTCAAACCATCTGGGCAGCCGCTTCAGTCTAAAAAATCGGTGAGCAAACCCGTAACCATTGCATTATTTATGTTGTTTTTAGCCCTAGGTTTGCTTGAAAACAAACATTAGGCATATTATGCAATATTGCACCATAGGCAAAAACATGCTAAAAACTTCCCATATCAAAGCATGCATTTCAAGTTCTTCTGCATCAATCGTTCACATTATATGATTCAAAGACATGGTATATTCTATGTAAACCATAGAGTCCACAAAGTAATCCATGATGCCCCAACACTTGAAGATATATAGAAACAATAAGCATTTTAGACCAACATGCTCTAAGGCCATTGCATAATTGGACCTTGAAAGTATTCAAAGGTCATATATTGACCACTGTTAACCATTTCTTAAGGTCTATTGTAGACAAAAATCTTCTACGGAGGTTGCATCACTGGGCTTTGAAAGTATTTAAAGGCCATATTTAGACCATTGTTAACTTCCATGCCACACTAAAACCATCAAACTTTGTCCCATACTTTAAATGTGGAAACATATGCTTAAAAATTAAATTTCAAAAATTATTTCGTATCATTGCAATCGTGTCATCGCTATTGCAATGGACTTGCCCCATTCTAGCACATCAAGGTCATTTTTTGCACACTACGTGAGGTCAACTTTGCCTTGAAGAGCACATTTCCTAGAAATGGTCTATACACATTTGCCATGCCCAAGGTGTAGAGGGAGCATTGATATTGATGCTCCCTCTACACCATTGTTGCCGCATCGAGGGTCGCACTTGGGTTCGACTCCCAGCGGTGCACAAGCCGGCGCCAAATACTTGTATAAGTGTATTATAATGTTTTGAGGGTTTGGGTTAGAAGTTTAGGGTTAACTAATGTGCACAAAAGAAAGATTGGAAAGGGGCAACGTTAGGGATGCAGCCCAGCCTCGTCGACGCAGCAGAGATGGACTTTTGCAATCAATCCGACAGCAGGCATAGAAAATCCGGAGCAGACAGGCTTAAACAGGTCGATTGGATGCCGTGGTGGTCGCTGGATCTTTTGGAGAAGAGATTTCGAGGATCGGAACTTTAAATCCGGATCTGGTGAGCCTCATTTCCCATTTTTTCTTTTGTGTGGATGCAATTGGCAGGACCCACGAAAACAATGGCTGCTAAGAGATTTAAACAGACCAGTGAAGCTGTCGAAGACTTGTTGCTATGCTATTCAAGTGCTTGGCTCTTTGCATTGTTCTTGCAGAGCTATTCAAAGCAAAACTAGTTTCGTTGGATATTATACAGTGTTGTTAAGATATGTTTTTGAATGGCAATAAGATATGCTATATAAGGCTGTATGTAAGGGTGTAAGTTCATTGCATAAGATATGCCATGATCGTAACTGGAATAAAAAATTTTGAATATTATTCCTGAGTTTTATTTTCATGCATCACATTGCTTCGGACAGAATTCAGCTTGGGTGTTGTTTATACGACGTTCTTTAGCTGGGTTGAGGACATTGCTACTGTTTTCACGCCAGTAGCTACTGTTTTCATGCCAGTAGCATGGTGATGTGCTTGGCGGTTGATTCAGATAAGAAGATTGAAATATTGCTATAGACAATTTACTTTTTAGTGCTATGAAGTTTGTCGATCTATAACAGTTTTGCTGTCCTTATATGTGCAGACTGACCTTATTCATGAATGGGCCATGGACTCTAAACTTGGATATTGTGCACAGGTTGGAGGCTTTCTCTTGTCCTTATAAGCTGGCTAAGGGGTGCAGGTCACAACATGTAGGCGTAATAGATAGTGAGTACATTGTTCATTGCGAAATACCCTCACTAAGAGGTTCTAACTCTAAGGTGAATCTAGAGACTATTTTATGCATACTTGTTATTATATTTTTATTAACTTTGCTTAAAATTTGTGCAGGTATGTGGACATAATGCAAGATCAGAGGTTAGGAACTTACACATTCCCCCATTGTCTGCTTTTTCTCTTCTTAACAGTCAGAAAAATACAAAACTTTAAAGTTCGTTACGTCTCAAGCATAATGCAAGATCTAATGTAAATAGAATTAGGAGCTGTTTTAGATGACTGGATTCTGTCATTTTGCAGGTTTAACGACGTTCATATGCAGAACTACATATTTTCTCTCAACGGTGGCAAAAGGCAGTCAGAGATGATAAGTGTTGAAAGGATCCATATACGGATGACCCACATTATGGACATTACAGAACAGCTAAACACTAAATGAGCTACATTATAGTATAGAACAACTAAACACTAAATGAGTCGGGAAGAAAGAAGTGTTGCAACAAATTTCGTTACCAAGCTATTCTTTTGCATTAAAGACCTAGCAGGGGTCCCATTCTTTATGTTGGGATCTTCTGCTGGTATCTTCGAGAAACGTTTGTTTGGAATACTTGAATCTTCTTAATATATTTCTTCTAGCTTGATCAATAACTTTTTGATTTTATAAATCAAAAGCTTTGTACTTATTATTTTTATTTGCAATATAATATTATAGAAATAAATCAATGCCGTAATAAATGATGCAAATCACGTACAAAATGGTATTGGAGGTGAAATCATCGTTGATATTATGTGAGATAGTATTATAGGTGATGGAACATGGGAAATTATATTTGGTACAATTATGGTCTAACTTGTAAGAATACGTGACATTATACTCGACGTTAATAATGATATAATCATAACCTTCACATCATTGTCAATGATGCTACGTCTAATACTAATCATGATAGAAAGGATGATACAAAGGATGACGCTTGTATTGAGATTATGAGTAATTTAATTATAGCAATACAGGTGATGCTATAGCCGACACTATTATGGCGCTCGTGCTGACATTATGAATGGTACAATTATAACAATACACATGATCCTATAGCTGACACTATTATAGCACCACAAGGACAAAATACATGATATTATAATTGCAGCTATAGATGATGCTACAAATGATACTATTATGCCACTATAATGGTATAAAATATGGTATTATAACTGTTGCTATTGGTGATGCTACAAATGACGATATAGATGATGCGATTTCATCAACAGCTACCGTCACTTATTGTATCAAAATCTAGAAAATTTGAAAGTGTGATTCTAAACAAATAAATGATGAAACTAGTGACTTAGATTGCTTATTCTCTTGTAGTGTGAGGCGAATCAGAGGGGCCCACAAAGTACAGTTCAAAACTGTTTATAACGATGCATTATGTATGGCCAAGAAGCCAGCTATAAGCACGATGCGGGTATTAAAAGGAACAAGAGAAGCCCACTAGATGGCTACATAAACCTATGCGTCTGTTTGCTGGTAGCACCTTTTTGGGGGCTCGCAGGATGCTACACAAGTCCGGGGGCCTCACGGCCTGAGGGACGTTAATGTATATTCTATTCTATTCTATTCTATTTAAATTAAAGTAGACCCCTACCATATTCTTCATCTACAAGCCCGTCCACAAGTGCCCCTCGATCAAATTATGTATATAACTGAGTATTTGTGTGTTCTAAAAATGTCTGTATGTATTTTATATCTTCCAGATATTGAAACTCTGCAACATACAATTGTTTTTTTACAACGCCACTTCTATATGTTTCTATTCTAGTGACACATGCAACATTTTTTCATTCATGTTATTGACACAGATGATCAATGTTGTGACAAAAAATGTTATTGACATAGATCAACGTTCCGACAACAATTCATAGTTATATTGCTTTTATATTAAGTTGAAGATAACAAATACATTTCTCTTGTCTGTTGCTTCTAAAATACAGGGTGGCTTTACAATGCCCCGGACAGCCCTCAGAGAATAAGATGATCAAGTAGCCACTGGCCTTAATTGATTACAGTACAAGGATTAATTCCATTAAAAAACAGCTGCAGTAATGTCCATCCTCGAATCTGAACTTGTATGCAAGTCTGAAAGTGGGGTATTGGCTACTGACAGAACCCCAGAAACAGATGATTTTGATAACCAGGGCTTCAACCGTACATTTCGGCTGACAAGCCTGCCTCCATTCCACAAGGCGAATTCAAATGGTGCATTAAGCTCCATGAGATGTCTATGTACTGCTCTAGCAAGGGGTGGTCTCTTTCTCTGGTCTTACAATATACTTCTTACAACTAAACCAAGCAGTGTAGCTTGAAGAAAAGAAGATTTTCTTACAATATCACTATCGCATTTACACTTGGAAGATCTTCCCCACAGGCCACATGAAGTTGCATTTCACAAAGCCAAGTTGAAATACCTGCCAGTGCTCCTCCTGTTGACATCCTACAATGCATCGCCAATGTTAAAACAAACTTAGGCAACAACCACAATGGAAACCTTGACTAGTATTCAAATTCATTGATGCATTCTTACTGCAACTATAGATTATATCATATGCATTTGCTTTTATAGAGACTTCTCCATGCTCCTTGGCAGAAAAGCTTGACAACAAAGAAACCAAAAATATCAATTTCCATAAACCTGTTATGTCTTTGCAGAGTTATATTTCATAGGCCATCAACATGGGATAAAGTATGACATCTGGACCTCACCATGAAATGAAATTTGCTTTCAATATAAGGATAGGCTTCAGATCGGCAAGTGTTTCTTCTTCCAATTTTAATGGGATTCTAGCACGTAAAACGAAGCCTTCATTAACTACGAATGTGATATGCCAGCACGATTTTCCATTGAAAATATTTAGTTAGCTTTTGTACATCTTGGAAGAACCCTCTGACAAAGTCTTTTGATGAGACTCAAGAAGAGAAAGTATCATTTGTCAGCTACAGGTGAAAAGCCACAGAACAATGTATGGCAGCCCGTCAATATCAAGCTCACTTCAACACGATGAGGCGAATTTGAAGGAGATCTTGGAAAGAATGAAAGGTATCCAGTAAATAGAAAGCATGTTTGACAGCTTCCCATTATTATTTCTACATATCTTACATGGTGGACCTATCGATTCCATGAATGTGGTTCACTAGAAATTGAATTCCATTCAAGATACTTTACCAGTTTACACTAAAACTTAAAAAGAGAACAGGAAGAGAAATATTACCTGTGCACGCTACTGAAGACACCATTTTGGTCTTCCTAAATGCCTCAGAAAACATGCCAATGCGTCTTGCATCTTTGAGAACTCTAATAGCTCGTTCTTTCCCTTTCTGACCAAATACCCACAATGTGTCCAGCAAAGCATTAAAAAACTCCATGCGGCTCACCAGGTCCTCTAGCTTCAGCATGTCAAATGCGTGTTCCATAATTTGCCAGTTGTAATCTTTGTCATATTGCTGTGTTTCTATTTGATTCAATGGAAAACCAAATTCAGCCATTCTTCTATAGAAGCTAACTATTCCAAGGATAATGAGTTCCAAAATACCACTTCTAACAAATACCAGCCTGTTTTACTACTTGATGCACTGAAAGACATAACTAGAACTAACCTAACAAATAACAAATTGAATTGATTAAAGGACTCACCTTAGATTATGCTAGACGTACGAGTTGGATTGATTGAAGGGGGCCGAATTTTCCAGACAGATTTAGCAGAAACCAAAATAAGAATCATCAAATTAGGATTGATGCCTTACCTGAGAAAGAAAGCCAAAATGGATACTTGATTCTAATGCAAAATGAGACACGAAAACTTTGGCAGGCAGCATTGTGCAAACTACAATTTTTTTCTGCATCTGGGCATAGATTTCTGCTTCAGCTAATATGGAGCAACATACCGTCCAGAATTAAAGACTTTATGACCAAAATCTGTTTTTTGTCTGATCTGTCTGCAAACAACTGCCATATCCCACTGCCAAATCTCTACGCTAGGATGTACACTACCCTACAATATGTGAACCTTGGCTCAGGTCGATAAGGCAGTCAGGAGGATTTGACTAATGTAATGCCACTTTTGCAAAAAACCTCTAAGCCCTAATATGACCATTTTGTCCCTTACCATATATGAAGAATTTCAAATTTATTTTATCTAAAGAGCGTTCACTAAGGATATGGGAGCTGGGTTTTTGTTTCTGACGACAACAATAGAGCAGAAATGGAAAAGAACCTACCTCGTTAATGTAGTACGGCTTTCCCTGCTGATCAAGTCAAAGAATACACAGAGCGCTCTAGTAACAACCCTTGCACAGAAGAACTCCAGGAGCTAAGGCTGATCCGCCTCTTCTTTTAGTCATCTGCCATGTCAAGCCCCTGTCCGGCTCCAGTCCAGGTAGGGAAATTTCCAATGCATGTTTCTTCACAAGTCATACAATCCCGTAGAACAGCATGAGGTTCAAAAAAAGGGATGCTCTTCTTGACAGGAAAGGAATGCCAATTCTAATAAACTTTATTATGTGGATCTTTAACTCCCATTTCAATAATCAGTGAATCAATAATCGTGGTACCCCATACATAGCATTCTATTATTGAAAGAAGGATGCAGAACGTGCATTTACCTGTCCCAATTTAATTTCACCACGTCTTGGATTGAAAAGAACATGGGTATTCGCCACTATGAGACGTCTATCCTTTGTCTGAATGCTTTCTTTGAAACAAACATGAATGAATGCCTTTTAGAAAGTTAGAAATAATAGTGAATGTACCCTGTGAAAAACGAATACCCTCTGGGAGGTTAGATGTAATCTGTAGTAGCTAGATGTTTCTACTCAGGTTATCAGGTGTATCGAAAGGATTTCAAAAATCTGCTTCCTTGAATAGAATAGAATAGAATAGTTTTTTAACGTCCACGGAGACCAATAGGTCATGGGACCCATACAATGGGCTAGTACAATCATTACTACTAGGATTAAAAAACCCCTGCCTCGAAAGGTTTTCAAGGGAAAAACCTTTGCAGTAATGATGATACTAGACAAGCGGAGATAATGACTACTGAGGGCTCAGTAATTGCAGACGTTTATCTAGAACCTCAAGTATGTATAATGCCAAGTCATGCACAGATGGTGCTCTGAGAAGTTGTGGAAGCGTGGAATGGAATGCTAAGGTCAAAAAATGATTCCGGACTATCTCAAAAGCAGGGCAACACAGAAGAGTATGGCTTTCATCTTCAATAACCTATAACTGGCAACAGGCACATAGTCTCGCTTCTCGCGGCAATTGCGGCCGCTCCCATCTACCTGTCTCAATCCGTAGCCTGTGGGACCCCGTGCGAATTGATGCAATAGCTACAAGCTTGTTCCTGGACAATGAAGCAAGCAAATAAGCTTGGGGCCCTGGTGCCAAGGTGGGATTTATGTGTGCATGATAATGACCAGACTGGAGGAAAAGGTTTATGAGTAATATTTTTGCAGCGCCGCTCAATGCATTGCTTGGAAAGGAGATTCAAGAAAACTCCAAGACAATCTTATCAAAAGATTCTTTAGTTTTTATTCACAATGGGCTTCAACAGAGCTCAGCAGATGCTATAGATCTACATGAAAGCTACTACAGATCAATCATACAGGAAACGCAGACAATCTCATTCATGACATTAATCAAAGCTTCACATTTATTTCTGGTATGACACACTTGGATCTGTTACATTTTGCTTGGGTTTGAAAACTTGACAACAAACAAGGATCCAAATGCAGACATATTTACAGAAACCGTTAGCTAGATTCAATAATTGGCTAAAACGAAAAATTTATGTCCAAGCATTGTAAACTAAAATGAACAAAAGCATCTGATGGTATTTCTAGATTTTAGTTAGGTGGACTAGAGATGAAATGTGCTATCATAATGAACTCACATCCATTTTAGTTTAAAAAGGGTAAAAAAGGGCTTAAAAGAGATTACTTCCTCAAACCAGCTATGCAGCCACACATAGGATCAAATAGGCAGGAAACAATCAAATGCAGGAGTAGACTCTTGCTAGCTCCACTTAGAAGATAAAGAATTAATGTACCTATTGGTCCCATAGTCCCTAAGATCTCTAGTATAAATTACAAGAATTATTGTTCATAATGTTTACTAATTAACCATCAGTTTCTACCCAGCTAATCCCGCAATCAAACAAAGATGAATCCAACAATTCATCTGGGATGACTTATCTTTGGCCCTACCAAAAGCTGACAAAAAATTACTATGATCTGTCCCATTCAATACAGCATCGTGACTTCATGCATAACCAAAAGGAACTTACGCAGCTCTTGTAGGCTCAGCCTCAACACTAGTTATACTGCCTCCAGCCATACTCTGCAAAAATGAAAACCAACACAATAAAAATCCTCAAATGTGGGAACATTTAATTACATTCAATGCAGAGACATGCACAGAATTTTGTGCATACACCTAGTTCCAACGTATTCCAAGATACTGGGCACAAAGAATAATCTATTGTGCAGCGATTGAATGCTTGACCTCTTTTTCCATAATGGAGTTCAGTTGATCAGCTGGCTTAACCAGTTACAAGCACAACACTTGGAAACATGCACCAAGTCTCCAAAGTATTTCAAAGATACTGACTGTAGAGAATGATTTTTTGACTAGACAGGCTACGAATGCGTTCCTTTGCAAGTTTCTTTCATCATTTTTGCTTAGCATTGCTTAGGAGGACGAAGCACCGGTTAGCCGGGTTTCAAAGTGGCTGCCCAGCAACAGCAGCAACAACGGCCACCGCCAGTTTACGCCCAATAGTAAGTTTGTAGCAGTCATTGGATATTGGGGGCATATACCGACATATACTAGGAATATACCAAAAACCCATATAAACAAGGGATTGCCCCCCTAGGGGCAACCCAAAAAATTGTTGGCGGCGCCACCGGATCGCCGCCAAAGAGGGGAGCCCAAAAATTCCTTAAAGAAAATCCCCCGATAATCTTAAGTAATCGGGGGGTGATATGAAGGTTACGTAAATCTGAACATTGAGCTTAAAAGCGCACTAAAAAAGGCACAAAAAGGCATTACTCGACTAAAGGGATTACTTGACTAGGAAGGCAGTCTATATAAAAGGGCTTCTTCCAAGAAGAAGAAACAGAACCAAGTGAGAATATGAAGCGGCCAGAGAAAAAACAGGGGCTATTGCCATGGCCATGGAGAAAGCTAGACAATAAACTTCTGGTGAAAGGCATAATACGTAAATTGCCATGGAATGACATGCTACGATTGAGATCAGTGTGCAGGGATTGGAAAGAGCTTCTGGTGTCAGAGACTTACATGAAAGATTGCGAATCCGAATCCGAATCCGCTTCTTCCGTCCTTACAACGGTGGATATAAAGCTTGTAGAAAACTGCAAGGAAATCGCCGGATCATGGTGGATGTATGATCCATGGACAGATTGCTGGAAGCTGCCTTTTAGGGCATTATGCAAGGACGTTGATCCGTGCAGTTACACGCCGGTGGCTTCTGCAGGAGGCTTAGTATGCTTCCTCCATAAAAAAATGCTCCATGTGGTGGTATGTAACCCTCTGTTAGGGCAGAGTTTGAACCTCCCTCTTCCTTACTTTCCTCACCTCACCGCCTCTTTCTTCCTCTTCCTCTTTCCTCACCGCCATCACGGCTTCTTTCTGTTTCTCTTCGTCGGCTGATTTCACAGCCCCTCGCTCCGACGCTTCACATCCCATAGATTCTTCTGCTTGGAAGCATCTCCATGGCCTTTCTATCTCTTCTAGTAGCTTTCATATGCTCGTCATTCAAAATGTTGCCTATATGTTTCTCGTACATGGCCCTCCCCACTGTTCCTTCCTAAAATATGACATAAGCCTTGGGGAGACAACTCTCCTACCCCAACCTTCCAAGAGGTTCAACCTCAACCTCCAACCTCATTTATTTGAACTTAATGGACGTGTTTTGCTTATTGGAGTCATGGAAGACACTGTTCTAGAATATGCATTTTGGACGTTTGATACAGTCAAATGTGAATGGAGTTTCCTCAGATCAATAACTGCTCCACCCTATGCATCTATAGAAGCTTGGCAGGAACTCAAAATGATTGTAAAGGATGGCAAACGATTGTACTTTGGTCATTCTAACCAGGCATTTACTTGTGAGTATTTTGATGCCTTCGACATAGAAGAAAATAAGTGGAGTCTAGTGGCTGACTGTGTACAATATCCAAAACACACTCTTGTGTTCGCCTTCAAGCCATCACTTCATAACCTATTAAACAATAACAAGTAATGGGTGTCTGAATTGCAGACATTCGAGAGCATATGTAACTTGTTGAACATGAATACTTGATCATATGTAACTTGTTGAATATGAATACTTGATATGGTAAAGAATTCGAGAGTATATGTAACTTGTTGAACATGATATCACAAAAAAAATGGTTCCTCGTGCAAAACGTACATTTGCATAGTTTTTTCACAATAGTTTCTATATGATTTGGGGTGTGTTTGTATATCTACAAGTTACGCACCATTCCTGCGGTGCATGTTCTAGTTTTAGCATGTTCCTACGGTGCAAGTTCCTGTAGGCGCATATTTCAAGATTCCCAAAGATCCCTTAGATTTTATAAGATTCTCTTGGATTCCTTTAGATTTTATTAGAGTCCTCTACATTCTCAAAGATTTTATGAGGATTTTCTTTGATTTTATGAGTTCCTTCTAGATTCCCTTAGATACTTTTAGATTGTGGGATTTCACTACATTTTATGAAGATTCCCTTCGATTCCCGTAGATTCTATGAAAATTTGCCTAGATTCTCCAAGATTACCTTAAATTCCCTTACATTTTATGAGATTCCCTAAGATTTCCATTATATGGTTCCCTCGGGTTCTATGAAGATTCTCCAAGATTACCTTAGATTCCCTTGGCTTTTATCTAAGATTCCCTGAGATACTTACTTGTGAACATCTGAAATATTCTAGAACATTCTATTTTGTCTGTTTGCAAGCTTCAAAAAAACCTTCTCTTTTTAGATTGAGATGATTACCTTGAACATCTGGAGCATTCTAGGAGAGTAATTTTTTACTGTTTGTAGTTGCAAAAAATTATTTTTAGTTTGAGCTGCTTATCCATGAGCATGTAGAACATTCTATTGTATTTCAAAATATTCCATTTTCAGTCTTTGCAAAATTTTAAAATACTTTCTATTCAAGAACATTCTAGAATCATCTAGAACATTCTAGAACTGTCTAAAACATTTTTTTTTTTTTACTTTTTGCAAGTTTTCAAAAAAAGTTTATTTTTAGCCCGAACTGCTTATTGATGGGCATCTAAAAAATTCTAGAACATTTTAGAAGATTTTAGAACATCCTAGGACTATTTGGAACATGCTCACTTATAATCATCTAGAAAGCTCAAGACGAGCATTGAATCGGAATACCAATCCTTGTGTCGAAGACTCTTTTATATACGGGAAGAAAGGCCCTTTTTTTTTGCACAAATGCATGTGGGATATTTGGGCAAGAACTTTTCTATGGTTTAGGGTTTGGACAAGAACATTCTAGAATTGATTAGACCTCACCCATAACTGTATTTGAACTTCCAATTATTAAAACAAATCAATGCCTAGTCTAGTCGTAAGAATAAGGGGTTTAGAGGCCACAGACCAGAGTTTGAATCCCTAAACACGCATCTCCTTACGAGCATGCAACGTGAGCCATAAGATCTTGAATCTAATTAAGTGCTGAATCACGTTGTGGCATATATCTAAATCAACATGAGCCATATGATCTCGCACCAACGATCAAGATCGCACCACATGGCAAATCTCTTAGATCGATGATCAAGATCGAAATCAACTAACAGTC
Organism: Isoetes taiwanensis; assembly: GCA_021234155.1. Lineage (NCBI taxonomy): Eukaryota > Viridiplantae > Streptophyta > Lycopodiopsida > Isoetales > Isoetaceae > Isoetes > Isoetes taiwanensis. The sequence continues at coordinate 7,147,325 of JAJEKV010000002.1, forward strand.
TAGATGCACCAAATATTTCAATTTCCACCATCAGGGCTTCTTTCTATTTCTCTTCCTCGTCGCTCCCCGGTACCTTCTCGCCTCTACTAGGTTCTACCACCATGTATTTGTTGCTGATTTCACAGCCTCTCGCTCCGATGCTTCACATCCCATAAATTCTTCTGCTTGGAAGCCTATTCATGGCCTTTCTATCTCTTCTAGCTTTCATATGCTTGTCATTCAAAATGTTGCCTATATGTTTCTTATACATCGCCCTCCCAACTGTTCCTTCCTAAAATATGACATAAGCCTTGGGGAGACAACTTCCAAGAGGTTCAACCTCAACTTCCAACCTCAACCTTCCAAGAGGTTCAACCTCAACTTCCAACCTCATTTATTTGAACTTAATGGACGTGTTTTGCTTATTGATGTCATGGAAGACAATGTTCTAGAACATGCATTCTGGACGTTTGATACAGGCAAATGTGAATGGAGTTTCCTCAGATCAATAACCGCTCCACCCTATGCATCTATAGAAGCTTGGCAGGAACTCAAAATGATTGTAAAGGATGGCAAACGATTGCACTTTTGTCATTCTAACGATACATTTACTTGTGATTATTTTGATGCCTTCGACATAGAAGAAAATAAGTGGAGCCTAGTGGCTGACTGTGTACAATATCCAAAACACACTCTTGTGTTCGCCTTCAAGCCATCACTTCATAACCTATTAAACCATACCAAGTAATGGGTGTCTAGATTGCAGGCATTCGAGAGCATATGTAACTTGTTGAACATGAATACTTGATATGGTGAAGAATTTGAGAGCATATGTAACTTGTTGAACATGGATACTTGATATGGTAAAGAATTCGAGAGTATATGTAACTTGTTGAACATGATATCACAAAAAAATGGTTCCTCATGCAAAACGTACATTTGCATAGCTTTCTCACAATAGTTTCTATATGATTTAGGCTGTGTGTTTATATATCTACAAGTTACGCACCATTCCTGCCGTGCATGTTCTAGTTTTAGCATGTTCCTACGGTGCAAGTTCATGTCAGCGTATATTTCAAGATTCCCAAAGATCCTTTAGATTTTATGAGATTCTCTTGGATTCCTTTAGATTTTATTAGAGTCCTCTACATTCTCAAAGATTTTTATGAAAATTTTCTTTGATTTTATGAGTTCCTTCTAGATTCCCTTAGATACTTTTAGATTGTGGGATTTCACTAAATTTTATGAAGACTCCCTTCAGCTCCCGTAGATTCTATGAAAATTCGCCTAGATTCTCCAAGATTACCTTAAATTCCCTTACATTTTATGAGATTCCCTAAGATTTCCGTTATGTGGTTCCATCGGGTTCTATGAAGATTCTCCAAGATTACCTTATATTCCCTTAGCTTTTATCTAAGATTTCCAATATTTTAAGTGGTTCCCTCGAGTTTTATGAATATTCCTGATTCTCAAAGATTTCATGAAGATTCCTTTAGATTTCAGCAAATAACTATTTTTAAGAACTTTTCAAAATATACTATTTGTAGCAACTTTTATTTTCAGTTACGGTGCATATATACGCTAGTTCATCAGTCAAACCTCATTCTTGAACTCTCTAGAACAATCTAGAACACTCTAACACATTAATTTTTGAATGTTTGCAAATTTAAAAACGATTTCTATTTTTGGACTACGCTACCTATTCATGAGCATCTATAACATTCTATTTTGAGTTCTTGCAAAGTTTAAAGAAAGTTTCTATTTTTAGACTGAGATACTTGTGAGCATCTGAAATATTCTAGAGCATTCTATTTTATCTGTTTGCAAGCTTCACAAAAACTTTATGTTTTTAGATTGAGATGATTACCTTGCTGGAGCATTTTAGGACAGTATTTTTTTACCATTTGCAATTGCAAAAATCTACTTTTAGGCTGAGGTGCTTATTCATGAGCATGTAGAATATTCTATTGTGTTTCAAAATATTCTATTTTCACTCTTTGCAAATTTTTTAAAAACTTTCTATTGTAGAACATTCTAGAGTTATCTAGAACATTCTAGAACTATCTAAAACATTCTATTTTTATTTTTTGCAAGTTTTCAAAAAAAGGTTTTTTTATTTTTAGCTCGAGCTGTTTATTGATGGGCATCTAAAAAATTCTAGAACTTTCTAGAAGATTTTAGAACATCTTAGAACTATCTAGAACATGCTCACCTATAATCATCTAGAAAGCTCAAGACGAGCATTGAATCAGAATACCCATCCTTGTGTCGAAGACTCTTTACTAAAAGAGGTGCCCCCCCCTTTTTTTTTTTTTTTTTGCACGAATGCATGTGGGATATTTGGGCAAGAACGAATGCATGTGCGGATAGAGGCAGATGGCCACAGTCTCAGATGATACTCTGATACATTCTTCCTCAGCAAGCTATGGGATGCCAGCACCCTTGAATAGGTCAAGACGGCACATTATCAATGCCACATAAACCCTATGTTGGAGCGGGGCCCCCAATGCTACCTGCACACTCATCTATCAATGAAAAAGCGTAGATCCATTGCCTCTATCTGCACAGGTGCACACCATCTCCAGATTGAGACGGGGAGATGGATTGGGGAACCGCGCCAGGAGAGGCTTTGTCAACGCTGCCAAGTTGGAGCTGTGGAAGACAAATGTCACACCCTTCAGAGTTGTCTGGCATATGATGACATTCGGATATGCTATGCTGAGCTGGTCCATCCTGGCCAGCACCTGCATGAGAGATGTTGGGATCATATCTTCAAGAGGTCATGGATCGTCGGGATCAGCTCGGTCCTCGGGCACTTGCCTGACATGTGTACATATTTCTTTCCCCTCATGATAGATGTTTATATAGTTTGACAGCAATCCTATTCCTGACATGGTTTTTCCTCCAAAAGAACCCTTCGCGACAGGGATTTTTTAACGCTTACTGCATCTTCTTTTTGGATCATATAGGCCAATTGGTCTCCGTGGACGATAAAGCCTATTCTATTCTATTCTATTCTTTTCTATTCTTTTCTATCATACCCTACCCTACCCTACCTTACCCTACCCGACCCCACCCCACCCTATCCTATCCTATCCTATTCTATTATATTCTGAAGCAAGACCACTACTACCTTAGGTCTGATCAGAAGGTAAACTCGTAATGAAAAAAAAAACTGAACCTTGCGAGGGCTTTTTGCCAGTCATCCAACAACAAAGACAGTCAAATGTAGACAAAGCTTAATGTACTGGATCCTCTCTAGAAATAAGAGATGCTATTATCCCCCATTTGAAATCATAATACATTTTCCTAAGTCATCTTTTGGTCGAAGAGCATTATAGGTGGGAAATACAATTCTCCACACGGTCAAGAGAATTTTAAGCAATTACTGCAGCTAATTCTTCTTTGTCACTAGTACACCATGAAAGACGTTTAGACTTTGACCTTCAGCCACATCAAGCATCTAAATTGTCATGGGATCAGATTGGAACAGATTTGGCCATTTGCAACAAATTATATGTTGGTATTGTAGGCTACAAAGCAGCCCTAAATTCTGCAATAGTCATTCCTTCAACAGTAGCTTCTAGCTTCCTAATAAAATACAAAAAATAAAACTAACAAAATTAGGATGCTTTCACAAAGCCCATATTCATCGGCAAGAGGATAAATAGTTTTCGTTCTATTAAATCATTCTACCAAAGCTGCTTAATAAAACATTGCATTGCAGAGGGTATGCCACATAAAGTTGAGCCAAGGTCAATCTTAAACTTGAAGCCTTAAACACAAATGATTGCAAGCACTTTCACAGGCAGTGGCTTTATTAGCTATATTCTCCATGTGAAGATAATATATAAAAATGAAGTACGGATTTGAAGCTATTCATTTCGAGCTTTTTAAACTATCATACTTGAAACAATCCAAACATCAAATTTGTAACTTACGTGGCATGCACAATACCAGTAGAAATCCGAGCACCCATGCATGACAAACCTGCTTTGGCAAATCTAGCACCTGTTAAATGCCGTTTAGGCTTGCAATTTGCAAATTGGCTTTGAGCTAGTAAAATAAAAAGCACAAACTACTGAGCAGGAGAATGGCATCGTTTAAGGGAAGCAGGGGGAGCATGCAACCAGCCCACTTAAGGTTTAGAGTGTCGACCATCATGCTCCCATGGTTTAGCTTTGTATTTGAACCACAAGCCAAATTGGGGCCAAAGTATTACTTGAGGCTTGAAGCCCTGGCATATAAAGATGTAACTTGCAACAAAAAAGATGCAAAAGGAATAACAATTAGCCAAGCACACCAAATAACAAAATACAAAGACGCTCCTAAGACCTCTGTTGTTTGAAGCCAACTGCTTGTTCTTAGTGCCAGAGCATACATTTAATATGAAGAACCACAATACTTGTGCTTCCAGCCTGTATTTTGTGATGCTTTAACTTGTTCTGACGGCGGATTTGATTCTAAAGTTCTTAAACATCAAAACCTATAAGTACATGAAGATTGAGAAGACCAAATCCGCACCACCGGTGTTCAAATTCTTCCTCTTTCCTCACCGCCATCACGGCTTCTTTCTGTTTCTCTTCGTCGGCTGTACTAGGTTCTACCACCATGTATTTGTTGCTGATTTCACAGCCCCTCGCTCCGACGCTTCACATCCCATAGATTCTTCTGCTTGGAAGCGTATTCATGGCCTTTCTATCTCTTCTAGTAGCTTTCATATGCTCGTCATTCAAAATGTTGCCTATATGTTTCTCGTACATCGCCCTCCCAACTGTTCCTTCCTAAAATATGACATAAGCCTTGGGGAGACAACTCTCCTACCCCAACCTTCCAAGAGGTTCAACCTCAACTTCCAACCTCATTTATTTGAACTTAATGGACATGTTTTGCTTATTGGTGTCATGGAAGACAATGTTCTAGAACATGCATTCTGGACGTTTGATACAGGCAAATGTGAATGGAGTTTCCTAAGATCAATAACCGCTCCACCCTATGCATCTATAGAAGCTTGGCAGGAACTCAAAATGATTGTAAAGGATGGCAAATGATTGTACTTTTGTCATTCTAACGAGACATTTACTTGTGATTATTTTGATGCCTTCGACATAGAAGGAAATAAGTGGAGTCTAGTGGCTGACTGTGTACAATATCCAAAACACACTCTTGTGTTTGCCTTCAAGCCATCACTTCATAACCTATTAAACCATAACAAGTGATGGGTGTCTGAATTGCAGACATTCGAGAGCATATGTAACTTGTTGAACATGAATACTTGATATGGTGAAGAATTTGAAAGCATATGTAACTTGTTGAACATGAATACTTGATATGGTAAAGAATTCGAGAGTATATGTAACTTGTTGAACATGATATCACAAAAAATGGTTCCTCATGCAAAACCTACATTTGCATAGCTTTTTCACAATAGTTTCTATATGATTTAGGGTGTGTGTTTATATATCTACAAGTTACGCACCATTCCTGCGGTGCATGTTCTAGTTTTAGCATGTTCCTACGGTGCAAGTTCCTGTCGGCGCATATTTCAAGATTCCCAAAGATCCCTTAGATTTTATGAGATTCTCTTGGATTCCTTTAGATTTTTTTAGAGTCCTCTACATTCTCAAAGATTTTATGAAGATTTTCTTTGATTTTATGAAGATTTTCTTTGATTTTATGAGTTCCTTCTAGATTCCCTTAGATACTTTTAGATTGTGGGATTTCGCTAAATTTTATGAAGATTCCCTTCGGTTCCTGTAGATTTTATGAAAATTCGCCTGCATTCTCCAAGATTACCTTAAATTCCCTTACATTTTATGAGATTCCCTAAGGTTTCTGTTATGTGGTTCCCTCGGGTTCTATGAAGATTCTCATTACCTTAGATTCCCTTGGTTTTTATCTAAAATTCCCCATATTTTATGTGGTTCGCTTGAGTTTTATGAATATTCCTGACTCTCAAAGATTTCATGAAGATTTCATATACTATTTATAGCAACTTTTATTTTAGGTTAAGGTGCTTATGTATGCTTCTGGACTCTCTAGAACATTCTAGATCTATCTAGAAGATATTCTATAACTCTCTAGAACAGTCTAGAACACTATAAAACATTAATTTTTGAATGTTTGCAAAGTTAAAAGTAATTTCTATTTTTGGACTAAGCTGCCTATTCATGAGCATCTATAAGTTCTTGCAATGTTTAAGGAAAGTTTCTATTTTTAGACTGAGATACTTACTTGTGAGCATCTGAAATATTCTAAAACATTCTTTTTTGTCTGTTTGCAAGCTTCACAAAGACCTTCTCTTTTTAGATTGAGATGATTACCTTGAACATCTGGAGCATTCTAGGACAGTAATTTTTTACTGTTTGCAGTTGCAAAAAATTATTTTTAGGTTGAGGTGCTTATCCATGAGCATGTAGAACATTCTATTGTGTTTCAAAATATTCTATTTTCACTCTTTGCAAGTTTTCAAAAATCTTTCTATTCAATAACATTCTAGAATTATCTAGAACATTCTATTTTTTCTTTTTGCAAGTTTTCAAAAAAAACGTTTTTTATTTTTAGCTCGAGCTGCTTATTGATGGGCATCTAAAAAATTCTAGAACTTTCTAAAAAAATTTAGAACATCCTAGAACTATCTGGAACATGCTCACCTAACCTGAGATATTTGAATAATATCGTTTGTGTTTTTTGAAGCTTCCTAAAAAGTGGTTGAAAATATAGTCTGTCAAAGCATTTAGGGTTCCTGCAATTTGATTTGGTGATGTATTTTGCTGAATGTTATTGCTTTTGCATTTTGCAGATGCTAGACAGTGCGAAAGCAACTATTATAATTAGCAGCAAGGTAATGATTTTTCACAATGAAGCTAATGATTGCTAGCAATGAAACTGCAAAGTTTTGGTTAGGCATTGTAGTTGAAGCTTTAAAATTGCTCTGATGCTTTGCTCCTTTTATTTACTACTACCTCGTTCTTCGTTCATTTTTATTTCTTGGAACCTGTGGTTCTTTCTATGTACCCCATGCCATTGAAGTTCCCTCAGGTGAACGATATCGGAAAAGGGGGCTTCTTCAATATAAAAAAAGGGTGCTACTGTGTAATTGCAATTGATGGCTACTAGTAATAGATGGTTTATTCTTTAGCTTTTATTGATGGTTATGAATCGATATTTCAGTATTCAAACATATGCTTTTTGTAATTGATCTGATCGATGCCAATAACACGATGACAACTTTGAAAATATATTTTATTTGCCCAAAGATGTCAAAGAGATTTAAATGATCGTCATTAATTATGTGCCACGCGTTAAAAACTTTCCACAAGAGGTGCCAGAAAATGGAACATTTTTAGTAAACTAGATAGGGTAGCTAGAATCTAATTGTGGCATGCGTAAGATTTGATTGGATGTTGCAAAAAAAGCTTTTTTTATGTTCATTTTTTTTATGTTGTGAAGAATTTTTAATTTGTTTCAAATGTCAAGCATAAAGCACAAGCTTAAAAGAGCATTACTTTTTAGGGCATGAAGAGGCTCATCGATATTAAGGATTAAAATAAGAGATGCTTGCAATATAACAATTTTTGCAGTTTGCATAAAATAAGGAACACAAATAAGCAGAGGGAAAATACTCCTAGGGTGTGCTTAAGATATTTATTATTAAGAGCATGCGGCTGGGTTTCTTTGACAGGGCTGGGTTTCTTTGACATGTCACTGGTAACATATAAAATGAAATGCTGATTTGAAGCTATTCATTTCGAGCTTTTTAAACTATCATACTTGAAACAATCCAAGCATCAAATTTGTAACTTACTTGGCATGCACAATACCAGTAGAAATCCGAGCACTCATGCATGACAAAACTGCTTTGGCAAATCTAGCATCTGCTAAATGACATTTAGGCTTGCAATTTGCAAATTGGCTTTGAGCTGGTAAAATAAGAAGCACAAACTGCCCAGCAGGAGAATGGCAGCGTTTGAGGAAAGCGAGGGGGCATGCAACCAGCCCACTTAAGGTTTAGAGCATCAACCATCATGCTTCCGTAGCTTAGCCTTGTACTCGAACCACAAGCCAAATTGGGGCTGAAGTATTGCCTGAAGCTTGAAGCCCTGGCATATAAAGATGTAACTTGCAACGACAAAGATGCAAAAGGGATAACTATTAGCCAAGCACACCAATAACAAAATGCAAAGAAGCTCCTGAGACCTCTGTTGTTTGAAGCCAGCTGCTTGTTCTTAGCGCCAAAGCATGCATCTAATATGAGGAACCACAATAAAGCATGATTTCATTAATTGGATAAAATAACGCAATTTTGATAATTTTAAGCACACCTTATTTGCTCAAGCACGAATACTTTCACCTAGTTCTCGATCCCAACAAACATGAGCTAATTAACATACACATATACATACAAATTATGTGTTATACTTGTACGTGTACATGATACTTGTAGAAGCCCAATAATCGCCCTACATTCTACACCAATAATTCACATCAATAATTTCACTTCACTATAAAAACAGCTCGACTCGGGGGTAGAGATCATTCATCTTCCATGGCTTCCTCGATGCCTCGTCCAGAGCACATCCGATCTTTCAGGTGCTACCTGAGCTACAACGATCTGAATGAATGCGCAAGAAATGGTGTTAATCTTGATCCATGGCTCCAATCTAAGGCTGATGGTCCTGCTAGTGCTTGCAGGAAGCTCACTCGTGTTAAAGTCCACATTTACTGGCTTCCTGATCAGGAGATCTATGAGCTGAATAGCATCACGAGCTTTGATGTTGATGATGAGTGAATCAAAGTTATTAGTGATATATGAGTACCTATGAAGTATGTATTACAATCAATGTTATCAGTGATGACTACTGATATAATAATCACCTATAAACTGATCAGCACCTATAAACTATGTAAGGATGTAATACCACAATGAATATTGTTTGATGTATCATACCTGAATGTAGTGTAACGGTGTGCTCTTCGACTTCCAGTATATCTGCAAGCAGTTCCTAATTTCAACCACACCTGAATTACTCAAGCACACGTTTTAAAAGCATACATATATCCATATGAAAGATGTATTATACTTGTATTTATACAACGGTCTTATACACGAGCAATAATGGTATTTGAAGTCTACCCCAATAATTCACCTCAATAATTCTACCTCACTATAAAAGCTTCTCACTTCGGGGCTAAAGTTCATTCCTCTCCCATGGATTTTTTGCCTTCATCAGTTCACCACATCGAGGCGATCAAGTGCTCAATGAGCCACTCTGATCTTGTTGGTTGCCTAGACAGGCATCTTCTTCTTGATCCCTACCTGCGAAGAAAAGCTTTTGGCGAGATTCGTTGCCCTGCGTCAATTAGTGTAATGATCCATCTGATTTGGCTTCTGGCCGAATGAGCTATGAGATATCGGGGATCACTACTACGGATCCCGAAGATGAGTGAATCACTTTGTTTAGCATTGTATAGTGTAAGAGCTCTTGTGTTGAGATGAAAAGCAGAAGCGTAATGAATAATAACTAGTCTATTGTAACTTGCATGTTATGGATGATATAGTAATTATGTAAAGAGCATTGCATACCTCAAAGCGTTCTCATCATCGTCCTTAGCTTCTTTAGCCACTAATTCTTGCAACTTGAGCCCCCCACACTACTAGGGATCACCAGCGATAATGGCCTGGTCTCTACGGCCCAACCATAGTCTATTGTTTTCAAAGGTTGGTAGCGTGGCGGGTCATTAGGATTGGGTCTCAATTCTTGCTCCAAGCAATCCCTATCTTGCATTGCATATGAGGTTCCTTTTTCGCTTGAGGCTCAAACCAAGAGACAAACACCTCTTCGTAATGTGGGAGATTAGGGTCCTCTATTGGGTCCTCTTGGCAAAAGCCAACCACGTCGAGGCGGTTATCATGTGGTGCGATTAGCAAGAGCATTCCTTTCTTGACATCTTGGTAGGGTCGAATATTTCAAGCGGGTTCTTGGGTCTGCAGAAAGGCCCAATAATGAGATGCTTCAATGTGCTCATCCACAAACACTCTTCGGGTTCTTCCAATGCACTGCACAGTGCTTGGGCGAAATCTTGAATGGCTTGACTCACTGGGGCTGCGTCCCCAAGCACTTTCATGACAAAAGGTGGACCGGTAGTCAATAACTTCATTCATATATGTGTTGGACCATGACTTATCGCCGACTCTAGAAATAGCTGCCCGATTGCATCATGTACTTGGCAATAGAAGCACTTAATGCACCTATATCTTTCAAGCTCCCATATGGCTGAAGGACCTTAGGTGACCCTCTCGGAATCATAGGTAAACCTTGGGCATCCTCCTTCCACATTCTGATTCCCTTTTCAGGGAGCCACTCCCTATGCCCTGGCCTCATCTTGTAGAACATTAGTGGCCATCCATCCTTCATGCAAAACTTGAAGAGTAGAGGTTCCAAGTGACCACATAAACGGTCCTTCTTATCAGGGATAAAACCTTTCACGAATTCCTTCCAATCAGGAACCTCTGTCACAAGGTAAGGTGAAGGAGCCTTTGAACTACACTGCCTGAAGAGTTGCATAAGCTCCGGAATAGTCAATGCATCTGATCTTCTCATTAGAGTAGAGTAGTTTCCAAATAGGGCATCTATGTCATCGTGGGTGTGTCCAACCATCATGAATCCCAGCTGCACTTGATCAAAGACACCTAACCAAACCAAGTATGACAAGTAAGAGAAAATATATCTATTCTTATTCTGACCTGAGCAATTATCTAGCTGCAAGTAAAGCCTCCTAGGCAACTTGTTCGCTACCATGGGGCCTTTGATAGGAGGCATAAAATTATTTCTACTGCCATTCATCATTTTTGTCCTAAGGTTATCTGTGTTTAAAATTCTTTGCACCCATTTTGCTTTCGGGGACGATCGTATCTCTCAAATGGCCCCAATTATCCTCGGATCTATTCTCCGGTGTCTTCAGGGGGTATGATTCAAGGATCCCACATGAAAATTAGAATCATCGGGCGGAGGTCCGGTGAGAAGTGGCCCAAAGGCACCTATACCATGGCCGTGCATGAGAGCACTGTAACAGCGACCTTGGTCGTTCACCCCTCCATCTGAGACTTTGCTAGCTTCTCTAGGCGAGGGACCATGGTCTTATTCTGATCCATCTTATCATGTATAATGGTTAAAGCGTGCTCGGGGAGATCTATGAGACAAAGCTCTCGGGACCCGATAAAGGCTCTGCATGAAATCTGGGCGTCATATGTGATTTTCTCTCTATTGCAAGTACCCTTCTTTCATTTGGATCTCTGGTCTTAGCAAGCTTTTTCTTTATGACAATACAGGTGTTACACTTAGAAAATGCTATCCTCTTAGCTATTGCCACCTCACGAATGATTCTCTTTCCAAGGGCGAGAAAGGGCCGAAGGAGAAATATGCTTTGTCATCTACATAGCGGTAATATCTACTTCTTGGTGTATATCCTTCTTAGTCAAGGCTGAAGGTAGCCTCTTAACATTTTGTGCGCTACCCTCGCTTCGTAATTTTCGGCGGTGTGGCATCGTCTCTGCGTTTTCATCTATGAACATAGATAGCATAGCATTACCGACCAAAGTATGAGACCTTGGCTTCTTAGACCCGGTATTTCCGTGCTCGGCAATTTCGTGGGCGTCATTGAAGAGCTTCTTCCACTTGTAAAAGTGGAAATGGGTATACCATAGGCTTTATGCCATGCTTTCACGCTTTTTGTTTGTTATTCAACATCGGGTTTGCGAACTACACCATTTTGAGAGCAAAGATCTAGCATGTTATATGCAAAGGTTGTGCGCTCAGGGACTTCATGTTCGATAAAAGGTTCTCATGCAAGCTATCTCACGGGATGTAAAATTTGCCTGACATCGTTTCATGCGGTGAGTGATGACTGAAGTCTAGAATAGCCTCGGCACTAGTTTTCTTTCACATTTAGTGCGTCTTTGGGCGTGTCACGGGTCTCCGATTGACCATCTTTGTAAGGTCTCTTTTGGTGATGCCAATTTCGGGTCTAATAGAGTAAGGTTCATTCTCCACATCCTTCTCCTTCACCGCAACCCGAGAGTAGAAGCGGAATGTTATCAGCGAGCACGAAGGCTATGGGCCATCGACAAGGTCATGCGGTTGGGGCATTTTACGCGCGGGCTTGGCGGCATAGAGATCTTTTCGGGCATTGGAAATATGCTCATGATAGTAGCGACTATCGAGCCTTCCCCTAACTTCACGTCGGACCCGCGGCATGGTTTGGATCGGCAAAAGCGATAACACCATAGGCATAAGCCATGTGGCGGCATTCATGCATGAGTGTGCATGCCTTCTCAACTAACTCATCTCTAGAAAGCCCTTGCACATGATTCGTCTCATTCTTGGCTAACCCCTCATTGCCTCGGGTCACCTGCCGGTTTATCGCGTTTTTATCGACATGGTGGGGTGCAAGCTTCCTCCTCTCTAACAAGTGGAGCAACAATGTCCTTCTTGTACCACAACACAAAAGTCCCCACGGCTTCACCCATTTTTTTTTCTATTTCCATTTCGGAATTGGTAGCGGCAATTGTCCATCAAAACATTCACAATTGAAACAACAACCATACCCTCGGGACCCGTCGAATTGTGATGGCTTTCGAAATTGTGGACTCTTCCCTCGCCACCTTTTTTCCCAAGTAGATATAGCGGAATTACATCCGCCATCACGCAAAGAAGAGGTCGTGAATATCGCGCGCGATCCTCTAAGCAAAAAGCAATTTGTGATCATAAAAGTACTCTGAGAAATATATGGCGAGAAATTAAAAATGTTCGGGACTTTTCGTCACCGCGATCTTATCGAGCATGGGCAAAAACAGCGGTCGGCGCTTTTGCAATCATTCAAACTAGCCGTTTCAATAAGAACTCATGTGCAAATCACATTTGGAGGTTAACAAGTGGTTTCAACTCATAGTTATCGATATTTGGGAGTTCTTTGGTAAATAGCAAGTGTAGATGGTTGAAGGTATCGCGACCAGCGATCTCGTCGAAACACAAAAGTTAAGCGATTGACTTACGGACTAAAGCATTACTCATACCTCACAGAATATGGTGGCGTCAACGTCTACTTGAAGCCAAGGACCCGTCAGAAGCTGCAGTGTCATAAAAACAGTGTTTTGTATCATCCTCATGGAGAAAGAAAGCATATACTTGAAACACGTTTACATTGTATAATAAACACACCAGAGTGCACAGGTTTGCTTACAACATCTATTTTTAAATAGTTGCAACAAAGTATCAGGAGGTATCTTATCAATCCATGCAATACATATTGATGTTAGTGTAGAGACTCGTCGGTTGTAGTTATAATTGAAATTCAGTGCAGCATAAACTTTGAGTTCACTTCACTGAGTGATATGCATCAGAATATGCCTTTTACCTCGCCCGAAACCCCGAATTCGATGCACTTGAAGAATTCCAAATGTGCAGTGGCGGAGTGCAAGCGGATTATGAGCGCCCTCGTCAGCGCCTTCAATGGATGCGGGATTCTGCAGCAAATCCTTGCCCGAACTTGGCCCAGCTTAGGCGCAGCTCCAGCGTCTCGAAGATCTTGCAAAACAATCAAATTTGAATTGGCTTTTCCCGCTTTCACTTGAAATGTTTGTTATGGAATTCAAATTTTGCACGTCCGTAATCCAGTCTGTCTTTGGAGCATTTACGGCTGCATAGTCTGTCATGTACCTTTAATGAATTGACCCTACGGCAGAAAATTGAACGCGGACGTCCAAGTCGATAAAGACCTTTTGTACGGATTACTTGCTTTTTCGGGCGGGCATATTCGCACGAACGCATTTATGGCCGGTAATAATTACGGCCGGCCGGCCGGCAATTAATACTTCTGGCGTGCAATTAATGCGCCCGCACGTGCGACGCCATTATGGCAGGCACGATTTTTCACGCACCATTATGATGGGCGGGCATTTAAATTCCGCGGCCGCGTTCTATAAATTGAAACTCAGAACCCCTCAAAACAAATTTGAAGACCGCGATTTCTTCAGCGCCTGGCGCCTTCGACCTCGGAGCGCCTTCTCGAGCCTCTTGAAAAAGACTGGAATTTCGTACACACCCGCCGCCCGCGATCCCATGGCACCAAAGGACTCCCTCAGAGAAGGTAATTTCTAACATTTCAGCTCAGCAAGATCGCGGCCGCGATCTTGCCTACTAGAACTTCTAGTGTTTTCATAAGTATAGCTGCTCAGCAAGATCGCGGCCGCGGTCTTGCTGGCTAGGTTTTGTAATGTCTTGATAGCTGTGGGTGCTCAACAAGATCGCGGCCGCGGTCTTGCTGAGCATAGATTTTCTTTCTTGCGATGTTCATGAGTAGTAGTGTAGTAGGTCACTAGGATCGCGATCGCGATGTTCGTGAGCAGTGGAATTCTTTTCTTGCCGTGCTTAGCTGCTACACAACATCGCGGCCGCGATAGTGTGGAGTGCTATTTTAGTTGCTTGGAAGGATCGCAAACGCGTTTCTCTTCAGTAGTTTATACCTTTTCGTTCCACAACATTATGTAGCCTATCAGGCTCTCACCACAGGCTTTTGTTTACAGCACTTGCTCTGTTTCGAGGACCGGATGTCGAACCCATCCGTATTATAACCCCTTCCAATGAAAGGAAATGGTGTATTGAGATTGCACAAGCCATACCGCCTGATTAAAGGTGATGTGAGAAAGGACGTACTGTTCTGCTTGATTTGAAAGAAACACGAGGGCGTTGAGCAAGTTGGCATAGTGGTAGCAATGTGGGAAGGCCGCGAAGAACAATGTGCAAGATGCTATCATATGCGGCATTGAGGACACACAAGCATTGCAATTCCTCGAGTACATTTTGAAATGGCGCAATTATGATCAGATCCTTGATGCGGACCCGACAAAATGAACAAGCCGACCCACAGGGAAAAACCCCCCACATCGGCTAAGGGTTATGGTTGGTTGTTGCCATCCTATAAATCTCTATCTTTGTCGGGGAATAAAGGGAAAGCAGAGACATATTGGTAGGGTTCGGCATGCGAGAAATGGTTTGTCTGAGACAAAGAAGCCTCCGGTTTGTGCTTTGAAAGCGATTCGGGACGAAAATGCCCTCGGAAGTGATGGACACCAATTGGCTAAGAGCCGTGGCCAAGAAAAAGTGTGAAGCCTATTGCTACTTTGGGAGAGGCGTCGGCACCAAAAATGTTGTTGAAGAACCACAATCCACGATAAACCCCTCGGTATTATTAACCCTACTCTTCCTCTTGCTTTGAAGGCCCCGGATAGCACTACATCGGTGGATTTATTCAAAAACTCCCTCCTTTCAAAATTAACCTTAGAAATCGACACTGGCGGCGATAGCATGCGGCCCGCCAGTTCTCAAACCCCCTCCCCTCGGCCTCCTCTAAACTAGCATTGACATGGCCCCCACACCTGCCATTTCGGTCGAGTTGAAGTTCAATCCGGAAGAGGAACGCATAAGATGGCGAGCAAACCACTGAAGCTTGAGCAGTTCAAAGGTTTTACCCTTAGGGGTTAATTGGTTTACAAAGATTTCTATTTTTTATTGTGAACCCGCACCAGCAAACTTGACACCGCGAGAATCGCGGTCAAATGACCATGTTCAAACTCTGGTTAAAAGCTTCAAGGCATACCCGATGAGAGGTCCTCACACTGGCGGCGTCGTGCCGTTTTGACCCTATTACGTGTAACGATTTCTTTATCTTTTGGACACTCGTTATGTAGATTTGACTTGATGGTTGTCTATCTTTCGGGGAGGAGGGTGACATGGAGCAATCGGAAGATTTGAAGGGCAAGAAATTTTATATTATTTCGGCAACCCACAGATTTTTTGCGGCAAAACTCCTTTGTTCGGTCGTCGGCCGGTTGAGCAAAGCAACTAGAATTTGCCAAAGTATATGCTAGAAGAAGATCGAGGGTGCTCAACGGAAATCTTCTGAGACAAAGGAATATATAGAGTTGAGTATTCAATGCAACGAAGTAATTGCAAACACCGCGGTACAGAGAGCCACCGATTGAAAAGCGCAACAACCGTCATCAGACAAGGCTTATGGCTGTCCTCCACAAGGACCTATAGGGACAGCTACAACTTCAGCTTGGAAGGTATTTATTTATTTTCTACTTTCGCCAACGCCGTGGCGCGATCTTGATGCCTTTGTTTCGCAGGATTTCCATGAAATTGCAGCGACCACCTTGAAAGTGCACGAGCTTAAGGATGAAAAACAATTCATTTTATGGATGAGAAGGTTTTAAGAAGTTAATGGAAGTTGCGGTCAGGGGTGAGTCGTAAACTTCGGTGGCGACCATGGTGAGTTTCCGGACAAGCCATCCAAAGAATTCTTTAACAAGACCGGCTCCGGTTGCTACGAGGTATGTCGAATGCGAGGTGTCGTCGAGCGCTCGATGAGATTATAGAAGGCAAGGCGTATTTAAAGGTGCGGTCGGGTTATAGCGGGAGATTTGATTGCAAACAACGGGCAACCTGACATCAGAACCCTCACTTTTATGAGGCGAAATTTTATCTTATGCCACAAATTTCTTTGCGGAAGGATTTCGATAGGCGGGAGGAATTGCTTGAGGGCTTTTCGATTTGAATGAGCAGAGAATCTTGGATATATCGGATCTGGAAATCTGATGCGTGAAGGCTAACTATAACAAGGATCATACACTAGGTAACCTACCGTAGCCTTTACGGAGCCGGGGAATATTCTAAAGCCGGAAGAGGCTAGAAAAAGAAAGGAGAAGAAAAATATTGTCATAAAGGATTTGAAGGATGGCATCCCTACTTCCTCCCAAGTGTCGAGAGAATGCGACATTGATATTCATTGACATCCAGAGGGATAAACAAGGTATGGGATTGCAAGAAATACAGATCTATTTACAAGGATAGCTACCATGCGAATGCCAAAATTTACCACTTGGTTATTATCATGCTTTCGGTGAATTTGCCCAATTGCTTATGCGGTGAAGCAAATTGGTGGTGGCTACCTATCTTTAGGTTCTTATGAAGAAATGGGATGGGAGAGCAAGCGAAGGGTGAAAGAACATCAGTACTTTATTAGTCATATGTGCATTAACGGAGTGATGTTGGGGCTTTTTGTGCAACCAGAGCTGGAGCTTAAGCCTATCTCCCACCGACAAGGCTCTAAGTCAACACCATTGCCTCCAATGGCGCTAACGAGGTAATGAGGATGCCGATGAGAAGATAAAAAGAAATTTCGGACTCTTTTACAGGCAAACCAAGATTCAAATGGTGCAATGGAAGGAGATCTTGTATTGAAATGTCATTTGAAAACCTCGTATGCCTACCATATTGTTGAACATTTGGTGCCGAATCGATGGTTTTGCGTTCTCGATTTCTTTTTCGGCTGGGGGACTTCTTCGTGTTGCTCTTATGCAAGGCAAAAAGAGCGTGGCCTTCAAAGTTCAGTAAAGTGTGTGCGGTTTCACGAGGGCGTTCTTGGAAACGCTTGAGAAAATGGCCAATCAAAGTCACGGGGGTTTGAAGAAGAAGAGAAAGCAGAGAATATTGAGCCGATCCAGCTACGCCCAACATCGGTATCACCCAAAACACAGATCTATCAAACACGGATTCCATTTTGGAGAATCTCGATGCTAAGTCCTACTGAAGAGAGAATGCAATAAACAAAGCTTGCTTGAAGAGACCGAAAAAGGTATAGAAGCCACGAGCCCACTTTTCAAAAAATTGAGTGCACTTAATGAGAAGCTTGATGGGTACATGCCTTTCTTGACAAAGGCGAACATAAGTTTGAATACGTGGGCGTAGAACACATGGAAACGGACCAAAGCACATGGAAGCGGACCAACAAAGACATGGAAACCCGGCGAAGATGAGGTTCTCGGGACACAAGAGCATCAGTACACATAACCGTTAGAAGCGAAGCTCTCTCATCCACAGCAGATTGCTACCGAACCGGAGAAGGAACTTATAGGCGGGGCGATCACGATTGGGATGATGAAAAATGGGAGCATGATTCATATCTGCGGTAGCCAAGATCGCATAAACGCCATGGGTGTTCGATTCGAAGAGTCCGCGGTGTTATTCGAGATGGACACAACACAAGCTATGGACTTGGGTAGAGAGCATGTCAACCGCATGGCCAATGAAATGGGTGTGATACGATCAAGTATCCAAACACAATCGAATAATGAATGTTGTATATTACTTCCTTCAATGGAAATTTTGGTTTTTGGGAATATGTATTACCATATCTTTTTGTCTTTAACCATAGCTTTTACCATATGTTTAATGCTAAAAATAATCGCGACCGCGATCCTCTCAGAACAATTATATGGCTTTAAATCGATTTTTTGTGATATGCTTGCTCCTCGGTAACTTATTTTAACACAATGCTCTCATATGGTCTTAATAAAAGGCTCATTATTTTGTCTCCTTTCAGCTGCGAAACATCGCGTTCGCGATTCTTGCGATAAGTTTGAGCATTCCCTCCTACTACATTCTACTGGCGATGGACCTTTGCATGAGCTGTAAAAATTATATTTCCGCAGAACACTGAATCATTTGCAGAATTTGTGCAAAAAAACGCCAACTTTTACTCAGTTGGTAGCAGTTTTTGCACTGTATGGCTACCCGCTAACCTATTTCATGCTAAACGAGAATTCCAAATTTCTCTAATTAATGAAATCATGCTTAATACCTGTGCTCTCAACCTGTGCTTTGTGATGCTTCAACTTGTTCTGATGGTGGATTCGATCCTAAAGTCCTTAAACATGAAAACCTATAGTGCGTGAAGATTGAGAAGACCTAAAGGTTAATAAGAAAAGTGAAACATTCTTGCATAACTGGATACAGATGCTGTGGTGCTGCTTGGCTTCTCCAATTTGCTTCTGCAATTTTCAAGACCTCACATGCATTTTCTAGGCATCTTGAAGCAAAAAAGATGAGGTGAAAAGCCAAAATGGAATTAACACTTCTCATGTCCTATGCATCATAAGTTCATTTCACTTAGCTTCTCGTATACAATACAAATGAGGAAAGCAGTAAGATAGGAGAGAATAGAACTTGTGTCTGGAGCTTGAGCATGGAGAGCTGGGCCTGTATCTGCTTCTTTTCCTCCTTGGGGTTCTTCTGATGCAGTGGTTAGATTGTCTTCTAAAAAATTTAATGATTGGATTAAAACGTGATTTGACATCCAGTGCGCAATCTGCTTGTGCCTCTACTGCATTGAATATCATGTTACAATGATTCCAAATTAACCAATTGAAGAAGAAAACACGGTGGTGTCTTGCGCGCTTGTCCCATATGGGCTCCTATAATAAAGGAAGTATACTACAACATCAACACTAACAAAATAACATAGCATAATCAACTACACGAAGGCTAGCACATCCATCTATCCATAGATCCATCATAGATATCAATATATCGTAAAACATGTAGGCTCCTACCCAGGCTCAGACTCTTAGGGAGGTAGACTGACGGGTGGGTCTCGAGATAGAGCAGACTGAGATATAACAATGGCGGGGCTGGCTATAGACAATGGCTTGGGTTGACCACTCCATCTGCCCCTCCTGTGCATACTTTGCAGATGGGCTAAATCAGGCTCTGATGTGACTGTAACTTGCTAGAGATGCAGTCTCATAGTATCACCCAACAAGACTGTTCTGGGTTGTATCTCCCCAGTTCGATGAGGTAGGAAGGGTTGCATCTCCCCTTCCCAGAGAGTAGTGGCTCCATGGGCGGCTAGAGGATCGTGGTGATACACGTCCTTATCCGACTGAACTCCCCAAAACAAGAGCCAGGCCAACACCTGCAACTCTTGAGAGTCAGGGCGATACCATTGATCCAGGAAGTGTTGGACCCATACCTGGCCCTCATGAAGTAAGCGACTATAAGCCTAGCCTGCTATGGGTCCCCAGTAGCCATGCTCAGCAGAGACCTCCCTCCACTTTGCCACAAACCCGTTATATGGACCTCAGACACTCCATAGTCTCTATAGCTTGGTGGGCTCTATGCACAGGCCGCATATAATAGGAACTAAGGGGTCTAAACTAGGAGCATCATCTAAATAACAACTGCTAGGTCTCTACCCCCCATCCCAATACAAAAGGAGAAAACGTGATCAACCAACATCACATCTCTAAATACACGATAATAATAAGAATACATCTAATCCTAATTACATGCACCTAACTTACAGTTAGGGTTCATTGATAAGGTTCAAGATTCGGACTAGGGGTTCTAGGAGGGCTCCACTAGAAATACGAGATACTAGGTCATCTGGAGTCCTAACTTTCAGATGATCTACCTAGGAAAGTACTCCAAATGCCTGCTCTGGAGGAACTTCCACCCGCTCCTGGCATCTCCATGGCTTGCAAGCAATTTGGGGTAGCTCCCACTCCTTCTAACATGAACATTGGGGCTAATGATCTGTGCTATGCTACAACAAACGGTTCTCGAAACGGAGTTTACTCAGAGTTCCAAGACAGCAGAAGCCAGAAAGTGGCTTAGGGTTAGGGTTAGGCCATAAGTATGTTAGGGTTTCCATGCCATGACACGTGGCTCTACTAGGGTGCGACCATGTGGCGGGTTGCACAATAGGATGGGGTCATGTGGAAATGGTTCCATCCTAAGGTTGGCAAAGTTATGTAATATAACTTGGTCATGTTTCCCTATTCACACTTGATGTGTACAAGGCTGCCATAATAGGCTTGTATGGTGATGTGGCCTTAAAATATACGTATTATACCATATATTTTGGGGAACGTCACATTTGGCCTCCTTAACATAATGTTGTTCTCAGCATTATGGTAAGGCGATGAACCTGTATCAACCTTACAAGATACAATAACAAGAATATGATCATAAGACTCTATTAAATGATCAACTTCCAACACTTACTTATAACGATAATTGTGAAGGCTATACTTATACACTTATACAAAATTGCATAGCCTTAATGTTTATCATCAAAAGTTAACACATAATATCATAACAACCTGTTTAAGAGTTCATAATTAAGTACAAAACTTATAGCTCCTATTCTTCTCGTAATGTGCTCCCTCCCGATGCTCCTCCTTTACTGGCATGACGGGCTGGCTTCAATCAATTCGGAGATGACTTGGCCGTTGAACTGCTCCATAAACTATAGGTACTATTTTACCAAATCTTGTTATAATACCCACGTTGTGTCTTCCACAAGCAAGTGTTTCCACTCGACCAAGTACTGAAGAAATTCAGACCTTCTTGTTTTTTTAAACGCTTTGTCAAGAATCAACTCCGAAACTATTTCAATTTGTTCCTCAATCATCTCCAACAAGGTTGGAGTCTCCAAACCCTCCTCTGGGTTTGGAGTATGCCTCTTAAGTAGGCTCAGTGGAAGACCACAAGGATGGAATAACAATGCAGTGGTGGGATCAATCTTGGTTTTCTTGCATTTGTGTTATAACCTAGGATCATTTCAAGTAAGGCTTGTTGAGCGTATGAGAGTAATTGCCAGCAGAATGTCAAAGTGGTATGGATTGGACTGCTAAAAATCTAAGACAGTTATGCAGCGGCAAATTCAAAGAGTAGAAAGAGGAAAAATCATGTGGGCATGTGGAATCTACAGGAAAGGCTGATTTTTCCCTTGGAATGGTCGTTTTGAAGAAGGGATATTTTGAGACATGCAAGGGCCGATTTACCCCGGGAATGAAAGAATCTGAGACGGTTGCACCAAATTTTGGAGCTATCAAATTGGGCTCAGATCCATAATGAAGTAGGTCGAAATATGTAAAACTTCAGAAAGCCAGAATCAAATTGGAAAAAAGGGCTCCTCCATTGGTTACTTCTATTCGTTTTGTTGTCTGATTTGTTATTTTATTTCTGTTATGCTTGTCTATTGTTAACAAAGGTATTTAATGTTAAATAAATATACAAGGAGGCCATAAGTGAAACATCAAAGTATAAGATGGGGGGATCTACCGCATGCCATCCACCAAGTAAGCCTGGCAAGCTGCAAGTGATTTGGAAAAATACAAGGGTCGGAAATATGTAAGAACTTGCATTGCTTTGGAATAAAATGTAATAAATATAATGTGTAATTTATTAAGATTAATAAGTCTAGAAATGAAATTGGTATTTCTTGGCTTTTGTAGACAGGGTCTAGTCTAGGGATCAGCTAACAGATGTTATATGCAGTTAGCTCATGAGATGGTATGGATTTTTAAGCTAGAAGTGTGTGAATTGGGAACTCGCATTAGATGCGCTATTAAATTGGAAACTACGGGGTTTTAATATGGAATATTAAAACCATAGCTAATTATTATTTGTAAATATGGAGATGGAGTTATGCTAAGGAATAACCTCGTGTAGATACTGGACATAGAAGGTCGTTCGACATCAAGGGTAATTAAGGTAATATGTGTGATAAGAGATTGAGTTTGGTCCAAGAGAGCTATAGAAAGCCTACGGGGAAGCTTCTAGGACATGGTGACATTGCTAGGATACATAAATATATAAAGTGTGAATTAATTTATGAATAAGAATAGAATAGAATAGAATAGAATAGGGTTTTTATCGTCCATAGAGACCAATTGGCCTACGGGATCCAAACAGAAGGTGCAGCAAGGGTATTACTATCCAAATTAACCCCCCCTCCCCCCCCGCCCCGAAGGGTTGTTTAGGAAAAAAACCGTGACAGGAATAGGTTTGCTGTCAAACTGTACAAATACAAATACAAATATATATCATGGGGAAAAGAAATATATACACGTATCAGGTAAGTGCCCGAGGACCGAGCTGATCTCGACGATCCATGATCTCTTGAAGGTACGATCCCAACCTCCGTACCGAGCCCGTGCTCAACATCTCGTCGCGAGGGTTTGGCGAATCGGACCATTTCGAAAGATAGCGTATCCGAATGTCATCATAGGCCGGACAACATGAAGGGTGTGCAATGTTGTTAAGTACGTCAAAATCCGTACGTTTAAAAAACGTTTTTTAAGATTTTTTGAAGATTTTTAAAATTTTTGAAAAAAATCTTTAAAAACATATTTTATATAAAATACGTTAAAAATCTTTAAAATACGTTAAAAATCTTTAAAATCTTTAAAATCCTTAAAAATCTTTAAAAATCTTTCAAAATCCTTAAAAATCCTTAGACTGTGATTTTTTTTAATCCAAATATATGATATTCTTGAACTTATTTATCTTTGTATACAAAATTCTTATACTTCTTAACCTTTATAATAATGTTTTTCTGAACTTTCTTAAGAGTTGCATGGCAAAACAACTATGATATCTTTGTACTTGGACTTAATAGTTTCTAATAGTAGCATAAGCTTCTGATTTACTTGTTGGCATGCTACGTCTTATAACTTGTAACAAAAATGTGCATTTTAGCAGTAGCAAATATGTCCAATAAAGCAGTGCAAAGAATGTAAAATTTTTTTATTTTTTATTTTTTGGCCATACCAAATCATAAAAATCCTTTAAAAAACGTGAGGATTTTTTTAGAAGTACTTTAAAAATAAAAAACGGGTTTTTTAACAACATTGAGGGTGTGGCATTCGTCTTCCAAGCTCCAACCTGGCAGTGTTGACAAAACCTCTCCTGACACGGCTCCCCAATCCATCTCCCCATCTCAATATGGAGATGGTGTGCACCTGTGCAAATAGGCAATGGCTCTGCGCTTTTTCATGGGTAGATGAGTGCGCAGGTAGCATTGCAGGCTCTGCCCCAACATGGATTTACATGGCATTAATAATGTGTCGTCTTGACCTGTTCGAAGGTGCTGGCATCCCATAGCTTGCCGAAAGGTGCATCGCCTCGAGATGCGGGCGACCTGCCTCGTTTGCTTTCGGATGCACCTGTGCTCCTGCACATTCCATCTGGCCAGCCACTGAGCTCTCTTTTCCCCCCAGCAAGCGTTTAGGCATTGAGGCCCCATTGCCACAGTGTAAGCGAGGTTAGGGAGACGAGTATCGTCTATGCTGACCACCTTCTAGAAGTAGACGATGTGGCTGTCAAGGGCCCCCCTTTGAAGAGGCAAAAAACCTATTTCCTATAACAGTATCTGGTATGGGACTGTGGACTTCACCCCCAGGGCCCGTGCCAAGAAAGCTTTATGCACCTGCCTAAGTCATTCCAAGTGGCGAGGGAAATCACTGGGCCCCAGACCTCGACCCCATACAAAAGCACAGGTTCTACTAGCACCTTGAATAGGTGCGATTGGTGGGCCTAATCATACAATTCTGCCTTGTGGCTATTGTTATGCATTGCATAGAGTGCCTTCCAACTTGCTGCGGCTCGCAGCTTGATGGAATTGTCCCAGTTCATGGCCGACAGGAACTCCACCCCAAAATATTTGTAAGCGGACACTACTTCAACATTTTGGCCACGATAAGTGAGGGTTGGGGCACTTGGCTGGCATGCAGACGATACGAGAACTACCTTGGTCTTGACTAAGTTGACGCATGTCAGTCACCTGGCAAAATGTGTCCTGTGCATTGAGATGGCGTTGCATGTCTGCCTGAACGTGTGTTAGGAGGTCCACACCATCAACATAGATCAGTTGCCTAGTGATATGGTGTAATAGTTGAGCCCCAGTGCCTCCATTATCAGCGAGCCATCTCTCCAGATGATCAATATATATGCCAAATAGTGTGGGAGAGAGAGGGCATCCCTGGCGGACCCCAATACTGCTCTCGAATGGTTGGCCCGCCGGTTGCAACTGGCCTGTGCATATCTCATATAACCTGTACACCGCGTTCTACAGTTCGGCAGGGACGTCTAGCTGCTGCAATCCTCGGGGAGTTCACCTCTTTGTTAGGGGCATATGGCATGTGCGTGCTTCAGGTCGAAAGAAACCCCTATGTATACAGCTTGCCCTCCATAGAAACCCCTATGTATACAGTCTTGTGTTATCGAAGCAGAACACCCGATTCCATACTTTTACAACGAGTCTAAGCACAATTTACTCTACCCTTAACCTTATTTTTACGTCCAGTATTTATTCATGTAGCCTACTCTCTACCTTACATTTACATCCAAGCTACAAATGTTACAAGCTTCACAAGTTTTGTCGATTATGCTAAAGTCATATTAGTTGAACTTGATTTTGCCCAAAAATTGCACATTTGGGATTTCATTTGTGACCGCGGAGCAGCTGCAGAGGACCGTGTGGGTGGATGTGTGCATCTTACACCTTATGCCATGAGGATTATTAATGTTAGGAAAGATACATAAGTTAAAGAGCAATGAAACTAAAAATGCCCTATCATACTTTAAGCAACATCTAAAACAACAAAAACAAGGATTCGATAATGAGGTTCGCAACATCATCAAGAATTATCTTTAAATAGTATCAGTGAAGAATATACAACCCAAACATCCATTCACAAATCCCTTCAATACTGAAGCAGACTCTAGAGCTATTGAGCCCAGATCATCTAAGCCCAAATCATCTGCTTGAATAAGTCGATATTTCTGCTAAATGATAATGCTAATTGATATAATCTATGCTTCCATTTAATTTCCTAGTCTTCTATCATCTCTTTTTGGAGCATAGTAACTATGTATAACGTGCTTCTCTGCTACAAATGCAGATTCCCAAATCTAAACATACTGGTAGTTGTGGCTTCCAAAATGCCATGTTCTGTTGTCACTGTTATTATGGTGTACTTATGGTCTTACTGCAAAGTGGTAATTCAGTCTCCAACTTATTCTAGAAAACACGTGTAAATATAGTTCTACATTCCAGCCCATGAGACAACCTATACTGGGCATAAATTCAATACATATACACCTGGCATTACCACTTTAATCTTCAATACAAAAAAAAATTAATCCTTGTATCTGTTTGATGGTGTATATTCTACAAATGCCTTGAAATCCCTTGAAACCACTTAGACAAAAATATTGAGCAATTTGTATAAACCTTGTTCAAGGCATGCTAGTAACTGGACCTAAATATACAGACTAAACATGAGAAGGACCTCCTTGAAGTCCTCATCTCAGACCATAATATAACTTCATCCTGTAGGAATCTAATCCAAAAGATGCATATTTTATAACGAACAACATTATCTCACTCTGCTTCAAGGAATATACTCTGCAAACAAAAATAATGAACTATGAATATATTGTAAGGGAATAAATATAGACTAACAAATGCATTTCAAAAAAAGAAAAAGGGATAATGGTATGAAAAAACCATGAATAAAAATCTATTATAACTGTCTTAGAGAGCTATGTGAGTGCAGAGAAACTTTTTTGGATCCCAAAGAATGAGAGGCGACAAAAGACCAAATATACTACAATGCATCACTGTTGTTGTATCAGTTAGAAAGAAACCACATTCTAGAGCTTATACAGCATGTTGTTATGCTGCAAGCTTTTTCATCGAGTATTTCTCAAGCTACCAATAAATTAGCCAACCCAAAACACTTATAAAGCAAAAAGTGAAGTATAACATTGTCCGCACTTGTTCTCTTTTTCTTGCTTCTACTGATGCAAGGCTTCCAGGTTTATGTTCTGCCCCTTGACTTCAACTTCCAGCTTTCTTGATATGTGTTTAATAGCTTGATACTCCGACATCTTCTCTTTGTGTAAATGCATGACTTCAATAGCCACATCCTCAACTTCCAGTCTTTCCAGCGCTCCCTCATCGGAAACCTTGGATGAACTTCAACCATAATAATAATTATTTGCCTATAATTGTTCAAAAGTCTTTCCTATGTGCAATGAGGCATAGAAAATTGATGAATTCTATTTTGCATGATAACAATTTATCTGAATAAAAAACATGTACAGAAGCATGAACAGGCAGAACAAAATTAACCTGATTCGTATAAAACATGCATAACATTTTATTCAAGGCAAATCAATATTAGTGGCAACAGCACCAGAAGTAGGAAATACCTGGACTGTGCTCTCCATAAATAATGCTTGCAATGGCTTCTCCGCTAGCTTCACCAGGGTATTCAACCCATAATATACTTGATATATGAGGATCATGTTTGGCAAAGGACACATCAATTGGGCCACTAGATATAATCACAAGAACTACAATTCCAGAAGCAGCAGCAGCAACATTAGACACTAACTGTTGTTGATATCCAGGAAGTAGCAAGCTCATTCTGTCTTTTTCTTCTGTCTCCTGATCTATGGTTATACCCATAAACAGAACAACAACATAGGCATTCTTAGCTGCTTCAACGGCAGACATGGACATGTTATCATCCTTGCATTCCACATTTGAACATCCAAAAATGAAAGTCACAGGACCATATTTCTGCATTCCTTCAAGTGGTGTTGTGAATTTGCATGATTTGCCTGCAGTACAGGATTACAAGACTATTTCAGCTTCTGTCTAAAACAAATTTTTTCAGACAACTTGAACAACTATCCATATTCTAAAGCTTCAATAGGCTAGATGCATGAGTTGCCAATGGTGCTAGAAATAATCACAACCCCTAAGAAAAATGCCAAAACTTTGCTAAAGCAGCGATAAAAGATGGAGTCTTAACCAACAACAATGTCTGTATATGGGTTAACTATCAAACAGATTTAATTACGTCAAATAATAAGTCATGAGCCTCTAATGGTGGAAAATCATTTCTAACATGTCTATTTTTTTCTGTATGTCATAGTATCTGGACGACAACATATTTTAGTGTGATGCAACACGTAAGATTTTCTTATATCAATATGTGACATATGTAAATGGCAGGTTTACCAGCATAATATCAAGCATTGCACGTGATGCATTAACATGCGGACCAATGAGAACTATGGCCTTCTTCTTCTCTTGGGATAAAGGTAGTGCACCATGCTCGTTCTTTAAAAGCACAATTCCTTGCAAAGAAGCTTCCAGAGACAACTGTTGATGCATCTCTGAGCAAACATCCGCTGGGCCAAGTCTACCATATAAATTACTCACTCCATCAAACATGCCAAGCCTCATCTGAACTGTGAAGAGATTCAAGAGAGCATGATCGATGTTTGACTCTATCACCCTACCCTCTTCAATTGTATGTTCTGTGTACAGCAAAGACGTTCCACAATTAAGATCAAGACCTGCGGAGGTAGCTCTATGCTCATGTCAAATAATGATACACCAATGCAAATCAAATGGCTTTCCAACTAGGTCAGCATACCTACTAACAGTATATCTGCAAATGCTTCTTCTGGAGTCCGTGTATAGTTATAGAACTCGAAAATGAGGGCCACTGCATCACAGTCAGAAACAATGTACTTGCCATAATAACATGTATTAACTCCACTTCTGTTCTAGAGATTTTCTGAGCTCTGCTCTATTCATATTTAAGCTCAAAAAGCTTAGAAACATGTCACTTCATGAAAGTACAACAGAAAAAAGAAGATAATGATGAAAAAAGATGCTAGAATTATCAGATCCTTACAAAAAATGACTGCCAAAACATCAGTCAAGAG
Organism: Isoetes taiwanensis; assembly: GCA_021234155.1. Taxonomy (NCBI): domain Eukaryota; kingdom Viridiplantae; phylum Streptophyta; class Lycopodiopsida; order Isoetales; family Isoetaceae; genus Isoetes; species Isoetes taiwanensis. Next base: position 7,175,743 of record JAJEKV010000002.1, read on the forward strand.
GACATGTCTTGCAATGATGATTGATGCTAAAATATGCAGTTTGAGTGGCATTATGAATAAAAACCTTATATCAAAGCAGCTGCAAAAATGATAAATGTAATAGATGTGCACATGGTTTTAAGCATGATGATATTAAGTAGGATAGATGTGCTGGACTTTGCAAAAGCTTTCGACACGGTACCTCGGGAAAAGTTGTGGGCGAGATTGCACCATCTGGGGCTCCCTGTGGATCTGCGCCGAACCAGCAGATTAATGTTGTATCACGAGTCTTTGCCGCAGACGCCGCATGCAACGGAAGGACGGTCATTCAAGCGGCATTGGAGTTAGGCAATGTTGTCTCTCTCACCCACACTCTTTGGACTTTACATTGACCGGTTGGAAGCCCGGCTTCTTTGCCAATGGGGGACGGTATACAGCTCTTGCACCAGGTCATCCGGCAGCTCATCTATGCGGATGATGTGAACCTCTTGGCCCATACACCAGAGGGGATGCAGGCACACCTAGATACCCTAGACACATTCTGCCAGATGACGGACATGCGTGTCAACCTGGCCAAGACTAAGGTGGTCCTCATATCCTCCTCACGTCATCCAGCACCTCCGGCGCTCACTTATCAGGGGCAGATGGTAGAGGTCACACCCAGCTACAAGTACCTGGAGTGGAAATTTCCGTCCTCAATGTATTGGGATGCATCCATTCGCCTTCGGGTGACCGCAGGTTGGAAGGCGTTATGCATAATGCAAAACAATAGTCCGAGTAGGCTGTATGGCCCGGGGCCACCAGTCACATTTGTTCCGGGCACTGGTGGAGCCAGTTCTTCTGTATGGGGTCGAGGTGTGGGGCCCAGTGGTGTTTTTGGCGACTTGGAACGACTTGGAGCAGGTCCAGAAGGCATTTTTGACACGGACACTTGGGGTCAAGCTGATATGGTGGCGCTCGGGGGAGTGGTTGTCGGGAGCAAGAGTATGAGATAGATAGATAGTATTTCTATAGATGTTTATGTCAACCCTTGGACCCAAGTATCTTAGTGAATATACAATAAGCTAAGTTAGCAATTATCCTTAGCTAGACCATTGGGGGATATTTTTATCTAATATAAGATAGGACAAGTTATAAACCATAAACTAATCTAAGAACCTTAGAAAAGATAGTAAACTATTATTATAGTTAAGAGAGGTAGGCATCTATTATATCTATGGGCATAAAGGTGTACTTTTAATGTTAAAAAGGGACTTGGGCTAAATATAAGGACGTCATTCAAGTAAGGCTTATTAAGGGATACCTTTATCTTTTGTAAGGAAAGTGAATGTTGCAAGAGTAAGCGTATGTGAGGGCAAAGCTTGTTCCTATTTCAATTGAACATCTAAGCCAAATCCTAAGCCTAGCCTATTCCTCAAATTTATGTTTTTGCTACAAAGGATTTGTAGTGGCTAACCTGCGTTATTTCCTTTCTTTGGAAGTCTCTTGCTCAAGGACAACCCGGTTGGGTGGTGAGCTTACCCGGAAGGGTGGATTTATGCTTACTTGACTTGTTTCTTGACGATTGTTTTTGCAGTAGATCTTTGGAGACTAGCTAATCAGATCAATTGGTATCGAGCCAAGTTTAGATTTCTCTTGGAGCACGTGTGTGTTTTCATTTTGTTCATTTTGAGTGAATGAGTAAGAACTAATCTAATTGCTCTATTAGAAATATTTTGGTATTTGTTTGAGCAAAATTAAAAGCCTTGAAGAAGTAAGACTAGGTCTCGAGGAATGTAACTAGAATTGTAGATGGCGTAAGAGCATTAACTTTTTTTTTTTTTTGCATGGGGTTCTACCTCCAAAAGATTTAAGGTATTGGTGAATCTCGGCCAAAATCAAAGCCTGAAAGACGTGCTGGGAAACAATGCTAGTTATGAGCCAGCTTATGAAGAACTGAGAAAATCATAGGTCGCTTGGAACATGAAGCGATTGGTTAATATGAAATAATTGCAGAGCATAACTTGGTATAGAAGTTTAATGAATATGGAAATAGGTCGTGCCATGGTGTCTCCCTAGGTTGTGATTGATTAGATCTTCATAAGTATCTGCATTTCATTTGAAGCCATTGATAAACCATTTCAAGCCTTACTGTGGGTATGCTAAAAGAAAAATCATTTGAGGATATGTTGGTAAAGAAATGTACCATTTGGTCATTGAATTCTCTAGGTTATTAATATGTAAGACATGAACCTATGTAGGCGATACATGCAATTGTTGGTATAATCCAAAGAACCATAGCATTTGGTTGGGTTTGTAGGTTCTAATGTCATGATTGAGTTTTTCGCAGGACATAGAAATTGTCATGCAGGGAATTATTTTGGGAGATATTCTTACCTTCTTATTGGCACATGAGCAACCTAAGTTTTAGGCGTTTGTAGCTATAAGGTAAACGGATATTTGAGTTACATTTGCCTTAGGGAAATTCAAGGTGGAAGTATAAGGTGTTCTTTTCTTTGTGTAATATATAGTAAGTCCTGAGGCAACTAACATGTGTTTGCAAACATAATAGTTGGACTTGAAAATTTTTTGCCCTAAAAATTTGGACTTGAAAATTTTTAGCCTAAAGGAATTTGGGATTTGGAAAATTTTTAGCCTAAAAAGGGTTGGACTTGGAAAATTTTTAGCCTAAAGGGGCTGGACTTGAAAATTTTAGCCTAAAAAAATTTTGGACTCGAAAAATTTTAGCCTAAAAATTTGGACTTGAAAATTTTAGCCTAAAAAATTTGGACTCGAAAATTTTTGACCCTAAAAGGTTTGGGCGTGAAAATTTTAGCCTAAAGGTTTGGACTTGACCATTTCGATTGTGGGTTGCAAGCATGGACTTGGTTGTATTAATTTGCCATATAATTCTTGATCGAGGACGATCAATCCCAAGAAGGGAAGGAATTGATATGGTGGCGCTCGGGGGAGTGGTTGTCGGGAGCAAGAGTATGAGATAGATAGATAGTATTTCTATAGATGTTTATGTCAACCCTTGGACCCAAGTATCTTAGTGAATATACAATAAGCTAAGTTAGCAATTATCCTTAGCTAGACCATTGGGGGATATTTTTATCTAATATAAGATAGGACAAGTTATAAACCATAAGCTAATCTAAGAACCTTAGAAAAGATAGTAAACTATTATTATAGTTAAGAGAGGTACGCATCTATTATATCTATGGGCATAAAGGTGTACTTTTAATGTTAAAAAGGGACTTGGGCTAAATATAAGGACGTCATTCAAGTAAGGCTTATTAAGGGATACCTTTACCTTTTTGAAAAGTGAATGTTGCAAGAGTAAGCGTATGTGAGGGCAAAGCTTGTTCCTATCCCAATTGAACATCTAAGCCAAATCCTAAGCCTAGCCTATTCCTCAAATTTATGTTTTTGCTACAAAGGATTTGTAGTGGCTAACCTGCGTTATTTCCTTTCTTTGGAAGTCTCTTGCTCAAGGACAACCCGGTTGGGTGGTGAGCTTACCCGGAAGGGTGGATTTATGCTTACTTGACTTGTTTCTTGACGATTGTTTTTGCAGTAGATCTTTGGAGACTAGCTAATCGTATCACAAGCCCTCAGTTCCATATCAGATCTTGTTGCAGGAGACAGGATTCATGCCCCTGCAACATGCGGCCCTTGATAGACACATTGTTTATTTCCAGAAGGTGGCCATCATGGGCGACACTCGGCTCCGCGACTTGGCTTCTTTGTGGCTGATGAGCCCGCAATGACTTCGGGGCTTGTTGGAAGGACAAAGAGAGCCCGGCTATGGGCGCTACGGAATGTAGAGGCACATAGGTGCGCCCAGTGCACAAGGCGCCCGGAGGATAGATAGATTTGAGGGGTACTTGGACTCTTGTTTTCGGGAAGCTCTGGGACCACAATGCTCTGGATCAGGTAAAGATGGCACACTACAAGTAGCACATAAACCCCACCCTGGTTCGAGGCCCACAACTCTACTGCGTTCTCGATTTGCCCATAAGAGGCGCATATAGGATCATCGCGTCCATTGACAGGGGCCCACCATCTTACCCGGCTTGAGACGGTCGGTGGATTGGAGAGCCGCCCCAGGATAGGCTTTGTCAATATTGTTACTGGGGGTTGTTGAGGATGAAAGCCATGCCTTCCGAGTGTCCGACCTATAGTCGTCCGGGCTCACTACGCCCTCTTGGTGCGACCTGGTCTGCCACATTACGAGCTACTCAGTATGCCGTCAGTTCGATCCCTTGGCTCCTACCTCCAGGAGGTTTTGGATCTGCGGACTCACCTCTGTCCCCGTGCGCCTACCTGAGGTGCCGGGAATTCATGTGTATATGTATATTTGTGCGGTGCCGGCAAGCAGTTTGTTGTCGCGACGGTTTTTCCCTCGTAAGGGGGGTTTTTTAATCCGGGTAGCAACGGGCTTGCTGCACCCGTGTAATTTGGGTCCCATAGGCCGATTGGCCTCCGCGGACGATAAAAGAACCTTCCTTCCTTCCTTCCTAAAGCATGTTATATACAAATAGAATTTGTGTAATTTTATGTCTCCTTGTATAGATGTGAGATCTTACCTAACAAACGGGATTTATGAAAGATCCACCAACACTGTATCTTTGCATCAATGCTCGGAGGTCCTTTCTACACGAACACACTGCTATTTATTACACGGCAAATGTTGTGAATGCCATTCAAGGCAGAATTTGCCTCAGTTATGCTAATCAGATATGGGAGCAACAACCCCATCTTGTGTGTTTATCTATGAAAATAACAGTGCAAATAAAGACTAACATGTGTATCTGTAAAATCATGCTTGAATATCAAATGCCAGATTACATAAGACTCTTGAATGTCTTGAAAATCTGTCTGTTAGGAGCCAGCATGGCAAAATGGCACTTGGCTCTTATTAAATACTGTCTGCCGAGTCTGGCCTTCCATACACAGAAGTCGACTTTGGCATACATCTAAAGGCGTAAGCAAATCGGCCTTAGTGCGTATCAGCCATTTCCACCTTAAAACATAATGTATGGCTTCCATTTTCTTGTTGGATCTAGATTGTGAAGCTAGCTTTCCGGGCATTTGTCTGTCGATCAAGCTCATGAGTCGTTTATCCATTGAATCCGACAAAAGGCATATCCGAAAATACCTCAAAACAGGACAAAAAAAACCTCAAGGGATTATCTCTTAAACGTATATCTGGCAGCAAGGATTCCCAGCCCTCAAAACGTATTTTAACCCCTTAGCTGATCCAAGAAAACCCTCCCGGAACCGTGAAAATGTTTACACCTGAGGCGCCAAAACGTAAGAGATACCACATGTATACGTACATTTCATTTTCTAAAAATCCCTTCTCCGTCCACGCACATATATTCTACGGAATACATGTGTGAACCCCCTTGCTGCAATCTTGTCCACAGCTTTTCCCGAGGCACAATGTCAAAAGCCTTGGCGAAGTCTATGAAGCAGCAATATAGTTCTTGCCGACGGTTTCTGCTGTTCTCAACCAGAGTCCACAGCGTGAAGATATGATCTATGGCTGAGTGTCTCGGCCTAAATCCTGCCTGCGTGAGTGCCCGCCCTTCTGTTGCCTCTGCCCATTCTGTCAACTGCCGCTCGAGGATCCCGACGAGGAGCTTTGCAAACACTGAGCTGATCACGATGGTCCGATAATTGGCCGAGCAGTGCGGGTCTCCTGCCTTGTAGATTGGAACAACCCTGCTAGTGATCCATTGCGGGGAAAAACCTTCCCGCAATGCCTTGTTGAACATGTCGGTGAGTAACGGTGCCAGAATGTAGGCTATTATAGCTAGTAGATTCAGGGAGATATTGTATGTGAGTTCCTTATAGGGAAAATAACATGTTGGTGGTAAGTGCTAGAGGTGCAATGAGATGTATACGTATTGGGATTTATACCGATCTTTGGACAAGCTACTTCGACATTGCATGGGAATATGAAGGGATGTAGGCACATGTATAGTATTACCTAATGAACTTCACATGTCTTGGTCTTTGTATCGTTCTACTATTGTCTTGGTATTTTGTTATCTCTTGGATCCTCCGGGGTCGAGCTTCTAGGTTTGGTCGCTTGGGTTGCTCTGGCATGTTCATGTCATCTGTATTTCTATATGTTATGTTCTTGTTCTCTGTGACACTGGGTGTAGTTCTCCTGGCAAGAATGCTACGTCAACTCTGTGACTCCATGGTAAGAGGCCTTCCAGTCCCAGACATGGGCTGGGAAGGATATGCGCATACGAGGTTCATCCCATCACTCCCGCTATAGGGCTCGGAATGTGAGCTGACTGGGCATTTCTCTGCTAACACGGCCTGCATGTAGTCTGGCTGAGCTTCCCATTGTCTCGAAGTTGTGCATCATGATGGTTTGACATACTGGCTATGCTCTTTGCTCTTGATGCTCATGTGTTGTATTTCATTTAATCATGTTGTCATTGTCTAGCATTGTACTCATATAGAATCTCCCGTCTGTATTTGTGCTTACATTCTTGTTATCCAAGATTTCCAAGAAGTTCCATGCATGTAGTGGCAGCCAAGGATCCTAGTGAATGCACATGCAGTTAATCTGCAAGGCAATGGTCAGGTTGGCGGCGATGCAGCCGAGAATCGTGGTTGAATTCTAGAGTTAAAAAGCTTTTGTTTAGCTTGCTGTGAAATGAACTCCATGTTAGCGCTACTCGCGGTCGGCCGCTAGGAGGTTTATTTTAGGAAACCTTCTCCCCAGTGCAGTTTACTTTATCAACAAAGAAAGTGGTCGGCGAGAAAAGAGTTTTGGAAATGGGTAAATTTTAATAAAAAAATGCCAAAACAACCATTATCTAAATGCCATTCCATGCTCATAAACCTTAAAAATAAAGTACCAATGTATAAGAATACATCCAAACCCTATAATATTGCATAACATAAGACTTTGGCAGCAATAAAAACCCAAAATAACAACTCTAATTAACTATACACTCCCAACCATTAGACATTTAGGCCCTGATTCCCACTTTTGAAGATTATTGTGTCATTTATGCCATATCTCTTTTGGTCTTGGCTTCATCATTCTTAATATAATGAACCTAGATTAATTCTCTATGGAGAGCACACCACAAACACGATACAATGACGCATTTACATCAAAAATTATAACACGGTCTAATATAATTCGTGATTGTCTCATACAAATGGCATGCAACTTTGCATTAGCTCCCTATGACAATTGTCACTCATTGGATATTCCCATGAATATTTTGAGTTACTAGGGGTTAAAATGATACGGAAGATGATGCTACTCTCTAGTAGCGAGGAAAACCACAAAAGCAAGGCCAACATTCTATCAAAGCATAGAAGGCAATCCTCAGTTGTTCTACTACGTACTTATACAAGTCTCGTAGGGCATGGACATTACTAATCAATTTCAATATGCATAAACCACCAGATGATCGAAATCCTTAGCTTTTCATATCAGAACTTATTTTGAGTAATCTTTGGCCTTGAAATTTTTGATGGCACCACTTAGAGCCACAATTGCATAGAGGGCAATTCTCAGTTGTGCCACTACATACTTGTACAAGTCTCATAGGCCATGGACAATCCTAATAAATTTCAATATGCATATGACAAGTAAGCCATCAGGTAGGTTGAAATTCTTAGCTTTTTATGTAAAAACTTATTTTAGGTAATTTTTGGGCTTGAACTTTTTGGTGACAGGCTTAGGGCTCAATCGCAATTTCAACCCCTTGGTGGCTTACGCCAACTAGCCGCCTTGGTGTTAGGGTTTTCTGTGGGAAACCGGTAAAAGACAACACCACTCGGGGCTAAACGCCCCTCATGTTGCTGATCTACCAGTTTCCACAAGAAACCTCCTCTAGCTAGGCGGTTACCTATACACACTAGAATAAGAAATACGAGTCTTTTGGAAATTCTAGCAAGAACAAAACATATGAAACATTTGAAAACATGAGTCATGTGCACGAAATTTCTTATTGTTAGTGGGTGTTTGGATGCATTCTTTATGGTATAGAGTTGACATCAAGGATTTTCCATTCATGTGCAATAATAACTGCGTACATCCAGAAACCCTTCTCACAAAACATGTGGAAGATTTACTCCAACAACAATAATTAACTACGGTAGGGATATGAAAGTCTATTCAGAGCAACCAATAAATTCGAGCAGAAAGTGTTCAAAAGTGACCCAATAAAGTATGATCATGATGTTCCAATCACAGAGATTTCTTTGTACTTCATGGAATCATACTTCTCGAACTTCTATCCTTTGGGCTTGTTATGAGCTTGGTTTTCTAAACTGTATGTTGAGGGAGTGTGAGAATGGAGGTTCTATTCTTTGGGGCTTGTTTATGGGCTTGTTCTATAGTTCTTGTTTTAATCATGTAATCCCATTCAATTTGCGAGAATATGCGCTAGTTTAGTGTTAGGTGAACCACCATAAACCATATTTAAACAAATGGGCTGCACAAGCAAAGAGGTCACATGGCCCCAATTAAGACTACATTGTCTTACTCTTTTTGACGTCTCAAAAATAGACCGAATATGTACAAATGGGGGCCATCATCCGTCCCGTTCAAAAAAGGCGCTTTACAGAACCAACGGCCGGATCTTTTTCTGCGCTCGCTAGCGAAAATCTGTTCCCCTTTTTTTTTTGGGTTGGGAAGTTGCCCACGCAAGCTATGTCCACCATGATCTCTTGGATATGGAGTCTGCCAATCCGGTATCGTTTAGTTTCTGACAAATGTGACCTGTTGTGGCCCGCTCGACACGGCTTGGCTTGGAAATATGTCTACGCAAAGTACAAATTGGAGTCTCCTCTGAATCGGTCAGGCTTTGCGGCTGCTCTGCTAGCTCCGGCGAATTCAATTCTTTGTTTGTTGTAAGTAATCTTTCCCTTCTGTTGTTTGCTTCTCCATAGCCCACGTCTATAAGGAAATTGACCCTGCTCTTTCAACAAATTCTGGATTTTCATTGAACGGTGTTGATTTGCATTAAATTGAACTGACAGATGACACATTTTCCTAATATTAATCATTAGAGCTAGAGAGGCATACTTGAATTTCGCCGTATTATATCAACACAGGCCAATAACCTTCAAGAGAAACCGCAAATGGGCAAATGCGAATTGTTAAATGTGCAATTTGGCAAAATTTGAAGAATATTTTGGGTTTTTCTCTGCAATATTTAAAGTTGACTTGGCAGTAGCGTGGTTAAAATAATATTTTAGTGATAATAACTAGATGTGACCTTTAATTGAAGAAAGTTTAACTAAGCAACGCAAATTGCAATTCCTAGTTTTTTAATTATTTTCATTGTTTGGTCGGTAAGCATGATCCTACAACTCTAATCCCAAGTGTTTATACAAAATATGCATCCTAGTAGTAGCCACTGGTAGAACATGGCAATGTGGCTTTTGTCAGTAGAACTGTATTATGACAAATGTGTAAAGACATGAATGGTTGACGTGCTTCTGGGCTTCCTGTTGATGCATCTTTGTTTCTTATGTTGTGAATTTTGAAGCAGGCAAATTGATAAGAGGCATGGAGCAGATATATGCATGGTTTCGTGGAAAACATCTGAATGTGACTCGTCCTAATGCCAGTTGTCCAATGTTCACTTTTGCTCTTCCCTCTATGAGATGGAAATTTGCTTGACTGAGAAATGGTGAAGCAAAGAGGAAATTTGGAGATTTATGAGAACTGGCTGGTTATGGACTCTATTTTGTGGTTTCTTTGTTATGCTCATTTAAAACGTGGTGCATCTGGCTGGGATGATGTTTATTTTGAGTGCGTTTGGAAGATGTATCCACTGGCTGTCTTTGAAAGACTTAGACATCTATAGTGCAATATCCTTGTTTCCAGGCAGCTTATTGTTCACTTTAGCGTTAACGCTAACGGATGAGGAACCTAGCCCAAGTATTGTTGGATGTTTGTTGTAGAAACAGGAGTAAGTCAAAAGAGAAGCTGTTATAGCAAATATGCAAATTGCAGCAGAAGTCTAAGTGCCATCTTGAACATCATTGGAGAAACAATCTCCAATATGGCGACTATATTAATCATGATCATATTGTTCTCGATGTGCTTGCAAGCTTATGTAGCTTACTCAGTTAGTGTGAAAATTGGCACTCTCTTAGCCTTAAATACGAGCATTGGTATGATTGCACTTTCGGCTATGAAGCTTGCACTTGAAGACATAAGCAGGGATGCCAGTCTGCTTAATGGCGTCCAATTGGATCTCATTGCTTTTGATGAGAACTGCTCTGCCTTCCAAGGTGCAGCTGCAGGTATCATGATGCATTATATGTTTTCTTTTCTTTGCAGTGTATTGTTCTTTACTTTGTATAGCTTCATTTTGGAGAGTTTGCATATCTAATGTTTCTTCCTGCATACAGCCATGGAAATGATTGGAGAAGAAGTGGTGACCGTGATAGGGCCACAAACTTCTGTAGTGTCTCACTTTGTATCACACATGGCAACAGCTACGCAAATACCTCTTGTATCATTTTCTGCAACAGACCCAAGTCTTGCAGAGCATCAGTATCCATATTTCTTGCGAGTTGCACAAAGTGATAGTTCTCAGATGGAAGGTATTGGGAGTGTCATTGCATCATTTGGTTGGCGGGAAGTTGTGGCCATATATGTTGACGATGATTTTGGAGTGAATGGCATCAATGCACTTGCAGATACTCTTCAAGGGCTTGGGATAACTATTGTCTTTCGAGCAGCACTTGATTCTTCTTTTACTTCTAACAATATTGTTGACACATTATCCGAAATGCTTGAATTGGGATCAAAGATTTATGTGATCCACATGCATCCTAACATGGCAAAAATGCTTCTAGCCAAAGCATATGAGTTGAACATGATGACTTCAGGATTTGTTTGGATTGTCTCAGAGATTATTATCTATGCCCTGGATATGGATTATCACCTTGATGACATTACTGAAGGAATATTGGGTTTGCGATCCTGTATCCCGAACTCTATCCAATTATACCAGTTGGAGAAGAGATTGCAAAAGGTTATGCAGAGTGTATATAATGCAAGCGCAAGCACAAATATATATGCCTTATGGGCATATGACTCAGTTTGGGCAGTAGCTCTTGCCATTGATGGTTTTCTTAAGAAACATAAGAATTTTACATTTGAACTTCCACCTTATACAATTCCAGATAATGCAGGGGGGAATTCTAGTTTGGCAAGACTGAAAGTTCTAAAGGAAGGTCCTGCATTACTGTACGAGCTTTTGAGTACAAACTTTAGTGGAATCACTGGGAACATTCATTTGGGAAAAAAAGAAATAAACTCAGAGTCTTGTCTGGAAGTTGTCAATATGGTAGAAGGAAAGTTAAATGTTATTGGCCATTGGGTGAATAGGTCTATTGTTGCCAAATCAGCTAATGGATCCAAGATTATGGCAGTCACATGGCCAGGTGGGAGTACTCTTGTTCCTCGGGGTTGGATGTTTCCCAAAAACCAGAAACTGATTATTGGCATACCCAACAAGCATGGCTTTAAGGTGTTCGTGGATGCCACATCTACTCCGGTTAGCGGCTTTTGCATAGATGTTTTTGCAGCTGCAATTTCAAACCTTTCTTATGCCATAGAATATGAGTTTAAACCATTTGGCGATGGGAAGTCAACTCCAAGTTATGATAATTTAGTGACCCAGTTGGCCAATAAGGTAAGTGGAAAGACCTATGTGACTCCTTGCTTTACCATATTTTCTCCTATGTTTATGCTGCATTATTACAGGAATATGATGCAATAGTAGGGGATATTACAATCACGACAAAGCGTTCAAAAATAGTAGACTTTACACAACCATATGCTACATCTGGAATGGTGGTGGTAGTTCCAATAAAGAAAGTCGATACGAACCATGCATGGGCTTTCATGAGACCATTTACACCTGGAATGTGGTGCACAACAGGTGCATTCTTCCTTTTTACAGGTGTGGTAATATGGCTCTTGGAGCATAAAAAAAATCGCCAGTTTCGAGGACGAACAAAAAAGCAAATTGTAACTACCCTGTGGTACGTTTTAAATCTAAGCTCATGAATATCATCTCCAGTTACGGTTAACAATGGGAAGAGACTTATATAATTTTTGTTGTTGCTTGCAGGTTTAGTTTCTCAACGCTTTTCTTCTCTCAAAGTATGGGTTTTCTCTGGATTTGAGCAATTTATGTATCATTGTTAATGCAGCATTGAACTGAAACCGAGCTGTCTTTTGTTGCAGGAGAGGATGTTAAAAGCACACTTGGAAGAGCTGCATTGATCATCTGGTTATTTGTTGTTTTGATAATTAATTCAAGTTATACAGCAAGTCTCACGTCAATTCTAACATGGCAGCAGTTGACTCCTAACATTCAAAATATTGCTGGATTGATAGCTAGCAATGCCCAAATAGGATATCAATCAGGTTCTTTTGTCGAGGAGTATCTTGAGCAGCTGAATGTTCCGAACTCTAGGCTTGTTCCACTCGACTCAATTTCAGCTTATGCAGCAGCGTTGAGAAAGGGATCAAAAGCAGGTGGCGTAGGGGCGATTGTGGATGAGCTTCCATATGTACAGCTGTTCTTGTCATCTAATTGCGATTATACAATTGCTGGCGACGCATTCACAAAAAGTGGATGGGGATTTGTAAGTGTATACACATTCGGGCAATGCAATATTGTCGCCAAATTGTAGCTTAAGCATATATGTTTTGTTTATTACAGGCTTTTCAGAAGGGTTCCCAGCTGGCTGTTGATCTTTCAAGAGCAATTCTAACACTCTCTGAGGATGGAGTATTACAACACATCCATGATAAATGGTTGAAAGAGAAGGAATGCCACAATTCAAATGAGGATGCCAATTCCAATCAGCTAGGCATGGGGACATTCTGGGGCCTCTTTTTGATCACAGGCACAGCATCTATTGCGTGCCTCGTCATATACTATGTAAGGATGTTCTGGCGTTTTCAACGGGCACCTCCAGAGCAATCCTTGAGTAGGGGCAAAAGCACGTTAAGGTCATTTATTTCCTTCGTTGAAGAATCTCAGGTTCGGGACTCAAGGGAAAGTAGAAAGCAGTCCCTTCAGGATGATTCGGTAAGAAGCAGTGCTCTAGGAAGAAGCAATTCAACTATGCAAGAATCACCTTGAATGTTTAAGGCCATACCTCATCATTCTTCAACAAGAAGGATGGAAATGCCCCTCATGCTGCATGTAAATTTGGGGGGCTGTTCTGCTCCTACTACAGTATTTTGTAAACTAGAATATACTGGATTCACAAGAAAGATTTGTAACATACCAACAGTGCAAAGAATATGAAAAAGATGGACTTCGTGAATCGTGTGCATCTTTCAAAAGGTTAATATACGAGTAACAAAGTCGGATATGCAATTTTGGACAGTTTATGCTATAAGATTTTGGACAGTTTTGGAGAGTTTACAGGAAGGGTAGGTCCTTTTGGACAGTTTAAGGAAGGAGGCCAAATATTTTGGAAAGAACACAAGTTATGTCCACGGCTTGAAGGCACACTATCTGAATTCCCCTTGTTTTACAGGCTGACAAATCGGGGGCTGTTTGCAAGAACTGGATGTTGTGAGTGTCTTATAAGAAATATCCATTTTTCCCATTATAGTGAAGATGAGGAGGGACAGAGGCTGCAATCTATAATTCTTCGACAGACGTGGTTTCGTCTTTGTTGCAGTAGGTTATGTAAAATGAGCCTAGTGGAGAAATATGGGCATATGTCTCAGTATTCCCTCACCATTAATGGCTTTCATAAGAAATTGGATTTCAATTTCCATCATATAGCGTAGGAAGGAAGCTTCTGAATGATGTTCCTGCATTACCGTATAAGCTTCTATGACAACTTTTAGCACGGTACGAGGAAAATTAAACAGTGTTGGCTGAAAGCTAATATTTTCAAAATAATTGGTGGTTGGATGTTTCTGAAAAACCAGAAACTGATCAGCTAACTAGTGTCTTCGAGCACTTTTAGGGGAAGAGGTTTATGTAATTAGCATTGTTCCCAAAGTTACATTTTTCTTATCGTGGTATGATTTTTCTTTGAGTTCAGCAATTTAATCAAGAAGGAAGCTGTTGAACTTCAAAATGACCAAGCTTCTTGCTGCAAGAGAGGATACTTACTCCTTGTCATCTAATAAATGTTGCTCCGTTGTTCTTGTCGTCCAACTGTGCATTTATAAAATGTAGACTGGGATTTGTAAGTTTGCACATTGAAGGAATAATGTTGCCCCGATCAAAAACTGTAGTTTTATAACTCGGCATCTGGGCTATGAGAAGAAGGTGTACATTTTGGTTTCGAAGGTGGAGCTGCGGATAAGAGTCTGCGTGCACCTTGGGCATATGACGAGTAGCGAAGGCCCTTCTAAATCTGTTCCCTGCAGGTGTCGGCATCGCCATGAAGCGGATGCGGAGGCCTTTGTTTCATATTTGCTGTGTTTGGTGGTTCTTCAAACAGGTGAGTGCCTCCTTCTTCCTCTCTTGAAAGCAGCAAGAAAGGGGAGGGGTGCAGGAGCCCATGCCCCCATCCCGGCTGTTGCTGCGATGCATGCCGTATCTGCTAGTGCACAGACGCATCCCATCCGGCCTGCCATGCCTGGCACATCTAGCTTTGGACAGAGCCAAGAGCCTCCTGCCATGCCCAATTCCTCCATAAGTTGGGGGGCAATTGACTGTCACATTAGGCCTTTTAGGCCAGGACGTGTCCTCTTAGTTTCTATGAAGCCTTATCATCCTTTTGTGACGTAAAGTTAACCTAGGGTTCATTCTGTCCATTTTACCCCTTATTCTGCTATGATTTTCTTTTCCAGAAATGTAGTTACTTGGTTGCAATTCCGTTTTTTACTTGCATTTCTTCTTTTTACTTAGTTACAATTCTGAAAATTTCCAACAGTAAATTTCGAGACTCAAAATTTCTTCCATTCATTTAAGAAGCATGTCCTGTATACAATTCAAAATATGATGATACTTCAAGTATCAATTCAAAAAACACATTACAGTTCAAAATGTGATACTTCCAAGTATCAATTCCAGCAAACACAGAAAAAAATCAAAGAGAACTTCCAGCAGAATGTATACTTCAAGGAGAACTAGCAGCGCCAAAACCAAAAGCTTTTGAGCCAAAACCCTTCATCATCTCGGTCATGATTTCCCTAGACATGAATGGCATAACAATGCTGCAATTCTGAAAATAACCACCAGAAATATTGCCAATATGAAGATTGATATTTTGAAAACCTGCACGCTTCACATCTGGAGACGATTCTGTCAACACATCTATGTCTTTGTTTAACTGTATATCATCATCCCTCAAATCCTCAGCAGGAAACTTTAGATTCAGATCAAAACTAGGAACAGTGGCAACAGACTGAATATTTCCAACAGTGCTAGGCTCCACAGAATCCATTTGACAATTCGCAACATCCATAGCATCATTATGCACAAGAGAACTACCTGGACATGCACTAGAACTACCTGCAACTTGCATTCCTCGATCCATATCATCAATCTTCTGAAGTTCCTGCTTGTATACATCTTCAAACATTCTCCTCTTTCCTTTCTCATCGAAAGGCTGTGAAACACATGACATAGCACACTTCGTCTGCAAATCTAAGGTCTTGTCATACCTGTAATATATTATAACATTAAACCAAATTAAATAAGCAAAAGAAAAAGCAAAGAAGAAAGTAACACACTGAATATGCTTCACCAGATTGGCGCTTGATCACCCTCATACCAATATTAGTAGGAACATGTGCCCTCATCATTACGAAACCACGGTACATCTACGGTTGTTCTTTGAACCCGACCCTCAACACCAACAGTCAACAACATATACTTGACCCAACCAGCCAATTTTCTAGCAGACACCCTATTTTTGAATTATACCAGATTGGTCCCCTATGATTAACGATTGCTTGCATAAAACAATGTGAAATTCCTTGATCCCATCGGTATTAGGCTTAGGCACAGGCAAATGCTTCTGCAATTGTCTAAATGTCAGAACTACATCATTCTCATAGCACCGGCAAGGTCTTCGAAACTGTTCCTCCTGATAATGATTCATATCAGTATCATTATTCTTTGAAAGTCTCTCACTATATTCAAGATATTCTTGTCCATTTTCATCTCCAATAGAAATCGGTCATAAGCAAGCGATGCACCTCACCTTGACCTCGAATAGCAAATCGAGCCACACAATAGTAAAGAAATCTCTTCTGCAAACCTTTAGGATGACAGATTGAATGATCTACATCAGCAAGAAGGAGCTGCTCACTACCATAAGGTATTTCTTCCACTTTCTTCCTCTTCTTACACACACCTGGAGTGTTCCTGGACCTTCTCATCGATGCCACACAAGCAAGCCTTGCCCTCTCAAATATTGGAGAGTCTTTGATAGAGAATTTTACCTCAGAAATTCCAGTATTGGCAATTCTAATCTCTTGATTTCTTCGAATTATTGCACCAAATTTTCGAAACATATCATGAAGCCTGCAAGAAACAAAGGTAAATTAATAACAAAATTTAATAGATATAAAACAAGCAAGAAACAATTTCCAAATTAAGTTACTCACGATTCTGGAGGATAGAATGATCCTTTCTTGTCTTTCTTCACCACTTGCATCATAAATTTCTCTAATAAGGAAGCAAATAAGGAAAGATCCATATCCTCAATAGATTTCTCCAAAGAATAGCCATAAGTCTGCCTCCAAAGATCAAATCTGTTCCTAGCCCAAGCAATCTTAGCAGCAGATCTACTAATACCTCCAGCATCTACCTCTTGCTGTAATTTCTCATCTAACTCCACAAATGGAAGCCTACTACCACTAGGATCTGCAACAGGAACAACCACAGGTTCAGCACTGGCCTCTGTCAAATACTTAGCAATTGCTTCTTCTCCAAATTCAGAAAGTAAAGCCTTCTCAAAATCAGCAACAGTTTCATTGGCCTCATCCGAAATAGTCAGACTAGCAAGCTTCTCTGTCTGCACCTCCCTTTCAACAATGGTATTTGTGATATCCCTAAGAATAGGCTCCTCAAGATCATCCATCACACAAATCTACAAAAGAAAATCCAAATTAGTAACAAGAAGCGAAAAATAAAAGAAGAATAACAAAAAACAACAAAGATACTTGCCTTTTTTACAGCCTTTTTTACAGAATCCTTGAACAAACCGCCCGGATCATACAAAAAGCTAGAATCCAAGTCTGAAACTCGTCCTAGACTATAAATCAGAACTTGAAACAAACTAAGAAGCACAAAACTTCGACAAGAGAACCTGCATGCAAGAATTTCTTGCAAAAAGGCCATCCTAGTTCTCTTTAGAGTCGTCCTACATCCTCCAGCACGCAAGAAATAGCAAGAAATAGCCATGCAAGTAAGAACACAGACAAAGCAGACCAAAGGCACCAAGAAATTTCTTCAAAACCTTCAAAAGTTTCGCCTAACGAACGCTCAGAGCAAGATCACGCCACCGGAAGGAAAAAGACAAAGAAAATACACGAAACCAGACCAAGAAGCTTCACAACTTCGTCAAAAGCTTCCAAAAACTCGCCTACTCAACTCTCAAACCTAGATGGCGCCACCGGAATGAAGCTCAGCGATGGCGCCACCGCAAACACGGTGATCGCCTAAAGAAACGATGGCGATGGCGCAGGAAGAAAGGAAAAAAAAAATGACAGAATGAAACCCTAGGTTAACTTCACGTTACACTAATTGCTTTTTTGTCGACATTCCGGCGTGTCAACGCCGCCTCATGCTTAACGGCGTCGGCCGGCGTTCCGCTTCCAGGAATGTCGACAAAAAGCAATTCCTCGTGATCTGAAGATGCATAACAGGTGCTCCTCTGCAGACCACTTCTTGAATAGTGCAACAACCATTAAAATTTCAATGCCTCTTGTAGTGGGATTAATCTGCAATATTGTGGCATATGGCATACTGAAAAGCATTAATTTGAAACATTATTTATTACGGTTTATCACATAGTTATGCAGACAAAAACCAAAATTCATTTCCCTGCTACTATCATCTTCTAGGAAGAACTTTCAATCTTGCTGGGAAAATTGCAGAGCTCCTACATATCTAGATAATGACGGCCAAAGCCAAAGCGCACTTTCCAAAAGCGACCGCCGTACCCTGAGTAACAAAATCCTTTCTCCTTCCGACCTATTTTCAATTCAAAGTAGGACTACAAATGGCGACTCTAGACACTTTACTTTGCAAGCTCGATAAATCGGTTGGAATGGGTCTAGGCTCCCCGCAACAGACCCTACAAAATGAGTGGAAGTTCACGAATGGCAAGCCGCCATAGCTCACAAATCCGCCAAGATAATGCTTCGCGAAATCCTTTAAATATGATTGGGAAGAACCTCCAACAGCTTTCTTTGGATATATGCCATTAAAAAAATAGGGTGTCCGGATCAATCATCTTCCTTCACAAAGAACGTGAGCGAGGAAAAGAAATACCAAAATCGAATAGGTTAAGCTCTCGAGCAAGGTAAATCTGTTAGATCTCAAAATCGAGAACATTTTCGCCCCCTCGGTCTTGCCGGGAGCTGCCATAGCTGCAAACATACCCTAAAAATAAGCTAAGAGAAATCCCTACGAAATGACAATGGAATGCCGAATAGGCTTGCCATGGCCACCATGGTCGAGTCTGTGGTATAGAGATGCGATAGTTGAAGATGGCTCCGCCCGGCTCCTCCCTAACCCTAGGATGCCTTCAAAAAAACCGCAGAGCATGATTAGATCAAATCGGGCTCTTATCCATTCAAAGCAAAATACCTTTGGCCACCATGCATTTGGAGTGTGGTATAGAGATGCGATAGCTGAAGATGGCTCGCCCGCCCTCCTCCCTAACCCTAGGATGCCTTCGCAAAAACCGCAAAGATGATTAGATCAAATCGGGCTCTTATCCATTCAAAGCAAAATACCTTAGGGCATCGGCTTTATAAAAAGAAAGAGCTAGATGGTGATGCAAAGATCGCCCCCCTAAGCATGAGGGCCCGCTTCAAGAATGCAACCACGAATGCGGCTATTTGGAACTAAGATAATGAAAGAAATGGTTGGAGCCTTTGGTTTTAAGTACGCCCGATTTGGGTTGGCCTCCCATGGAAACCCTTCCGGCTTTCCATGGGGTTTCCATGGAAACCCTTCCGGTTTTATTGAAAACCGGAAGGACCCTTCCGGAAACCCTTCCGGGTTTTATTGAAAACCGGAAGGGTTTCCATGGAAACCCTTCCGGGTTTTATTGAAAACCGGAAGGGGAAGGGTTTCCATGGAAACCCCGGAAGGGTTTCCATGGAAACCCCTTCCGTTTTCAATAAAACCCGGAAGGGGAAGGGTTTCCATGGAAACCCTTCCGGTTTTCCAGAATTTGAAAACCCGAAAGGGTTTCCATGGAAATTCGGAAGGGTTTCCATGGAAAGCCGGAAGGGTTTCCATATTGGAAAATCCGGAAGGGTTTCCATATTGGAAAATCCGGAAGGGTTTCCATGGAAATCCGGAAGGGTTTCCACAAAATTATTTTTTTTCAAAATATTTACACACGTGAGCCTTTATGGCTCACGCCTTTCCACATGGACGCCGACATTAAGGCGCACGTCCATCGAGCGCACGTCACTCAAAATTCAAATTTTGAGTGGAAACCCTTCCCGATTTCCTTGCATGATGGAAATTGGGAAGGGTTTCCACAGGAGGAGGAAAATAGGAAGGGTTTCCACAGGAGGAGGAAAACAGGTTAGGTTTCTACATGAGGAGGAAAATAGGTTAGGTTTCCACATGAAGTTAGAAACTCCATGGGGTAAGATTAATTAAGAATTGAGACCAGCTTTAATCTCAAAAATTCTGGCACGTGGTAACACCCAACGTAACATGGAACTTCTTGTAAGGTACAAATTATGGGAAGTCCTGGTTTTAGATCATGGTTCTTTCGGTCAAATTATTTTGTTATCAAAGCTTAAAATTGAATTGAATTGAAGGCGTGCAAACATATTGAAGTTTTAGAATCTCGTGTATTAAACTGCCATGCATGTACAATGTTTGACCAAGTTGCACTCTATTATGTTGCATCATGGCACTATGCTCTACATAATCTCTATTGCATAACCAGGACATGCAAGAGACATTCTTCCGTCGTACATGCAAGAGACCAAAAGAAAAAAAGAAACAAACTTAAGTAAATGATAAATGTAACATGAAAGAACAAACTTAAGTCACAAAGCATCGATCACAAAGACATGATCACGATAGCCAGCTAAAAATTCATAGTGGTTTTGCATATGTGCCCTTAATGATGCACTAGTGTGGATTCATTTCTTTTGTCCCAGTGCAACTGCTACTGTACCTTAAATTAATCACATAATTCTTGGCAACAATTTTATCAAAGGCTTGCTGGCATCTGTTGTGCTTACAAATTCCAAAAATAAACATTATTGATGGTCTCTATGATGTTTTTCTTCTTTTATTCTTTTCCACAATGATTCTCACCATGCAAAAGAATAAAAAAAAAGCAAAAACTTGCCTTCCAAAAGCATGTATTTGTGGTCCCTTCAAGCTGTCTGGCAAGCCAGATATTGAATAAATCCATGAGCATCATGAGATGAACTATAAATAATGGCCATTGAACAACCATAATTACCTCATAGAATGGTACAAAATGGATCCATACAGATGTCTCTACCTTGTTTAGGCAGCTCTATGTAAGGATGAATTTGTTTTGAAAGTCAAAATCTCACCTGTATTGCACATATTTTGCAGGCTGCCTGGAAAGGATTGCAGAACTATGCAAAAACACTGACCCTTATATATGCCAATCAGGTAGCAAATAATAATATGCCCTTGTCTATCTGCATTGTATTTCAATCTGGTGCATTTATGTGGACAAGGATCTTTAGCAGCACAATGTTTCACAGTTCTCTACCTGGTATATCAATGGTCTGTGTTAGTAGAACTAATGCTGGAGATACTCTTCCAATGGTCAGTATATTGAAGTTTGTTTTCCATCTTTCTATCCACTGTTATAGTGCAAATTTAAAAACCAATGTAGATAACTGAAGGCCATGGAACATTGAAGGATGTAATCCAATAAATTTTAAATTGGAAGCATTTTGATCACCAGTCTGCTCATAGGCTCATGGTATTCCAAGAAATTTATGTTGTGCATCTGCAAGTGAATCACAACTCTGGTCCTAAGCCCATCAACACTAGCTTCTACACATAGTCCATCAACACCATATTACCAAACTTGCATTAACAATGAATCACTTGAATAATAGAACTGTTATGTCAATATTCCTGCAGCTTATCTAAATTCATGTCACATGTTAAAAGGAAGCTCATCATTCTCAACTACTTTAAATGGCCTTAGTTCCAGTGCAATGCCACGTGCAAGTTCCACATCTGGCAATAAGCAATGTGCAAATTCCAAACGTATTAAAATTAAAAATAAGAATGCTATCAGATAAAAATAAGAAGACACCAAAGAACCAAGTGACATACACACCCAACGTTTTATATCAAACGGTGTGTTGGTCAAGCGGCCAGTCCACAATTTTGTCCTAAGAGCTTTCAATACAGCAGGATTTTGTCTCAAGCCATGAGCAAACCAGCCAACATCTGTCCCAGTGGTACGTGCATTACAAAGTGGTACCTACATTTATATAGCAAAAAACAACTTCCATGGGAGCAACAGAAACACATACCTTGTATTAAGTATCTCAAGATGCATTTTGTATAGCTGATTGAAACATGCAAACAGGAATTTGTCCTCTGGCATTTCATAATCAGAATGTTTTAGCAAATTTGCCACATCAAGAACATGACGGTTCTCTGCCATAACCATCATCATCACTGAACTTCAAGCAACAAATCCAATCAAAGAAAGAAATTTCCCAACCTCCCCATGGTGATGGTACTGCAAAAATCATCTGATTTATCGCTCTTCTATGATTATAATGCCCCATTTCGATTTCTGCAGCTGCAATCCATATGGTTTCTCTGCTATCAGAGAATAAGAAATCGATGAAAGAAACTTCTGCAGTTGCGGGAGTTGCAAAGACATCAATAAAAAACTCTTACAGTTCTCTGAGGAATTGATATGCAAAACCAGAAGAACCTCACCATGGCTATAAACAATCAGTTGCGCTCGCATAAGAAAATGCATAAGGGGCTAAATCATATCTCTGTCAGCGCCATGCCATCGAGACCTAAAAAAAAAACCAAAAGCAGATAACCGTCAAAAGTAGACGAATGAATCAGAAAAGGGGGCATCATAGTCCATCAGAAAATCCAGAAAACTAAGAGAAACATCAATTATTTACCTGTTTGAGAATGAGAAACCCGTCTGATTCAAAGAAACACATGTGGATTGCATGCTTGGAGCGGAATCGTAGGAGAACGCGGGATGAATAGCCATGAACAGAAAATTCTCTTGGTAAAATGAAACAGCCGCACCAATTGAATGCTAGTATTGATTAGTGGTGGATCTCGACCACCCAAAAACTTTATTTCAAGCGGAAACCCTTCCGGACTTCAAGAATAGGAAACTGCTATAGAGTTTTGCTTAGAAATGAACCTATGAACTTATCTTCTTTAGTTCTTTTTAATTTTAATCTCCTCCTTTCTATGGTTCAAGTCACGAAGCACTATTCATATGGGCGAAACACTATTCATTTGGTATGGGCGAAACACTATTCATTTGGCATAAGTTAAACCAGCTTAGGCGATCACAACACTAGCCGGAACCTGTATTCTCATTCACATTAACGCCAATCGAGGTCGGTTCTACCACCATAGGTTCATGCCAAGGTTTCTAATTTCGGCATAATTATCTGTCAATCATCTACTTGTAGACCCTAAAATACTTAATGGGTCTAACTCATATTTACATGATGTAAATCCTGTTAGTTATAGTTACACACAAATATATCATGAATCTCATCATTCCCCTTTCAGGATATATTCGGTGCAACTTAACAACTTCTTTAACCTGTTAAACCTGTATTCTGATAGAGCTTTGGTTAAAATGTCTGCAAGCTGAACATCAGTATTAACATAGCTGACCTGTAACTGTTTTCTCTCTACAGCATCTCTGATGAAGTGCATTTGAATTTCGATGTGTTTACATCTTTCATGCATGACAGGATTTTTGCACATAGCAATACAACTTGCATTATCAGAAAATATTGTTGGAGTTCTTACCTGATGTATCTCTAGCTCTTCCAGCAACCTTGTACACCAGATTACTTCTTTAGCAGCTAACGCAGTGGCTGCATATTCAGCCTCAGCAGTAGACAATGCCACGGATGTTTGTTTTTTACATTTCCAGGAGATAGGAGCTCCTCCCAGTAAAAGTACAAAACCAGATGTTGATTTCCTTTGATCAACATCTCCTGCCCAGTCTGAGTCACAATATGTTTGTAGTTGTAGATTACTTGAAGAGTACATTATTCCCGTATCCATGGTGCCTTTCAAATATCTTACAACTCTTTTTGCTGCTATCCAATGCGTTTTGCCTGGACAACTATTGTACCTGCTAAGGATATTTACTGCAAAGCTTATGTCTGGCCTGCTACAATTAGCCAGATAATATAGACAGCCAATCAACTCTTTATATGGTATCTTTTCCATCTCTCTAATCTCTGTTTCAGATTGTGGTGAGTCTGCATATGATAATTTCTGACCAGTGAGCATTGGAGTTTTAACATGATTACAAGATATCATATTGAATCTTTGTAATATTGCTTCAATGTACTTCCTTTGGGTGAGAGCAAGTTTACCGTCCTTCCTGTTTCTTTTAACTTCAACTCCTAAAAATTTCTTTAGCTGTCCGAGGTCTGTCATTTTGAACCTCTTCTTTAAGATTTGTTTGCAGTGATCTAAGATGTCCACATTTGTGGAAACCATAATACAATCATCTACATAAAGAGCAATTATGCAGTAACTGTTTCCATGTTTCATCATGTACAAGTTTCCGTCATTCTTAAGTTTTACAAAGCCCTGCTCCTTTAAGAATGAATCCATGCAAATATACCACTGCCTTGGAGATTGCTTCAAGCCATAAACTGCCCTTTTTAATTTCCAAACTTTATTTTCTCCATGCTCAAAGCCTGGGGCTTGCTTCATGTAAATCTCCTCATCAATTTTTGCATTCAAAAATGCAGTGCTCACATCCATGTGGTGTATCTCCAAGTCTTTTGCATTTGCTAAAGCCAATAAAACTCGAATGCTTGTCATTTTTACTATGGGAGAAAAGGTCTCTTCATAGTCTAAGCCTTTCTTTTGGGAAAATCCCTGCGCCACAAGTCTTGCTTTATATTTTGGACTAACACCATCAGCTGCTAATTTGATCTTATATATCCATTTATTACCGACAATATTTTTATTGCTTGGTAGATCTACTACATCAAATGTTTCCGTTCTTCTGAATGCACTCATTTCTTCTTGCATGGCTAGCATCCATTTATCTGAATCTTTAGCATTTAAGGCTTCTTGAAAAGAACTAGGAACATTAACTTCCATTGCCATTAATGCTTCACCATCATGAATGTCAGCTTCACCATCATGAATGTCAGAAAATTCATTACTCGTACCTTGTATTCTTAGGCTTTTTCCATGAGCAGTTCTTCCAAGTGTGGCTTCTTCCTTTTGCAAAAACTTGGCAGCTTCTTCTTTGAGAATCTGAGCTTGAGTACGTTTGCTGGCTCTTGTTGGTTTCAGACCTTCTTGTACATGTTCTGCAGCTGTCATATTCTCTACATTTGGTAATTGATGAGATGAACTACTTTCTGTCATAGGCTGAAAATCAGTATCTTCTTCATCTATAATGTTTTGCACTACTTGATTTTGAACTGTTTTTCTCTGTCCCTTATTTTCTGCAACAATACTTTCATTATCAGTTATTAACTCCTTTACCTCTTTCTCAGTGCTCTTGTCTGCAGAAATAATGTAAGGTTTGACTTTATACAACACATTTTCATCAAACACGACGTCTCTATTTACAATAACTCTTCTTTTCTGTGGATCATATAATCTATAGGCCTTTGAGAATTCATCATAACCTACTAGATAGGTAATCCACGCTCTGTTGTCAAGCTTCTTTCTCAATTCTGCTGGAATGTGAGCATATGCTAAGCACCCATACACTCTTAGTTTGTCAAAATTTGGTTTCTTACCAGACCATAGTGTCAAAGGCGCTTTCCCATTTGTACTAATCGATGGTAATTGATTTTGCACAAGGATGGCGGTTCTGGCAGCCTCCTCCCATAAATAATTAGGTAAGCCAGTGTGCTTAAGCATCGCCCTTACTGCATTTAGAATTGTTCTATTTTTCCTCTCTGCAACACCGTTCTGCTGCGGTGTATGACTGACAGTTAATTGTCTTTTAATTCCCCTTTCTATACAGAAGGCTTTAAATTTTCCAGAAAGATATTCCCCTCCTCTGTCTGAACGTATACATTTGAGCCTCTTGCCCGTCTCATTCTCAACTTCTGCCACAAAATTCCTGAAAGCTTCAAATGCTTTATCTTTAGTTCTCAGAAAATATGTCTTTGTTCTTCTGCTGAAGTCATCGATAAATGTAACAAAGTATCTTGTTCCAGACAAACTAGTAACATTTATTGGTCCACATATATCAGTGTGTACCAACTCTAACTGTTCCGTAGCCCTCTTACGAGACTTCAAGAATGGAAGTCTGGTATGCTTTCCAAGCATGCATCCAAGGCATGGCCTGAATTTGAATTTGTTTTGTCGGTCGGCACTTATCCACTTATTTTTAACCATTGTTTCAACATTTTTAAAACTTGTATGACATAATCTCTCATGCCACACTCTCATAGACACATATGTAGCAACATTCATGGAAGGAATATGATCCACATTTATGCCGAATAAATTTCCAATTCTTTTTCCAATAAACCTGATTTCATTATTAAAAAAAACTTTACAATCAAGTTTCTCAAAGACAACTTTATAACCGAGATCAACGAGTTGTGCTATAGATATCAAGTTTCTGACTAGGCTAGGAACACATAATACATGTTTCAAATCTACTTTTCTACCATTAAGATCAAACAGCTCCAAGATGCCCGCTTTCTCAATTTTCTGAAGACCCCCATCACCAAGCTGAATATGTCCAGTCTTCTCTTTCGATTCTTTAAGTATTTTGGCTGAAGATGTTACACATCTTTCAGCTCCACTATTTAGAATAAAGAAATTATCATCAATTTCTTTATAGCCATTATAAGCATTCTCAACAGACAACGTGTTAGAATGTATTACCTCTGCTTGCTCATCGAGCTCTTCACTGAGTTCTTCTGCTACATTCACTGCTGGAGTTCTTCCAGCTCCTCTTCCTCTTGCTGCACGTGCACCACGTTGACCAGCACCTCTTCCTCTTGCCCTAAAACCCTGCTTAGGACTTGAACACCTCGTAGCATAATGGCCTCTGCCTCCACAATTATAGCATTCAATTTCTTTCACCTTTGGGCAATTTACCTTTAGGTGACCATACATGTTGCAATTAAAGCATGGTCCTATTCCAGATGATGGATCACCACTATCTCTGGAACTGCCTTCACCTCTAGTTCTGCCTCCACCTCTTTTAACCTTTCCAGTGTACAAAACCTCAGACTTTTTATCTTCTTCTTTAAGAGCTAAATCCTTCTGTTCGAATTCAGTTCTTATTTTCTCTTCAGCCTCATCTCTGTTTTTAGCTATGTTTCTGATCTTGGTTCCTAACATTCCATGTTCTTCTACTGCTCTAGCTATAGCCAGCACTTGAAATTGATCAGTTATGATGTTTCCAGTGCCTTCTAAATCAGCAATGATATTATCAAATTGCTGAAAGAACTCCGGAATTTTTCCTTTATCATGTATTTTTAGCTGTCTCAATTCCTTTTCTAATACATCAATTTGTGACGATGTTTTAGATTCAAAGTGATTCAGCAAATAGGTCCACATTTCCTTTGGACTCTTATTTCTCAACCTGAGCAAAATAGAAGAGCCTACCTTTGCAGTGATAATACCTTTTGCTTGCTGAATTTTGACAGCTTCATCAACTTGAGAGCCTGAACTTGCAGCTGCAGCAGTTGTAGTTTCTGAATCATTCCCTCCAGATGTAGAACTTGCAGTGGTTGCAATAGTATTGCCTGTTAAGATTGGACCATCTGTAACTAAGTACCACAAACCTTCTGTTTCCAAAACGTGTTTAATTTTCTCTTTCCACACTTGGAAACCAGGACCTCCAGAGAATACTTCAATGTTTGCCAATAGACTAGCTCCCATTCGTGATGCCATCTTGATTGATTGGGGCTCTGATACCACTGCTATAGAGTTTTGCTTAGAAATGAACCTATGAACTTATCTTCTTTAGTTCTTTTTAATTTTAATCTCCTCCTTTCTATGGTTCAAGTCACGAAGCACTATTCATATGGGCGAAACACTATTCATTTGGTATGGGCGAAACACTATTCATTTGGCATAAGTTAAACCAGCTTAGGCGATCACAACACTAGCCGGAACCTGTATTCTCATTCACATTAACGCCAATCGAGGTCGGTTCTACCACCATAGGTTCATGCCAAGGTTTCTAATTTCGGCATAATTATCTGTCAATCATCTACTTGTAGACCCTAAAATACTTAATGGGTCTAACTCATATTTACATGATGTAAATCCTGTTAGTTATAGTTACACACAAATATATCATGAATCTCATCAGAAACCCTTCCGGGTTTTGTGAAAATCCGGAAGGGTTTCCATATTTCTAGGTTTTCCAACCCAAATCAGGTGGAGATAGTGTGAGCGTAGTTAAAGTTGCATATCTTATCTTTATCTTACTACATATAAAATTACTTGCTCATCTTTCCGGTTCCAAAAATAAACAAAAAAATTCCAAACTAGTCAAAAGCACGTTTGATTACTTTGCATAGCTAATTGTAGGATATGGTGTTGGGTGGTGTCTTATAAAATAAAATCGAATACGATTATACAATGCAGTTCGAGCTTCCAAGCATATCCACATATTGAGGAGCTATGCATTTTGAAGAGAATGCTTCAAGCCGATAGAATAGACTTAATTCAGATTTACAGAGAATCCTTTTGCATGGACGGAGGAAAGTAACATGGCCCGGACAAAACAAATGGGTAAAAGCCTTTTGCAAAAAAAGCTACAAGCCATAGATCCAACAAATAAAGTAAATGATAAGAATCCCCTCTTTATTCTACTTAGGAATATTAGCACCTCGTTTGTTCTAGTGTTTACAGTATTTGGTCTAGTTATAAAGTGCCAAGCACTGTCTTGGTTCTTTGCAATTTATATATGATCATTTTGTTTTTGGCATTATTTTCATATTCCTCATGCATGTGCATGTCCGTGTGTTTGTTCTTCTACAAGATTTACTATTTTTTTGCTTCTATAGTATCGTTATCATTTTTCACAACATTAACCATTGAATTCGATCAGCCATTTGAAGGACAAATAGATTGCCTTTACCACCACGAGAAATGCTACAAACAAAGACATCCAAGTGTTACATTTTAAAGCCTCTTAGAATGAAAATTATAGGATCTAAATAATTCGATGCCTAAGCACATTAGAGAGAGACGAAACTCTTATTCAACTAAATAATAATGTCCAAAAATAAAAGATTCCGCATTTGAGAGAGATGTGAAATTCAGTCAGTCGAAATGATCAAGTCGTTACTAAAAACTAGGGATCTTAAGTATAAACTAACTCATTTATTTATTAAGTAAATTGTCTACTGAGCATTCAGGAAAGCAATAGAAAAAAATTCCTCTTATCTTCCTTGTTAAAGGCATGCGGCTTCTTGTTTCATCCATGTGCATGTGATTTTTAAATGATTTCATCCACGTTTGCTCTTTGTTCCATTTTTATGAATATATAGACGTTAACCATTATCTTGCTTGATCCCAAACCCAGGCAACAAAAGCCGGCTTTGTTTTCCCAAAAAAGCTTCAAAAGCGGTAGCTGAGCTTGATGTTTGCCATAGCCGATCAACGCCACAACATATTCTACAAGTATCTCGACTTTGTGCCTTCTTTTAAGCTGCAAGAGCTTGTCTCTGACAACTTGCTTGAGATCTTCGGCCCCAGCACCATCAACATCGAAGGAAAAGTCTCCATTCCGGCATTTGAAAACTTGAGTCGGGAATGCGGGCAAGCATTCTCCCCAATGCCGGCATAACTTTCTAAGCACCCATGAACACCTGGAATTTCCAGGAATTTTCTTGAGCATAGATCAAATCCGACGATTGTAAGCCTCTATATCTGGACAAAAATCCTATCTCTCTGCAACGTGGATGGCCTCACATTGCTTCAAAGTGAGCAATGTGACCAGGAAAAAAAGAAATGAAAAATGTTATCGTATGCTACATCACTAATAATGGGGTCTATGTGCAAATAATCTTCGCTTAGGATTACCTTATGACAACATGAAATCCCTTGCAAGGGTTAGTTTGACATTGACTTCTGCTGTACATGTGCAGATGAAGGCAATGAAGGATCTTGGTCTGAATGTAATTGACCATATTTGCACTGAGTGTAACAAGGAATGAAATTTTTGTTATCAGGGATACAGGATGCGAAGTGGAAGACCCAGAAGTGCCACCCGGTATAAACAGTGAACGCAACACTCATTTCATATCTGTACTCTTGTTATGCAGCAGAAACCTACTCTTACTCCTAATAATTGCCCGAAGGATACTCTTTCACGTCACAGGAGTCGAGCGAGCAGTTAGCTATGGGAGAAGCATTTGGAATCAAACCTCCACCATCGAAGGTCAGAGATGCATGTAATATGCAGGAGACATTTATAAAAACAGTGCTCTTACTTTCATATGGTATATTTGCCCAACATTGACATAAGTGCAGGTCAGTTGCTAATATCATGAATGCAAATCTGTTCTTTAAGAAAAATAAACTAGTCATTGAATTCAAGGCCAGCCAAAGAATCAGTTTAAAGCATTTTCTGTGAGTTTCAACTGAGACATAAGAAATTGTGCATGAAGCTCTCTGTACATGATGTAAGCTGCTTCTGATATATGATGATCTGCTTACAGTTTGCTGACCATCCAAACAGCAGATAAGCCAGGCTTATTGCTGGAGATTATACAAATTATTACGGACATTAGCGTGCATGTTGAATCAGCATGGATTGATACAGAAGTAATGTCTTGTCTATACCACATTTAAGCGGTTGTACTTTTGATGCCTCATTGTGATGAAGTCACTGCTATCTTGCAGGGTTTATTGGCCAAGGATAAGTTCCATGTGAGCTATGGTGGAGCTGCTCTCAGCAAGTCCATGGCAAAGGTATATGCTTCAAATTATATAATGCTCGCTGCTAATAACTAACGATTCCTTCAATAAAATATCATATCAGGTATTGACAAATTGTCTCCGATATCATTTAAGGAGACCCGAAAGTGAAGATGAAAGCTATTAAGTGGTCTCATTTGTTTGTATCCTTGATTTCACTTTATGGAAGCACCAACATAGCATAGCCAGTCTACAAAGGTGCATAAAATTTCTAATATGTAAATATTATCTCATAAAGATCCTATTGTTTCTTATGGGTTCAGAATGGAATGGAAAATCTTCAATTCTAGCATCTGATGCAATGTTACAATATTAGCGACATGTTTCAAAGCGAAGAATTGCCACATTGTCACGGTCCCATTTCAGTAGTGTATGATAATACCCTGATTGTGGAGCACTAAGCCAGTTAGAAGCTCTTTCTTCTTTATGCTTGATATTCACAATATAGCTTTTATGGTGGTCATCATGTTAATCCTTAATTTCAAAACCTCTTAAGTAAAGGAAACTGAAACCTATTGGTAAAAGAATTGATACGCTCCAGTGATGTAAGAGTACTCAATCCCAGCAATGAAGGCAATCTGCGTACCATCAGAGTAATTTCATCCCTGCAAATATTTTACAACTGTTTATATAAAAAACGAAGTCGTTACATTTGAATTCACCAGACAATAGATCATTGAAGCATTGAAATACAAACAAGGCTTTTAGTGTATTAGCCATTGGCATGTAAAAGCAGCCAGGTTCTTGGAACAACAGGAAAACAGACATACCTAGTGTATCCCAATTGCGCAAGATATTGTATGGTCGGCATTAAATTTTTCTCAACACTAAGAGTGAGCAAATGCCCTGCCATTTCTTACCAGTTGCTTAAAGAACGACTGCATTTACTGAATCTATGTCTTAAGGAAAGACTGCATGTACTACATATCTGCTATGTACTACATTCCAGCATGCCCTGAAGCTTGTGCTCTGCCATATCTAAACATGACAGACCTCTGCTCTGCCATAACCAGATCTTCTCCTGCTTTGTTTATCCAAAAACTTCCCTGCTTCTCCTGCCGAATCCGTTAACCCCTTTTGTTATGAGAGGGATATGTAATCCCTAAATGGCAACCAACAACCAAAACGTTGAGAAGTGATCTTGGACCTCTCAATCCACATGGAACTGTAAAGAAAAGATGGGCTGAAGGAGAAGACAGGCCCTAGTTTTGGCAATGGATCGCGCAAAAGGAGCGATAGCATCTCCGGCAGTGCGAAA
Organism: Isoetes taiwanensis; assembly: GCA_021234155.1. Classification (NCBI taxonomy): domain Eukaryota; kingdom Viridiplantae; phylum Streptophyta; class Lycopodiopsida; order Isoetales; family Isoetaceae; genus Isoetes; species Isoetes taiwanensis. Next base: position 7,207,336 of record JAJEKV010000002.1, read on the forward strand.
GAAGCAGGCTACAAACTCTACCAGAGAATCCCAAAAATCCACATCCAAAAACACACGTCCACATCAAAGAAAACCATAGCCGGAAATATGAAGGGGGACGCATCGCCAAAGCGAAGAACAACCGTTTTGAATTTCCTTGAATTCCCATGGCCGTCGATGAAATCAAACGACGGAAACAACATCCACCTGCATAAAAATCCCACCTGGTAGCAACGTGGACACTCTGAAATTGCTTCAAAGTGTCCACTTGCGTTAAAAATCCCACCTTGTAGCAATGTGGACACTCTGAAATTGCTTCAAAGTGTCCACTTGCGTTTGTGCAAACGTGCTAAAAAATTCCAAAATGTCCAGATTTGGAACCGGAAATTGATTTCCGGGACGAAGCCATACCTTGAATATGCGGTACAGCCGCTCTGCTTCATCTGCCAAACCGAGACGCTCCATCTTCAGGCTCCATCCAAAAGAAGGTGTCAACCCGCACCTAAAAGCTTCGTATCAAGCCCTATCCAGGATAAAAGCTTCGTACTAAGCCCTATTCAAGACAAATTGCTTGAAGAAATCGAGGCCTACTGAGGCCCCCCCCTCCCGGCTTTGCTGACGAACTCCTGTTACTTTAGGGCTTATTCTAGAGTGGCCCGTCAACGCAATAGCATGATTCTACATGATTTAGGGCAGTGAAAAGACGTACAAATCTGTGAAATTTGCTACATGATCGCATAGAAAACAGCCAAGCAATCTTTAGATAAGTCTGCCGCAACCATGAATTCGTTTCTGCAAGAATTACCAATCATGTTTATTTGTTGTGCTTCTTGCAGAAGGTCTGCAATAAATTGCCAAACATCTTATTTCTGGCCGTTTTAATTCTGACTCCATAAAATTGAGCGAAGCCATTAGCCCTTACCCTGGCAAACAGGTAGAAATTTGTAGGGAATTTAAGCCATCCATGGCAATTATTGAGAGCTAAATTTTTTTTTTTGGCGCATGTGTTAGCTCCTCCCGTTGATTGTTGATTGCTTGAGAGGAATTGTTAGCCAGGAATGACCAGCCAGGTATGTTTTTCTTCACTGACGTTAATAGGAGCTATGATTTTAAATACGGCTTATAATTAGTTTCGTAAACTCAATATTCAAGATCCGTGGATTAATGGCAGCCTTGAATAGAGAAAAAAAATGCCGGATTTAAGAATGGCATTGAGGAGGGGTTTGGGTTTTTACAGAGCTCCTTTGCTTAAATCTAGGCCAGGAATTAACAGTGGGTTTTACTCCGACGCAAGCAGTGGATTTTATTCCGGCACAAGCTTAGCCTAATTTGATGGTTCTAATACCCACTTTGCAACTAGCAGCTTCGACTTTACGGTTTCTAGGCCGTTCAGAGATCCAATTTGATTATTCTGAGACTCGATTTGCAGCTTGAGTCCCTTTTTCACCTAAGTTAAGCTCGAGTCCTAAGCTTGGCGCTAATCGTGCAATCTTGATTTTTAGATAAGGGAAATTTTATCTCAATTTCATCAGATATTGAAATGGAAGAATTAAACGGACTAATGATGCCGAAATTGAAGAATTCTATTACCTGATTCATGGTATTTCGTGGTTCTTAGAATTAGAATTCCAAGGAACCCATCAGAACTTGCATGTATTTCTATATTCCGGGACTAGTTGACTTCATGCTTGCTGAAGAGATAGACAGAGCATTTAGCCGATTTTTTGTAGCCCAGTCCGGCTATATGATACACTAAATTGCATTTGTGGGTCGGCCCTGGAACTAGCTCACAGCAAGAGATTATTTTCCCCAATAACAATTGCTTTTGACAAGGTTTTGGTCCGTTTTAATCACAAGTTCTTGGCAAGGAATTAATTCATTTGAAGAATCAATTTCAAACATAGAAATTTTTTCTGTGTATAGCCACAGAACAATTCGTACAAATTAGGAGCTCTGGTCATCGAATCCGTGGGGGAATTTAAACTTCCTTCCCTTGATGAGGACATGCAATCTGTAATGGGTTACACCCATTCTGGCAAAACAGTTTAGAAGGGGTTTCTCTGATCTTTTCGTCGCTTTAGTGTTGGGACTAACACTAATCGACAATTTCTTTCTTGCTGCCATGTATATGCTGATCAGAACAAAAGCGTCTGTCAAACCCATCAAACAAACTCGTTCCCTGTCCTGCTTATTTACCAAACCATCAAACAAACTGCTTATTTACCAACAGCATCGGACAAAATGATTGCTTGAAGAATAGCGACCAATAGACCCGGCCAGCTGGAGATCTTGGCCAGACAAGATCTTGCTTAAGATCAAACATCATTGTTTTCTTCGGTACCTATTTGAAGTCGAAAATGCAGGAAGAAGACAGAAAGAAGCCCTTGCCTTTGGTTAGATCTATCGCCGTCGTCCATGATACTCCAGAAAAATAAATGCCCACGGCGCCGTCCAGTGTTGTGAGATTCAACTCCGGCGTTGGATCCTGCTCCATTTGATCGATAATGCAACAGATTTCCCATCCTCACAGTTTTTCTTATGGCATTGTGGAAACAATTGGCACAACTCTAGAACTATTGGCGAGATTTTGGGAGGGGGCAAATGATGGGCATCATTCATCCGATTTTGCGCAAAAAGAAAACAGATTACCACGAATTTTTAATGCCAGAATCATGGCTATGGCGAGATTTTGAGAAGCCTCTACGGATTTGCAGGGTGGGAATTATGATTCTGTGCGTAATGGGCCAAAAAATAAAGAACTGAGCTCTGTTTAAATCAGGGAAATCAATTTTTCTGAGAGTAGAGCCTGTTATCTATAGGTTTTGAGAAAGAAGCCGTTGACTGCAAACCCATAAACCGAGAATGGGCCTGAAACTCAGACTTTTGGATCTCCAAATCCGGCCCAATATTAGCCAAATCGGGCTGGCCTTATTTTATTTGTTGCCACCAGAGACGGTTCAAGCATATATTCATAGTTTATGCAGGGATTGAAGCAGGAAATCGCATTCTGCTTTGACCATTTTGGCATGGAATTTTGAGAGCATTAGAGTAGGTTATGCCGATTCTGTAAGTCCAGGCAGTCTGGAAGACTTGCTCATAGTCGGAGGTAAGGAAGAAAGAATGGCTGCTCATGTAGATGCTCTGCGGCAACAAGTAGTTTGTAGTATATTCTTATTAGTCCCCCAGCTCCTTTCTTCTCTTCCCTGCTATTTTGTTCTTTCATGCCCAATTCCGTGGTTTTTTTTTTTTTTTTTCCAATTTTGATGTCTACTAGGCTTGTAGACCATAAAATACCTCTCTATTTTTACACCCTTCATAATATACATTATATTCTCTTGCTTAATACTTATTTGCTATTTGGACCATACATTTAGGTTCGGGTACAGAATACATACGAAATTATGATTGAGATTTATATCTCAAGATATTATACATGTATTAATAAGAGGTCTTTAGTTAATAAACCTTTGACTTAAAAGTTATGTAATGGAGCTTTTTTCAAGAAAAATAAAAACTCATTTACGCATGTAAATACTAGACATAGGATCGATCTCTAAAATTTTAGGGCATGAAGACACTAGGGTTATCTGACCAAGGCATCGGCGACGGATTCCCCACCGCATCGCCACATTGAATGCTCCTTCCGGTCTCCCAAAAATACTTAGGTATGAAATTTGCCGGGCATTGATGATCTTTATGTCTTGATCATATGTTTGCATGGGATTTCCCCAAGTTGAGGCGATACGTTTGGGACCATCGATATTAAGGATGACCGAAGCTTTATTCTCGACGGATATTTAGGTATCGTAAGATCCTAAATACCATAATATCATGGACTCTCGAGTCCCGACCGATAACTTCTTATCATCTGGCCGACCTTGGCCGAATACTCTCCATATTGACTTAAGAAACCTTATGGTGTAAGGAAAGCTTAGAATATTATCCTAACTGAAATTTTAATTTAGTATGAATGAGTCTCACAGTTTAAAACGTGGTAAGAACGAGATGGTCGGTGATTCCAGTAAGAAAAGATCCTCTGCTGATGCCTTGCACAACAAGATCCAGCATGGTTCGAAGCCTTGTACAAATATTTTGTCTGTTCCTGAAACACAAGAATCTGATGGTTTTACATCAGACCATGAAAACAAGCAGGTAACCTTGGTATTATTATTTGAGATCTCGATTTTTTATACCTCTGATCTAGTTACATGGAATAAAAGACACTGCGGATTCGAGCATGCTGATTAATCATCCAAAAATGGTCTCCTTTTATTCTTTTCATCTGGCCTGAATCATTAATCGCAGGATTTCTTATTGATGTAATTTTCTGATTTATATTATTATGCTTTGGTTTTTTTCATACCTTTCCTTCTATTTCATGCTAATACTAATGATTTGCAAAAAGGGCTACAAGGGGTGAAATGTGATAACGGGAGAGTAATCACATGTACCTTTTGGCCCTTCAATCATTACCAGTTTCCTGCTAATGTTTTGATGGTTGGTCGCAGTACAATTACTCTCCTTCCCTTGTCGCTTCTCGCTTTGGTTGTTGGTGTTTAGCCGGTAGAAGGTTTACAAAACAAGAAGGTGAACTGTTCCTACAATTTACAATGGATTGAGTACAAGATGTTACATCAAGAACTTTTTTTGAAAACAACATTTTTACTTATGCTTCTACTGTTTTTTATTTTACTGCTAAGAGGATCTGGTAAGATCTTCCCTAACTTATTACATGCACAAAGTTTTGCATATTTATGGTATAATTTTGGAAGTATTGAGAATCTAGTTCTATACTCTTACACTATGCCTATAGATGGCAGATTGTGACTACATATAAACAGGAATATTACTTCTTTAAACTAATGGCAAGCTCTGTTTTGAGACCAATTTCTGCTGAGATTTTTGCTTCCTCAACCTTATGTTTAGACTGAAAGCATATATGCATAATGAGTTAAGAAATGAATACATAAACAGCAATAGGAAATATTTGTTAGACATAAAATGCATACTGCTGAAAGTACTGCTCATATTATATCTGAATATGCAAGCATAATGAAGATATGGGAATATTAACTAAGATTTATTCGTTGGTTGGATATTATGAAGTCTTAATCCCGGTTTTTTTTAACACATAGTTCATATACCAAATAAAATATAATTAGACACACAAGAACAGTCAGAATAAACCATTGTTTGTTTGGCTTTAGCAATATATCGTTGAATGTTTTTTAAGGTATAAGGATTGCATAGGATTATACCGGACCATTGATGCTTTTAAGGTAATGATATATAGTTATAAATTAAATGGAATATTGTAACCCAGATAGGATTATGAAGTTCTAGTTGTATACAGTAAGTTGTTGATCTTAGATATGGCTATATGCTTCAAAGATTATAAATTTCATGAAAGATACTATGGATTTAGAGTACCATCTAAGTTAGCCTAGGCTTTGTATGGGTTGATCATGCTGTGATAAGGATTGACTTATACAGACGCGGATCCTAGTTGGGCTTATGTCTGAAGCTAGGATTGGCTGGGTTTTTTTCTTGATACTTGAATTCACTAGTATTACTGGTGATGCTCTTATCTAATAGTCAATATAGAACACTAGGCACATACTTTATACTTCATCTAGGACTGACCAGTACTGAAAAATCTGATATTATTGCATTGAGCAGGATATTATAGACTTTTCGGATGATGAGGGATTCAAAATGAAGTTACCCACATGGAACAAAGAACTCATTGATCTTGGATATGCAGACAAGACTATTGAGTGCCCATGCAATGCCGCAGGTGCACTCGACATATGTCAGATCAAAGATAAAAGGGCACATGAACACATACAAGTTCGAGAGAGCTTGAGAGGTATTGAGGAGTTTTCATGTATTTTCACATATGGGCTTTAGTGAGTGGCTTAAAACGTGTCCCAAATCATTAATAAAAATAGTGGCACTATGGAGAGCATTGTCAATGTTATTGATAACATGTATGAGAAACTTCCCCGAAGTTTATTTACCGGTGTACACAAGAGGAAGACGGATGTAAGAAACAGGTTTATTGCCGGACCGACAAAGACTTTGGAAAAGCAAATGAGATTAAAAATTGACCTTTGAGGACATTCAAGAGATTGATAATGATGAAGAAGACCCATTTGGGGAAGACCTACTATCGAAAAAAAGGACAAAGAGACCCTTAAAGGCCGGATTACCCGGAGGTAATAAGATTGATAAGGATGATTTCGTTTTAACCTATCTAATCGCCACGGGTTCCCTATTGTACCCCAAAGAATGGAAAGCTATTCCTGTTTTTATACAATCGAGGGGGATATGGAGATCAAAAACTTTGGTGCATTAGCACCTATTACTTGAAGAGGCGTGGATTACCCTTGGCAAAGATTACACCGCACAATTGGCTGCTGCTAGAACCGGCAGCCTTATAAGATGGATAAGCCGGTAAAACAGAAAGAGTAAAATTCGTGATCGACACCGATTCTTTGATAAGACATGTGACAAAACAGAGTTTATTTACATCAATCAAAAAGGCCACATGGCATATCCTAGTGAAACAAGGGGAGACTTCTACTTGAAAAGAATTTGGAGGACATTTTGCCCCTATTTCAAATGCATCTGTGAACCGACAAGAGGAAATGTCAACAAAAATAAATGCAAGGATAATATGACCGCTAGACAGACTGTGCAATATGGTATATGTTTAACAACTTGGATGATATTTATCCTGACATGACTGTTGCTGGTCAAATGGTAGCGTTCAGAACCTGTATTAAGACAACTTTGAAATCCAGTGTCATGGCTTTTTTATCATATTTGGTTGCCAGACGCATGCTAATTGATATGGCACTCCAAATGGCAGGGGACCCATGGGCTGACTTCAAGTTAAGCAGACCTAAATGCATGCTGGTAGATATATGTGAGAAGAGTATCAAACCTCAATCTTTCCTTAAAGCTAATGAGGGGACTGCTAGTAATAGTAGTGGAAGAACTGGTAAATATGGAAAATCCATGCTTAAAAGTCACACTAGTCATAACAGCATGGTCACTGGACCTCCCAGGATCACATCGGCACCTACTAAGACCATTACTAGTGCTTCAGAGAGTGATACGGTTGAAGGCTTGAACACACCTACTAATATGGCACATTCTGTTACAAAAGGCAGTAAACCAGAGCTGGAGATGAACAAGGACGGGACGGTGCAGAAGCTTACATACTACAAGTAATTTCAGTGAGTCTTGATCAAACCAGTTACCATTATATTTTACTTATACTATTCTATTATTTGCGGTCAATACATTGTTACATCTATTTGCTTGTATTGTTAACACATGGGGAAAACAGAACTTTGTTCTGAATACAATGGAGCTATCCTAAATTATGCCACTCGGCCCTCTCTGATATTAAATTCTACCAGAACATTTAGGGTAATTGTGTGTCTTGTAGTAATATCTCATATAACTTGATGTAATTATTTATCTTTCAGATCATTAAGAAGACCATTAGAGACTGTCAGGGCCGATTACATATTATTACTAGTCTTTTGCTAAAAAGCAAAAAGAAAATCATCCATTGTACCTTTCTTTCCAAGATACTAGATAAAATATGTATCCCAATGATATTTGATGAGGTTATCACCAGATATTTCATGGCAAAGGGAACTCATGATGAATGAGATCATGTTTTCATGGAGATATCTTGAGACACTAAGAGATCACATTATCTGAGACCATATTTAACTTTTTGCCCAAGATAAAGAAGTAGCTTGCAGGTGTAATATTCCCCACCTACAAACTTTCATTGATCCGAAATTGGACATATCGGACTGACTAATGTCAACATAGTGAAAAATAAAGGGACTTAGAAATCTATTCGAAATGGACTTAACAATATCCCAGACCAAAAAACTTGTGGAAGGAATTAAAGGCTGAAATACAAAACATGTGACCTGCTTCTTTGACCTAAACAGATTTCGGTTCCTTATATTAGGATAATGATAAAGAAAGAGCCAAAAGGCGGGATATGCTCTGAGAATCAAGGAAGAAATTGACCTGGCTACTAAAATGGACAAATAATAGGTTATTTCCTTTATGTGACACAAATATTACCAATAACCTTTGAGTGGTTAAGAAGGAATCTTTACATCTCAAAGGCCGATAAAGCCACAAATAATGCATGCTTTATCTGTCCCTATGCATGTTAGGAGATTGGCTATGGAAAGATTAAATAGCAAAGACTTTGTACCCATTGATGCTACGAAAGGAGAATCTCGTTACAAACATCCGCAGGATGACATACGGTTTTATCACGGGTCACATAAATCCGAGAATGCATAAAGCTGCCATATTTGCTTGGAGTATATAAAGCACATAAAAAAGAATTATTTGGATAACTAATGCCCATGGCACTATCTATCGGAAGTTGTCGACATTATTACTACAGGTCCTCAAATGATATTACGGATAACCGGCCCGATATTTCTAGGATGCTTTGTGCTAAGGCTAGTACACTTTGTTTCCACGTTCATTAACTCTAACCGGATGGTCAATTCAGAGTCTATGATGTTATCATAAACCTCCCCGTAAAATACATGAAGTCTTTGTAGCGGATATCACTAAATGTTGTGAAACGATCCGGTGTTTGGTGAGAAGGGGATTTGTAACATCATTTCTCTTGTTATAGAGGCAGACATGGAAGTGGAATAAAGTAAGCACCATAAGAATGAATTATGGATAAAAGCGTACCAAGGATAACAAGTATGCGACCAAGTGGTTTAAAAGCACACCCACTAGTGAGTGTTGGATCGGAATGGACTCGGACATTTATTAATGCTAATTGCTGGCTTCTAACCAATTGCTTTATCCATATGGGGAGTAAGATATGGAAACAGGTCAGTGGTATTCCCATGGGATTATCGTGTAGTCCATGCTGGTGCAACCTCTTTTTGGCATGGTTTGAATTGAACTTTATTAAAGAACTGGCTCACGCGGCGGATATAAAGAGATGGAAATGTTTAAATCGTTTTATTGGGTATATGGATGATCTATTGGCGATGCGCCCTATTATCAGAAAGTTCTTGAATAAGACTATAAATAGTGACAGTCTGCTGAAAGTACTGCTCATATTATATCTGAATATGCAAGCATAATGAAGATATGGGAATATTAACTAAGATTTATTCGTTGGTTGGATATTATGAAGTCTTAATCCCGGTTTTTAACACATAGTTCATATACCAAATAAAATATAATTAGACACACAAGAACAAATTTAATAAAACCATTGTTTGTTTGGCTTTAGCAATATATCGTTGAATGTTTTTAAGGTATAAGGTTGCATAGGATTATCTGGGACCATTGATGCTTTTAAGGTAATGATATATAGTTATAAATTAAATGGAATATTGTAACCCATATAGGATTATGAAGTTCTAGTTGTATCTGATGAAGTTGTTGATCTTAGATATGGCTATATGCTTCAAAGATTATAAATTTCATGAAAGATACTATGGATTTAGAGTACCATCTAAGTTAGCCTAGGCTTTGTATGGGTTGATCATGCTGTGATAAGGATTGACTTATACGCACTTGGATCCTAGTTGGGCTTATCCGAGGGAAGCTAGGATTGGTCATTTTTTTTTTTTTTTTTTGGTAAAGCACAAAGATTGCTTGTATGAAATTAGGAAAGAAATATTTCTAAAGATAATAAACATGGTTTGCTCATAATTTGTGGTGATATTTGTTAGTTAACATTATGCCTAATTGACCACTTGGTCCTGTACAAAAATTACATAGTATCTAATGATCTTGTTCTTTATAAGAAATTGGTAGATATACCAGCTTCCAATTTAATAAAGGGGTTTGGACTATTGCCTTATACCTTAGCTATATGAAGTTAAGCCCATAGATGTAAAATATTGCTTTAATTTCAGTATAACCTAAAAGCCAAATATCTCTTTGGAGTTATGAGCGATTTATGAGTGGGATTCCCTACAGGAAGCAGTTTATTTGGACTCGGCCCAAAAAAAAAAAATCTGACAGGTTCGTCTTAAACACCAGCTGGTGCATGAACTTAGTTTTCTCGGGCTTTTTCTAGCAATAGATCAGTGGGACCTTATTCTAGAAGATGACCTCCCCATTTCTGAAGCGGCAAATCAGCGCCTAAATGATCAAGCCCTTAACAGGGAAATAGATTTTTGCATGCAAGATCTTGATCCGAGTCAAAATATGGACAACTATGGTAAACATGGCAGACTTAATTATGGTGGCCAGCCTCCAAACAGGAGATTCCAGAACTCCCATAGACAGAGCTATGGGGATGCTTCACACTATGTTCCTGAAACACAAGATATGTATCGAGCGGGACTCGAGACCTGAGAAGATAACCAGGTATTTATCACTATAAAATTATGGTACAAGAGTGATATGCTTACCTTAAATAGTAACAGATGTATTGCTAAGCAAATGGGGTGCTTAGTAGACTCTGAATTCTCCCAACTCTGCTAGTGTAAAGAATATCCTTTGACAATGATGTTACAGCCATACGTAGCTTAGAAAATCATAATTATTATTGCTTTCTATCATTACACCTTTTCTGTGCTCTTTTTGTATTATTGGGAAAAAGGATTACATTAGGCAAACGGTTAATAGCCGAGAAGCCTAAGGTACCTTTTGGCCCTTGCAAATTTACCAGTCTATGGATAATTTTGTATTGATTGGCTGCAGGTACGGGCTTCTCTTCCTAATGTTCTACTTTTATCCAGTTTATATTAGGAGCCTTTGGGATGTGGATTGCAACAAGGACGGGATCTAAAGATAAAGAGAATCTGCTTAATGAAAGCTAAAGAAAGAAGGAATAGATATGAGTTAAATATGGGAACTGAAAACTTTTGCACAGGATGTGTGCTTCCTTTACTTGTATTCCAGCTAAGGTACTCTATTTTGTTTTGAAATTTCGTTGATGATGTAGTACATCATATTCTGGCTAATATCTGTAGCCTAGGAGCATTTTGAAACTCTTGACTGCTAAGTATCTCAATCTCGTGATTTACTGCTGTTATAGATGTTGAACAGTTTAGTTACTTTTCATTTATAACTATATGTACTATCCTGTTTATTGTGTAAGATTACTAGAATGTTTTACTGCCTCTGGATAATGTATAACAGGCTTGGAAACAGATGTTTATCAATATTTTAGTCTCCCAAATGGTGTGGTGATACACTCTTAATGCATATTGCATTTTTTAATTTCAAAAGAGAAGAGTGTTTAAACCTTATGCATGCTGGATGTCCAATAGGTGACAGCAAATGAATGATCCTCTTTTAAGTCTACATTTCATAAAATAAACTCGTGTGTTCTATTTCTAAAAAATGCATCCCGGAAGGGCTTTGGGATTTACAGGCTAATTACTTTTGACATATTATTCCAATGGGCAAGACATCATATGTATTTAGGCTGATTCAATACATGACAGAAATATGATATGCATGTAGCATGTATATTCAAAACTCACCCGGAAACTGAAAGTAAATAAATGGGGGATTTTACATCTGGCACTTGTTAATCCATAATCTAACTATATGATGCAATAAGTTGAATCATGGTTATATACCTTGTGACTAAGAATAGTAAATTTGTTTCTAGTCTACCTTTCTATCAGTTCTTCTGCTAAACATGTTGACTTAAATCTAGACATAACCTATGAGCTATAAATGTCATGGGTTGTAGACTCTTGGTTTAGTAAAGTATAGACAAAATATGCCTCAGTTTGCAAGTCATAATATAATGGAACAAAGGATTATATGTTCGGTAAAATAAGGGTAATAACAGTAGCAAATCGATTACTCTGGAAAAATGGTACCATCTGGGACCATGTTCTTGTATGGTCAGATAAGACAGCAGAGGGATTGACCAATGCTGATGTTTGTGCTAGTTTCTACCAGTTCAAACCGGGTTTTTTTCATGATATTTCTGTGCATTGGTCTTACCAGTGCTGCCATAATTCCTTCATAAAGATTTGCTAATGTAATTGCTTACTCATTCTGATATTGGTTTGTACTTTTTAGCTTTTGCTTTGATTTTTATAAGACTCAAAACCCTGATTATGCATTTCCAGGGTGAATATGACAATCATGAAGAAACTGAGTTCAAGTTGGTGATTCCAACCTGGAACTCAGAGCTCGTTGGATGGGGTTATGACAAAAATAACATCGAATGCCCCAACAATGCTGTTCAAACCCTATTATGCTATATCAAACATGACAAGGTACACCAAAAAATTCTGGAAAAAGAAGCCCTTAAAGAGCCAAATGGGTACTCCCTCGTGAGTCATCTTGGATTCAACAACTGGCTGAAACTGATACCTAAGATCAATGGAACCCTGAATGAATGGGATGAGGTTAATACTATGGTGGATGCCCTTTATGATAAGCTACCTGCACAAATAGGTGACTGGACTCTTGAAGACGACATTGCTAAGTCAGACTTCATGAAAGGAATTGCTGCACTTAACAGTGCAAATAATATAAAAGTCCAGCCTAAGGAAGGAGATTGCATAGTGCAAACTGAAAGTATGGACAGCTGCAAAATGCTCAGCGCAGATAATGATCCGTTTGGAGAAATGCTACTGTCCGACAAAGATAAGGCCGCCATCAAAGCTAAAAGTGGTATTAGCAACATGGATGGTAATGATTTTGTTTCACTTTGGCTAACTGCATTAAGTTCCCTATTATTCCTGCTAGGCACATTGAAAGCAATGGTGCTTTAAACAACCAAGGTATTTGGAGATCCAAAAATTTTGGTGCATTGGCACCAATATCACTAGAAGCTTGGATGATACTAGGATGCATTTCGCCCGAGCAAGTAGAAGATGCCAAGTTGGCTGCTCACAGGATGGACAAATATGTAAATAAGCTCAAGGTGAAATTGTGCATAGACAATAAGTTTTTTGACAAACAGTGCTCTGTTAGTGACTGCATCTTTATCAGCCAAAAAGGCCACATGGCGTACCCTTCCATCAGAAGAGAGGACTTTTACATCAAAAGACTTTGGCGTACACTTTGCCCCTATTTTAAGTGCCCCTGTGAACCAAAAGGCAGAAGTCCGGATGCAAAGACAATATGACTTGGGTAGACCATGCCGTGTGGTATATGTTAAACAATCTGCCCATCCTTTATCCGGACATGTCAACTGCAGGGCAGATGGTGTCCATCAGAAACTGTCGAAAAACCACTCTCAAAACCAGCATTCTAGCTTTTATTTCATATTTGGAAGTAAGGAGCATCTTGATTGGAATGGCTTTGAAGTTGGCATCAGACCCACTTGCTGACCTCAAGTTGGATTTGCCAAAATGTAAGCTAGTAGACATATGTGAGAAGACTATCAAGCCTGCATCTTTTCTCAAAAGAATGGACGGACAGAAAGGGAGGGGAACCTTTCATAAAAAGTAGTAGCCTGTTTCCCCTTCAACCAATGCACACAGCAGAATTAGTGCTCCACCAAGAATGATGTTTACACCCTCTAAGGCAGTAAACACCACATCTGATAGCTGCTCAATTGAAGTACTGGGTACACCTGGAGGTCTCAATAACTCGGTCACAAAAAACCAAGCTGCTCGGGACCTTGCCAAAGATGACACTGTAGTGCAAAGTCTGAAATACAATGTTTAAGGAGGTATGTCTACATGCATTCTTCTGATTTCAATTAATATAAATGGATTTCATTTATATGGGTTTAGAGGTAATTAAAAAGTACTCTCTTTTCGGATGATATATCAAATATGTGATTGTTTATGGGTGATCTCATTAACAAATCCTATATCTGGCTGTTATGCCTATAATGCCACTCGGCTTAAGAAATTACTCGGCATTATAATATGCCATATCCACTGTACCCCTGATTCCTATTAAACTCAATAATATCTATAAAATATTTATTGTCTATGTTTATAATACTGCCATCTTTAGAACAGATGAATAGAAAACTACATAAAGACTGCCTTGGCCGAATACACTTGATGGATAGTGGCAGTAAGAACAAAAGGAAGATAGTACACAACCAATTCTTTTCTAAGATCTTAGACAAAATGTATTTGCCTATTATTTTTCAAAGCAGTGTGTGGAAATTTTGGGGTGAAGTAGATGAGCTTATTATGGAGGAAACTATGTTCTCCACAGGAATACCGAAAAAATGAAAGTGACATGTGCTACAAACCTTCATCTATCTTTGCTGATGATAAAGAGGTCAGGTGCCCTTGTAGTAATCCCAATATAAGGAATTTTAATGACAAGAATATTGGTCATGTCCGAACCACTGATCTTAACATCATTAGAAACAAAGAACTTCGGATAAACCACATACCAGATAAAGTGCTGGATATCAATGAATTAAAGAAAGATATGTTTCTATCTTGTGACAGGTTATTTGAACTGCACTTGTACATATATTGGACGGTGAATCGACACCATTAGAATCATCAAATAAAGGATATGGGATATTACTGTATCAAAAGTGCAGCAGGCCATCAAATTGGACAGTTATTACAAGAAAATTTCCTCTGTGTGACAAAGATGTCACTAATAACCTTAGGTGGTTGATTGATAATTTCTACATCTCTGGAGTAGACAAAGCGTCTAACAATCCGTGTTTCATTTGCCCACGTCACATCAAGGAATGTGCTATGAAAAGAATAAGTGGACCCGACTTTATACCTCTGGAGTTATCATCTATACAGATCACTAGTAAGATAAAAGCTGATATTAGTAATTTAGTTGGAGATACCGGAACCAATGCTGATAGGCTCCCATACATTTTAGAAATATTCAAGGCACATAAACTTGATTACAGGTGGATATAGATGTGCATATGCCCTATAGGGAACTGTATGATGACATAGAGTAGTATTGCCAGAAGGGTCATGTGTTTTTATTAGGAGATTTCAATGCACGCATACCCGATTGGCGATTCGGTCACCTTTCGAGGAATTGCCGACTCCAACCCACTTTGGCTGTAGGAAAAGAGAGGCATCCATGCAAGGCGGCCCGAGGATACGGTCAGGAGGGAGCCTTTGGAAGAGAGTTGGTCCAGCTATGCAGATCTTTGACATGGTGATCTGCAATGGTATGCTTTCGGATGGTCGTGGATCGGGGGGCTTTACTTGGCGAAGCGGCCCGGGCGATGGTGGAGCCAAAGATGGTGGACTATCTCCTAGCTCCAGTGCCAGAACTTGATATCATTAGAGATTTCGCGACAGGCACATGAACAAGAGATTAAAAGACATTGTCAGACCATTATCCACTTTATGTCACTTTGGATTGGAGGCATTCAGTGGCGGGATTGATGCCCTCTATACATTGCATGATAAGTGTGAATGGTTGGTGAAGGTCTTACTCCACAGCTGACCGGTGAATGCTTTGCGGCAAAAGAAAGCCCCCGAAGGGACAACTAGCGCAATTCCCTCGGAGACCCCACGCTTTGGCCGCCCGAATGTAAGGCTCTAAAGAGTCATCTACGCACCGTCTTAGATCCACAGCTCCGGCAACAGGCCATTAGGGACTATACGGCATTCTTGAAATCCAACAAGCATCGCTACATTGCAGAAAATTAGCAACGCATGTTTGATCTGCTGATGACGGAGCCAAAAGCCTTTTGGTGTAGAGTGTTGTATAAGAGGCATCAACCACTTGGCAATGTTACCTCAGACCAATGGAGACAATGGTTGGAGGAGTTGTATGGCCCCCAAGGAGCGATCGCTGAGGTACCAGATCAACTAGGAGAAACACTACAGCTTTCAGAAGAGGACATCCACCAGGGTCTTAGGCATCTTGCTAATGGTAAAGCAAAGGACTTTACGGGGACTTCTCAGCCGAAAGTTGTTGAAATGGGGTGGGCCAGCTTTGCTCGGGCCTTTGACAGGGATAATCAATCAGGCCATCAGAGAGGGCCTCCCACAGGAATGGATGGTTAGCAAGGTCACCCCTATTCATAAGACGGGAAGTAGGGATGACTCCGCCAACTACCGTATGATCATGGTGAGACCGTTACTCGCAAAACTTCTAGCAGGTGTGCTGGAGAAGAAGTTAACGCAATGGGCTGAGGAAGCTGGAGTACGTGCAGTTGGCTAGGCAGGTTTTCGCCCTGCCCACTCCATGAGTGATCATATTTTTACTCTCAGAATTCTTATGGAAGCTAGCCGCAATGCACGACGTGACTTGTATTGATGTTTCGTGGATTTTAAGACGGCATATGATACGGTCCCTCGGGACCTGTTGTGGCAACGCTTGCAGGAGCTACATGTGTCACAGGATTTGCAGAATGCCATCTACCGGCTCTATGACGGAATATATGCCACTTTGCCTGCGTCAGATCACCAGGTGAACAACACCATAGGTGTTAAACAGGGATGTCCATTATCTCCAATGCTTTTTGGATTCTATATTGACAAGTTGGAGAGCTGGATGCAAGAACATGGAGGTGGTGGCCCTTAGGTTGCGGAGAGGCACATACGAAGAAAACAGCTTGCTCTATGCAGGACGATCCGGGCTTATTGTCCCATACACGCCTAGGAGTATGCAAGAACATTTGGATGCTCGAGTCAATTTCGCGGACATAGCGAGGAATGACCATCAACCGTGAGAAAACCAAGATGTTGTTAATCACATCGGCAAAGATGATATCCCGAGTTCTATTACGAGGGACAAAGGATGGAAGTTATAAGGACCTTTAAGTATCCGGGAATCGATTTCTCTGCTAACATGCTATGGGATGATGGTAGAAAGAAGGGTCGGCCAAGTAGATGGAAAGCCATGTACACAATGCGAGAATAGCCAAGCAGTAATAGATCTCTCGCGATTGGGCACACAAAAACACCGGTTCGAAAGCACTTTCGTTGAGCCAAGATATTCTTTGTATGGGGTAGAGGTCTGGGGGGCGACATTAGCAAGGGCACTTGGGATAAGCTAGAGAGGGTACTGCAGAAGGCTTTCGACATACGGCCTGACCTCTAGGCGTCAAGGACATGGTGCCTTATCCGATTTTTGTATGAGGCGGCTTTAGCCCCTGCAGCGATACGCTATCTTGCGCAGGCACCTTGGCGTATTTCTATAAGGTTGACGTAATGGATGCACAACGTCTTCCTTCCGGGCTCGTTATTGGCACAAGGGCCACAACGTCCGAAGAGAGTGGTGGGGAGCATTGCGGGGATGGTTCGCGAGATGGTCCATAGACTATCAACAGATTATGGATACAATGGGATATCGCGGAACAGAGTGCATTTGAATGAGTGCTTTGCTACTCTCGTGGGATGCACCCACTCTTGCAAAGCCTAAAACGCAGCACTACCACCGCAGTTAATCCGCTGATTGAACATGGCCCCCACCAAGATTTGAAAGCACACATCTCTACCAAGAAGCGGAGAGCTATAGCTGCAATAAGGACGTGGTCCCACCATCTCAATTGAGACGCACTAACCGGGTATGCGGATGGAGGGCAGGGAATCCCCCAGCATGAGAGATTATGCCAGTGCTGTCACATGCAGATAGTAGAAGATGAACACCATGCTCTACAGAAACGTCCGACATATATGCACACATTCGAGCAGCTCATGCCGATCTCAGATGCGCTGAGATAGCAATTCATCAACTGCTGGCTTCGCCAATGGTTGCACGTCTCGCATCCTGCATTCTGCAAGTCTCCGCCGTCAGAGAGTCCCTCACAGCACAGGGAATTTGAGTGCCCAGATAGGGACTCTGAACACCTACTACAAGGGTTTTTCCTCCCACATGGGGGGTTTTTTTGTCCCAGTGGTAGAGACACATTGTATAGGGTTTCTGTGGTTTCCTTTTGTGTTTGGATGCTTTCCGATCTATTGTATGTCTATAACCGTCTCATAGGCCAGTTGGCCTCCGTGGACGTTAAAATATACTTCCTTCCTTCCTTCCTTCCTCTTCCTCTTCCTCTTCTTTCGTAAGTTCCACTTTAAAGGCATTTACATAAATTATACAAAAGGACACACTGCATTTGCTTGTATTTTCACCAAAAAAATATTGTTGGATCTCGAAAATTTGTGTTCCCCACCTCAAAACAATCATTTTTTTCCTTGCCTTCTTTTTTAAATCAAGTAGCTGTAAAAATGTTACTTTTATGTGGTATTCTGAACACCATGTGTCCAAAACTCTACCTTGCTCCCTATTTCGTTTCTTTTTTTAATTTTTTAGAATTTTCAAAAGAATCTTTCAAAAACACTTCTTAAATAAGTGTGTTTCATTTTGAACCTTGTTTTTCTTGATTTTGTTAGATTTCCCCCGAAAAACGATTTGAAAATGTGTTTCTACACTCTAATTATTCTCTTCAATTCCTAAGCCAACCATGGCCAACATCGATCTATTAATGGGGACCTTAAAGATTCATTACCCCAAGGTCACAGGTTCAAGTATGGCCAACCGGTCCTGTGGTAGAGACCTTAAACCCGTTGTATGTACTAAATAATGTAGCTCCTAGTATAATAGATTACAGTAACAAATAAGAATAAGATTCATGCTTAAGATTAAAGAAATCAAAATTAATGCATACTTTGCTCAACACTCAAGTAATCAAGTTGAGGTCGAATACCCTCATCCTAGAAGCCTATACCATCTCATATTCTTGTGCATCATAGCTCTTGCCCTGCTCATTGCTACCTTGGTGATGATGGCAGCCTGCACCCGTGCAGTGTGAGCTAGAGATCTTGATGTTATCCATAGTATCCAAGATACAAATATCAGGCTCAAGTTAGACTTGTAATTATTATGCACTAGCACCTCGAGTGATAAGCAACACACCAAAAGAACGGATCCTTCACGCTAAGCACTATAAGGCTTTATCCCATATCCACGGGCAACAAACCGTATCAATTCTTCTCGTTCCTCGAGATGCTTATTGTCATGAACCCACGTGAAAACAAGGAAAATACTTGGAAAATATGCAAGAAATATGGAGGAAATATGCCAAGATCGGCAAAGAATCTAATATATAAACAAGAATCGGGAGTTCAATGATCCAAAGGCAAGCAGGAACATGAGACCGATGCCTAGAAGGCTCAGGACTGGCGTTGAACTGGAATGGTTTGACAAGAAGGAGGTGCCTCCATATATATCTAGGCCAACGGTCAGGATTGCGCTACTCCAATGGATGAGATCACGCCAAGTGTCGCGCATGCATGTAGATTCTATATTCTAGAACCTTCTGGAAACAATCCCACATATGAGAAAAATGTGAGGGAATGTCTTCAACAAGTATTGGTAGCGCACTTAGTAAAAATGTGTGACTTGCAACTAGAAGGTTGCAAGTTCAAATTCTGTCTTGTGCAACTACTTTTTTGCATCCGTGTGACGATCATACGAGTATAATATTCGTATGATACAAATATCCATATGGTCATCACACCATCCCCCCCCTCCCCCCCACCCCAACCCACGATGGCGGCGAGTCCTCAGAGTTGGGGCCGGAGTACTCAAACTTGGCTTATCTGGGTAACGTCGATGAAACTCTGCAATTTTATCAGGAGCATTAGTTAGATCCTCGGCAGGCTCCTAGGTTCTATCACTTGGCGAGTAAACTTCCCAATCGACAAAGTAATACAACCGCCGACGAAGAAACTTGGAGTCCAAAATCTCTCGAACCTCGAACTCCTCATGATCACCAATTTCCACTGGTGGTGGCATCGGAGGAATGCGATCCGAAAAAATTATTAACTATGTAGGGCTCCAATAGAGAAAGAGAAACATGAAATATGGATGGAGCCGAACATTACATCTTTGACTGATTTTATCACATCATCTTGACGAAAACTGCAATATAAAATGCCTTTACTTTGAAGGAAACACGGTCTGTTACACACCCTATTCTTACAATTGTAGAATGAGGACTGTAAATGCAAGGACACCCCTGAGTCTATTATCCATTTTGCTTCGTTCACCGTTGCATCCAAATCAGAAACTTCAAAACGTGTGACCATGGCATTGAATCTTGCACAGAAACCATGCTGCCTTCTCCTATTATTAACCTTCTCTATACTTCTGGGAAAGCACCTCAGTCTAAAAAGAGCAAGTTTTTGGATCTTTGCAAACACTCAAAATACGATATTGTGGAATGTTCCAAATGCTCATGGGCAAGCACCTCAGTCTAAAAATAGCAAGTTTTCAAACTTTACAAAGACTCAAAATAGAATATTCTAGAATGTTCTAGATGCTCCTGGATAAGCATCTCAGTCTAAACATAGTAAGTTTCTTAAATCCTTACAAATACTCATCCAGATATATTCATGGGCACTCAAAATAGAATGTTCTAAGATATTCCAGATGCTCCTGGGCAAGCACCTCAGTCTAAAAGTAGCAAGCTTTTTGGAACTTTGGAAATGCTCAAAATTGAATGTTCTAGAAAACTCAAAATAGAACGTTCTAGAATGTTCCAGATACTCATGGGCAAGCACCTCAGTCTAAAAATAGAAAGGTTTTTGGAACTTGGAAAAGGCTCAAAGTAGAAGATTCTTGGAAACTTTGCAAACACTCAAAATAGAATGTTCTATAATGTTTCAGATGCTCATACGCAAGCACCTCAATCTAAAAATAGTGAATGTAGTAGATGTGGCCCCATGGGTGTAGATATGGTATGGGTCCTCATGTGTGTATGTTTGAATATGCTACCCATGATTGATACTTTGTTGGTAATAAAATAGGGGGTTGACAGTATGTGAACTTGCACGGTAGCATGTGCATATGTGAACTTGCACGGTAGTAGGTGTGAGTAAGCTCCTCATGCATGGGTAAAGGTTCTCATGGGTGTAGATGTGGTGTGGGTCCTTATGGATGTATGTGTGAGCATGCTCCTCATGCATGATACTTTAGAATTAGTAATAGGCATGAGTGAGCTCCTTATGGGTGGTTGAGCAATCGATGCTAAATAACATGGGAAGTTTCTTGAACATATAGAGGATGTAATTGGAATATAGGAGTAAACTCCCTTGCATGGGTGCCAAGTAATAAACGTGGTAAAGGTCCTCATGGGTGTAGATGTGATATGGGTCCTTATGGCTGTGTGTGTGAGTATGCTCCTCATGGGTGGTTGAGCAATGGATGCTTAGTAACATGGGAATTTTCTTGAACATATAAGGGTTGTACTTTGGAATTCATAGTAGATGTAGAGCAGAATCCCACATTGCTGATCTGAGCCGTGATCCGGTAAGGACCAAGACAGCGATAATCAAGTTTGTTGCAGGGACACGAGGTAGGGAGGTCCCTATGAAGAATCCAGACAAGGTCACCAACATGAAATTTAGGAGCTTCCTGCAGATGGAAATCGGCATAATGCCGATAGTGTTCCTGTGCTCGGTGAAGATGATGCTGAAGATCTAATTGAAGAGCCTGGAGTTTCTCAAGTCGAGACTCGGCACTAGGATTGACAGAGTCACTGCCAGCGACACTAAGGAACCAACAAGGATGCTAATCGGAGTTTAGAAAGAATGGACTCTGGCCAGTGGAAGCATATACTGAGTTATTATAGGCAAACTCAGCTAATGGAAGATAATCGACCCAATCATCCTGCTGATAACTGATAAAATACCTTAAATATTACTCCAGAGTCTGATTAGTAAGCTCTACTTGCCTATTACTTTCTGGATGATGACCGGATGTCAATGAGCAGTCGATATGCTCACTAACATCCGGTCAATGATGATAGTATCTAGCAAGCCATGAAGTCTGACTATTTTTTGAAGAAGAAGATCAGTTGTTTCCTCACTGGTGATGGTGATGTTGTAGGGAATAAAATGAGCCATCTTAGAGAAACGATCAATAACAATTATGATGGCATCATAACCCCGAGAGAGTGGCAGCTCTAGAATAAAGTCTACAAAAATACTCTTCCAAGGTCCATCTGGTACCGGCAGCGGTTGAACAAAGGGCATGAGGAAGATGCCTTGGAACCTTCGCTCGGCAGCATATGTCACGAGATCGAATAAAATCTTTGGCAGAGCGATGAAGCCCAAACCACCAATACTCTCGACTAATAAGTTCAAGAGTCTTAGCTACTCCAAAATATCTGACCATAGGTGAATCATGGCAAGCCTATAGAACCGGAAGTCTAGAAGCACCATCTGGCACATACAGAAGCCCATCACGGAACATGAGTTCATCTAGAACCTCAAAACGATCATAGTCCAATTGCATTTGCTGAGAAGATGATGTAGAGCCAAGGTGTGAGAATACATCTTGAGTTGAGCCAATGGATCGGAGGGTATAGATTCTCGAACAGACTCCAACAAGGCTATATCATGAGGCCTCTCAAACAAAGTGAGGGCCATAAGTTGGAACTGATTAGGCCCTAAAATAACCTGTCATTGTTGATCAAATGCAGGATCACCTGGCTTGAGCTCAAGGTAGGAGCGTCGAGACAAGGCATCAAGCTTCCATTGGAAGGGTCCAAGATGGTATTTGATCACGAAATCAATGCAGGATAATACTTGAGTATGTCACCGAGCCTGACGACGGTTGAGTGCTCGATGATCTGTATAGACTGTCAGCTTATGAGGAGATCTCTCTAGGAAATGCCTCCACTCTTTGAAAGTTGATTGCCAACAGCTCCTTATCATAAATTGGACAGTTGATTTCGGCAGCCTGAAACTTCCCGAATGATAGGCGATCGGATGCGATTCATGGTCATCCCCCTCCTGTGACAGGATACCTCCAAGAGCAAAATCAGAAGCATCTGCTTCGACAACATATGGGCACGAACAATAAGAACTGATGCTGTGGTAAAAGCATGCTTTAAAGTAACAAAAGTATATTCTACTTCCACAATCCATTTAAACGGCGCGTCCTTAACCGTGAGGCATGTCAAAGAAAGGGCAATCTCCAAATAATCCCGAATGAAACACCGATAGAAATTGGCAAACCCAAGAAAACATTGAATATCTCGAATGAAAGAGGGTGTTTGCCACTCCAGAACAGTGCTGACTTTTTTGGGATCTATAGAGACTCCATGTGGAGTGATACGATAGCTAAGAAACTCCACAGTATCATGCTCAAACTGACATTTCTCCAATTTGGCATATAACCCTTGCTCCCGAAGCTTTTGAAGGACCTGTCGAACATGCCTCACATGTTCTTCGAGAGTCTTAGAATAAATAGGAATATCATCCAAATAGATGACAACAAAAATGTCTAAGAACTCCTGGAAAACATCATTGGCCATATGCTGAAATAATGTTGGAGCATTGCTAAGCCCGAATGGCATAACTGTGTACTCAAAATGGCCATAACATATGAGATGCTGTCTTCTACTCATCACCCTCCCGGATCTGGATAAGATTATAGGCACCACGAAGATCAATCTTCGTAAAATAGCGCGCACCCTGGAATCGCTCCAACAACTCTGGGATCAGAGGAAGCAGGTACCGATTTGGCACTGTGATTTTATTGAGGCCACGATAATCAACGCCAGACGCAGAGAATCATTCTTCTTTTTGAAAAAAAAGATAGGCGCTCCAACGGGAGACTGAGAATGTCGAATGAAGCCAGTAGCTAGATTCTCTTCAATATAATCCTGCAAAACCTTCAACTCAGTGGGAGATAGACCATATATGGGACTATATCGCGGCATTGTCTCGGGTTGTAAATCAATAGGACAATCATATCGATGATGCTCTGGGAGCTTGCTGGCCTTGACTTTGTCAAAAATATCAGAACTAGCCGACAGATGAACATGGATTGCAAATACTAAACCTGGATCTTGACTTCCAGATTTAATAAACTCGTGAAGAGAAATCTTCAAGATACAAAACTGAGGGCGTGAAGAAGCCTCTACAGAAGCAGGAGCAGGAGCAGGAGCAGGAACAGGAACAGGAGCAGGAGCAGGAGCAGGAGCAACTAGAATAGGAACTAGAGCAGAGACAAAAGCCGAATCATAATGTAGAGCAGAAACATGAACAACAAGGACGGAATCAGGAGCCCAAGGTACTGCACGAACTAACGTAGATATTGGTGCAGAGGCCTAAATTGCAGATGAACTGGAACTAGAGCTACCATCAGCAAACCGAAAATATCTAGTACGCCAATCAATCTGTGGGTTGTGTAGCTCGAGCTACGGCAAACCCAAGACTATTGGCGCATGTGGGCTAGCGATGAGATTGAAAGAAATGCTACAAGAAGCTAACTCGTACAAAACCTGAAGAGGTGCAGTGCATTCTGTGGCTGGGCCCGAGGACATCTCACGTCCATCAATCACACCGATAGAACTGGGATGCTCAACCTGGCTTCTAGGGATGGCATGCTTAGTGGCGAATGCACTATCTATAAAGCAATGCCAATGCTTCCAACCTCCCAACCTCTAATTCAAATGATATAGAGACCAAAAATTCCTTGCTGATCTTTATTTGATGGGATAAACTTGTCACAAAGCGTGCAAGGAGTCTGAGAAATGGTGGCCAGCCGACGAGAGACTCCTACTATTCGGACCGACCCCTGGAGTTTTTTGACTGATTTGGACGCTTCAGGGCATCCATGCGCAATATGACCAGCTCCTCCACAGTGGAGGCAAAGATTAGCCTCTCTCCGATGATGCTTCTCGACAGAAGACAAGGATCCTCGAACCGCCCAATCAATCTGCATAGGCTCGAGCCCGGACCTGCTTGATTCTACAGATGGGACCGAGGCAGGCGTAGCAACAGGCGCTTGTATAATTGGGAAAACCTGACTACATCTCTCTTGCCTACGTTCAAAGAACCGATTATCACAACGAACTGCAAATATGATGGCTTCTTCCAAAGTCTGATGGTCCTCCATAGACAACAACATATCTTTGACATCCTCATGTAAGCCCCTTCAAAAACAATCCCGAAGTGCAACATCAACCCAGGCTGTATCTATAGCAATTTGATGAAATTCTAATGCATATACTGAAGCTGGACGAGTGCCTTGCCTGAGGTTGTCGAGCTTTGTGACTGTTGTGCATTGCCGATCTGTATCTCCAAAGCTGTCTCAAGCTCTGCCATGAAGGCAGCAGAATCCTGTAATTCTGGAGCTCCTTTCTCCAACAAAGGAGCAAACCAGCTTAGAACTGGCCCTGCGAGGAGAGAACCAATCAAGCCAACTTGTTCTTGGGCCGTGGAATATCTATAAGGGTAGAACTGGATCACAAGCCTGATCTGATTCAAAAAACCACGAAGCTTGGACCGAGAACCATCATATTTCTCGGGCAAGCTAATTTTGGGCTCCGATGGCCTCAATCGAGAGCTAGAAGCAGATTCATGAGAAGCAACCTGTTCTCTGAGCTCTTTATTGTCTGACTGCAACTGCTGGCATACTTGAACAAGCTGCCTCCTCCATAGAGGCGATAACCACCAAAAATGAATAAAGGAATGCTTAGGATCAGAGCAGACAAGAATCGATAAGGGAAGCCGGTTCAAACTGTTATGGACCTACGTGAAAACAAAGGAAATATATAGAAAATATGCAAAAAATACGGAGGAAATATGCCAAGATTGGTGAAGAACAGTGTTGTCCCATACGTTACATACATACCTATAGAAAACTTATAAAAAACGTTTTGTACAAGTTTGTATCGATACAAACGTTTTTAACAAAAAAACTTTTTTTTTTTAAGATTTTTTTTTTCATTTTCCTTTAAAATGATCTTTGAAATTGGCTACATATTGGCTCTAGATGCCTGCATATTGCCTCAAGCAAGTCTGTGGACATAAATGCAATCAACAAATGGTTGAAATCGAATTATTCAAAAAAAGAAAAACCAAAAGAAATGGTTAAATTTTGGCAAGATTTTTTATATACATACGTAAAATATGTTTATATCGAAAAAAACGTATTTTATATGTAAAATATGGATATTAATACAACACTGGCGAAGAATTTAATATATAAACAAGAATCAAAAGTACAATGGCCCGAAAGCAAGCAGGAACATGAGACAGATGCCTAGAAAGCTCAAGACTGGCGTTGAACCGGAATGGTTTGACAAGAAGAAGATGCCTCCTTATATATCTAGGCCAACGGTCAGGATCGCGCCATCCCAATGGATGAGATCATACCACGTGTCATGCATGCATGTAGGTCCTAGAATGTTCTAGAACCTTCTGGAAACAACCCCACATATAAGGAGATGCGAAGGAATGTTTTCAACAAGTATTGTTAGCGCACTTAGAAAAGGTTTATGATTTGCAACTAGAAGGTTGCAAGTTCAAATCTTATCTTGTGCAACTACCCATTTGCATCCATGTGACGACCATCTTTTGTACATATGTATTATGTATAATGTCCGTATGATACAAATATTCATATGGTCGTCACACTTATCCTCAAGCATAAGGAACACACAAATGTTGTCACAAGGAATTGAACCTTGGCTCTAATACTAGATGTTACACACTAACACCTCTGATGATAACCAACACATCAAAAGGGCAGATCTTTATAAGTCCTAACCTATACGAATCTTTATCCCATATTCCAGACACAGACCATATCAGAAATTCTGCATTTTGGTATACAGAATTGTATCTGCTGTAATAACATTCCATGTATAATTCGAGGCCCAACAAGATTGGAAGGTCGCTCAATCCTCTGCTAATCTAACATCTGGTTCAGACTCTGCTCCTCAAAAGCACCTGAAAAGCTATCTGTCAAGTCAATACTCAATGGAATTATTCGGCATTATATGCCACATCATTGACATGCCTGAAGAGGTCAACAACATTGCCATCACCAAATGATGGCTCAGACTCGCTTTATGTATTGGCATCGTCCAAATACCTCTGTCTCCTTTTTCCAATTGTGTCCATTGGCTTAATACCCTCAAAAGTACCATAAATAACACAAACCACATCCTTAGCACTAGCTAAATGAGATGAAAGTTATCTATCTTAAAGCCTCTTTCCATGATCACAACAATAGCACTGCATTTTAGTCTTAGCAATTTAGTAAATTTTTGCACAAAAACTCTGTTGCATAAACATCAAGAAATTTGCCATCGCCAGGCTAATAGAGCTTGGTGTTCCCGTATTCCCAGGCTTAGAAGAGCTAGCCTCATCATGAACAACCCCTTTTATAGCTATCATAACATCTTCCCTCATGCCCTCCAAGGCAACAACCAAAAGCAAAAAACATAAGAAAACCACATGGCCAGAAGAAGCCATGCCAAGTAACGGCATCAGCACGACGAAGTCTCAAAATTTCAAATCAAAAGCAAAGATCAATCTTTTGCAATACAACAACAGCAAAAATACAAGAAGAAAGCAAGATACATGTGAATAAGATACAAGAAATCGGTCTCAATAACCATTGGCATCATAGATCCACCGAAAAACTCCAATTCCACCACAACTACAAAACCATAGACCTTAAATCTGAATACCAACCGTATTCCAAAAGAAGAGCTCTAGCGCCAAATGACCCCAATGTCCATGAGGGCCAGGAAGTCAAATTAGAATGTTTAATAGCAAAATGCATGGCCAAACTTAAAAACCTAGACAAAACCCTAGCTTTGGAACAACTCTCTCTGCACATAGTTAGTAGACAATCACACCCTACAACAATGTCTAAGCAATGATCACCTAGCCAATTTCACTTGCAAAATGTGGTCAACAAAACCAATTCAACACATCGGAGCCAACACACCAAAGAACGATCTCTAAGAAATGACAGGCAAGCCCAATTCTCTTGCAAGATGTGGTAAACATGAAAGTGAAATTGCGAAGCTTGAACAACTGATATTGACTTCCATATCTCGGTTTATGATGGTGTAGTGTGTGATAAAAACGTTTTCCCTGGTATTGTGCTCAAACACCATGTTAGACATCCCTTTCATAGATCACACAAAGGCCAACGGTTGGACCACATGGAGAGGGGATTTTTGTGGACGATAAATGTCCATTTATCTCCTAAAGAACTCTACACTACCTAAATAAATCGGCCAGTGTAAACGGGAACGTTCTAGGAAATACATCCTCCCTTGTGTTCTTAACTAAGGCCTTTATGCAAATGCAACTACATAGAGAGTACCCCTTCCTGCAGCTCACATCTCCGGCGGCTATGGCGAAGACCTTCGTATCGGTTACGCGGATTTATCCTCGGGTATGATTCCTACATCTTCACTGGTATGCCCTGTTTTTCTCCCCACAAATTTCAATCCGTCTCTACATTTTGAAGAGCCTTGTAAAACCCCTTCTTCTGCGTAATGCGGTTTGGGAATGGTTGATTAACTAACTGTCAAGAATTTATCATTGTCCAGCTCAAAAACGATAAGATAAAAGTTATGGCTGCCAGAATTGAAGAAGCCAGAAGACGTTCCCTTTTGTGATTGTGCTGTGAATTCAGCTGCGTTTTTATATCGTGTTGGGTTCGAGCATTTTGATGCTAGGTTTCTGAATTTAGACCTGGTTAACTTATGTCGAAAAACCCTAGACAACGGGCAAAATCGAGAGGATATTTGAGACGAATTGAAGTGGCGTTAGTTTAGGGCAGTGATGGTGGTAGTGCTTATTGCAGTCTTGACGACAGTTATTGTGTTGATTTGGTTTCTTTACCGGCAGAATGGTGCCTCAAAAGTACTGCTAAGCTCTAGACGAGACCAGTGCAGTGATTTACAGGAGAATCCAAGTTTGTGTTGTATGTGTGGTAATGTTCGAAACAGGCTACGTGAAACTGGTACAAAGGGCGTTTCTGTCTCAGACATTCTTCTTCCTCAAAGACGACCCTTGGGTGTTGTAAGAATGCTCCAATCGATTATACAAGCTGCCAATAATAATCCTGCTAGCAGAGGTAAGAAAGATGATAACTTACGCAATACTCATAAAGAGGTTAGAGATACTCCAAAATTTCGTGGTCTAGTACCCTGTTCGTCGCATGGTACAGCTTCATCGACAAAAGTTACAGCTGCCCCAACATCTGCTAAATTATCCGCTTCATCGGATGTTCCTATGGGGGCATCATCAATGTCTGTGGTTTCTACAAATGTCAATGACACGGGGGAGAAATCGTCCACGAGAAAACTTATTTTGGAAATATTGATGTCACCCTCAGGCATGTCCGAAGAACAGGCTGGTAAATTTTGCCTGAAACTTGAAGCAAACACAACTTTAGAGGCACTAGCCTCTCTTACAGGTTCAGATTGCAAGGATGTAAACAAGCTTTGTGGTGAGGTTATGAATGCAACACCTTGTCTGGTGACATCCACTACAGTTGAATCAGTTGCTGCAGGTTCAGACAATGGAAAGCAGGACAAAGACACAGTTTGCCACACGAGTACAATGCTCTGTGGGTTAAGGGTGGTAGAAGTAGATTCGGATTTAGAAAATTCTACTGACGGGGAAAGGGGCGTTAAGGAACTGGGGAATATCACAAATTTGCAAACAATGCCAATGCCATACAGCCACTCATCTAGCCAAAAGGGTCCTATTTGTCCTTGCTTGAAGGAGAAAGTGCCTGGTATGCAACCGTCTGGGTTGGACCTTAAATCCGGAAAAGCTGCAGATGGAATCTCCCTAAGTTGTAATGAATGGTCCACATTATCAACTAGCAAGACGGGACAACTAAATTGCACTCATACAACTGCAATGTCTGATGGGTTAGCATCTTTGCAGATAAGCTTGTTAGAATCTGCTGGTAAAAATAAGCCGTCCAGGGATTGCACAAGTAATGTCTCTCCTGCTTTGGCTGCACTTACGGTAGATGCTATGGGAAGTAAAGCTTCTGGGATGGGGCAAGCTTCTTTTGAATTGGGCAGTGCTTCATATGATCCCTGCAGAAAAGCACCATCTTCGAAATTAAGACCAACATCCCAAGACGAAATGGAGGAGGGTGATAATGAGTTTGGACATCGAGGGGGTCTTACTGATGGTCTTGTCCAGAAAGAAGATTTTGAATCTGGCAGTGATATGAGAAAAAAGGATAAAAAGAAGAGGAAAAATCGAAGTAAAAAGCAGAAAACTAAAACACCAGCCACCTGCCCAACTGTTACACTTGTTGGTATATGTCAGGACTTGGATACACAAAATGGATTATCTGATCTTGTTAAGAATGCATTAGAAGTTGAGCTTGGATGTACTTGTGGTACACCAAAAGGTGGTCTCCATTATGGCAGTTGCCCATATCCATTTATTTCTTCAGGAAGCATGGTTCAGCGCAAAATTAAGGAACAATATGATGAGCTTGTCCGTGCAAATGCAAACAAGACTCTTACACTTGCACAGGTAAGCATTTCTTGGTATATTATTAAAGTCTATGTTTTTAATATTTTGAGACCTGATAGTCGCTTTTCTCATGGTTGGCACGTGTCTGAAGATGGTCTTATTTTCTTGTTATTTCCTTCGCTGCATCAGGTTGGTCGATTTACCACCTGCCTAGTGGATGCTAAGGTAGCACTTCAGAACAAGTGAGTTTTGTGCCAAGAAAGCATAATGATGTTTTTTAATTGTATTGAAAAGGAGGTGAAATTATGATGTACAGGTCAGAGAATATTCAGCGGAGATTTACCATTGCGAAGTCTCTTTTAGCAAAAGCCGACAAATCTTCTTTTGATCGTATTTGTGGTCAGGTAGGTTGAAGAAACTCTATTTTCTTCTAATTTTGTTTGAGGCTTGTTCCATATTTTTGTCTGGTATAAAGGATGAATGAGTGCTTAGTGTGCTAGCACAATAGTTATGTTATTAGGTGCAATTTAATTATTTGCGGCAGCATAACCCATGGCTATTGGCCAACCCGCACTAAAGAAAATGAAATGCCATATACATGTCTAAAAGTTTGAACTGCTGATAGATGTTTTTATAAAGTTATTGAACCAAAGATATCTTGCCAAAAGGTGATTCACTTTGGCTTTGAAATTTAAAGTGTCAGTGCTTGTATGCATTCCCAAGCAGCCAGAGACTTATAGAATACTACTTGAAATATGCCAAAAGGAATAAATCAAGGGAGGTGGTTAGATGTATTGCAAGTCACTGTATATAAAAGAATACTTTCGGATTGTTAATGCTTTGTAATGTCAACTGCTGAATCTAAATGCCGACTCGGTCCTATTTGTGTTAGGGTATATTGTGCATCATTTTGTGATGTTAGGCATAGCTCCTCGGTTGAAATTGGTCAAGTAGCATTGATGGAACAAACGTGACAGCAACAAAGATGCATGTCCATGTGTGCATGTGAATTGCGGGTTTCTTTTCCTATGGGGAGTGCATAAGAAGATAATATATACTTTTCTTGATATTCCAGGACACAAGAGCTAGCTTTCTTTTTCCTCTGAACTAATGTTGATTTGCTTGGGTTTTCAGATTTACGGTCTTGAGGTAGAGCAGAAACGGTTAGAAGAAGATACTGTGGTGTATAATAGGCTTCAAGAACAGTTGAAACTTTCACCAGCTTATCAAAAGGCAAGTATGCTACCACAGTAGCTTTCATGCCTGCAAGTTTTCTCCGGAATAACAATAATCGGTTCGCTTCTTCAGATGCTGGAATATGGACGCACCCACTTTGAACTGCAGCCAAATACAGGACAGTTAGTTGAAAAGCCACCTATAGAGGATGAGATTTCTTTTGAGGAGTTGCTTGCACAGGAGAAAAAAGATTCCTTTTGGTAGGCAGCTTTTATGTCAAATCTTTCTTGTGGTTCACTTCAAGCTTTCAATTCGGTGTGGCTTCTTATAAACATTTGTCTTTTCCCTTTCTCTTATGCTGCATGGGCTCAGCTGTGCTTTCTTTTCTCTTATACCCATCACTAAGCTGTCTAAATCAAGCTTTTCAAACCTCATTTGCCCAGGCTTGCAGAAAGATTCTTAACCTTGACTCCTGAGTTCCATTTTTATTCAACACTACAATATGGCTTATCTGCAACAATTGGGCTCTTTAATCCTTGAGTTCCATTGTTTATTGAACAACTTGATATGATGCACTTTTCTCCCTTTTTTTTTGTTGCTTGGAATATTAAGAGAGGAGATATTTTTAGTTTAGGTTGCTAAATATTTTCTTGTATTTGTTGCAGGAAAAAATATGGGACGTCAAGGTCGTCTGTCCAGGTTGTTTGACATTTCAGTTTTGTCCAGTTATGATGGAGAGGACCAGGCCATCTATCAAAGTGGTTCAATCTTAGAGCAGGGTCTTTACCATGATGGGACAAGTTTCTTAGTTTTCTAGTTGTACTTTTTCCCAAATGCCACTTGGTTTTTGTGGTCTTGTCTATTGTAATATATAGTAATAAGTCGTAGTTTTGCATCTCCAGGTTTCCGGAGGTTTTGCATCTCTTGTTCTTTCATCAATAGCGATGTGAAAAGCCCATTTTTTTAAGCAAAGCAATAGTAATCTTTATAACTTTTGAAATCCAAGAGCTCAATTACTTCAAAATAAAATAACTCATTACCTTACTATTGCATAGCGCCAAAAACATGAGGTTTTAAGCTGTCTAGCGTTCCTTGTTTGCCCAGTCAATGCTGTGATTGGCGACAACTGAAAGTAGCTCATTGGAAACAGGGAAAGCTACCCTTACAATATAACTATTGGGGACCTTGCTTGTGCAGTGCAGGCAGTCGTCAAGAATCAGAGGCCCTAAACATGATTCCAGCTTAGTGAATCAGAGGACCTAAACATGATTCCAGCTTAGTGGTGGGTTAATGGAGGAATCAGAGGACCTAAGCATGATTCCAGCTTAGTGGTGGGTTAGTGGATGTGGGCTATCACCACATTGTATGCGTCTTCAAAAACACCTTTGCACCGTTATGTACGTTTGCCATGTCATTACGTTTTATGTATAGTAACGCATGCGGTATGTTACGTCTGCGGGGAAAAATGTAAAGTTCTTTATGTAAATTTTGCAAATTTGCCAGGTTAGACTTTTTTGAGGATTTTCTATAAGATCCCAACTATAAGGAGTTGGTTAAGAGATGTTGGTCAAATAAGAATTAAGAAGTTCATGTAAATGGATTGAACACTATGTAGAAACATAGAATTAGAGTTTTTATTAAATTGACATTAAATTAGGGAGGCACAAAATCTTGAGGATATGATTTAAACTCATAATTTATTTTATTTTATTTTTTGGATTTGAGAGTTTAGTCTCAGAAACATGCACCACATTTTGTTGATTGTGGGGTTAGCTTATATTAAATTGTAAATTAATATTGGAGGGATTTGAGAGTTTAGTCTTCATTTTGTTGGAGGGGTTCGGTATTGTAGTCTTCATTTTGTTTCCTTTTTGTATTCTTTATCCTATGTGTGTGTGCGCGAGCACGCAATATTCTAAAGCCATTTCATGTCCAATCATTGGATCCATGGCATGGTTGTAAAGATTGCAAGCAGTGGATATGAGTACCCTGGCACTTTCAAGATTGTAGTAATAATGACATAATTCCTAGATGTCTAGTTATCCTACTGTCACCTACTGCCAATTTGAAAGGAACACGTCGGACTTGACAACTTCTTGTGTACCTTAAGCTTGACTTCGCGAAAGCTTAAAACAGTGTTTCCTGAATCTTCTTTGCTACTGATCATGCACAAGTTAGATTTTGGGCCCGTTTTTCATGAAACAATGTGGACCATTAAGGCCACAGTTCCATTTCATGGTGAGCCTTTTAATATTTTCTTTGTGGGGAGATGTATTAGATAGGGGTGTCTTTTGGCACTCTTCATCTTTACCATTGTTTGCTGACGAACTGTTGCAGCTCCTTTGAGGTGCGGTAGATGATTCCTTTTTCAAAGTTTGAATATGGCCGATTGTTCGCAAATAATTTGTAACCGTTTGCAGATGATACCCTTCTTCTAGTAGAGGCTATTGATGCTAACTTGAATAGGGCTAAACAACTTCTAGGCATCTAGATGTTTGATTAACTGGCAAAAATTCTGCCTTGTGGGCTTTGGACATGCCAATCCCTGCTTGTGTACAGTAGTATGCTTGGACTGTAGTTTCTTTGAACGCTGTGACTAGACTTCCAGGTGTTGCATTTGGTGTGAATTTTGTCATGCGGGCTTGGAATTGGGTTATCTCAGGTCTGCAAAAACATATAATGTGGTGGAGAGACGCAACTTTGTCATGGGTTGCACGGGTTCAAGTAGCCAAATCAGTTTTAAATAATACCCATATGTATATCACTTCTGCTTTGATACCAGCTTCTAACTAAGAGAGATTGTTGCCATGATTCTTAACTTCATCTGAGGTGGCAATGAAATAGAAGCAGTGGTTAAGGTTGCCTAGAAGAAGTGTGTACGAACAAAAAGGGATGATAGTTTGGACATAATGGACTTATCTCTAGATAGTAAGATCTTAATTTCAAAGTTTGTTTGGAGGATCTTGTTAGCTTGATACAACTTTGATGTAGCATTTGCTCAGAGACAGATTTATCACAAATCTGAGCGCCCTGTTGCTTGCACATTGGTTGGATACCATTTGAATTTTAAGGAGGCAGCTTCATTATAACCATACACCCTTCTACTATTAGCTCATGGACAGAGCATAAACTAACATCTTCAAAATAATAGAATAGTATTTTTAACCCCTCGATGCATCAGCATCCAGTTTCATATGTTCAATATTGCATGTAAACCAAGGAGGATACTTCTTTCATGCAAATGGTAGTATGGACACAGCCTTTTGTTTCTTCTTAGTTGAATAGAGAATTAGCTCATTATATACTTTGAAATTCACAGTAGTAAGTGTCAATAATCTCCTCATGAGTGATATCTTGGAATCGATAGTAGGGTATGTGTATATAGGCTCCTCATGAGTTGACCAATGGATGTTAAGTAATATGGGTTTGTCCCTTGAGCATATAAGAGCATATTCAAACTTGGCAAGAATGGGTATGAATAAGCACCTTGAGGATAAGCCCCTTGAACATATAGGTATTGACAAACATGTGTAAACTCTGCAAATCTACAAAAATAGATAAAAGGAAAAGAGAGAGAGGACAAAGAAAGAAGATAGAAAAAGGAGATATTAGAGAAAGAAAGGATAACCTCAAAGGCAATACTTCAAAAGGTCCCCATAAATGGGAGTAACATGGGTATGTGTTCTTTGTCCAAATCAAAGCGAGGCCTTGGCCGAAGGCCGAGGCCAAGCTGAGAAATAGTGTAAAAGAAAAGGGTCCACCCTTGAACATATGGGTATTGGTAAACATGGGCAAACTCCTAGAAAGAAGAGATAATCTCCCAGGTGATTCTTCTCTCCGTCGAACCTGCATGCAAATTGATTCGTGAAAATATCGAAGCCCGTTTCATTCAAAGGGGTTCGTCTTCTTGATTCAAATACTCAAGTTTGAAAGACATCATTTGAAGAGGCACAAAGGAATAAATCTTACCTGGAATCTATTGTGAAATGAGATTTGGGAAACGGCAGGATCAAGGAAGCAGCTAACCCTTTGTTCATTGTCTCGGTTCGACGATAGAGAAGCTTACTTGATAAGACACGAAGAAATAGGGTTTGGAAATCTGATTTGAAATCTGGCGTTGATGGCCCGCAATGCAAGGCCGATGATCTTAAACACATGAAAGCATGATAAGCCGATCTTTGGAACAAAGTTTGGCGATTAAGCCAATTTTTGGGACAAAGGGGGAAGACTCGAAACAAAGAAAATATGCCTTTCCTATGCTTGCATAGCACATCACGAAAGATTTGCCTATGCGCGCATAGGCACTACCTACCAGGTCCCTTTCCTACCTACCCATTCTTTTCCACTACCTACTGGTTTTTCTTTCGACCCTACTAGGTTCTTTTCCTACCCGCCCAATTTTTTCGACAACCTACTTGTTTTAGTTCCGACCCTATACATGTGCATATATGGACCTCTCTTAAACCTGCGATATTTTTATGATTTAAATGATATCTTTTATTTATCTTTTTACCTCTTCGCATTAATAAGAAAGTTGCCATGCCATGCCATGTAGCAGAAGCTTGACAATTTTTTTTCTAAATGGCTATGTGCACATAGCATGCTCAGTAACATTTTTAGCGATGGGTATACATGCACAATGTCTTGGTGTGTCTTGTTTGTCGCTTGTCTTGTTTGTCGCACATTTTAGCCTTTAGTTTTGGTCAAGATTCTAGTGGTTCTTCAATTTCTCCATTTTTAAGGTGCATCCCAAATTCACCTAAATGTGATTCTAATTTTACACCTAGTTTGGAGGTGTAAAATTAACAAAACGAAAATTTCCAGTAACTTTGGACCCTAAAATGGGTCACGCAATTGTAAATTGAGGGCCATTTTTGTAATTGACCCCCTAAAAGTGGCAAAATTTAAGGTTTTTTTAGGGAATCTTTGAAAGATTCTTTTTTGTGGTGCAAACGCAGGTCATTAGTGCGTTTGCTAGGTCACCTTGTTAGATGTATTAGATAGGGGTGTCTTTTGGCACTCTTCATCTTTACTATTGTTTGCTGACGAACTGTTGCAGCTCCTTTGAGGTGCGGTAGATGATTCCTTTTTCAAAGTTTGAATATGGCCGATTGTTCGTAAATAATTTGTAACCGTTTAGATGATACCCTTCTTCTAGTAGAGGCTATTGATGCTAACTTGAATAGGGCTAAACAACTTCTAGGCATGTAGATGTTTGATTAACTGGCAAAAATTCTGCCTTGTGGGCTTTGGACGTGCCAGTCCCTGCTTGTGTACAGTAGTATGCTTGGACTGTAGTTTCTTTGAACGCTGTGACTAGACTTCCAGGTGTTGCATTTGGTGTGAATTTTGTCATGCGGGCTTGGAATTGGGTTATCTCAGGTCTGCAAAAACATATAATGTGGTGGAGAGACGCAACTTTGTCATGGGTTGCACGGGTTCAAGTAGCCAAATCAGTTTTAAATAATACCCATATGTATATCACTTCTGCTTTGATACCAGCTTCTAACTAAGAGAGATTGTTGCCATGATTCTTAACTTCATCTGAGGTGGCAATGAAATAGGAGCAGTGGTTAAGGTTGCTTAGAAGAAGTGTGTACGAACAAAATCTCTAGATAGTAAGATCTTAATTTCAAAGTTTGTTTGGAGGATCTTGTTAGCTTGATACAACTTTGATGTAGCATTTGCTCAGAGACAGATTTATCACAAATCGGCCTATTGCTTGCACATTGGTTGGATACCATTTGAATTTTAAGGAGGCAGCTTCATTATAACCATACACCCTTCTACTATTAGCTCATGGACAGAGCATAAACTAACATCTTCAAAATAATAGAATAGTATTTTTAACCCCTCGATGCATCAGCATCCAGTTTCATATGTTCAATATTGCATGTAAACCAAGGAGGATACTTCTTTCATGCAAATGGTAGTATGGACACATAGCCTTTTGTTTCTTCTTAGTTGAATAGAGAATTAGCTCATTATATACTTTGAAATTCACAGTAGTAAGTGTCAATAATCTCCTCATGAGTGATATCTTGGAATCGATAGTAGGGTATGTGTATATGGGCTCCTCATGAGTTGACCAATGGATGTTAAGTAATATGGGTTTGTCCCTTGAGCATATAAGAGCATATTCAAACTTGGCAAGAATGGGTATGAATAAGCACCTTGAGGATAAGCCCCTTGAACATATAGGTATTGACAAACATGTGTAAACTCCGCAAATCTACAAAAATAGATAAAAGGAAAAGAGAGAGAGGACAAAGAAAGAAGATAGAAAAAGGAGATATTAGAGAAAGAAAGGATAACCTCAAAGGCGATACTTCAAAAGGTCCCCATAAATGGGAGTAACATGGGTATGTGTTCTTTGTCCAAATCAAAGCGAGGCCTTGGCCGAAGGCCGAGGCCAAGCTGAGAAATAGTGTAAAAGAAAAGGGTCCACCCTTGAACATATGGGTATTGGTATTGGTAAACATGGGCAAACTCCTAGAAAGAAGAGATAATCTCCCAGGTGATACTTTAGAAGGTCCACATAGATGGGAGGAACATCGGTAGGCGTGCTTTTGAAAAGATATCCAAACCAAGGTGATGCCGCCGAGGAATAGTTTAAAAGAACGGGCGGGCCCTTTTCTAGGATTTAGTATAATGTTATAGGTTGTTAATGAAGCTACATAATACACAAATGCCAAGTTCTCTTCTTGGGTTTCATTGTTCCTTTTTTTGTTGTCCTTTTGTATGCCTTGCAAAATGGTCCATAAGATTGTTTCAAAAGTACATATTCACAATGGAGTTGCACAAAACTAATGTTTAATTCTTAGTCTACTATTTCGAATCCTCTATTGTTATAGGGTAATATATTTTCATCTTCTTATCACAAGGGATGCAACATCTCAAACTCAAAATATAAGGAATTTTTCTTTTGACAAATTTTTAAGATTTGAAGTTCACATTTGAAACACAATTTCAAAGTTAAGCTCTCAATTGACATCTTCAAACAATATGTAGTTTACATTTATTTTGGCCATGACTCGGGATATGTAGATCAAGCTTAGAATTAAAATTCAACTTTTAAATTTGTAGAATATACAATTAAGCTTGATACTCCACAAGTTGCTTGTTTTATACAAAACAAGAGCTCAAAATTTATCAAATGACAAGACAATGAAACTTTGATGAAATTAGGTTTTAGTGAACATTTCCAAAAACTGCATCTTCAAGCATATCATTTTATAAATTGGAAGCCCTTCTAGCTTTTCTTTATTCAAACTTAAAAATTCCATGCCAACCAATCTTTGAGTAAGGTAAACATGGAGATGGTGATGTCCAAAATAGCTTGCTCTAGGAGGGATGGCGCTAACAGATGCGCCATCGTGTTAGGGCTGAGAGAGACGTAAGGAGAACAGAATGGAGAACCGAGGTGTGGGCCCGAAGGGACCCCTGCAGGGTATGCAGGAGACCAAAGGTACATGTACGGCAGGGAAAGGTACGGGTATTGAGGCTGATTTAACAGGTCAGGGTAATGGTTTCGGGGATAGATTGGGAACAGGGAAGGATGATTTGGGGACAGTGATGACAGAACTTTTCCAGAAAATGTCAATATCCATGCAGAATCAAATGATTGATATGATAAAGACTCTGATAGGGAATGGAACTGTTACTGAGAAAGGCGAAAAGGCCTTTTTTGTCTGTGGCGATTGGCTTATTCCCAGCATTCCTAGCATGGCGGAGACGAGGAGGACAAGATCACAAACTATGTCGCCGGTGCAAATGCAGAGTCAGCTGGTGCAACCCATATTGGATGAAGTAAACCGAGAACAGAGAAGAATGCTGCAGAAACAGGAACACAGACCAAAGCCAGAGTTTCGAGGTATTCCTTCACTCAAACATGATTTTGTTCCTAACAGGCAAAAGGAATTAGAATCGAAGGCTGTAATAGGTTGCATAAGGCATGAAGGGGTTCGACTGGCAGCCATAAGAATGGAATTAACAAAAATGGGAAAGAATGTGGATATCAGAAACATGTTTTGGCTAGATTTCCCATTCTTTGTGGTGGAATGTGGAGATTCTCAGACTGTCCAGTTTCTCCTAAAAAAAGGAACTATATTCAAGGCAAACACACAATTCTACTTCCAAAAATGGAATCCGAAGTTCGATCCAAATGACCTCAAAGAACTTTTCCACCCTGCATCATGCTCTGTTCAAGGCCTTAGTCCCATGTATTGGCATGAGGATATTTTTAAAAAACTTTTTCAAGGGATTGGAGAGTATATTGGATGGGAGGCAATTCCGGAAAGAGCCCCAAGGATCTGGGTTCAGATTGATATATTGAAAGAGATCCCTAAACAGCTAAATTATAATGACTATTATGGGGGCGAAAAGATATTAAAATTGGACTGGAGTGGGTTACCTGCCCCTTGTGGAATCTGTGGGCTAAGATTACACGGAGGGGGGGTATGCCGGGAAAAAATGGTCATAAATAAACAAATTCCTCAGCCAGTTGCTAACCAAGGCAAAGAAAATAATGCAAAAGGAAGCTGGACCCCTGCAAATTGGAAGAAAAGGAATAAGAATGGGAGTGCATACAAAAAAGCCAGGAAACAGAAAGCTAAGCTCATTAAGGAAAATCAGAAGCAAGAGAAACAGACAGCCAACAACCAGTTAAAAACCTGGAAAAAGAAAAGAGATCAGTCAAAAATGGCTGAAAAAGTCAAGGTCTTGGTCAAGCCTACTAAAGAACAGGGGAAAAAAGGGAAAGACCTAGTCCAAGAAGGGAATCTTTATATTACTCCTGCCCATCTGATCAGGAGTAATACCACCCGACCATTATTTGAATCTACACATCCTCAGAATCCTTACCCGGACTTCGTCGATTCGGACAGATCAGCAGGAGGAACTCTGCTTTTCAAAGGAGACTATTCTAAAGGAACTAATCTGGATTTTTCCCCTATAGATTCAAGGAAGCAGGGGTCACAGGAAAATGAAGAATTACATGATGTTCTACTCCAACTCATGGAAAGGCAAGAAGATATGGAGAAGGAGGTGGTGCCGAATACTCCCATGGAAAAAGGGCAGATGGAAGAAATAGAGGGCAAATATAAATTCTTCACCACATCTCCCATGGATTATAAAAACAGTACAGAGGAATCCTTGGACAAAGGCAATGTGGAGATCACTCGGGAGGATCCTCTGGACAATGGCACTGAAGAGATCACTTTTTCTTCAGAGGACATATTGGAATCTATTGACCCTATAAGTCCTATGGGCCAGGGGATGGATAACATATGCCAACAAGAGAATCTCTTATCTAATGGCCTGGTAATTGACACTGATGTCAATAGGCTATTAAGCCCATTAGATAACAATATAGGAGAAGACAAAGAAGAGACATTTTTCACTCCTGCAAAAAAGATCAGCATAATATCCACAGGGGGTCTGGGAACTCATGGAAATAGACCAATAAGTCCGACTGGTAATTCTCTACCAGAAGGCTTGGGAATTGATGTGAGTAGACTAGTAAGCCCTCCTGACAAATCCATGGTAGCTGGCCGGGAGTCTAGACAGATATTGGTTGAAATCAATGGAGCAGAGAAGACTAATGCCAAGGGATTGATAGCTGATGAGGACAAATTTTATACTCCTCACACTAGGAAGAAGGGCACTAAGATTGTGCATTTTTCAGAAAATAGTCCTGCCTTGAACCTGAGAAGCCAAGGCAAAAAGAATCTCCTTGTCCAATGAGAATCATAACTTGGAACCTGAGAGGCATCAAAGACCCTCTCAAGAGAAAAAGGGCACTGATAGCTTTAAGAGATATGAAAGCAGAGATAATTATGCTACAAGAACATAGGCTGCCTGAATTTGAATCCTCAAATTTAGGAAAATGGATCATACCAAATGGAGATTCCATATGGACTGCAGCTGATGGTACTAAAGGAGGGATTTGTATGGCCTGGAAAGACTTTAACTGTATTGAAAAATATAAGCATGGCAGTGGCAGGTGGACCGTGGCAGTGCTAAAAAAAGGGGAAAATGTCTTTGGGGTTATTAATGTGTATGCATCTACTGACCCAGCAGAAAGAGAAACCCAGTGGATGCAAATAGATACATGGATCCAAAATCATCAAATTAAAAATTGGCTCATGGCTGGAGATTTCAATAACACACCTGTGTGGGATCAGAAACTGGGGAAACAAATGAATATGTCCAGGGGAGAGCGAGTTGCATGGGATAGGCTGATGGCTAACTTCATTTATATTCCCCCATCTTCCTCACAACAATACTCTTGGAGCAATAAAAGGAAAGGGAATCAAAGAACCTACTGTCTCCTAGATAGATTCTACCTGTGTAATTTTGATCTGAAGGATTGGGACAATCTTACTATCTCGAGTGATATTGGGAATTCCATTTCAGCACCACTATCCTCGTTTTTGGGAGATATGACACCTCCTCTAAAGGTGGTATAAAAACTTCATTTAAATTCAACACAGGAATGTTACAAAATAAGCAATTTTGTGAGGAATTTAAAAGTTTCTATCAACAGATGCCTAAGGTACCCCTTTCGGAATCCATGAAGCATTTTGTACAGAAATTGAGGGACATCAAATCATGGATTAAAGAATGGGGGAAGGTATGGAATCAGAAGAAGAAAAAGGAGAAACAAGAAGTGTATGAAGACATGAAGGCGATTAGAGGATATCTGTTCAAAGACAAAGATAATAAATGTTGGCAGGAAAAAGAGGCAGAATTGGAAATCAAGGTCAAAAAAATAGAAGAAGCAGAGGCAAAAAGTTTAGCAATAAGAAGTAAATGCAAATATATCAATCAGATGGATGATGCTGGTTCATCCTTTTTCTTCAGGACTGCTAAAAGCAGAATTATTAACAATGGTATTGTGCTAGTAAAAGATGGGAGGGGGAATACCTTAGCCTCCCAAGAGGGGATACAAGACTACTTCCACAAAGAATACCAAAAACTGTTCAGTAAGTATGAAGTTGATACCAAAGACATGGAAGATTTCTTTAATCAAATTCCCAAGGGTCCAGAAATCAATGATGAGGACTTATTGAAGACACCTGAGGAAAGGGAGATCAAAGAAATTCTACAATCCATGGCACATGGCAAAAAAAGTCCCGCCCCGATGGGATTCAACCTGAATTCTATTTAGGTTTTTGGGAACCCAGTGAAAGATGACCTCATAACTTTCATTAAGGGAGCATGGCAAGCAAGATATTTGCATCCAAAGAATAAATGCGGGGGCTTATTACCCTTATACCAAAAGTTAGCAGCCCAACAAACATTGGAGAGTGGAGACCAATCTCACTCACCAATACCACATACAAGATGCTAGCCAAGATCCTTGCAAACAGATTGAAGCCAATTCTAATGAAGGTCATTAACCCCTGTCAGTCAGCCTTCCTTCCCCAAAGGAACATTCCGGATAACTATATTGGAGCTGCTGAAGGTATGCACTGGAACAAACTCTCCAAGCAGAAATGTATGCTTCTTAAGTTGGACTTTAGGAGGGCCTATGACACAATCAGCTGGCAATTCCTGGAGAAAGCCATGGAGCACATAGGACTCCCAAAAAAGGTTTATCAAAAAGTATATGGATTCAACATGACTGCCTCCTCATCTCTGATTATCAATGGTTCCCCCTCTTGGCGGGTTCCCCAGAGAAGAGGGGTGAGGCAAACTGCCCTCTTGCCCCCCTACCTATTCCTGATAGTGGCTGAAGTTCTTACAAAGTTGGTGATGCATATGCAGTCCAAAGGTGATATTCATTGCCTGCAACTACCAGGGGAAGGAGGTATTTTTTCTATTATGCAATATGCTGACGATACTTTTGTTTTTTTGAGAGATGATGGAATAAGCCTATCCAATTTCTTAAATACAATGGAAAAATTTGGTAGCATATCAGGGGTTTTTTTGAATAAGAGCAAGTGTGCCATAATTATGGACTCGTGAAGTCGCTTCTGCAAGGAATCAAGGTACTAAATAAGGATTCTCGCATCTTGATGATATTAGGTATTCCTTTGGCCTTGAATTCCACTAATCGAAAAGGATTTGTGGGAGCCAATTGTGACCAGAATTAAGAAAAACTTGGGACATATACATCTTGCCCTGTGTAAATTTTGGAAGAATACTGATTGCCAATCTTTGTTATAGGGAGTACTCATGTTTACTTCTCTTCAGCTATCATTGGGGACAAAGCCTCATATGCCAAAATAGAGACTATATCGAA
This sequence comes from Isoetes taiwanensis, assembly GCA_021234155.1. Lineage (NCBI taxonomy): Eukaryota > Viridiplantae > Streptophyta > Lycopodiopsida > Isoetales > Isoetaceae > Isoetes > Isoetes taiwanensis. The sequence continues at coordinate 7,250,923 of JAJEKV010000002.1, forward strand.
AGTTTATTTGGCAGGGCTCACATAAGATAGCATGGGATGACTTGACCAAATCCAAGAAGGATGGGGGACTCGGTTGCAAGGACCTCTTTGTTCAGGCACAAGCTCTAGCAGCTAAAATGGTATGGAGAGCTATTCATAGTAATTCTCCTTCCCCAGCTCAAAAACTGATTAGGTACTGGGTGCAAGAATCCTATCCTGTAGGCAGCCACACTTTGAAGCATCAGTTGCCAGACTCTGCATACTTCCAGTTTAATCCCTGTCCAAACACCTCAAGTATCCTAAGGAGAATGTTTGAGGCCTGGAACTTAGCCTCTCTGTGCTATAGACCACCAGTGATTGACAGTAATTCCAAAGAGGTGAAATTTTTCTGGCATCCAGGTATAGCAGATAGGGACATTAACTGTTTGGCATGTATTCATCCACAGAAATACATGCAATGGCATAAAGCAGGTATCAGACAGATTGGGGATCTCTATGACAATAATTCAGGATGGAAATCATGGGATGAAATAGCAAATTTAACTAAAGGTTCAAATCTGGACAAGGAGATATACAATGCAGTAATGGACAAAGTTGGGAATATTGATGAGCTGGTAGATAGATATAGTCAGTGGAACTTCAAAGGCAAAGAAATATATTCGGTGAAGGAAGTATATAAAGCTCTGATCCAACACAAACCTTCCAGAGCTGCCTCTCTCTGGAATTGCAGGCAAAAGGTTCTAGCAAAGGTATGTAGAAAGGGATGGAAGAGCTACACAGCAAATAAAGTAAAGACCTTTACCTGGCTTATATTGCATCAAGGACTGATGACCAATCAAAAGAAAGCCAAATTTGACTCATCTATATCAGGAAGATGTCTCATGGGATGTGGAAAGGAGGAATCTTCTAACCATGTCTTCCAATGTGAGATCATTAATGAATTCTGGAACTGGACTGCCCAGATAAATAAAGGCACGATTGGAGAGAATGGTCTCCTTGATTTTCTGAATACAGAGGACAGGGTTTTGAGCACAACAAGAGCACTTTCCTGCTGGGCAGTATGGAAACACAGAAATAGAGTTACAATGGAACATAAGAATCCAAATATTATCTGGCTCAAACAAATCTTCCTAGCTGAGCTTGTGAACTCGGCAATTGCACATAGATCCTTAAAGGGGATGAACTATGATAAAGGCTGGACAGCCTTTGGTAGATTTCAAGGAGTCTATGATTTCTTTGTGCTTAATCTAACTACTGATGATGTTATTTTGCAGAGATGCAATGAGGAGGCTTAATAGATATGGAGCCCAGGATCGAGGTATGGGGGTTGCTGAGGACTCGGACACTGAGGAGTCTAATCTTCCCGGGATTGAAGAAGAGGAAATTTTCATCCAGCTGAAACAAGAAATGATTCATGCAGCAGCATTGAAGAAGATTCTGAAGAGAACAGAAGCCTGGAGACATAACAATCTCAGGCCTTATTTCATGAATTTATTCCATAAGTGGCAGCAGAAGCGGGAGGCCCATGTTCTCCTTCTTTTGGATTTCACTAACTATCCGGTTGCCAAACTGGACCTGTACCTGAATATCCTTGGCAGACGAAGAGTACAAGATCTTACCATGCAAGACCTGATTGATGCACAATAGGAAGCATCAATACACTTATGAACATAAAGCTTTGATTATCTGATAATTTTATGTATGTAATAGGTAACAGACCTTAGTCTGCTAACAGGCATTAGTCTGGTTTTCTTAACACATCTCCAAACCTTTGGAATGTGTATTTTTGGCATTATGCCTACCAGTATACCTCTGATGGTATACAATATCACTATGTAAGTTTCTAGTATGAATACAAAACCCACCTTACCTCCAAAAAAAAAAAAAAAAGTAAGGTAAACATGTTAACGAAATTAGCATATGTGCATTCAAAATTCAAGGAAAATGTTAGCGTGCTTCTTACTTTTCACATCATTTTTGTTTTAGAAAAACTTGCTCACAAGCTTCGATGCTTACAGGAACTACTAAAATTGCTTGCAACGTTAAAGAATAAAGAATGCCCCTATCTCACTAATAAGGATCAAAGTTTGATATGTAGTACTTTCATTCTCCAAGCACATTCTTCTCATCGCATGAAGCACGCAAATCTTTCAACTAAACATTTTATTTATGGCTCACGCAACAATAACGACATCAACCGTATCACCAAACTTTTGAAGTAAAGTATTCAACCATTTTGTAGTGATCTCACATCTTATAGAATCATATCTGCATAGCCAAAATGTTCAAATAATTTGGATGCTTATGAGAAATGAACATCTTGCTCATACACAAACATTATTTAATACATCCCTAACCAAAAAAAAAAAAAGGGGGAAAAATTTACAACATTTTTTGTTTTACTTAAAATGATATGATTGACTCAGTTGACAATAATAAGTTTCTTTAAAGTTCTCATTTGATAGCTGAAATTCTTCTTTGATATTTGTGAGAACTTCTTTTGCAAAGAGAGCTGATGGGTTCTCAATTTGAATCCTGAAGGGATGAGAAAGGGAAAGTCAGACTAGACAATGGGCATATGACTATGGCGAAGCAGTAGATTGTGAGATAGTTTTTCCAACCATCAACACACAAATATCAGTACAAATTGATTGCATTGAAGAAGTATGATAAATCATTGGCATGGAGTGGCTTGCCATAAAACAGAGCTCTATGATTAGTCCCATTAGACACACTTGTTCATGGTTTTGGTGGAACCAATTTTTTTTAACAGAGTCGAGGTCTGTAGACCGGTGATATCTTTTATCATTTGGGAAAGATTTGGAATTGGTCCAAAAAGCTTTACTGACTCAGGCACTCGGAGTCAAGTCCACGATTTCATACACTATTCTCCTCCAAACTATACTGCCAAAGAGACACAACTTCGGATTCTTGTCTACACTGGCCATGGGGCCACAGACTCCTAGGCTGTAAGTGAGAAAGGACTTTTGCACCCATTCCAAGCTCTCCCAAGCACTAGCACTAATAGCCGGTCCCCACCCTTCATAGCCATATAGTATAACAGGCTTAACCAAAGCCCGAAACAAGTGGGATTTTCGTGATCAATCTTGAATCTCTGCACGAACAATTGTTTTGTATTGCATAGAGTGCTCGCCAACCAGCAGTCGCACGCTTGGTAATACACTTTGGGAACACTTTGGATAATGCACTATTCCCAAAGTGCGATCACACCAAAATATTTGCAGCTGTTTACAACTTCAACTTCTTGACTATCATAGCGCAAAGTTGGAACAATATGCCAAGAAGATTGAACTATCAAAAGATTAGTGTTTTGGAGATTAATATGCAGGCCTATGTTCCCACAAAAATTGTGCAAAGCATATAAATGTTATTGCATACTGGCAGCTGTAGATGCCATAAGCGAAATATCATCAGCATACATAAGTTGTCTGATGATATATTGTACCAAATGTGGGCCTCCATCACATGAAGCTTGTGAGGTACCGTATCAAAAGCAGAAGTAAAATCCATAAAGCATGTATAGAGATCTTGTTTCAAGCTTTGACTATGTTCAATAAGCATGCGCAATGTGAAAATATGGTCTATCGTAGAATGGCATGGACGAAAGCCTACATGTTCTACAAAGCGTACACCAGTATGTTCTGTCCATGATGTCACCTGCTTCTTAGTAATACTGGCTAAAAGCTTGGAAAAGATGGGGCTGACCATGATCATGCAATAATTAGAAGGGTCATTCTTATCACCTGCTTTGTGAATTGGTATGACCTTACTGATAGCCCAAGTTTCTGGCAATCTTTCTTGCAAAGCTTGACTTAAAAGAGCAATAATGATTGGAATCAATAGCGGACCCCCCATTTAAGCAATTCTGCTCGCAAACCTTGAAGCTCAGGAGACTTGCCATTGAATAGATGTCACAATCCTTCTTTGACTTCCTCCTCTATGAATTGAAGAATATTACATACCAAAGGAGGCGCAGAATTAAAAACTCCAGGATGATCATATAGTTGGATCAATTGCTCATCCCATTGCTGCATAGAAACATGCCCAAGGATAAGATGCGGTCGATATAATTGTGGGGAGATGAACTAGGCATAGATCTCATATTAGGATCATTATGCTTTGAAGAATAAGCTAGAGATGCCTTGGTTGCATGAGAATAGGAATGTTCCAAAGCAGCAATTCGACCAGGTATTTTCTTAGCAAGCTTCGTCACTTGCCAGGTCAGGCTTTCTTCTAATGTTGTCAAGTATTACAACTAGTAGACACATCAAAGACACGACGGAGTAAATCTTGCCTATGCTTGCCTATATCAACTATTAGGTGCTTCACATTTATATGACACGCATCAAACTCTAACTTTGCACCCTCAATTGCATCCCAAAGCTTTGCATGTTTGACATTAATTTTACCAGTTAGTGTTTCAAGGTCATTAAGGCACTTTTCCAAATCAGACCTCAATGCATATCTGAATTGTATCATCTCTTGTTGTTGCATGTGCAAAGTAGTAGTAAGAATGTCAAACTTGTTTTCTAAGTCTTTTTGAAGCAAATTGACATAAACAGGAAGACGGGGTGGATGAGGGACCTTGGATCTGGAGTCAATGTCTCAGTAATCCGCTCCCCTTCATCAGTCTGAGTTGAACCTCCAACGCATGTTGAAGGTATCTCTGGGCAATTTGCGCTGCCAACATCTGTAGCGGATCCGCATTAACAATATGCGTTGAACCTCCAACGCATATTGGAGGTTCCTCTGAGCCATCTGCACTGCCAGCACCTATGGAAGTTTGCATTGGATAAGGCTTGTCCCATTGAGAGTAAAGATGCAATGCCTTATCCAATGTATATTGTGTATAATATCTTTATTGAGATGTTGAGTGAACCTCACCTTTGTATCTGTTATCTTTGTTCCTGGATCTTAAAGACTTGAAGGGGTGACGATCAGACTTTAGTTGGTTTGATTGAGGTGTTGGTGTGCTAGCAAAGGGGTCTACATGCACATCAGAAAGGTCCTCTTCCTGTTGCAAAGGAATGGAAGGAGCCATCGCCTCTAGAAGGTCGAAATGGAACAAATCTGCAGAAGATACTACTAGCACAGAATCCTTGAGAGGGCCGAACTAATCAGATCCAAAATGGTGACTATTCGCCAAAGAACCCTTGCAATCTATATATCATTGGCAAGATCACAGAGTAAGCTTTCCAACTCGCCAAAAAACACTCCAATCTAACTTTGGGTGCTCCAATATGAGCAAAAAGGTACTACCAGTGCATGAGCTTTTTTTATAGGCACTAGAGAGAGAAAATCATGGCGCTAGAGACAAGCGAATCCACCTTGATTTTTAGGTCTTGTGACAGTGTACCAATTAACCATACATGATTTTTGCCCCAAATAAAATTCCTAACTATTCTTTCCAATTATTTATAAATGCACTTCTTGGGAGCAAGCAAAGCTGAAAAGAAGTATATGTGAGAGCTTGCTATGACAGAATTGTCAATGACTGTTCTGCCGGCTAAGAATGAGCAATTTCCATAATTAATCATCTTTCTTTCAATTCTAGAAACAATAGCAGACCAACGACCTTTGAGATCGACGTCCAAATGTGCTGTCTTGCTAACATCCGTGGTTTTAAAGGTATAGATTAATCTCAAGCTATCAACCTTCTGGGAATGCCCCAGAAAGAAAGGAGACATAGTCGTGCAACATATATTTTTGAATCTCAATCCATAAAAAAAAATCCTCCTTTGAGGTTTAGCTATTTGGGATCTCACTATTGCCACCAAGGTAAATTTGAAAAGAGAGGAGGTGCTAAGGTGAGAAGGTTTTGGCCAACTTGTAGCAGAGCATTTGAAAATATAGCAGAGGCACATAATGTTTTATTGTATTTTGCATTTTTAAGGGTAACACTTTGTTGCATTAGCAACTTCTTCCATCGGATGTGGCACATACTGTTTTATTGTATTTTGCATCTAAGGGTAACTCTTTGTTGATTTAACAACTTCTTTTGTCGGATGTGGCCGAGGCAACTTATAGATCTCCATTTATAGGGCACGTGGCAAAGTCGATGGGTGAAGATATTCTAGATGTGGTGATTCTTTCGCAGTGATTTCGCTGGACAGAATTAGCCACAATTGCGCGGTCGGGATTCTGAAGGAAATTTTCGATGGGAGATTTCTCCTCTAGTCCGAATCCAAATCGTCTGGGATCACTACCATTTTGATCATATGAGATGGATAGAGATGCGGATGCAAGCCAAAAACCAGATCGAGTGCCTCTAGATCTGTGCGCAATTTCAATCGGCCAATTTAGGTGCATGTATGGGACGCCTCACATGTCACCGGCAAGTTTTTGCCGAACGTCAAGCCGTTGAGCCGCTCAGGTGTAAACTGCTCCAGCAGTTCGGGGACGAACGGTTCAGACGTCAAACCGGCCATCTCAGATGAACTACATGTGAATACCTAAAGATTTACATCTAAACCGTCCCTAAGGTGATCCCAAGGGAATCACCCCATGTCGATGGTATTCTAGAAGAAATACGGCTTGAAATCCATACCGTCACATACGAACACCGTACAATACGTATAGGGTAAATCATGGAGGAAAGGCTAAGGCTATGGCTATGGCGACTTGTGCTCCGGTGTCGCCGGCCATTACATACAAAAGGCCCAGTTTAGTTAACAGATCAAGTCTCCATTCCCAAACTGGGGGGAACTCGTTTGCCGTGAGAACGGGATGGAAGGGAGCCGGATTGAGAATTGGCTTACAAATCCAAGGCGGAAAGATCCAGAGTAAAAGCATGCAAAGATTTTCAACCTCTGCATGCTACGATTACCGAGTGGTAAGCCCGTTTTTTGCATCGTAAGTATAAAGCTGCATATTGGCGAGCTCAATTCAGTCTGCAGGCTTGCTTTTGTAGAAAAAAGTAAGCGCGAAAGAGCTAGACAGTATTTTGTCTAAGGAGAGGGATATTCCGATGGTGGTTGATTTCTACGCAACCTGGTGTGGACCATGTGTTTTACTTGCGCAGGAGCTTGAGAAGGTATGTTTGGTTTCTATTGTTTGCATGTTTAGAAATCTTAAAGCTGGAAGAAATAATGATCTTGACATTCTAGGCATTTAGTAAATTTCTTAAAGATAGATATCTTGGTTTTAAGATAGATATCTTGGTTCTGGCCTTGCCAGTTCTTTATCAGAATATCAGTGGGTCTTGAGCAAGCCGTATTTGATGTAATCTTGGTATGCAAACAGGAGCAAATGCTTCCTCTTGGCTACTATGTTCATGAAAGTTAGACAGCTGTCCTATCTTATATTTCTTACTGCACCACAAACCAGATAAAGGTGGGGCGTTTATTCTGACCACCGTACAAATCTTTCAGCTATATTGTTAAAAGTTTTCTAATGTTATAATAGTAGCTATGCGAAAAATAAGTGTTAAAAGTTGTTTCTTTAGAATGTATGTTGCTGAGGGGATTTTTACATCAGCTTGCGCTCGAGTATGGTAATTCTGTCAAGTTTGTGAAAGTGGATACAGACGAAGAGCATGAGCTTGCTTCACAAATGGAGGTTAGTGTTTCAAAACCATCAGAGTTTCATGGAAAACCTTATGAGTCACGTTCTTTTTCTATGAGAGGTCCCATAATATCCTATTGCGTTTTCTGAAATTAATTAAGGTCCTACAAAAGAATGAAGGTCTTCTTTGTATAGGAAATACCACGATGATAGTTTATTTGTGCATCTTTTACAGTTCAATTGCTGTTTTGATTTTAGATTCGTGGGCTTCCAACCATGATATTTGTAAGCCATGACTCAAGCAAACAAGCTATCCGAACTGAAGGTTTACTACCAGCTCAAGTTATACGAGATATTATTGAGAAAGAGCTATAATGGAAAAATCACATTATTATAAAGATGTCGCTGGTTCTTTTGTAAGGTACTAATGTAATGTTATTTTGGTGTAACCAGTTCCCATAAGCATGGAAGAGTTTCTATGTATCTCATATTAGTGAAATTTTTGTCAGCCAATAAAACACCAAGGCAGTTTGGGCACCAGTGCTGTTACTATTTTGGAATTAACAGGTTGGGAGTTATTTTTGCCATTGTTAATTTTTTATTCCCATTAATAATTTTACATCTTATTAGCGTTGTATTTGGTCTTTCACACTTGATAATTAGCACCCAGAGTCGATTGCTCAATCACAATCTGGCGGGTTTCTTCAATGATCTGTCCACATTAGAGCTGATGCATTAGCTAGGTTGCTTACTTTGTTTTTTCTTTTTGTTGAAATAACTTGGCTTAAACTCCTTTGATGAAGAAGATATTTTGAAAATTACGAATTTGAGTTTTTCGATTTTTCGGAATTACGCCCTTTTTCCACAGTATCCCCAAAATTTGATTGGGGAGTTAAACGCCATTTTTTCACAGTAGTTGCAAAATACGATTGCCATATACAATGTATGACACCATACAGGGATAAAAATGAGACACAAATTTAAATTTGCTTTTCCAATGCATGGTAGGGTGCTTTTCCAATGCATAGTAGGGCTAAAAATGAGACACATAAATTTAAACTTGCTTTTTCAATGCATGGTAGTCATAAAATATGACACCACTAAAATATTAGTGGAAAACCATGAAAATTATATTAATGCGATGGTTTATGGTTTTTAGGTTTTAATATTAAGTACACCCGATTTGGGTTGGCCTCCCGTTCCTAATTTTCATAGAAACCCTTCCAAATTTCAATGAAGACCCTTCCTATTTTCTACGGAAACCTTCTGTGTTCCATTAAAACTAGGAAGGGTAATTTCTATGGAATAAAACTAGGAAGGGTAATTTCTATGGAAGCCCTTCCGAATTTCTAAGTTTGGAAAATAGGAAGGGTTTTCGTGGAAAACGGTAAGGGTTTCTAGTTTTGAAAACCGGAAGGTTTTCCATAGAAAATAAGAAGGGCTTCCACCCTTTTTTTAGTATTTTTAATATTCACACGTGGCGACCTTTATAGATCATGCCTTTCAAGACGGACGCCGCCCATTAATGGGGCACGCTCATAAAATGCACGCCACCCGAGAATTCAAAATTTAATTCAAATGGAAACCCTTCCTATTGTCATTGGAAAATAGGAAGGGCTTTCATATCTTATCAAAAAAATTCCAAGGGTGTATGCTCTTCTTGCGCTTGCACTCCGCCATTGTATTCTCCTTATAGATCCAGAGCTTGACACGTTTGAACGATGCGATGAGGATGCTTCTATAGATTCATCTCTATATGATTCGGACGAAACTGTAAGTGATTTTGCTTTTGAAATTATGGACAATGTTGCAAGTTTTGAGGATCTACATGATGAAGATAATACAAGACCAAATATGGATTATGATCCCTTGGAAGAGGAACGTTACATTCAACTATTTCCTCCTATTCCTGTAATTGCCTTAGCCAAGGGCTACGCTTTTAATGAAGCTTTATACTATTTGATGGTGCATTGTGTCCTAAGTTCTGTCCATCCCTCTATTAAAGATGTCCTTCAAGCTGATCCTAATTATTCGGCGGGGTATGTTCGCCAAACACAAAAGCCACGAGATACACAAATCATAAGGAGGTGGTCGAGCTTCCAAGAGAAGTTGCAAGTTCATACAGAATCTCGTCTTCTCATGCGCTTGACCTTTGGCAAATGGCTCTATATCCCACCATCATGGGTGTGGAAGCAAATCATTTTCAGAGCTCATGTCGAAGGTGGTCTAGGCCATTTGCCTATATGCCCCACCCTAGATAACATCAAGAAGGTATGGCAGGTTGGAGCCAAGTTTCATGGCATTCCAGAAGATTATGTGAAACAATGCATAGAAGTATGTGGGTGCAGTTCTCGTCCAACGAAGCCTACGAGGAGACAAGAGTTATTCAATTATGAGGAGATACTGCCATATCACTCCTTGAAAAGTCGAGTGGAGCAGTTACAAATAGATCACAAGGTCAGGTTGCTTCAACGCCATACTAGGGATTGGATGAATGATATGATATGTATTGATTACATCTGTCATCGAGGGGGAAGTGCTCGGAGGCGTGGTCTGTGTCACGAAAGACAGACACGAAAGAGTTTCAAGATAAGATGCGGGTTTCGTCTTCGCACAGTGTTGCTGAGCAATCCGAGTACAGATAGTTCTGCCACAATGCACATTCGTGTTGGGCATGATGGACACAACCCGTTGTCTGAAGATGATGAATGGTCCTGGTCCTTGCATCCCTCTGTTGCAGAGGTGACTGCTAACATGTTGCTAGACACGAGAGATTTTCAAGCTGTGTGGAGTAATATGTTAGAGAGAGGAAAGGAGTTGTATCGCACTACCACACCGGTTGAGAGAGCCACTTATCACTTCAAGGTGGCCCACGAGGACATATGGCACAATGGTTACCACTTATACGTATAAAAGGTATGTACACTTATCCAACATGGAAGGAATGAAATAAGTTTTTTATCTTTCTTGGGAACAAAGAAGAACTTCCCATCAAACAAATCATAATTGTGAATGAATTGGCTAGTTCGCATTTGGTTTTTTATTTCATTTTACATTTGGTTCAGCCCTTTTCTATTTTGCTAGAGAACAGCCTCTAGGTTTTTGCCATGACCATTTACATATGAGAAGAAATATCTTGCAATAAAACGACACTTGGAGTGCCTTTGTATTAATATTTAAATATGTTACATGTAAAGTTGTCGGTTTGATTGCTCCAAAACCCAAGTGTTTCTAATATTTTTCAATGGAAATAAAAACTTCGAAGAGGATTGATGATCTGCCCAATTGATAAATGCTTTCCACCTTCAAGCATTCAAGAATTCATTGGAATTAAGCTAATTTTAGATACAATTATTTATCTCCTAATTGCATCCAAAAACAACTATAATGGACAAGACGGAGAAATTATTCTAACCTTCTTTTGTGCTCCAAGCTGCAGAACATGCCCTTATAAGATAAAAAAACTACCTTTGCCTCTGCCAATATCAAACTTAAAAAAAAAAGAAAAAAAAAAACATTATAAATCAAAGCATTCTAAATAATGATTTTAAGTAACAAAGATCAAACCATTCTCTGCCCCCTATCTCTGCCTCTCTGCCAGAATCAGATAACTCAAAGCACACTAATCATCAGAACAGGCCTGTCTGCAAGAATCTGAGTAGAAAATTTTTCCAAATATTTTCTGTTTGATGCAGAGTTTCCCATGCTTGCAAGAACATCTAACAGATCCAGAGACCACTGCCAGTTTCTGATGAGAAAAATACCCATGTTCAATCCAATCCAGCTTTTATTTTGGTATATAAGATGGTCCCAGCCATAGAGGACAAGATTATAATTTTGATATTTATGCAAAGGAAGCTTAAAACTCATGTCGATAAATAAAGCATCACTATCTACCCACCATCCATTCTGATTCTGGATGTGCAAGCATGGTAGCCCTAATCAGAGGCAATTTTACCCAAAAGCCTGGCAAATCCGGCTCCAATGTGGCCACATTGTAAAAAAATCTCAATCCCCAATCCGGCAGTAATCCATCTTGTTCCGGGTGAATTTTAGCCGCGTTCCTTCTGATCCTTTTGTTCCTGCAAAAAAATAAGAAATAAAAAGGGCAATGCTTCTATAACTCTGAAAATTGAAGGCAACATTAGCTTTTCTGGCCCTCATACATGATTACACTAAAACCTAATCGTTCTCTCAGAATTTCTCTCTCCTAACATCGCGGAAATCGTCCTCTCAGAATTCGTCTCTCAGAATATCAGAATATCGCAGGAGAAAGAGGAAACACAGAAGCTTTTTCTTGGCCGAGAGAATTAATTACAGAGTATTAATTAGCAGTGGATCTCCTCCACCCAATTTTTTTATTAGATTCTAATTTTAACGGAAACCCTTCTGGATTAAGCATAGGAAACCCCTCCGGATTTCATGGAAATCTGGAAGTGTTTCCATGTTGAAGCCAGGAAGGGTTGAGCCACGAACAGTTGAAGAAACTAATGGTGAGCTTAAAGTTTACATAAAAATGGATGAAATGGAACTTAAAAAGTTTGTGACATATGAGAGGGTATCCATTACTATCATGAATAAAGCGATTGAGAATGCAATTGCACATGACAGATCAAAGAGCAATAAAAATAAGAAGAAATATGCAGAGAAGACAGATGCCAAGAAGAAGGTTAAAGAGAAATGGTTCCCATGTCAAGCTGAAGATGACACTTGGTGGTTAGGTCTCTTTGAAATTCAGACGGAGATGCAGGAGGTATTGAAATCGGTTTTGAATCAAACTAACATCCCGAGCATAATATCTAGATTTCAGAGAGGGGAAGAACTGCAAGTAGATCAATATGGATCTTACAAAGTCATTTTTCACTTGACCTCAAATTTAAGAACCCAAAAAGCAATGTACAATATAAGTGGTGGAGGACGAGGAACATGCAAAAATTGTCTATATTACAATCATGCAAGGAAGTCAAGTACTGGCACGATAGTTTCAAACTTGTTCCTCAACCAAGCAAATCCTCCTGATTGGGAAGGAAACGGTCCTAAGTTCTATGGTATCTTTCCCATTCCATTAGAGAGAGTCCATGTCTTCACTTTGCACGGTTTTGTTAGAATAATCGATAAGATGATATTCTTGGGTTGTAGATTCGTGCGGAACATTGCAGACAAGAGAAAAAGAGAAGAAGGAATTCCAGAGTTGAACAGGTTCTATCATTGATGATAGAAAGGAGGCAATTTCCAGGGCAATTTAATTGGTTAACCTTTGTTTCAGAAAGTTTGCACAATTTTTGCTTGGTTAATATCCATCTATATGTCATAATAAGAAAAAGGTTAAAAAAGAAGATACTTCAATAGTCGTGTGCTAGAGCAAAGTTTCTCCAAACTTGGCAAACTTTTATAGAAGGCAGAATGCATGTAAAGGATCATCAACAAGGTAAACTCTCAAAACAATAAACGACAAAAATTGCAAATATACCATGCAACGAATTAGATATAATATATAATTTAGAGCATTTTTAACGAAGGTGTTTATCTGTAACATCTCATGCCAATCATGGGATTTCAACCCAGTTAACTATCTTCAACTGTGAAACAACCATGCAATGAATAAGCGTATCATATTTTGAGACTTGATTACCTTGATGGCTTCTCAAACAGGTTTCATGGATTCTTGGCTTGATCTTATGGGAAGGATGAATAGAAAACAGCAAACTACCTTCTTCAAAGTGGTCGTTCCCTTAGCGCCTTGTCGTACCTATAAGCACTATATTCAAAGCACTTTTCTATTTCCTTATACATGTTTATTGGACAATATACAATGCAATCATTTAGGCGAGCATGAATTTTATTATACCCAAAACCAGTTGTACCAGTTGCCGCGCAGCTATGATACCCCAAACCAGTTGCTGCCAATATGTTTTTCATTTTCAAGCAACTGTCAGTCCCTACTCGTAGTATTTTCTCTCATAATAACCTGCAAAAAAAATCGATTTTGTCATAAGTTTAAGAAAAATCCTTATAATAAGGTCCTTATTTGCTTCCATCAATTCATTATTGCTAGCTTTTGTTAATAAAACAAAATGTTTCCATTATACTGAGGATGTCCATCAATGAATGTCAAGTAAGTGTATTTCTCATCTTTGGTTATTGTTTTTTCATTGGAATTTAGTCCATGAACAAGCATATGCTATTGACGCTTAGTAAATATATGTGTTGAGAGTCACATGTGTCATATACATGCCATTGATGCTTAGTTAATAAATATATGAGTTGAGAGCCATGTGGCATCAATGGAACAATCGTGCCCTCTGTGCTTGTCATGACACAAAATTCCAAACCAACACCTGATCGAAATGAACCTCCAAACCCTTTGTAAATGCTAGGTTGAGGCCGTGATCTTAATTTCTAACGATCATTATCAGTAAAATGTCATTGCCAAATAAAGTCGATGGTTTTATGTACGCCCGATTTGGGTTGCTCTCCCGTGGAAACCCTCTGATTTTCCATGGAAACCCTTCCGATCATCTAGGGAAACCCTTCTGGCTTTCAATAAAATTAGGAAGGATAACCCTTTCGATTTTCCATGGAAACCTTTCCCAAATTTCCAATTTTTGAAATTAGGAAGGGTTTTGATGGAAGATAGGAAGGGTTTCCACTTTGGAAAATCGGAAGGGTTTTCGAGGAAAATATGAAGGGTTTCCACGAAATTATTTTATTTTTAGAATATTTACACGCGTGAGCCTTTATGGATCATGCTCACGGACGCCTTCCATTAAGACGACAAGTCCATCAAGTATACGTCACCCTAGAATCCAAATTTTGAGTGGAAACCCTTCCTATTTTCCAATGCCAAGGAAACCCTTCCTAATTCCACACAAGGGGAAAAATAGGAAGGGTTTCCACACAAAGAGGAAAATAGGTAGGGTTCCCACATGCAGTTAGAAGTTTCATGAGATTATGACTAAGGAATTGAGACGCCAAAGGGCATGCTGCATATGATTAACTAAGGAATTAAGACCCCAAAGGGCACAATGGAGATATTGCAAAAAGCCGCCTCCAAGCTTGTGAAAAAGTAGCACGCGATTCTTCGAAAGTGGTTCGCATTCGACAACAATCTGATACAATTTGGTAGTAAAATTGCTCTTATCAAAATGTTTGGCAAATTTGGCAACCTAAAAGAGGTTGGAAATGCCTTTGTTCAAATTGATCCAAAAGACCAAGCATGTGCAAGCTAAGAAACCAAAGGAGAAGATAAAAAGATTCATGTTCAGATTGTGAATCGAAGGCTTGAAATAATGGCATAGTTTTCCTTCAATTGTCTACATGTTATTTTTATGTTTGTAGTGCAATCAATGATGTTTTTCGTACAATAAGACATATTTTTCCTAGTGTAGTTTTAAATAAACAATGCGTTCATTAAAAAAGCCCTTTGGGAATTGAACCCAAACAAGTCCATTTCGGCGTCATTCACTATCCTCTGTTAGATCCACAACCATAATGGAATATACATATGTCATCAGGTCGTCCTAATAATCTCTCTTCTCTTCAGCATCAATAAGGATTGAAGTCCAAGCTCCTTTGCTCGTATGTACAACCATTGAATCAATGGAAAACTACTATATGCCCTGCATAGTAAGAAGCAAGTTGACCTTCTTGGCAATCCCAATAGCTGTATCAGTAAGCCTTCCATCAAAGAAAACAAAATCAGTCCCATCTAGTGTTGCATTGATACTTGCAGCTGGTAACTCACTGGGCCACTTTTCTGAAAATCCAGGTGTATGAATGCAAGTTCGAGACAGCTTGTTAGCAAACAAGTCTTGACCAGGATCGTTTAACTCCCTAAACATGTATTAACCCTATACCATTTTTTGAAAACTAGCTTCATTTTTTACACAGCTTTATTTTTTGAAAACCAGCTTTATTCTTAGCATTCCATGATTCTTATCAGATATGCAATACCTGCAAACGTGTTAAGACATATCTTTGAATCAAATTTAATGCTCGTAACAATGTGAGATGCAAATAGAATATGGCGAGGCCATATCATCTATTTATAGCCATGCACAACCAAATGCTTGTTGTATGACCTTATATGCATATATTTACATCCTAAACCATAACATCCTTCATAAGGATGTTTATAATTTAGTGTATCCTTCTCCTTCTTACGGGCATTGAATTTGATGACATATATTTAGAACATCATTCTAAATGTATATATAGCTTGAAGACAAAAACATATTATACTTTTGAAATGAGTCTTGCTTCTAGTTCAAGTCATGCTGTAGTAGTCATAGAATTGCCAACCTTCCCACCTTAGCTGATCAACAACAATTTTTCTTCAATATATGCTTGTGTTCCACATAATACAAAAATAAACAAAATCAAATCGACATACTTGAAAATCAATAGTGCAAATTTTATCATCAGGCAGAGGAAATCCATCCACACATGCAAGTCAATCAGCAGTCACTGCCTGTGTATTTAGAGCATTAAAGTAATTTTAAGTACAAATAATAAATCGTGAATGGGTTTAATAAAATTACCTCACCACCAAATGGGTCTCAGGTAACCAGATACCACTCGAGGCATGAGCAATCACCCTCGCTGCTGACATTGCAAGCCTGCTTAAAAAAATCTCAATAAATGGATTTGGAGAATTTACTGCATCAAAAAAAACTTAAACTGGTTTTGTTTTTAGCTCATAATCATACTGGCTAAAGTCCACAAGTAGTCTCAATTGCCCAAAATTGAAGTTCCATCTTTGGCTACTTATTCAAAATAACAACTAGGCAAATGCTAAGAAGAAAACTACTACAGAACAACAACTTGCTATGAAGGCTAAATATTACAAAAGAACAGGCCTTTAAGTAAATAGGCATGGAAGCTATCTTTTACAAACATGATAGGGGTTTAAACTTTATATATAGTCTCTAAAGCTTGGAACAAAAACAAGGAGCAATAAAAAATGCAGGAAGCAAGAGATAAAGGGAATAAGCTTATCTGGAATTCTTTTTACCCTGCGGTATAACTGTGTTGAAAGTTTGATCCACTGCTATGGGTTTTTTGTGCAGCAAAACAACAAAGTAAGCATATTTCAGAAGCGACATGCAAAAATAAGGAAGATCAGGGATTATATGGAGTTCATAGCAAAGGAAAGCTCAAGAATCTGAGAGGATAGGTTTATACCTGGTCACAAATGGTCATTTAACGGCATTGCTAGATGTCTTCCAGTTATTAGCCATGCCTCACCTTTCGACAACATCGTTTTTTAAGAATCTGAGAAAGATTAAATATACCAGCGGATTCATGGAGTATGGGTTTTTTAAGAAGCATGCAAAAGCAAGAAAATTGCAGAATTATATTGTGACAAACATAGGTATTATGATACAAAAATTACTCCGGCAAATGACGATCATCCGTCTCATGATGCATGCAAAAAACGATTTGCTCCTCTAACTCTAAATAAGGTAGGCTACTCTAATCTCTATACGAAAGAAAAAGATGAGGAATTGGTACCGTGGATAGAATAGAAACCTTGCAAATCTAGAAATTAAACAAAACAATAGCTCTTCAACAGTAGCACAGAACAACAGAAACTGAACAAGTGTGGATGCGGATGTCGCGTTCTGCAAAAAATAAAAAATAAAAACAGGGGCAATGCTTCCAAAACTGCAAAAATTGAAGGCAACATCAGCTTCTCTGTACCTGATTGACACTAAACCGTTCTTGAATCAAAGAAACACTTGCTCGATCTGGATATCAGCAGGATGAAGAGGGAAGAATGTAAGGAAAAAATTTGGATTGATTCTATTCTTAGCGGAAACCCTTCCGGGATTGAGCATTAAAAACCCTTGCACATTTCATGGAAATTTGGAAGGGTTTCCATATTGAAGCCAAGAAGGGTTTCCATTCATTTGTTTAATAATCCAAATCGGGTGGAAATAGTGTGATCATTTGTTTAATAATCCAAATCGGGTGGAGATAGTGTGATCGACGTTGGTGGGTGTTATCATTGCCATAATTTTAAAACATTTCAATTTTGGGGACTAATGTGTTTGAGCGTGAGTACGTTTCCAATGAGCCATCGTCGCTTTTGTTGGATTTTTTTTTTTTTTATTAAAATTAAGTGGGCTGTTGGATAGAGCATTTTTTGGCTAAAGGCTTGTTGGAGCGGCCTGATTTGAAGCAACCAGAATTGGCATGTCCAGAAGGGGAAGAAATTGTGCACGTGGTAGGCCTGCGTTTGTTTGCAATTTGTTTTTCCAGAAATAGGCTAGAGGAGCACATGGCGATGAGATTAGAGGCTTGCTTGTGTGTAGTCTGCCATAGCCAAATCTTGGTCCATCCAAGTCACTCTGCCATAATTCTTAGATTGTTTTGCGCATGAGTTTGTTTGCACTGGTAAAAAGAGGAACTGGCTGGGTAAAAAATGGAATTGGTTGCCTAGGTAGGTTAGGAAGGCTCCTCATTGTTTAAGCTTCCTCGAGAACAGAGGTTGCCTTATTGGCATTATTGTGAAAATGCAATCATGTATTCTTTCTAGCTTCTTCACCTGAATGTCTCCTGACCGATAGCTATTGGCACAACAGAGAGAGAAGATTTCGGCAATTTTTTTGCACTCCCTTTTGTGTTTGGATCAGGTGGGGGTTTGCATGGCAAATTCCCTGCTCAGTTTTCGTCTTACCTTCAGCTTGCCACATGTACGCTTTGGTTGAAATCTGGCTTCTAGAACAGGGCACGACTATGGCTGCCACGAAAATGGCCTCTCTTTGTGTTGGCAAGCACGACCAGCTTCTAGCAAGCACGCGCGTTCTGTTGCCTTTTAAATTTGGGCCAGAGCTAGCGGGATGCTTTGGCTTTTAATTTGGGTCAGGGATCTTTAATCTGTGAGCTTGAATGAAATGCTTGAATCTGGGATTTGGGATCTTTAATCTGTGAGCTTGAATCTGGGATCTTTAATCTGTGAGCTTCAATTGATTTGCCTGGCAATGGGCTTTCCGCTTCCGCGGCTTCCTCCTATGGCGTTTGTTCAGGCCCACATTTAGAATAGAACACAAACCTAACACACACAGGCCTGGCCGGAATCGGTTGCCTGACAGGAATCGATTCTGAGATTTTTGTACTTCTGGAATTGTTTTTTGGGAATTTATGCTATTCATATTCTTCTCTATGCCTGCAGGCCGCCATAGATGAGAGATGTAAGTTCTCCATTCTGGCAGAGCTTCACTTGCAGCAAATAAAATTTCCCTGCTCTTCCTTCGCCGTGGTCGTTCTGCCCTGCTTGCCACGTGTACGGCATTAACTTTTTGCTGGGACTCAATGGCTTTGTTGGACGGCTCTTATTTTTTTATCGTGTTAAAAAAAAAGCGATTAGTAGGGTAGGAGCGAGTAGGAGTGGGGACTAATATGTTTGCGCGTGACTATGCTTCATGGAGGCTCAGGATACTTTTACCCTTGATTCGGTGATCCCAGAGATAAACATACCGTCCTCCGAGATCCCGGGCCGCTCTCGACGGGGTCCGTTGGGGAGACCCCGTTCTGATGTACGACACACGCCACGTCGGCCCGGTCCATCCCCGCCGTCCAAACCCCCGTGCCATCGCGGCCGTCCGCGCCTCAGAGATTCCCGCCTCCGGGATCATCCAGGCGATCCCCTCCTCTGGGATCCCCACAGCCGATGGCTTTTAACGGCGGACGTTATCCGCCGTGATGATCCCGCCCCCGGGATCCCCCGGCATGAGCACGTGGATCCCCTCCTCCGGGATCCCCGGCCCGTGGCTGATATCGGCGGACGCTATCCGCCGAGTTGATCCCCTCCTCCGGGATCCCCGGCACCCCGGACGTGGATCCCCTCCTCTGGGATCACCCGCCCGTGGCTGATAACGGCGGACGCTATCCGCCGAGGTGATCCACTCCTCCGGGATCCCCGGCACCCCGGACGTGGATCCCCTCCTCCGAGATCACCCGCCCGTGGCTGATAACGGCGGATGCTATCCGCCGAGGTGATCCCGTCCTCCGGGATCCCGGCACCCCGGACGTGGATCCCCTCCTCCGGGATCACCCGCCCGTGGCTGATAACGGCGGACGCTATCCGCCGAGGTGATCCCGTCCTCCGGGATCCTTGATCGGGTGACGTGGATCCCATCCTCCGGGATCCACCGTTAGATGCAGATTGAGGTGGTTTGCTGATAGCCGTTAGATCCGGTGATCTATACCGTCCTCCGGGATCACCACGTCATTTGCACCTGTGATTCCGGAGGCCAGTATATGAGAATGTTTGGACGGTGGAGATAGCGGCGTGGACTAAACAGGTGGTCCAAGTTTGAATTTGCCAGTCCATGCACGGGCAAACCAACACAATGAAAACACGTGGACGTTCTGAGACCACCCTCCGGGATCACCATCTGAGTGTGGTTCTTCCCTGTTGCGTGTTGATGTCGATGTAGCGAGGCATGGAGGAGGAGCGGAATGCGGCTGTGGCTGCGGCAGCTATGGACGAATTAGAGGAGAAGAGAGAAGAGGTAAGTATTCTTTTTCATTCATAGCAATCTTCAAGGCTGTAAACAAGCATTGTCATTTTGTGTTTAATGTTTTTTTTTTCAGCTTAGGGCTGAAATACAGCCCGAATCACCTCCAAATGGCTTGTTTGATCATGGCAACTTACATTGGTATCCTGAAGAGCATCAGGTACCTGATATTCAAGGGGATGGCCAGATGCTTGTTTGGACTTGCTACATCCATACAGACCGGATCCAAGATTTCGTTCTTGGGGAGCAGAGGAATTGTGAAGCACCTGCCAATTTTTATCTAAGGAGTTCAGTGCCTGAGAGAGTGTTAAAAAGACCCTACAAGGATTCCCATATGACGTTGAAGAGGTATTGGTTTGATTCATGTGTTTGTGTTTTAAATCATGAGTCCAAGATCCAATAGGGCCATCCAATAGGTTATGTGGTTGATTATAATTCTTGCTTTTTTAAGTCATTTGATGTGCTTGTCATTAGGATTACACCTAGTAGATCAAAACTAACTTGTAATGCACAATACAGATATTGGTGTTCATATGGACCTCAAGACAAGACAGCAAACACTCATGTGGTTGAGGATAGACCACGTCCACCGGGCACACGTAGGAAAAGGGTTGAGAGGGGAGAGGGCATACGTAGGGGCTGCCAGTGCCATTTCACAATCAGGCAACTCTACTTCCTTCCAGAATTTTCACATATCACTTATTATGGGTTTGATCACAAGAATATCCAAGGTTTGCCCTGCCATGGTAGGTCCATTGACCCATCCTCTGGAGTTAAGTTCAAGCTAGCACCCTGGATCTCACAAGAATTGAGGGAATGGGTAATAAAGAAGCTTGTCCAATGGCACACGCCACGTAGCATGAACATGCATGAAGAGAGGTGGAGGTTGAGACTTGAAGTGAATGGACAGGAAAGCATGTGTAGGGATGTGTTGAAAATTCGGGACGTGTACAATATTGAAAAGGGAGTTGTTTGTAACACATGGAAGCTACATGAAGATCTTCCCACTAGCATTGACATGTGGGTTCAACAACACCAAGATTCTGTGTTCATGTATGAGCAAGGAGACTTGTTTCAATTAGGAGTTATGACTCCAATCCAAAGGGAGTCCATGTTGAGATTTGGCAAGAACAAAGCCATTTGCATGGACTCTTCAACTTTTATTGTGTGTGCTCCTCGTACATTGAGTTGATTTGATTATTGTGTATGGTTTAATGCAGGTTCTATCTTTTCACACTTATCGCCTTTGATGAGTATTCCAATGGTTTACCATTGGCTTACGTTATTACCAATTCTCAAAAGAGTGGAGCTATAACAAAGTGGATGCAAGCACTAAAGGATTTCTTATGCCAAGATGATCCTGATTGGAAACCTTCTTGCATCATTACAGATGACGCCCATGCTGAGATAAAGGCCGTGAAAAAAGTAACTTGTCAAACTCTAATCCTTGGAAGCATTCCACCATATGTACTAACATTGTTTATTTGCATAGGTTTTTCCTAGTGTGCCCGTGCAAATTTTCATATGGCACGTGAGGAGGGCTTGGATCAAGTGGTTGCAGAAGAACATCAAGAACAAGGTGGCACGTAACGATCTGTTCAAGGAACTTGGTTACATTATGTACAGGGCAGAAGGTTCTCTAGGGGACAATGTCTACGGTGAAGATTATAGGGAGGCAGTAAGGAAGGAGGCAACTAAGAAATTGGAAGACTTAGTGAGGAAGTATCCTCAATACCCCAAGTTGGCGGCTTACATGAGTATGGAGTGGACCAAAAACATTTGCCAATGGGTATTGGCTACAAGGATGTACCCTCACTCCAACCAAGAGACTAATGCAGCCATAGAGGCATGGCATTGTGCCTTGAAAAGGCGCCTGGGCATTTCAAAACGAGCACTCCGAGGACGGAGGATTGATTGGCTGCTCTACATTCTAACCAACAACGTGGAGACACACATGGCATACATTAGGTATAACTTCTAATCATCTTCTCTAGCCTATTTTGATTTTGCAAGTACATAATTCTCTTGTCATCTAGGTCCATGAAGGAAGCAGGGTTTGTGGTGAACACCTCCCATAGTACAGTGTGCCATACTGGGTGCAAGGAAGATTGCTGATGAACAGGTCACATTCACTAACTTCGAAGAAGGTGAGGCAGAAGTGCAAAGTGAATGCACTCTAGGGCAAGGACCATACTTTGTGAACGGGGCACACAAGAACTGGGCGTGCTGTGATTGTCCCTGGGGAGCCAAGGGCAACTTATGTAAGCACCAAGTTAAGGTCATGCAAATGTTGGGCAACTACAGGGATCAAGATCTTTTACAGGTGCTTGGATCCCAATATGGGACAATTGGTGGGGGCATGGACCACTTGAGGCCATGTGAGGATCTATTTCATGGGACCTTTCATGGGGAGGAAACCACATATGAAGATGTGGCTGAGATTGTAAGCTTGGACGAGTCTCCCTCTCAAAAGGAGACAAGGATTAACCTGGATAAGACAAGGAGATCCTTACAAGAAGTAATTGCTAGAGTGATGTCAAGGGCAGAAAAAGATCCATGCATGCTAATTGCAACTGATTCACTCATGAGACAACTCGACACGCGGCTTGAAAGAATGGATGATGTTGGCTACACAAACTCTAACAGAACCATAACATGTATCCCCACTAATGCTGTCGAAGAGGAGTGGTAATAGTTTGGCAAGGCTCAAGCCTCTGATAGAAATTGGGAAGAGGAAAGACAAGGAAAACAAGAAGAATTGGAAGCAAGTTGAGATGGAGGGCCTATTGTGAGAATGGTATTGTGAGTTTGTTGTTGTTTAATGAGCATTGACACCTTTTGAAGCCACTCATGAGCTTCATTGTCTTGTTAATTGTTCAGGTCAAGTTTAGAGTTTACCTATGTCCTTATAAACAATAGGGTATAAACAATAGGTATAAATAAATCAATATTTACCTATTTACTAATTACTTATCCTATTGATAAATATTGTTAATGTTATCAATATTTATGTTTAAACCTAACTTACCTAGCATAGGATAAGTAGATAAGTAAATATTAAACCTAACTTACCTAGCATAGGATAAGTTAGGACCTAGAGTTTAATGTTTAATGTTTAGAGTTTAGACCATAGGATAAAAAAGTAATAAAAAAACGTACGGGATCCCCTCCTCCGGGATCCCGCGTCCGCCTGCTTGGTGATCCCGTCCTCCGGGATCACACAGTAATTAAAACAGGATCCCCTCCTCCGAGATCCTGCGTCCGCCTGCTTGGTGATCCCGTCCTCCGGGATCACACAGTAATTAATACGGGATCCCCTCCTCCGGGATCCCGCGTCCGCGAGCTGGTGATCCCGGAGGACATGCTTCACGCTTTTTTAATTTTTTTTTCCTCTAAGGTTCTAAGGTCTCCTTTTTTTATTTGTCAAATGTCTCTAAGGTCTAAGGTCTCTTTCCATTGTTTCAATGGTTTAATTCTATTCATTTGCATGGTTGAATGTTTCAAATGGATCATAAGTTACAATGGCTTAAAACTGACATTCTAATTCGGAATCATTCTGAATCAACATCAAGTACTGTTGCCATGCCTTAAATGGGACGTCCTCAGCGATTACATCGGCACATCAGTGGTAGTCTCCACATCATGTGATCGAAGATATCGCATCCCTCTGGTATCTGTACGACATTCAAACTATAAAAACCTTATATTTTTCTTACGTATACGGTACCAGAGAGGCAATAAAAAAACCCATTTGGTGCACTCACATGTTTCATACCCCATAATCTAGGTGAACCCCCCGGGGAGAGGCCTAGGGGTCTCTCTGAATTCCCCATTCTCCACGGTCTCTGCATGAACCATGAGGGGATCATGAAAGTAGAACTTGAATATGAAGGAAGACAACAACACGCTTACTTTTGAACGTTTTGATGCTGTTAGGTTGGGCGAGATCTAGCCCCACATCCTCCTGAATTTCATTCAAGTGGACAGGAATATCCTCAAGACTGTGGGCATTGATGGCACTGCTCTCAACAAGCTGTTGTCAGGTCCTCACCATCTGTCACTTGGCTTGAACAGTAAGCAAATGAACTCGACTGCTACTGAACTCAACTGAAACCAACTAACTTTCTATCAAGAACAACTAAGGCAAGGGTATATATAGACTCATGAATCAACCGTTGTACTATCCGTTGTACAACGGTTAAGCCATGATTTCAATTTCTAAGGGTAAAGTCGACTTTTTCAATGGCCTAGAGTTTAATGTTTAATGTTTAGAGTTTAGAGCATAGGATAAAAAAGTAATAAAAAAACGTACGGGATCCCCTCCTCCGGGATCCCGCGCCCGCCTGCTTGGTGATCCCGTCCTCCACGATCACACACTAATTAAAACGGGATCCCCTCCTCCGGGATCTCGCGTCCGCCTGCTTGCTGATCCCGTCCTCCGGGATCACGGAGTAATTAAAACGGGATTCCGTCCTCCGGGATCCCGCGGCCCGCCTGCTTGGTGATCCCGTCCTCCGGGATCACACAATAATTAAAACGGGATTCCGTCCTCCGGGATCCCGCGTTCGCCTGCTCGATGATCCCATCCTCGGGGATCACAGAGTAATTAAAACGGGATTCCGTCCTCCGGGATCCCGCGGCCCACCTGCTTGGTGATCCCGTCCTCCGGGATCACAGCATTGAATATGTTAATATATTATTTATCATAGCCTTTGACCATTGAAATATGTCTTGGAATAGTGGAAACATTGAAGTATTACTTTTAATAAGCTTTGAAACATTAAACTTTGGTGCATTGAGCCATTGCACTTTTATAAACCAATACAATTACACTAACTCAAAAGCCAAAATCACATTCAAGTGTTCAAGTGTTCACATTAAAGTCTTCAAGAAAATATTCACATTCAAGTGTTCAAGAAAATATTCACATTCAAAGTTTTCAGATTATCACATTCACAGATTTTTACCAGAATGTCAAGGAATGTCAAGGACCATGAACCAGTAAGCGGGTCTGGGGTCTACTATCACCCATGCCACCCTGGGGTAAGTGAAAGGTGGACTTCCCTGCAGCCAAGCAATCGTGCAGTTTCTGGAGCATTATCTTGTAGCCTGACCTCATGCAATCTATGTCTTCTTTTTTGAACCAATCACGGTTAATCAGAACCTGCATTAAAACATGCATTTAGCCATGAACTGATAACATGCACACACAAAAAAGAAACAACAAAATTACATAAACTCAAAGACTCGCATTATCCTCCTTGCCACTGATGTCTCTAACAAATTTCTTCACATAATTTATGACATACACACCACAGTCCGAATTATTGAGCTGTTGGGGAGTTTCTAATGGAATGCAGGGTGCATTATGCAATGCACTTTCCTCATGCCTCCACCTCTTAAACACGTCTGTGAGGAATCTGCGAGTATCAATAACAAATTAGCTTAAATCATAAGGCAAAAGATTAAATAATTCGAGATAGAGAGGAATACTTACAGTGTGACAAATTCTCGGGTAGATGCATGCAAGGGATCATAGGAATTAAGGTGCAGAATGCAAGGGCAGGGCACGCTAGGCCATCAGTTACTAAGATGAAAAGGCTCCAATGGCCACTAAGAAATAGCAAATTGAAAGGCAATTAAAATAGATTTAAAACACAATTAATCAAGCCAAAGAGTTTACCCAGCATTGACAGGAATATAATAGAATTGTGTTGTCTGGATCTTCTAGCGTGCCCTACCAAACGGGTTATCATGGATGAGCTTGGCAAACTGCTCATAAGCCCTTGCCAACCCGGCCTTGCTTCCACTCAAGAATAGCCCGAATGCACCAGGATGCAGGAAGACATGATGGCACCTTTTCTGGATAGGAATTGAGTGCAGAATTACCCTGTACAATGATTGAGTGCAATGATCATCTGAAATTCAAGAAACTTAAGAACTTAAAAACTTACAGGAGATAAGAACCAATGCAATCCGAGTCCTCATCTCTCTCCACTTCCCCGAGGCCAGAAGGGATTGTCATAAATTTAAGGGCCTCGGCTTCCTGGATGTAAAACTCAACATGTGCTGACTTGCTGCCGACCTTGATGAAGGGGCTCTCAACCACCATAGGGAAATTTAAAGTGAAGGGACACTGCCATCGATCGGCATCAACACCTTTTTGGTAGTCCAAAACTGAATCTAGAAAATGTGGATCAATAGAATACAGATGATACAGCATAATCTTGCTGGACTTGGGAATATTTTCTTCAGCAGTTTCAAGCAGGATCCGGTTAGGGGCCATGATTTCAGTGGATTTACGGGGGGGTTTAGGGGGTTTTGGGTCTGGACGCTACCTCAGAGAAGTTTTTTGGCGTGGTTTAGGCTGTGGGGACGAAAACTTACCTCCTGCTGCAGCCTCGGCAGCCACCTCTTCGCTCAAATCATCATCGTCCAATTGCCTTTGCTCCTGTTCTTTGGTTAGAGGAGGCCAAAGCTCATCATCAGAGATTAAATTTTTAGTGTTGTTCCTGATCCGTGCCTTTATCTCCTCGATCTGCAATTGTTGGCTTTCCAATTCACTTACTTTCTTCCTCTGGACTTGCAAATTAATGAAGGCTTCCCTTTCGCTCTTATCGAGAAGACCCATTTCAATTTGCTCATCGGCCACCACTCCAGCCATTCTCCTGGCCCTCTGCAATTTTCGGGTCAGGTTGTGGCCATATTTATAATCCGGATCCAAGCTTCTGGCCACAGAAATTTTCTCATAACTCCTCTTCCACTGATTGGCATTCGCCTTGGCGGGCTCTGCATTGGGAAAAAGTATTCGATTTGGAATCCTCCCCCTCGGCGCATCAGGAACCTGAAACCTATCATACAAGGCATGCACTCTGAACCTATGATTTTCAAGCTCAACATTCCTGGAGTAAGTTTTGGTGCAGTCCTCAATTAAGCACTTCCATCAGGGGCCTCTTGATACTCGAAAAACACTTGAGCAGGTTCAGGCTCGTTGTCTATGACCTGACCCTTTGCTACATCCTTACCCCCTTCCTCATTCAAATCACCCAGCAGTTGAGCGTCCACAGAAATTCCTGGGATCACCTCCACCTCTAGATTCTTCCCCACATCCGATTTTTCCTGCCTACATCCGATTTTACTTGCCCTGTCGGCTTTAGGGACTCCACCTTGGCCTCCGATTCCGCTTCAGTGCGCAGGAAGTCCGGAATCTTGAATGCATATGAAGCGCCTGAGTCAAGACAAACATTCTCGCCAAAACTGGTGTTGAGGCTGACTTCGAGGGTTATGGACTCGTCCATCTGCAAGCCACAGTAAGATTTAGTTAAGAATAGTAGGAAATAGTAAAAAACTTGATAAAACAGAGTGAAAGAGTTAATTTTACCTCCGTAACTTCGTTAATACAGGAGGTAAACGACTTCTGCAACGCCAACGGTGCCGTCGCCCGACAAAAAGAATGTGCACAGAGGAATCCGGGAGTGGCCAAAGCGAGAGTTCTGGCGCCCAGACTTGGACTCTTCGACATCGACGGAGTGCTCTCCCGTCCTCTGATATCCCCAGGCGCTACGTGGCGGACAGCTAGTGGCCACGTACGCATCATTAATGGCCTGTCCGAATTTAATTAAAATAAAAGGTACTGCTGCTTCTGGGATTCCGGAGGACGGTATAAATCACCAGATCTAACGGCTACGAGCAAACCACCTCGGAGTGCATCTAACGGCGGAGAATAACTCCCGCCTCCACGTCTGCGAGCTCCACGTCGGCGCTCTCCACGTCGGCCACGGCCGGGTGATCCCGGAGGACGGGATCCACTCACCCGGGTGGGTGATCCCGGAGAAGGGGATCACCATGGCGGATAGGCCCGCCGTAAACAGCCACGGCCCGGAGAACAGGATCCAAGTCGGTGATCACCCCGGAGGAGGGGATCCACGTCACCCGATCGGGGATCCCGGAGGACGGGATTCACCTCGGCGGATTGCGTCCGCCATTATCAGCCACGGGCGGGTGATCCCGGAGGAGGGGATCCACGTCCGGGGTGCCGGGGATCCCGGAGGAGTGGATCACCTCGGCGGATAGCGTCCGCCGTTATCAGCCACGGGCGGGTGATCCCGGAGGAGGGGATCCATGTCCGGGGTGCCGGGGATCCCGGAGGAGGGGATCACCTCGACGGATAGCGTCCACCGATATCAGCCACGGGTCGGGGATCCCGGAGGAGGGGATCCACGTGCTCATGCCCGGGGATCCCGGAGGGCGGGATCATCACGGCGGATAACGTACGCCGTTAACAGCCACCGGCTATGGGGATCCCGGAGGAGAAGATCGCCTGGATGATCCCGGAGGCGGGGATCTCTGAGGCGGGACGGCCGCGATGGCACGGGGGTTTGGACGCCGGGGATGGACCGGGCCGACATGGCGTGTGCCGTACGGGGTCTTCCCAACGGACCCCGTCGAGAGCGGCCTGGGATCCCGGAGGACGGTAAAAGTATCATGAGCCCTTCATGGACACCCAATTGCCCACGTCAAATATCTTAAAAGCACAATCCGAAAACCTGTACAACATCATAATGGCAATATGACAGAGTCGTTGATTTCCTACTTAATATCTAACCCAAACAAATCTAAGACATTGAATCACGGATAAAAGAATCAAATGAGAACATTAAGTACATCATAAAAATATACCCTTTCACTCTTGCCTCTCCAATAAGTAACTCAAAAAATGGGTACATGTTTGGCAAGTGCCCCTCAAATAAAGGGCTGTTGACCCTTTTATTTTTCATTTAAAATTCTCTCAGCAAATTCTTTTACAAACGCTTCTGAACACGAAGGATTCGAGCACAGTAGTAAAATCCCAATATTTATAACTAGTAAAGGTGCCCAGCGTTGCTGGGCATAAGTTGGAAGCTTGTAAATGTTTTGGCCGCAATGAGAAAAGCGTATAACGATGCCTAGCATTGTTGGGCTTTACTTGGAAACATGTAGATGATAACGCACGCATGCACCTACCATCTACACCGCATACACCTAAAACTACATTGAACCTAAATCTTAAGTCTAACATGGAATCTTGGTCGTCTTGCAGCATCAAATTTTGACCATTGCGTCACTTTTCTGAAGACACGCACGGTCGAACATGCGATTGTAAGAAAATCTGGTATGGAAGATGCAGCATGATCATATAGGGGATAGAAAAAAGGTCTAGCATTGCTGGGCTGTAATGCAGTTGTTTAAAGGCGGTTGTAGAGCTATAGGCAGTTGTTGATCATTGAAGTATTCCAAAATTTGCTTTCATATTAGCGATGGTGATTTCATGATAAACCAAGATGTTAGAGTAATTTTTTGTTGGCCAACTTGTACAACCTTTTTGGCAATTGTGGTACGCACAATAAAGAAAAAATAACAATGGCAAAGATTTGATTATAGAGGAAGTCTAAATTGTTGTACACAAAGATAAGGCAACTTCGAGCTCAACCTCAATATTTATTAAGATAGTCAATTGGAAAGTGTACAATCTATACATTCCCATGGCCAGGCATAAAAAACATAGTTAGATTGCATATTTAAGTTGAAAACATATAAAATAGCAATTGATTGCATAACTTAAGTTGAGAATGTAATAAAATAGCAAAATTGCCCAGCTTTGCTAGGCTATAAGGCAGTCTTATTAAGGGAATTGTTAGACCATAGACGTTGTAAATATTGGTTCCATTAATAGACCTTATCAATTAAAAACCATTCATTTTCATGCAATACCCTTGAGGCTAATCTAAGACGAATAAGATCAAGTTGACTTTAGCATCTTTAATTCTATAGCACTGCAGCATAACTCGCTTAAAGTGAACATGTAGAATCATTTTTACAATTTGCAAGATGGTTTGAATATGGACGACTTTGAGAATGAAATGCACACCATGTTGAAGTAAGAGAATGCTTCAAAATTAACTGCCCTACCACCTATATGGTCACAGTTATAAAAGCTGGCCCAGCCAACACGTTGCCAAAGATGAAATCTAGATATAAATTTCCATCATGAACGTCCCCTGAAACAAAAGGTATATAGCATCAAGCAAATACTTATATAACCCACTACATTGTACTTTGTCATGGTCAAAATACTTGCATGTGCAGCTGCACAACACTCTTGTATGAGAGGGAAATTTCTCATTGAGCAGCTGTCTATATGAGCACAGCATGAAAACCTCTAGCTGCATGTGAATACCATGCCTCCACTTGGATGGAACTCTAAACATCATATTCGTTTAAACACCATATTGGTTCCATATGCAAGAAATCAGTTCCTTATATCAGAATAGATGCAAAGCATGAACTTGCCTCCATTTGAACGAAACTCTGAGCATCATCATAGCCCAAATGCCACAGGGCCTGTATATTTCAGCTCAAATTAATAGTATATACTTTAAACCCTCCGTTTATTTTGGTAGACTTTGTATTTTCAGTTGTGTTTAGCTTCCCAATTGCATCTGCCACCACATCCGAAGATGCCCTCAGATCTGCTTCTCTTAGTCATGCATCTTCTACTACTTGCAACTGAGATCTAGTAGTCCTTTTGCAATTGCTTAGATCATTACAGAAATCAAATGACGGTCCCTTTAATGCAGGATTTGATGGGCCTAATATGAGACAATGATTTCTAGGATCAATGTTGCTTTGGATCAATACTGCAGCAACAGAATCAGTCCTTGCAACTAAAACCTATTGTACCTCATCATGTCCATCTGTAACCTAGCAGCTACTAAAACCTAGCATCCCCCAATGTGGCCACATTTCTTTGTTACAGAAGCTTGATGTTCTATGTGAATTCCTGCTGCAGCACATTTGACAAATACCTCCACAAGCTTAACAGTAGTTGTGGTTCCGACAAATCCAGTATACACATCAGCAATAAGAGGAGCCAAGAAATCAACATAAGAAGTTCTACATCTTTGTTCCTTGCTTATGCTTAATCTTGCTTTCCTTTGTTCTCTATCATGGAAACCCCTAGCATAAAACAAATGTTCTACCTTTTTTGGAACTGTATCCATAGATAGTATGCCAGATCTAGTCCAGACTCATTTGAAGTAGAAGCCAAAGAAGCAGAATGTTTGACACAAAAATTGTCTAGATATTTGGCCATCTGACCAACTTGAACTTGAACTGGATCAGAGGAACCAAACATCCGTGAATATATCTTGTTTGGTTGATGAGATTTGAATGTGTACCACACCTTCTGAAAGCCAATAAAGAGGTTGACATTCGATAAAGATATCAATGAGGTTCTGCAACTACAAACAACAAAATCCTATGGTAGAATGAGACCAACATTCTAGTGAAACCAATAAACACAATGCCATGAAGGTAACTATACCAATCAGCAGCAATAAAAGGCCGAAATAGTCAATGCTTGGCCCTTTCACATTATAGCAACCACTACAGTTGGTAAATGTTGGTAAAAAATCTTCGAGACCATAAATCCTTTGTCATTTAAGATCTATTTTGCAGCTCTATGTCAGTTCCTCATGCAGAATATGGGCCTGTCATAAATTTATATAGGAACTTAGATGGTCTTACTACTGCCTCAACCTTAAGGCAACTATGTATCTAGCATCGATTATCCCTGGTCATAGATTTTTACAGATCCGAGTACAAAATAAAAAAGAGAAAAACAACTCTAATCTTTCAAATTCAATGCTATATCTTTTTCATGTCCTAGTCTATGACAATATGAAGTTTGTAAGGAAATTCCAGCATTCTGCAGGGGCTTAGAAAATTTAACAGTTTTCAAAGATGTCATTACATCAGATTCATCTTCAGACTTCATTGCGAAGAGCAACCTGTTCTGCTGCTCCCCTATCTGCCAAATAAAGAACACTTGTGGGTTGCACATGTAGAATGACTACATTGTCACTGGGCCTCAAATAATTCTATACTGGTTATTTTACAGCATATGCACTCAGATCAACAACAATTGCAAATTTCCTTCCACCAGATGCCATTTCTCTCTATATGGGCAAATATTAGAATGCATGTATTAGTGTACCTATAAAACAACGACAACGGGCTTCCCCCAAATCTATAGCAAATAGCCAAATCTTCCAGTATGGACCAAATAGCTTACTCGATCTTGCCAACCGCTGCACTAAACTTTACTGTACACAAAATCCAAACCCAAAGCAAAAGTAGAAGCGACATAAAAAAAAGAAACTTTTAAAGAAAAGTAAATTAGAAGAACGACACAGATGATGCCACGTGGTCTAACTCAATCTCAGCCGCCCAATCTAGGGCTGGATACAACACCCTATAACATTATAATATATGAGATGATAACAGGGATTACTGATTAGCCAATAATCCTTTCATGCATGCTCAGCTCAGCATAGACTTGCCACAACGAATCACCCTGTCTGGCACTGTAGCATAATATTCTTGCTGGAGTTATAAATTGATTGAAATGTGAATGGCTGCTTAAGCTGTCACACTAGCCTCTTTTGCTGGCCAACAAGCCATGGCGCTTTTCGTTTTATAACTCCATATCAACTTGTACCGGGGAAGGTTCCAGATGTCCTCACCCGTTGCCCCATTGAGAACAGACACACGTAACAAACTAGTCAAGGTTGACATATGACGAACACAACATTAACAAATTATCTTCAGAAAAACACAATATCAAGACAAGCAGCAAAGAAACAAGGATATAATAAGTAGACTCCTCTTTCTGGCCACGATTAGAACTCTGGTGTAGCTCCCGTTGTATCTCTGCTGTCACCTGCAATAAATATCTAGAAACTGAGTAAAAGCATCAAAACTTACACCAACAAAACAAAGGGGTCATTGAATGAAGAGAACTCACTAGATAATGGTTATGCTTATGCATCAACCTCTTTAAGCTCTCCTTGTCATTAGCAGACAGTTCATTTTTATATCTGCAGTTGAAATGGCTTAGAATCAGATTTGCAATGAACTAAATTAAATCCCTAACCCACCTTTGAACAAATGTCAAGAGACATTGATGCCATATCACAGGTGGAGTCCTGTCATCCTCCATGAATTTTGTGAAGTGTGCAACAAGGGAGTCCAAAACACGATAAGGCAGTGCATATTTCTTGTCCATGAGCAACTTCAGAAAATAACTATAACGAAAAATAATGTTAGCTGCTTCCGACACTTCTGGAACAGCAACATAAATTACTAGAATAGCACAACCAACCTATTCGTTCCACAATACTCCATCTCGGCAATTTTCAAGAGAGCAACACTGTCGAAACAAAAACCATATGAATAAATACCCCTACTTCAATGAAGCAAATTCTACACATAGGCATCCAGGTTAAATGCTAAAAAGCTATGCATAATGGAGGTAAAATTGTACCTGGAATGAAGAGCAGGAATTGAAACCTTTTTGTATGACACTACCAATTATTACAGCTTCCCGAAGATTACAAGTTCGAGACTAGAAATATGTAAACAATATTTCAGTACCTCACAAAAGTTAAGCATTAAAAGCATTTTCATTATTTCTAATACATGAATAGAAGGTAAGGGTCCGCGACATTTTGCTTAGAGATACAGAAGAGGTGATACATAAAGAATACATACACATAGATCTGACCAAAGGACCATCCTATCAGTCTCATGAATTGTTTGTAGTGAAGTTTTGTAACTATGTTAGCATCTATGACTGATATGATGCAAAAATGTAGAAAGACAATAGATCCTGATTGATACCGACCAAGATCAAAGTGGGCCAGCCAGATTAAACTTAAGGAAAAAATTGCAGAAGATAAATAGAAGCTGTTAAAATATTCCAATGAGCCATCGCCGCTTTTGTTGAATTTTTTTTTTAATAAAAAATTAAGTGGGCTGTTGGATAGAGCATTTTTACAAAGGTTTGTTGGATACCGGGATTTGAAGTGCCCGTGAATTGGCATGTCCGTATGGGAAGAAATTGTGCACGGGTAGGCCCGCTTGTTTGGTAATTTGTTTTTCCAGAAATAGCTAGAGGAGCACATGCATGCATGAGATTAGAGGCTTGCTTTGTGTGTAGTCTCACATAGCCAAATCTTGGTCCATCCAACCCCGCCATAATTTTTAGATTGTTTTGGCGATGAGTTTGTTTTGCACCGGTAAAAGAGGAACCGGGCGGGTAAAAATGGAATTGGTTGCCTAGGTAGGTTAGGAAGGCCTCATTGTTTAAGTTTCCTCGAGAATGCAGGTTGCCTTTATTGGCATTATTGCGAAAAAATGCAATCATGTATTCTTTCTAGCTTCTTCACCAATGTCTCCCCGACCGATAGCTATTGGCACAACAGAGAGAAGATTTCGCAATTTTTGCACCCCTTTGGTTTGGATCGTGGGGCTCGCGATGGCAAATTCCCTGCGCTTTTCGCCTTACCTTCCAGCCTGCCACATGTACGCTTTATTGGAATCCCGCTTCTGTGAACGTGGCATCTACAATACCGCCAATTTAAAATGGCCTCTTTGTGTTGGCAAGCACGACCAGCCTTTCTAGCAAGCACGAGCGCTCGCTGTCTTTAAATTTGGGCCGAGCTAGCGGATGCTTTGGCTTTTAATTTGGGCCGGATCTTTAACTGCGGAGCTTGAATGAAATGCTTGAACTGGGATTTGGGATCTTTAATCGCGGAGCTTGAATCGATCTTTAATCGCGGAGCTTCAACTGATTTTGCCCGGGTAATGGGCTTTCCGCCCGCCGCTTCCTTCCTATGGCGTTTGTTCAGGGCCCACATTTAGGAATAGAACACAAACCCAAACACACAAACCGGGTAATCGGTTGCCCCATTGTGAATCGATTCTAGATTTTGTACTCGAATTGTTTTTGGGAATTTATGCTATTCATATTCTTCTTATGCCCCGCAGCCGCCATAGATGAGAGATGTAAGTTCTCCATTCGCAGAGCTTCAATTTGCAGCAAATAAAATTTCCCCTCCTTCTTCCTTCGCCGTGGTCGGTCGCTTTCTGCCACACAACCCAAGATTAACTTTTTGGCGGACTCAATGGTTTTGTTGGACGGCTTATTTTTTTTATCGCGGTAAAAAAAGCCGCAGTAGTAGGGTAGGAGCCAGTAGGAGTGGGGACTAATATGTTTGCGCCGCGGACTATGCTTCATGGAGGCTTAGGATACTTTTTACCCTGATTCGGGTGATCCCGTAGATAAACATACCGGCCCTCCCGAGATCCCGCCGCCTCGACGAGGTCCGCTGGGGAGACCCCTGCTTCGACGCTTTGTAAGACGCACGCCACGCGCCGCCCGGCCCATCCCTCGCCGTCCAAACCCCTCGTGCTATCGCGGCCGGCCGTCTCAAGGCCAGATTCCCGCCTGATCATCCAGCGCATCCTCCGATCCCCATACCGGGATGAGCTTTTAACGGCTGACGCATCCGCCATGATGATCCCGCCGGATCCCCCAAGATGAGCACGCAATCCTCCTCCGTGATCCCCTTCGCCCAGGATATCGAGTATCGGCGATTATCCGGCTGAAGACCTCCGATCCGCACTCGACGGATCCCCTCCTCTCGATCACCGGCTGATAACGGCGGACGCCATCCTCGCCGGTGATCCACTCTCCTGATCCTCGCATTCCTGACGCGGGATCCCTCCTCCGAGATCACCTCGCCTATTGATAACGGCGGATGTCCGCCGGAGGATCCTGCCCCTCCGGGATTCGCACTCGACGTATCCTCTCCTGATCACCCGCCTGGGTATTTGCGAATCTACGGACGCGTCCGGCCGAGGATCCTGCCCCTCCCCGATCCTGATCGGGTGACGTGGATCCCGATCCCCTGGATCCACCGCTGGGGGATGCGTGATTGAGGTGGTTTGCCGATAGCCGCTAGATCCGGTGATTCATACCGGGCCCTCCGTGATCACCACGCCATTTGCACCCGTGATTCCTGAGGCCAAGATATGAGAATGTTCGGAATGCGGGAGATAGCAAGGCGGGACTAAAATGTGTGGTCCAAGTTTGAATTTGCTACCCATGCACTGGCAAACCAACACAATGAAAACACGCGGGACGCCTCGAGACCACCCTCCCGGATCACCATCCGAGTGTGGTTCTTCCCCGCTGCATGTTGATGTCGGCATGTAGCGCAGGCATGGAGGAGGAGCTTTAATGCGGCCGTACGCAAATTATGGACTAATTAGGAGGAGAAGAGAGAAGAGGTAAGTATTCTTTTTCATTCATAGCAATCTTCAAGGTCGTGAAACAAGCATTGTCATTTTGTGTTTAATGTTTTTTTTCAGCTTAGGCTGAAAAATTCTAATCACCTCCAAATGGCTTGTTTGATCATGGCAACTTTACATTGGTATCCTCAAGAGCATCGCACTGATATTCAAGGGGATGGGCCGATGCTTGTTTGGACTTGCTACATCCATACGCACCGGATCCAAGATTTCGCTGGGGAGCAGAGGAATTGTGAAGCACCCGCCAATTTTTATCTAAGGAGTTCGCCCGAGAGTGTTAAAAACCCTACAAGGATTCCTATATATGACGTTGAAGAGGTATTGGTTTGATTCATGTGTTGTGTTTTAAATCATGAGTCCAAGATCCAATAGGGCCATCCAATAGGTTATGTGGTTGATTTATAATTTTGCTTTTTTAAGTCATTTGATGTGCTTGTCATTAGGATTACACCTAGTAGATCAAAACTAACTTGTAATGCACAATACAGATATTGGTGTTCATATGGACCTCAAGACAAGACAACAAACACTCATGTGGTTGAGGATAGACCACGTCCACCCGCACGCCGAGGAAAAAGGGTTGAGAGGGGAGAGGGCATAATGAGGGGCTGCCGCCATTTCACAATCGTGCAACTCTACTTCCTTCCGGAATTTTCACATATCACTTATTATGGGTTTGATCACAAGAATATCCAAGGTTTGCCCTGCCATGGTAGGTCCATTGACCCATCCTCTGGAGTTAAGTTCAAGCTAGCACCCTGGATCTCACAAGAATTGAGGGAATGGGTAAGAAAGAAGCTTGTCCAATGGCACACGCCACGTAGCATGAACATGCATGAAGAGAGGTGGAGGTTGAGACTTGAAGTGAATGGACAGGAAAGCATGTGTAGGGATGTGTTGAAAATTTGGGACGGTACAATATTGAAAAAGGGAGTTGTTTGTAACACATGGAAGCTACATGAAGATCTTCCCACTAGCATTGACATGTGGGTTCAACAACACCAAGATTCTCGCGGTTCATGTATGAGCAAGGAGACTTGTTTCAATTAGGAGTTATGACTCCAATCCAAAGGGAGTCCATGTTGAGATTTGGCAAGAACAAAGCCATTTGCATGGACTCTACTTTCAAAACAAACGACAAGAGGTGCGGTTCTTCCTCAACTTTTATTGTGTGTGCTCCTCGCACATTGAGTTGATTTGATTATTGTGTATGGTTTAATGCGTGTTCTATCTTTTCACACTTATCGCCTTTGATGAGTATTCCAATGGTTTACCATTGGCTTACGCTATTACCAATTCTCAAAAGAGGGAGCTATAACAAAGTGGATGCAAGCATTAAAGGAATCCTTATGCCAAGATGATCCCGATTGGCAACCTTCTTGCATCATTACGATGACTTCATGCCGAGATAAAGGCCGTGGAAAAAGTAACTTGTCAAACTCTAATCCTTGGAAGCATTCCACCATATGTACTAACATTGTTTATTTGCATAGGTTTTTCCTAGTGTGCCCGTGCAAATTTTCATATGGCACGGAGGAGGGCTTGGATCAAGTGGTTGCGTAAGAACATCAAGAACAAGGTGGCACGTGAACGATCCGCTCAAGGAACTTGGTTACATTATGTACAGACAGAAGGTTCTCTAGGGGACAATGTCTACGTGAAGAGTATAGGAGGCAAAGAAGGAAGGAGGCAACTAAGAAATTGAAGACTTAGTGAGGAAGTATCCTCAATAACCCCAAGTTGGCGGCTTACATGAGTATGGAGTGGACCAAAAACATTTTGCCAATGGGTATTGGCTACAAGGATGTACCCTCACCCAACCAAGAGACTAATGCAGCCATAGAGGCATGGCATTGTGCCTTGAAAAGGCTACCGGGCATTTTTAAAACGAAATACCCGAGGATGGAGGATTGATTGGCTGCTCTACATTCTAACCAACAACGGAGACACACATGGCATACATTAGGTATAACTTCTAATCATCTTCTAGCCTATTTTGATTTTGCAAGTACATAATTCTCTTTGTCATCTAGGTCCATGAAGGAATTTGTGGTTTGTGGTGAACACCTCCATAGTACGCTGCGCCATACCGTTGCAAGGAAGATTGCAGGATGAACAAAGTCACATTCACTAACTTCAAGAAGGTGAGGCGAATGCAAAGTGAACGAGACTCTAGGGCAAGGACCATACTTTGTGAACGGGCACACAAGAAGGGCAAGATTGTCCCCGGGAGCCAAGGGCAACTTATGTGACTGAAAGGCATTAGGTTTTTGAGATTAAAAAGGGCCTTCAAAACATGCCAACTAACATGAACTACTAATCAAATCGGGAGTCGATGGGTCCGGGCCAAGAGGCAAGATTATCTCATCGATCATTTTCTCTAGCCTATTTTGATTTGGAAACCAAATGAGTTTCGGGATCTCATTGAGATCTTTCCAACCTTAGGTGCTTTGCACATATTTTAACCACTTATGATTGTCAAAACTTCAAAAAATATGGTTTTACTTATTTTTATTATTCAACGATGCTAAAAGATATAAAAACCACCTGCTGGAAAGATCTCAATGAGATCTATCTATTGCACCAAACAAGACCTCATATGGACTTTTCTATCAACACTTGTTGGAGTTACTTATAATCGCAAGAATGATTGCTTTCGACAGTTCATATAGCTTAGTCGCCGGGGCCTTAGAAGGCCCTTTTATGATCTCAAAAATCCCTAATGGTCATGCAAATGTTGGGCAACCACAGGATCAAGATCTTTTTACAGTGCTTGATCCCAATATGGGACAATTGGTGGGGGCATGGACCACTTGAGGCCATGTGAGGATCTATTTCATGGGACCTTTCATGAGGAGGGAAACCACATATGAAGATGTAAGAGATTGTAAGCTTGGACGAAGTCTCCCTCTCAAAAGGAGACAAGGATTAACCCGATAAGACAAGGAGATCCTTACAAGAAGTAATTGCTAGAGTGATGTCAAGGGCGAAAAGATCCATGCATGCTAATTGCAACTCCATTCACTCATGAGACAACTCGACACGCCGGCTTGAAAGAATGGATGATGTTGGCTACACAAACCTAACGTAACCATAACATGTATCCCCACCAATGTCGGCCGAAGAGGAGTGGTAATAGTTTGGCAAGGCTCAAGCCTCTGATAGAAATTGGGAAGGGGAAAGACAAGGAAAACAAGAAGAGTTGGAAGCAAGTTGAGATGGAGGGCCTACTGTGAGAATGGCATTGTGAGTTTGTTGTTGTTTAATGAGCATTGACACCCTTCATTGTCTTGTTAATTGTTCAGGTCAAGTTTAGAGTTTACCTATGTCCTTCTTATAAACAATAGGGTATAAACAATAGGTATAAATAAATCAATATTTACCTATTTACTAATTACTTATCCTATTGATAAATATTGTTAATGTTATCAATATTTATGTTTAAACCTAACTTACCTAGCATAGGATAAGTAGATAAGTAAATATTAAACCTAACTTACCTTGCATAGGATAAGTTAGGACCTAGAGTTTAATATTTAATGTTTAGAGTTTAGACCATAGGATAAAAAAGTAAAAAACACGACGGATCCCCTCCTCCGGATCCCGCCCGCCGCTGGCAGGATCCCGCCCTCCCGATCACACAGTACTAAAACGGATCCCTCCTCCGAGATCCCGGGCCCGCTGGCTTGGTGATCCCGCCCTCCCGGATCACACAAGACTAACACGGGATCCCTCCTCCGGATCCCGGCCCTGCAAGGCCGGGGATCCCTGAGGATATGGATCATGCTTCACGCTTTTTTAATTTTTTTTTCCTCTAAGGTTCTAAGGTCTCCTTTTTTATTTGTCAAATGTCTCTAAGGTCTAAGGTCTCTTTCCATTGTTTCAATGGTTTAATTCTATTCATTTGCATGGTTGAATGTTTCAAATGGATCATAAGTTACAATGGCTTAAACCGACATTCTAATTCTGGAATCATTCTTGAATCAACATCAAGCACTGTTATATGCCTTCGCCCGGACGCCCTCAACAAGCATATCCCGCACACCGCAGGTAGTCTCCACATCATGTGATCGAAGATATCAGATCCCTCTCGTATCTCGCATTTACATTCAAACTATAAAAACCTTATATTTTTCTTTAATGATACCAGGCACCGTGAGAGGCAATAAAACCCATTTGGTGCACTCACATGTTTCATACCCCATAATCTAGGTGAACCTCCGGGAGAGGCCTAGGGCCTCTCCGAATTCCCCATTCTCCACGCCTCGTGATGAACCATGAGGGGATCATGAAAGTAGAACTTGAATATGAAGGAAGACAACAACATGCTTATTTTTTGAACGCTTTTGATGCCGTTAGGTTGGGCGAGATCTAGCCCCACATCCTCCCTGAATTTCATTCAAGTGGACAGAATATCCTCAAGATCGTGGGCATTGATGGCACCGCGCTCAACAAGCCATGTCGTCCTCACCATCCGCCACTTGGCTTGAACAAGAAGCAAATGAACTCGACCGGGCATCAACTCAACCGAAACCAACTAACTTTCTATCAAGAACAACTAAGGCAAGGGTATATATAGACTCATGAATCAACTGTTGTACTATCCGCTGTACAAACCAAGGCCATGATTTCAATTTCTAAGGGTAAAGTCGACTTTTTCAATGGCCTAGAGTTTAATGTTTAATGTTTAGAGTTTAGAGCACCATAAACGTGACGGCTCCTCCGGGATAAACCGCTTGGTGATCCCGCCCCTCCACGACACACACTAATTAAAACGGATCCTCCTCCCGATCTCGGCCCGCCCGCTTCGATCCCGGCCCTCCGGATCACGCGAGTAACTAAAACGGATTCCGCCCTTCCGGATCTTTATGCTCGGCTTGGTGATCCCTCCCGATCACACAGTATTAATACGGCCCGCCCTCCCGATCACTTGCACTCAAAACGGATCCCTCCTTCGGGATCCCCTGCCGCTTGGGATCCCGCCCTCCGGATCACAATAATTAAACGGGATTCCGCCCCTTCCGGATCCCGCCCCGCTTGCTCGATGATCCCATCCGGGATCACATGAGTAATTAAAACGGGATTCCGCCCTCCCGGATCCTCAGGGTCTACACTCGCTTGGTGATCCCGGCCCTCTCCGATCACAAAGATTGAATATGTTAATATATTATTTATCATAGCCTTTGACCATTGAAATATGTCTTGGAATAGTGGAAACATTGAAGTATTACTTTTAATAAGCTTTGAAACATTAAACTTTGGTGCATTGAGCCATTGCACTTTTATAAACCAATACAATTACACTAACTCAAAAGCCAAAATCACATTCAAGTGTTCAAGTGTTCACATTAAAGTCTTCAAGAAAATATTCACATTCAAGTGTTCAAGAAAATATTCACATTCAAAGTTTTCGATTATCACATTCACGCATTTTTACCAGAATGTCAAGGAATGTCAAGGACCATGAACCAGCAAGCGGGTCTGGGGTCTACTATCACCCATGCCACCCTCGGGTAAGTGAAAGGTGGACTTCCCCTCGCAGCCAAGCAATCGTGCGCTTCGAGCATTATCTTGTAGCCCCGACTCATGCAATCTATGTCTCTTTTGAACCAATCACTTAATCGTGAACTCGCATTAAAAACATGCATTTAGCCATGAACCGGATAACATGCACACACAAAAAGAAACAACAAAATTACATAAACTCAAAGACTCGAGATTATCCTCCTTGCCACCGATGTCTCTAACAAATTTCTTCACATAATTTATGACATACACACCACAACCAATTATTGAGTCGCTGGGGAGTTTCTAATGGAATGCGTGGTGCATTATGCAATGCACTTTCCTCATGCCTCCACCTCTTAAACACGCCCTGTGAGGAATCATGAGTATCAATAACAAATTATCTTAAATCATAAGGCAAAAGATTAAATAATTCGAGATAGAGAGGAATACTTACAAAGGTGACAAATTTCGTAGATGCATGCAAGGGATCATAGGAATTAAGGTGCGTAATGCAAGGGCAGGCACGCTAGGGCCATCGGGCTATTAAGATGAAAAGGCTCCAATGGCCACTAAGAAATAGCAAATTGAAAGGCAATTAAAATAGATTTAAAACATAATTAATCAAGCCAAAGAGTTTACCCAAAGATTGACAGAATATAATAGAATTGTGTTGTCCGGATCTTCTAGCTGCCCTACCAAACGGTTATCATGGATGAGCTTGGCAACCTCATAAGCCCCGCCAACCCGGCCTTGCTTCCACTCAAGAATAGCCCTAATGCACCAGATGCGTGAAGACATGATGGCACCTTTTCTCGATAGGAATTGAGTGCGTAATTACCCCTGCATACAATGATTGAGTGCAATGATCATCCGAAATTCAAGAAACTTAAGAACTTAAAAACTTACAGAGAGATAAGAACCAATGCAATCCGAAGTCCTCATCGCCTCCACTTCCCCCGAGGCCAGAAGGGATTGTCATAAATTTAAGGGCCTCGCCCGGATGTAAACTCAACATTTGGTCGACTTTTGCCGACCTTGATGAAGGGGCTCTCAACCACCACAGGAAAT
Organism: Isoetes taiwanensis; assembly: GCA_021234155.1. NCBI lineage: Eukaryota > Viridiplantae > Streptophyta > Lycopodiopsida > Isoetales > Isoetaceae > Isoetes > Isoetes taiwanensis. Next base: position 7,293,720 of record JAJEKV010000002.1, read on the forward strand.
TTAAAGTGAAGGGACACCGCCATCGATCGCATCAACACCTTTTTGGTAGTCCAAAACCTAATCTAGAAAATGTGGATCAATAGAATACGATGATACAAAGATAATCTTGCGGACTTGGGAATATTTTCTTCGCCAGCTTCGCTGTGATCCGTTAGGGGCCATGATTTCAAGTGGGATTTACGGGGGTTTAGGGGTTTTGGGTCCGACGCCACCTCGAGAAGTTTTGGCGTGGTTTAGGCTGTGGGGACTAAAATTTACCTCCCCGGCCGCAGTACCGCACCACTTCGCCAAATCATCATCGCCCAATTGCCTTTGCTCCTCGCTTCTTTGTTAGAGGAGGCCAAAGCTCATTATCGAGATTAAATTTTTAGTGTTGTTCCCGATCCGTGCCTTTATCTCCCTCGACCGCAATTGTTGGCTTTCCATTCACTTGCTTTCTTCCCTCGACTTGCAAATTAATGAAGGCTTCCCTTTCGCTTCTTATCGAGAAGACCCATTTCAATTTGCTCATCGGCCACCACTCCAGCCATTCTCCTGGCCCTCTGCAATTTTCGGGTCAGGTTGTGGCCATATTTATAATCCGGATCCAAGCTTCTGGCCACAGAAATTTTCTCATAACTCCTCTTCCACTGATTGGCATTCGCCTTGGCGGGCTCTGCATTGGGAAAAAGTATTCGATTTGGAATCCTCCCCTACAAGATCGTGAACCTGAAACCTATCATACAAGGCATGCACTCTGAACCTATGATTTTCGAGCTCAACATTCCCGAGTAAGTTTTGGTGCAGTCCTCAATTAAGCACTTCCATCAGGCTCGTTGTCTATGACCTGACCCTTTGCTGCATCCTTACCCCCTTCCTCATTCAAATCACCCAGCAGTTGAGCGTCCACAGAAATTCCTGGGATCACCTCCACCTCTAGATTCTTCCCCACATCCGATTTTTCCTGCCCTACATCCGATTTTACTTGCCCTGCCGGCTTTAGGGGACTCCACCCTTACCTCCCGATTCCGCCTTGCGCAGAAGTCCGAATCTTGAATGCATATGAAGCTACCGGAAGTCAAGACAAATATTCTCGCCAAACCGGTGTTGAGGCCGACTCGAGGGTTATGGACTCGTCCATCTGCAAGCCACAGTAAGATTTAGTTAAGAATAGTAGGAAATAGTAAAAAACTTGATAAAACAGAGTGAAAGAGTTGATTTTACCTCCGTAACTTCGTTAATACAGGAGGTAAACGACTTCCGCAACGCCAACGGTGCCGTCGCCCGACAAAAAGAATGTGCACAGAGGAATCCGGGAGTGGCCAAACAGAGTTCCGCATTTGCATTTGGACTTCGACATCGACGGAGTGCTCTCCCGTCCTCTGATATCCCCAGGCGCTACGTGGCGGACAGCTAGTGGCCACGTACGCATCATTAATGGCCTGTCCGAATTTAATTAAAATAAAAGGTACTGCTGCTTCTGGGATTCCGGAGGACTCAGATAAATCACCGTGATCTAATCTGCCACGAGCAAAACCACCCTGAGTGCATCTAACGGCGGAGAATAACTCCCGCCTCCACGTCGGAAGCTCCACGCCGGGCGCTTCCATCGCCGCCACTCACGGGTGATCCCTGAGGACGGATCCACTCACGGGTGGTGATCCCGAGAAGGGGATCACCATGGCGATAGCTACCGCCGAAACAGCCCATGGCCCCGAGAATGATCCAAGTCTGGTGATCACCCCGAGGAGGGGATCCATCGCCACCCGACGGGGATCCCGGCGATGGATCACTTCTGGGCTGGGATTGCGGCCCCGGCCATTATCGCCACACGCTGGTGATCCCTGAGGAGGGGGATCCACGCCCGGGGGTGCCGGGATCCTGCAGGAGTGGATCACCTCGCGGATAGCGCCCCGCCGCTATCAGCCACCTGGGGCGGGTGATCCCGAGGAGGGGCTCCATGTCCCGGTCCCGGGGATCACTCACGGCGATAACGACGCCTGGGCGAACGCCCACCGGCCGTGGGGATCCCGGAGGAGAGGATCGCCTGGATGATCCCGGAGGCGGGGATCTCTGAGGCGGGACGGCCGCGATGGCACGGGGGTTTGGACGCCGGGGATGGACCGGGCCGACGTGGCGTGTGCCGTACGGGGTCTTCCCAACGGATCCCGTCGAGAGCGGCCTGGGATCCCGGAGGACGGTAAAAGTATCCCGAGCCCTTCATGGACACCCATTGCCCACGCCAAATATCTTAAAAGCACAATCAAAACCCAGACAACATCATAATGGCAATATGACAGAGTCGTTGATTTCCTACTTAATATCTAACCCAAACAAATCTAAGACATTGAATCACGGATAAAAGAATCAAATGAGAACATTAAGTACATCATAAAAATATACCCTTTCACTCTTGCCTCTCCAATAAATAACTCAAAAAATGGGTACATGTTTGGCAAGTGCCCTCAAATAAAGGGTCTGTTGACCCTTTATTTTTCATTTAAAATTCTCTCAAAGAAATTTTTTTACAAACGCTCGAACACCTAAGGATTCGAAAGCACGTGAGTAAAATCCCAATATTTATAACTAGAAGGTGTTTCGGGCCAAGCAAGCCGGGCATAAGTTGGAAGCTTGTAAATGTTTTGGCCGTAATGAGAAAAGTTTATAACGATGCCTAGCATTGTTGGCTTTACTTGGAAACATGTAGATGATAACGCACGATGCACCTACCATCTACACCGTGATACACCTAAAACTACATTGAACCTAAATCTTAAGTCTAACATGGAATCTTGGTCGCCTTTAAAAGATCAAATTTTGACCATTGCGGCCACTTTTTTCAAGACACGCACGGGCCGAACATGCGATTGTAAGAAGTAACGGTATGGAAGATGCAAAGATGATCATATAGGGGATAGAAAAAAGCTCTAGCATTGCTGGGCTGTAATGCAGTTGTTTAAAGGCGGTTGTAGAGCTATAGGCAGTTGTTGATCATTGAAGTATTCCAAAATTTGCTTTCATATTAGCGATGGTGATTTCATGATAAACCAAGATGTTAGAGTAATTTTTTGTTGGCCAACTTGTACAACCTTTTTGGCAATTGTGGTACGCACAATAAAGAAAAAATAACAATGGCAAAGATTTGATTATAGAGGAAGTCTAAATTGTTGTACACAAAGATAAGGCAACTTCGAGCTCAACCTCAATATTTATTAAGATAGTCAATTGGAAAGTGTACAATCTATACATTCCCATGGCCAGGCATAAAAAACATAGTTAGATTGCATATTTAAGTTGAAAACATATAAAATAGCAATTGATTGCATAACTTAAGTTGAGAATGTATAAAATAGCAAAATTGCCCAGCTTTGCTAGGCTATAAGGCAGTCTTATTAAGGGAATTGTTAGACCATAGGGCATTTGTTAATCATTCCTACGTTGTAAATATTGGTTCCATTAATAGACCTTATCAATTAAAAACCATTGATTTTCATGCAATACCCTTGAGGCTAATCTAAGACGAATAAGATCAAGTTGACTTTAGCATCTTTAATTCTATAGCACTGCAGCATAACTTGCTTAAAGTGAACATGTAGAATCATTTTTACAATTTGCAAGAGGTTTGAATATGGAGGACTTTGAGAATGAAATGCACACCATGTTGAAGTAAGAGAATGCTTCAAAATTAACTGCCCTACCACCTATATGATCACAGTTATAAAAGCTGGCCCAGCCAACACGTTGCCAAAGATGAAATCTAAATATAAATTTCCATCATGAACGTCCCCTGAAACAAAAGGTATATAGCATCAAGCAAATACTTATATAACCCACTACATTGTACTTTGTCATGGTCAAAATACTTGCATGTGCAGCTGCACAACACTCTTGTATGAGAGGGAAATTTCTCATTGAGCAGTTGTCTATATGAGCACAGCATGAAAACCTCTAGCTGCATGTGAATACCATGCCTCCACTTGGATGGAACTCTAAACATCATATTCGTTTAAACACCATATTGGTTCCATATGCAAGAAATCAGTTCCTTATATCAGAATAGATGCAAAGCATGAACTTGCCTCCATTTGAACGAAACTCTGAGCATCATCATAGCCCAAATGCCACAGGGCCTGTATATTTCAGCTCAAATTAATAGTATATACTTTAAACCCTCTGTTTATTTTGGTAGACTTTGTATTTTCAGTTGTGTTTAGCTTCCCAATTGCATCTGCCACCACATCTCATGCATCTTCTACTACTTGCAACTGAGATCTAGTAGTCCTTTTGCAATTGCTTAGATCATTACAGAAATCAAATGACGGTCCCTTTAATGCAGGATTTGATGGGCCTAATATGAGACAATGATTTCTAGGATCAATGTTGCTTTGGATCAATACTGCAGCAACAGAATCAGTCCTTGCAACTAAAACCTATTGTACCTCATCATGTCCATCTGTAACCTAGCAGCCACTAAAACCTAGCATCCCCCAATGTGGCCACATTTCTTTGTTACAGAAGCTTGATGTTCTATGTGAATTCCTGCTGCAGCACATTTGACAAATACCTCCACAAGCTTAACAGTAGTTGTGGTTCCGACAAATCCAGTATACACATCAGCAATAAGAGGAGCCAAGAAATCAACATAAGAAGTTCTACATCTTTGTTCCTTGCTTATGCTTAATCTTGCTTTCCTTTGTTCTCTATCATGGAAACCCCTAGCATAAAACAAATGTTCTACCTTTTTTGGAACTGTATCCATAGATAATATGCCAGATCTAGTCCAGACTCATTTGAAGTAGAAGCCAAAGAAGCAGAATGTTTGACACAAAAATTGTCTAGATATTTGGCCATCTGACCAACTTGAACTTGAACTGGATCAGAGGAACCAAACATCCGTGAATATATCTTGTTTGGTTGATGAGATTTGAATGTGTACCACACCTTCTGAAAGCCAATAAAGAGGTTGACATTCGATAAAGATATCAATGAGGTTCTGCAACTACAAACAACAAAATCCTATAGTAGAATGAGACCAACATTCTAGTGAAACCAATAAACACAATGCCATGAAGGTAACTATACCAATCAGCAGCAATAAAAGGCCGAAATAGTCAATGCTTGGCCCTTTCACATTATAGCAACCACTACAGTTGGTAAATGTTGGTAAAAAATCTTCGAGACCATAAATCCTTTGTCATTTAAGATCTATTTTGCAGCTCTATGTCAGCCCCTCGTGCAGAATATGGGCCTGTCATAAATTTATATAGGAACTTAGATGGTCTTACTACTGCCTCAACCTTAAGGCAACTATGTATCTAGCATCGATTATCCCTGGTCATAGATTTTTACAGATCCGAGTACAAAATAAAAAAGAGAAAAACAACTCTAATCTTTCAAATTCAATGCTATATCTTTTTCATGTCCTAGTCTATGACAATATGAAGTTTGTAAGGAAATTCCAGCATTCTGCAGGGGCTTAGAAAATTTAACAGTTTTCAAAGATGTCATTACATCAGATTCATCTTCAGACTTCTTTCTTTCCTCATTGCGAAGAGCAACCTGTTCTGCTGCTCCCCTATCTGCCAAATAAAGAACACTTGTGGGTTGCACATGTAGAATGACTACATTGTCACTGGGCCTCAAATAATTCTATACTGGTTATTTTACAGCATATGCACTCAGATCAACAACAATTGCAAATTTCCTTCCACCAGATGCCATTTCTCTCTATATGGGCAAATATTAGAATGCATGTATTAGTGTACCTATAAAACAACGACAACGGGCTTCCCCCAAATCTATAGCAAATAGCCAAATCTTCCAGTATGGACCAAATAGCTTACTCGATCTCGCCAACCGCTGCACTAAACTTTACTGTACACAAAATCCAAACCCAAAGCAAAGTAGAACGACACAAAAAAGAAACTTTAAAGAAAAGTAAATTAGAAGAACGACACAGATGATGCCACGTGGTCTAACTCAATCTCAGCCGCCCAATCTAGGGCTGGATACAACACCCTATAACATTATAATATATGAGATGATAACAGGGATTACTGATTAGCCAATAATCCTTTCATGCATGCTCAGCTCAGCATAGACTTGCCACAACGAATCACCCTGTCTGGCACTGTAGCATAATATTCTTGCTGGAGTTATAAATTGATTGAAATGTGAATGGCTGCTTAAGCTGTCACACTAGCCTCTTTTGCTGGCCAACAAGCCATGACGCTTTTCGTTTTTATAACTCCATATCAACTTGTACTTCGGGAAGGTTCCAGATGTCCTCACCCGTTGCCCCATTGAGAACAGACACACGTAACAAACTAGTCAAGGTTGACATATGACGAACACAACATTAACAAATTATCTTCAGAAAAACACAATATCAAGACAAGCAGCAAAGAAACAAGGATATAATAAGTAGACTCCTCTTTCTGGCCACGATTAGAACTCTGGTGTAGCTCCCGTTGTATCTCTGCTGTCACCTGCAATAAATATCTAGAAACTGAGTAAAGCATCAAAACTTACACCAACAAAACAAAGGGGTCATTGAATGAAGAGAACTCACTAGATAATGGTTATGCTTATGCATCAACCTCTTTAAGCTCTCCTTGTCATTAGCAGACAGTTCATTTTTATATCTGCAGTTGAAATGGCTTAGAATCAGATTTGCAATGAACTAAATTAAATCCCTAACCCACCTTTGAACAAATGTCAAGAGACATTGATGCCATATCACAGGTGGAGTCCTGTCATCCTCCATGAATTTTGTGAAGTGTGCAACAAGGGAGTCCAAAACACGATAAGGCAGTGCATATTTCTTGTCCATGAGCAACTTCAGAAAATAACTATAACGAAAAATAATGTTAGCTGCTTCCGACACTTCTGGAACAGCAACATAAATTACTAGAATAGCACAACCAACCTATTCGTTCCACAATACTCCATCTCGGCAATTTTCAAGAGAGCAACACTGTCGAAACAAAAACCATATGAATAAATACCCCTACTTCAATGAAGCAAATTCTACACATAGGCATCCAGGTTAAATGCTAAAAAGCTATGCATAATGGAGGTAAAATTGTACCTGGAATGAAGAGCAGGAATTGAAACCTTTTGTATGACACTACCAATTATTACAGCTTCCCGAAGATTACAAGTTCGAGACTAGAAATATGTAAACAATATTTCAGTACCTCACAAAAGTTAAGCATTAAGCATTTTCATTATTTCTAATACATGAATAGAAGGTAAGGTCTGCGGCATTTTGCTTAGAGATACAGAAGAGGTGATACATAAAGAATACATACACATGAATCTGACCAAAGGACCATCCTATCAGTCTCATGAATTGTTTGTAGTCGAAGTTTTGTAACTATGTTAGCATCTATGACTGATATGATGCAAAAAATGTAGAAAGACAATAGATCCTGAGGGTGATACCGACCAAGATCAAGTGGGCCAGCGGAATTAAACTTAAGGAAAAAAAATTGCAGAAGATAAATAGAGAAGCTGTTAAAATATTCCCACCTGACAAAGGGGAAAAATTATTCCCCTATAAAATGCACCTGGCTTATAAACTGCCTTCTTCAAAGCTTGATACAGTGCGAAATGGAGTCGTTTATTTACACGAATGTCCTCACGGATGCGAGGTAGCAGTACTAGATTATAGAACCTCTGTGCCATTCGATCGTTGAGATTGGAGGCAAATAAACGAGTTGCTTGATAAAGTGAGTTGGCTGTCCATTTCTCTGGACTTGTTAGATACAATATGTCTTCCCAATTTGACAACGCAGGTAAGATTTTGAAGGCTTTTGGAAGTTTGCCAGAATTATATCTGCTCAAAAGTCTACCGACACTGTAGACAAAATAAAAAATGTCACTATGCCCACTGTGCTAAACAAAAAAAGAATACACCATTGCATACCCTCTGTAGACCTCCATAACTTTGTTATCCATTCCAGGCAAAACTCTTCCTTCTGCCAGACAAAAAACATAATTGAAAGCAGAAATTAAAAATGATACTAGGTGTTTAGGTATTCTTATCATATAAACTTTCAGGAATTATAACTTGCACATGGCAACAGCCACCCACAATTCCAGGAAGTTCCAAATGCAAAACGGCCCATTATGAGTAGAGAAAGACTCATTCGCGCTATTACCTTGATTATTGGCTACTTTGTTGCCAATACTACTTCCATTTATTTTCTCCATTATCATCTCTGTTAAAGTCCGTTGTGGGACAGCATCCTTGGCCATAAACATCGACATTATCTGCTCTTCCTCCTTAGACATTTCCTAGGAATACAACCAGAAGTGCTTACACAAACAGACTTGACACTTCTAAAATGCGTTGACACTTTTAACTTGAGTACCTCATACTCCCCATATTCACTTTGGTTACTGAGAAAGGGGTCTTCGTCCTCCTCGTCCGTATCATCATCAATTCCAGTATTGTCTGCAATAGCAGAGAAAGCCTTCCGAGCACCTGCTAGCTCATCTGCTGAATCCCTATGAGCAATGTTTTTGTATTAATTCAAAAATATAACAGGTTAGACTTATAGAGTATTTCTAGGGAAAAGTTGAATTATGCTTAATGTTGGGACACAAAAAGACAGACCTCTCCTTCTCTAATTCGAGCTGCTGTCTTAGAGCCTCTTTAAGTACCTTATTAGTCATTCCAGCGTCCATATACTGCCACAAATTCAACAACTAATTAGATTATTGTCTTCAAGCATCCAACTAATGGAATTTTTATCAAATTAAAAAATAAAAAATAAAAAATTAAAAACTCACTTCTTCCATATCCTGCTGCTTTCGATCCTTGAGAGACTTTTTGGAGGGTCGTTCTGACATGATATCATCCATTTGATCTCCCAGACTAATATCGTGCTTTTCTGTTGCAAACTCTTTGCGCTTCCTTTTTCCGTTGATTTGGACCTTAACTTTTGACTTAGTTTTCATCTTCCGCAGGCTAGCTGCAGTTTTAGCCCTGGCCTTGGCCTTGGAAGCGGTGCTGGCTTCCATAATGAAGCAATGTCCAGGCCAATTTCGGTCTAATAGAGCCGCGATGATCTAAGCTTCGAGCTTGGACTGTGGAGACGCAGAATCTCAAAACCTAGGGTTTAGCATAACACACCACGTAGACCCAGATGTTCCACCTCAGCCGTTGGATCTTCAATTTTTGGATTGCCCTTGGAGGGCAAACCCTGATTATGGGCTTTTGGCATATTCTGGGTATATGCCAGTAAATCCCCAAAATGTTCCGAAAACCGCCCAAAACTTGGTATTGCCGGTTTACTGCCGGTCACCCTTGTTGCTGCGGAAGACTCGCCGTCGTTGTTTGCTTTGTCCCAAGAGGCAAAGGGAGAAGCCGGGATACATGTTGATTGTTTTCTTTGGGTGCTGCCGCAATGCCATAGCCAAGCTTCAACATCAGCATTTTGATCACTACAAACTGAAAATCATCCATCTTTAGAAATTTCATCTTATTCCTTTGCTTCAGGCCGCCATTTGTCTACACTATATATACTTCACATATTGGATCAAATAAGCCTTGAAATGGATGCATTTCGGATCTTCACCATTTCTTTCATCATTTTCTTGTCTTTGTTCTTAAAAATGTAACTCGTACATTTGTTCAATGGTTAGATATTTAGTCAAAAAATCCAAGGGATTTCAATTCCACTAGTTTAAGTAGGATATGTGGGATTATCTATTGCCTTCGAAGATTATTTCAATCTAATACAGCGTGGCAGACATTTTGAAGAAGCATCAAGTGGAATTAGGTCAGTGGTCCATAGACGGGAGCAATCCTCTGCAGATCATTCTAGAGTTACTCAGCTTTCTTGAAGACCCAGATACTGCATGCCTAGGTTTTGAGATTTCGTGTCCACAAGTTTGCATACCTCGTCTTGACCTAGCCAGGATCTTGCAGAGTATCTCTATATGAACGTCTTCGATCGACGAGGAAACTATCAAATTGGCAAGGCCTTTTTATATTGCTTAGAAACCAGGTCTGTTTTCTTCAGGTCAAGCTAAACTTAGCACAGGATTGCTTAAAGTTAGAATCTCCTTTCCATGGATAATGAACTGACATTCTAATATAATGAATGGTGCAATATTAGCAGGCACTGCACAAATGCTTTCATTGAGGTCAGACATTGGGGCATTAGAAATCTAGCAAGAAATATTAGTCTTTTCTTTCTCAACTTTTCTTTTTTCCTTTCATAGTTGAATTGATGATATGTTCTTTGTCTAGTACACCATCCAATTTTGGCAAGCTAAGAAGAAGCTAGCAAACTCGTTGTAGCAGATAGTGAATCTGGCAAGAGTCTTTTAAGTAATGTTCGTACGAGCTCTGTGCATGTTTTTGAATAAGGGTCAGGTATTGCGTTTTGATATCATGTGATGTTCGTATTGATGATAGATGGGCCACCCTTCGTGATGGCATCTTATTTGCATATATTGTTGCTAGTGCTGACATGTATGTATGCTTCCACAATATAGAATATCCCAGAGAAGGCATGGGGCAAATGACACCTCCGTGTCCTTCACTCGGACACTTATCACAAGTGGTCCGAGTCAAATGGAGAGCCTTTCCTGGTGATAGTGTTGCTGGGAAAGGAGATTTCCTATATTTATATGATGAGAGCATCATATAGGTTTTGGGAGTGTCACAATGGTATCAGAGCCATGATCTTGGTAGACTTGATTATAGCACTGGCCATGCCCTAATTAGTTAGGTCCAATAGATAAGTAGTAAGTGTTAAAGTACAAAACCCTCTTAAGTCTCTATGTAATATGTTAAAGTAGCCTAGTATGTGAAAGACGGGTTAATTAGGAAGATAATTGCAGGGAAGAAAGAAGAGAGAATGTTGAGGTTGGGGTAGAAAAAGGTCGCTTGTTCTCGAGGGCCATAACTTTTTGTAGGAAGCTCGGATCGAGGTGATTCTTGCACCATTGCATTGAGATGAATTGATTAAAGCCTCATCAAGGAGATGGGATTTTTAAATGTTGCACTTAGAATGTCTTAGATGTTTATTTTTTAATTTAAAAGCATACAAATGTTCTATGTGCAATATACATATGCATATTTCTGCCGTATTTAAGAAAAAATAAATAAATAAATAATGTTTAGATGTTTCTTTTTGTGTCATTTAATTCTCTTGTGCTTCCTCACTGTTCTTCACCAGATAGTTTGGATCGTCCCACCTCTGCTCGCGCTAACCCTGTGGCTCGCTTGTGTCATCCTCTCTTAAGCCATGGCTTGCATAGGGCAGACTCAAAGTCTGACTACCTGTACTGTGCCACAACTTTTTGCTGAGTTAGGGCTATGATGTGCCTAAGGCAATCGATCCTGATTCCTGTCCTTTAAAAGTTTATTTTAAAACTACTTTCCGTAATCAATGGAAGGCTTAAATTATGCCTATATTCGGCGTGCTTTAAAACGAGGAAAAGTTCCTCCGCTATTAAGGAGCGGCGCCGCCATGGCTCTATGCTACTCTATTTGGGCACCTGGCATTCTTCTATGGCTTTGGCATTCTTCTGCGGCTATGGTGAGCAAGCATGTTTTTGCTATGGCTCCTTCTTAGCTTCAAGATATATTTCACTTCAAGATCTGGCTTTAAGATTTTGCTTCAAGATCTGAAGGACGTGTGCATCTGAAGATTTCGCTTCAAGATCTTCAAGATCAACGACGGATTTGGCTTCAAGAAACAAATAAACACAGGATTCAACAGGCCATCTGTGCTTCGCAAAGCTCCGCCGGAGAAAATCGTTCACGCCTAGCTCCGCTAGAACAGAGAAAAGAGGGAACAAATGCCACGTGGAAATTTAAGCCTCCCATTGATTACGCATGGGAAAATACCCTGCTCAGGTTTTCCGAGGGCAATTTGCTCAGGGGCGCCGCCAGCGGTGGCGGACGCACTCAATGCTCCTCCACTCGTGCGCCGCCACCGCTGGCAGCGGCGCCTCACAAATTACCCCCCGGAAAACCCTCGAGTGGTATTTTCCCTTATACTTAAGACATGAACAAATTTGAAGAGGTTTGTTCCACTTCTAATCATAATACAAACATGCCCTTTCACAAGGTAAAGATGTGTATAAACATCTTGTTACAGCCCACAGAGACCCCTTTTTATAGTTAACGGGTAGCAGCTGATAACCATGTGATATAGAACTTGATGTAACCATGTTAGCAAGCTGAAGCTTGCAAGCATCTTAGTGAGATAGTCTTATATCGGATGCCCAATTTCTTTTTAGTTGTTAAGATCCCAATGCATATAGCTTCAATGCCTTAACATCTTTAGATGCCATTAGGCATATCATATGTCATCTAAGTTGTAACACCCCTAGCCTGAGCAATCCAAGGTACCCCTAAACCTTCGCACTAAGGTAGATATGGCCAACCAATAATTCTAGGCCAATCATCACCTTGAAACATTGAACTGCATGCCAAACATTAGAATGCATGCACCCTCACCATAACAGTCTACCTTCTACATTCCAAATAGGAATTCATTTATATCAATGTCTTCTAACATGCATATCATTGGGGGTTATGATTTAATGTTATTATAGACCTTAGAACGATTTATCGTTACATTGTCTTGTGCTGACATCATGCCACTGATGTGGCATTACTACGAATGACTTGACATACTCATATAAATCATAGTCATTTCGAGACTCATAAGTTAGCTAGAGTCATCAATGCATCTGCCTTGCATTTTGTATTCCTTTACTCATATTTACGTCTGGTACAACATGGGAGTTATTAACCTATTACTTTGACTTCTATTCATCTTCTAGCCCTATGCATTCAAAATTACGAGCCTGTGTACACCATTAGGTTCCCGTACATGTGATTCAAGAGAGGATCACATTTGAGATAGAATTTTTGGTGTTCAAGATACCGTGGCAGCTTCTAAGAAGTGAATATTATTTGCCAACCAGCCAGGGACTACCATTCAGTACCCTTTAACTCCATGCCCTCGAGTTTCATCCCAATATCCTTCGACATTTATTTTAAATGCCAAAGAGGATATTTTCCGTCATATACTCTGCAGATTATATAGACTACACATTTGAGCCGGACTCCCAACCCTTTAGTGATAAATTTGGCTTCACTTGCCTCTCTCCCCTCGTGTAGCTGCCTAGACCAAACCACCAAACTATATATGGTGCGCATATATAGTACATCTTTTTCGTGAGTGTATGTCAACATACATGCTAGAACTTTGCTTTAAATTAGTTAACACATCAAGCTTAGTAGTCCCCGCCACTCAACGGTTGACCATATCTTTACACTGCGGGCACTGATGTATTGCTGCTTTGTGGACTTCGCGAAGGCTTTCGATACGGTCCCCCGGGAAAAGCTATGGGCTAGATCACACAATCAACTGGGGCCACGCTCAGGTAAAATGCCATATGCGTTGTATGAGAGTTGTTTTTGGTGAGGATCCGATGAGCCAAGCATTCACCAGTAGTATCGGCGTCCCGCAGGGCTGCCCCCTCTCACCAACACTTTTTGGCCTCTACATTGACCAGTTAGAGCCCTGGCTTCTCGAAAGCATGGGGGATGGCATATAGCTTTGCGGGCCATCCAGCCGGCCATCTATGGGGCGATGTTGACCTTCTCGCCCACACCCCAGAAGCTATGCAGTCTCATCTGGATGCCCTAGACACATTCTGCCAGGCTACAGACATATGCGCGTGAATCTGGCCAAGACCAGGGTGGTTCTCATATCCTCTTCACGCCACCCCACGCCTCTTGCACTCACATATCGAGGGGCGGCTGGAGGTCACGCCCATGACCTACAAGTACCTAGGGGTGGAGTTCCCCTCCTCGCTTCGGTTGGGGAGACGTCCATAAAACTGCGGGTGTGCAGTGGAAGGCTTTATGCCATGTAGAACAACAAGTACCAGCAGACTCTATGATTGGGGCCATCGGTCACATCGACCCGGGCACCTTTGGTCGAGCTCGGTCCTTCTCAGATGGGGTCGAGGTTTGGGGCCCGGTCGTCTCTTTGGCGACTGGAATGACTTGGAGCAAGTGCGAAGGCATTTTGGCACGGGCTCTTGGGGTGAAACCTTGGGCCCCCTATCGATCGGTCTAGCTGAAACCGGATTTTGCGCCGAGGCAGCCCTTGATAGACACATTGTCTATTATCGAAAAGTGGTTAATATGGGTGATGCCCCGCCCCCGACTTCTGCTTGCGGGTAATGGACCCGCGGCAGTATTCGGGCCCTGAGGGGGGTAAGAGAGATCGATGGTTCGCCAGATGGAGCGTCGCGAGAATGCATCGCGCGCAGGTGGACACGCAGGCCGATCGTGGATAAAGATGCGGGAATACCTCGACGCTTGCTTCCTTGGCAAGCTCGGGACCCGGACCTAGAAAGGCGTTAAAGCGACCCATTACAAGGATCACATCAACCCCGCATTGGCTCGGGGCCCGCAGCTCTACCTGCGTTCCCAGCTGCCCCTGAAGAAGCGCAGGCTCATTGCCTCCATTCGCACAGGTGCTCACCATCTCCGCATTGAGACGGGCAGGTGGATTGGGGAGCCCCGCCAGGACAGGCTTTGTCAGTGCTGTCAAACGAGTACCATTGAGGATGAGTCTCACACTTTCCAGAGTTGCCCAGCATTCAGTCAGATTCGGGCCAGATACGTTCCCTTAGTAAGGCCGGACTTGCCCCTACATTTGCTGATGAACACACCATTGTTGACCCTAAACCTGGCTTAAAGGTCAACCACAAGGAACCAATTCAAGTTTTCACTCAAATTGGGGTTAGAACCTCCAGATCACTTGAGGTGATCAGTCTATGCAAGGAAATCCCAAAAACAAGTTCAAAAAGTTCGAGTTCTATACCTTTCCCATTTCCAAAAAATAGTACCTTTGCCAAAACAAATGTGGTGTCGAGATGCAGATAGACTTGGTCAAAAAAGTGGTAGTTAACCAACAGTAAAACCTCTGACCAAGTCAGAGACTTAATCTGTGAGTTATTCGAGCTCAAAGTGGGGTCAAATTTTGGTCAATAGAGGTCAAATGTAGAAAACAGTGATCAGAAATTGAGATTTGGAGTTGCCAATCATCTTTTTGAGAAATTCCAAAATAGATAGGTTGCAGTAATGCTAGGGAAGAGGGGCAATCAATCAAATTTTCATTTGGATATGTAAAAGTATTTTTTTGTGGCTAGATTTGGCAAAATACAGTCAAAACTGTCCAAACCCGAGAGCAATTTTTTTGAATTTGAGCTATACTTGGTTTTTTTGAATGATTCCAACTCCTTTGGACTACACAGGCTCTAAGGATAGATGGCAAGTGGTCCAAAGGAATAGAAAAACACACTATAATTTTCTGTAGAATATTTTGTAGCAAGAATTGTAGAATAATATATCAGAGATGGATTTGACAACTTGGCAATCGATTTGAATTGATATGGAGGTAAATATATAATGATAACATAATATAAGGATGCTTCATAGCTTTAAATCACAGGAAAATAATCTTCTCAAGTCAATAAATAATTTTTGAAGGTAATGTCAACCAGATCTTGTGGATCCAATTGAGGAGAGCTCAAGAACTTCAAGGATCGATCGGATCTTGCTCAAGAATGATCAATGTAGGATCTGAATATACGGGCCTTCAAATTTTTCTCGTCTTCGTTTTCCCATGTATATAGATTTAGATTTTAATGATTTTAGGCATCTTAGAGCTTAAATTTAGGCTTGATTGGATGCTTAGGGGCGGGAATACGTAAATAGGTAGTTTTCGAGTCCAAGGCTTCCATTCCGCGTGATTCGAGCAGGTTTTTCAATTTTAGGGTTCTCCATTGTATTTTTCCGAGTTTCGCGATCACGGTGGTCGTATTTTTGGGATTATAAACCGGGGAATATGTCAGTATTTAGCTATTTAGAAATGTTAGGCCATGGTTTCGAAAGGTGCCTTATAAAATAATTAGATAGGTAGATCAATTGAGGAGATGGCAACCCTAATTTTTGAGGAATATGCTAGGCTTAGATACCATGCATTGGGATATTCCATGGGTAGCATGAATATTTAAGGCACAATGGTGGACAAAGCAAAGTGGTCATAAAATTCCAAGCTAGAAATGGACTAAGGGTATCTATGAAGGTGTGATAAGAGTGGAAAAAGGGATATGAAATAAGGAGGCAAAAAGAGTTAGGCAATCAAGATGTGATTTGGCAAAAAAATGAACAAGGGAAAATATAAGCATAAGAGGAATATGACTAGGGAAATGGGGGTAAGAATATGGATAAAAATGACTAGGAGGTGGAATCTAATGCCATGGGATCTTCCAAACTTTTAACTTCCAATCTTCAAAAATTGTCTTCCAAACTTCATAACCCAGAATCTTCTAGAGCATATTCTTGACTAAGCACTTTGACCTTAAATAAAGTACCTCTTGTGAGTCTTGAACCTTGAACACTTGTTGACTTGTAAAATGAACATCCTTTGACCTTCATATCAATGTTGACTACCAAGTCCTCTCTTGACTTAGCCTTCCTAACTTCAACAAATAAACCATTCAATTAGTATGTTGCCCTTTGGGGGCAACATCTTGCCAAAACAAAAGAATGGCTGGTCCCCTCAGCCATAAAGAGTCTTCAATCTTGTACCAAGGTGCTTGAGTGAGAATCATGGTAGAGAGGGAGTGTGATGTGTAAATGTTAATGGAGTAGAAATGAATGTGGTGGGGGGGGAATGTGAATGGGATATGATATGTGAAAAAGAATGGGAATGAGTGTTAATATGATGGGAAAGTGATGGAAATGGAGTGTATGGGGGGAAGAAAAATGTGAAAATGTTGAGGTCTCGCCAAAACAAAAGAATATGTGTCTCCTTAATATCTTCAAGAGCAACTCTGCTAGGGTGGTGAAGCTGAATTGCAGAGTGCTTCCTCTCTGGGGAAATGAACAACAAGAATAAGAGGTTTAGATGGATGGCAGGGCTACTTATGGCAGATGAATAAAGATGAGAAAAGGGTGCACCTGTCATGGAAACACACAAACTAGTTAGTCTTAATAACTTGCAACTCTGCTGTGGTGGTGGAGCTGAATTTGCAGAGTGCACATTTGGGGAGATAAAAATAAAAGAGCATGGCTGAATGGAGGGCAAGACCACACTGAGACAGATGAATTAAGATGGAAAAAGGGTGCTCCTGCAAATGACACTTGGCAGTTAATAAAAATCCTTGTCCTGAGACTATTTGATAGCTCATCCTTCATACTGGCTAATCTGCAAACATAAACTTAATGAAGACATTAGTTCTAAATTTAAGGCAAAGTGAAATCCAATCTATCTAACATCTAAATTTAATTCTAACTTGTTTAAATTCTAGAGCATAAAAAGGGACAAGCAAATGTGTTGATCCCAGTACCTCTTCAAATGAATAGTGTTGATGGGATTTGGGAGTGACAAACCTGAAGTTAATTCCTTTAGCCAATATGAATTGGTGCCTGCAGGTTCCAACACTTCATAGGGACCCTCCCAAAGATTCTCAAACTTACTGGCTGAATCCTCTCTTGATTTATTCCATTTGAACTAATTCTCCGGTCTTGAAGGTCCCTTGTATTTTATGAGCAGCTTTGAAAGCATCCAAATCCTTGGCTTTTTAAGCAAATTAGCATTCTCGGCTTCCATCCTATATTCTTCTAAATGCAAAAGGGCATCCAAGTCTTTCCCCGCAAAGGCATACTCAAAAGCAAAACACAACTTATGAGCTAACCTCGGAGATGGAAGCTCAAGCTCTTGGAAGCACAGCTTCAATGCCATAAACCAAGTTAAAGGGGTATGAGTGGTTGCTGCTTTGATGGTGACTCTATAAGCCCATAGGGCATCCACTAATTTAACATGCCAATCCTTTTGATTATCATCCACTTGTTTTTCTGCAAAATACCCTTCAAAACTTTGTTAGTAGCTTACCTTGACCATTACCTTGGGGATAGTAAGAAGAACTCTTGGTATGTTTGACTTTAAGAATGGTCAATAAATTAGCAATAACTTCATTCACAAAAGGAGTACCTCTATCGAATGTAATTGTAAAGGAATACCAAACCGTGCACAAATGTACTCATGTAAGAACTTTTTGTTGTAAGGGCATTAGCTTTGTCTCAAAGGAATTACCTCTGCCCATTTGGTAAAATAATCAGAGCTACAATAATGTGTTGATGTTGCCCCAAGCGTAAGAGGGGTTAATAGGACCAATATAATCTAATCCCCAAATTTGGAAGGGTCCTGGAGAAATTATGGGGTTTAGTGCAGCTGGGATAAGGATCCTCTTGCCAAATATTTGGCACTTGTGGCAAGATTTTATAGCAGTATAACAATCTTTAAATATTGTAGGCCAATAGTATCTGACGACGAGAATTTTCTTGGCGTAGTATCTCCAACAAAATGGCCTCCACATATTCCTTCATGCATTTCTTTAATGATCAAGGCGATTCTTCTTCATTGACACACCTCAATAATAGTCCATCCCTGTTGACTTTACATAAAACATCATTAATCATTTTGAACCGCCTACACTTTTCTTTAAATCTCCTTTCTTTGGCTTGAGGTCAATCCCCGAGGGCATCTCCTTGAATTGTAGAAAGTTCTTTATAGGTAGCTGCCAATCTGTTGGCCCCGCTCATCATCATCACACTTTGTAAATAAGCTAAGGCATCCACAAAATCAACAACTTCCACTACATCCTCATGGTCAAAGAAAATATAAGGTAAATAGAGACTGGGACTCTTTACTTGATGTAACTCTTTTATAGAAATATCAAAGGTTTGTAACTTGCAAGCCCACCTTTGAATTTTTGGTTTTAGAGGTAGCCTTACCAAATAACAAACTGTTGGATTTTGCTTCATATAAACTTGAACTGAACTCTTCAATAATAAATGACCTTGTCTCATCAATGAGAAACATGAGAGCAAAAAGACACTCTTCTCCATTACGGTGTATTTTTTTCTTCAGTTGAACTCCATTGTTTCTTTGGCAAAAGCTATGGTGTGCTTGTCCTGAGAATAGCTAAGCCTATGGCCTTTTTAGTAATAGTAATGTAGACCTCAAATGGCTTGGCCAAATCTGGTTTTTTTAGAAGAGTTGCTTCACAAATGGACTTTATAAGCAACTCAAAAGACTCTTGGCAATCTGATGACCATGTGACAGGAACATACTTACTCTCAGATTTGGAAATCCTGCCTATTCTTGTCAACTTATAATGTGAGCAAAATTAGGAATATACATCCTAAGAAAACTAGTCATGCCAATAAAACTTTTGACCTGCTTCAGGTTTTTGGGGGGCACCAGTTTTTTGAGAGCTTCAACCTTTTCTTGTGCCACACAGATACCATTGTTGGATACCTCGTGTCCCAAAAGTTGTCCTTTGGATGCAAAAAAAATACATTTCTTTGGATTAAGGTTGACTCCAGATTCCCTACACAAAGAACATATTTTTGCCAACAATTCCAAATGATTAGTAGGGTGAGATCCTAAACAAAGGTCATCCAAATAAACTCTAAATTCTTGAGGAGACATAGGCCTAAAAATAACATCCATGGCTCTCTGGAAAGTAGCAGGTGCATTCATTAGTCCAAAAGGCATTCTTTTCATTGCATAAGTTCCCCAAGGGGTGATAAAAGAGGTCTTGGGTTGGTCTTCTTCTTTAATACTAATCTGATTAAATCCCGAGAAGCCATCTAAAAATGAATACACCTCTTTACCTGCTACAGCATATAAGATTTCTTCTAAAAAGGGCAAAGGGTAACAATCTTTGATGGTAGCTTTGTTGAGGTCTCGATAGTCAATGCAAATTCTTAAAGCACCACTTTTCTTCTCCACAGGAACAATACAAGATACCCATTCGGATTAATAATTTCGATAATAACACGTGATCCAACATCTTATCCAATTCATCTTTAATTAGTCCCATTAATGAAGCATTAATCCTTCTTAATTTTTGAAAACGGGTTTACAACCTTCTTTAATCTTAATTTCAAATTGACATACATCGGGTTTGATACCCGATAGCTCCGAATAATCCCAAGCAAATACATCTTTCCTTTCTTCAAAAACACTTGTATGTTCTCTTTGTTTTGATATTCAATCAAATCCCCAACAAACAAGGTTCGAGTCTTACCATTCTTAGTGATTACAATCTCTTGGTCTCCTTTTTTTACGATGCATCAATGGTCAAAATAGGACAGAGTGCTTTTACCTCATTGTCATCAAGATCATCTTCGAGGGATAGCTCCCTGAGTTAAGTGTGACATGAGAGTCTCCCTACACAAGGCATCAGCTTCAAAATTTGTTCTCTCGGGGATATGAGTGATTTCCCATGAAGCAAAAGCTCGAGAGCACTCCCATTGCTTGATTCTTCAAGAGCTCCATATCTGCATTTTTTGTTTGATAGTCTCCACGAAACTTGTCTGCAGATTAATTGTGAATCACCATAAATGTGAATATTGGCAATATTCATAGATTTAGCTTCCTGGAGACCTGCAATCAAGGCTTTATATTCTGCCACATTAGAAGTGACTCGAGGAAAGATCCTTCCTACTTTAGCTAAAAGTTTGTGAGAAGAGTCTTTCAAAATAGCAACAGATGATGCAACATTTAATTTTTTAGAGATTCCTCCATCAAACCATAAGAACCCTGTTGGTCCTTGTATGCTGGGAGGTGCACTTTCCATAATAAGGGGAACCATTTCATATTTTCTTGGTTTTGTATTTTTTTATCATGTAAGATCCCAAAGGTTCTTCAATTAGCATTTCTTTAATAAAATGTACCTCTTCCTTGGAGTCATAGGAGCCCTCTTGGTTATAAATTGTAGCAGTCTGAGAGCCATTGGAGATGGTACATCTCCCTTGAGACCAGTGACTGCCCTTTGGCATCCACGGTGGCTAACCATCTCCTTCCCAAAAGTAAGTCATAAATATCAGATTCATCTCCTATATCTTCAAAAGCCACCACAATAAAGTTAGCAGCTACAGTTATGCCTTCTGTATTAACAGGCACCTTAGTCACCACACCAATAGGAGAAATCTTAGCATTATAAAAAGATTTTAATAACATAGAAGCCTTCTTATCCACCTCAAAACCACACTTCTTCATAATATGATATGGCATGATATTTAGGGGAGAACCCCCATCAAGTAACACATTAGAAAAGGTATACCCTCCTAAAGCAGCTGAACATGTGAATGCTCAAGGGTCTTCTTCATGCTGTGCTAGAATAAGGTCAGTGGCATCAGTAAAATTCACACAAGCATTTAATACCTCACTATTGGTTTGTTGAAGTACCCTTTTCCTGTAACTAGGTGCAATCTTTAATAAAGTAAAGAGATCCACACTCACCTTGGAATTTTTTAAGCAAAACATCAACCTCATCAAAGTCTTGATCTTTCTTACCATATTTTTTGCCGAGGGGTGGAGCTATGATCCGAAAGCAGGTGATTCCATTGGTGGCACAGGCCCTGCAAGTAGAATGCCTACTTGGTTCAGCAAGATGTACTTGAGCTTCATTCATGCTTCTAGTTTGCACCACCATAACTTCTTTCGATTTAGGAACTTCGTAGCTTGAATAAACCTTATAGAGGTGCTTGGTTCAGCAAATCTCACAGGGGGTTTAGACTCGGTCTCTTCTTTTTCCTGTTTAGCAAAATATTCTTAACAAACACACCTAGCATCAAGATGGCCAACCTCTTTACAAAAAGAACAAACAGGACATTCCTTTCCAAAATGGCCTTTTCTATTACATTTGGAGCACACTTGCCAATAGCATATTTCGGATGGGTGAGAATTCCTATTGCAATGAATACATTAGGGATAAGTTTTACACTGCTCTTGCAGCCTTGAGTTCAACTAATTGTTTGGTTATTTATGCTAAGGCTTGGTAACCTTGGATAGGTCGACTTGACCTCACGCAACTTGGGAATTGGCTTCCTCCTCTTTGGATTTCTTTTTTTCTTTTTTGTATGGCATAAACCTGGAATAGAAGGATGATGATCATAATGTGCATCGGTAGCATCGGGGTAAAACGGGTCGAGTATGATGAGAAGCATAATGCTTATCGTGCAAAGTAGAGAGCATCGGGTCGATCGAGTGGTTTTGGCAAAGACTTTGTAAATGGAATCAAACCCTTGGCCTGACTTGGATTTTGAGAAACTTTCTTTGGATATCTGGTCTTCTTTTTGAGACCATTGATAAAGGCGATAACTAAAAACGAGTTGGGATGGTGACTTGTGCTTTTTGACACCTGCTCATGAATGTACTAAACCTCTCCTTGTCTTGATTCACACTTTCTCCTCGCATGTATAGAAAAACCTTGCGGTTCATTAACCAAATCTTGTGGACCCGGCTAACTTACCAAATCTATCCGAAACTTCTTGACAAGTTCATCCCATGAAGTGGTACCCATTAACTTCTCATAAGTTAACCAAGCTCCAGCTTCACTCTCATCTTTGAAACATTTTTCAAATTCTGAAAGCTTGCATCCTTTCTTGAAACCATAATCCCCGTAATAGTCTTCAAATATTCTCAAAAGTGGTTAGCACTCATCTTTGGAATCAAAGGTAGGCAAGGGAACAGGGGACATTCAACTCAAACTGGTATGGCATGTTTTGAAGTAAGCTAGTTGAGAAACTTGAAGGCAATGGCCTTTCTCTGCAATGATCCGATACATCAACATCTTCTAATCGCTGGAAATTTTTGCTTTGGAGCCATGAGTTCGGAGATCTAGGAAGATCTCTCAGAAGAACCTCCAAAATGTTGACCCTAAACCCGGCTTAAAGGTCAACCACAAGGAACCAATTCAAGTTTTCACTCAAATTGGGGTTAGAACCTCCAGATCACTTGAGGTGATCAGTCTATGCAAGGAAATCCCAAAAACAAGTTCAAAAAGTTCGAGTTCTATATCTTTTCCATTTCCAAAAAATAGTACCATGGAATAATTTAAGGGCTAAACTTAGCTATTTGGCGATTTTCTAGCACATTTTCAAAAAAAAATTGGCTAAAGTAAATGGAAAATATTGGGAAAAAAATAATAATTTTAGCTTAACTTTTTCCGGGACTGCACCAACTCTGGAGCTCTTTAGCCAAAGGCTAGAAAGTAAGAGAGTGAAATTTTGTATTGTTTAGCCAAACCATAGAAACTTTAGAATGAATTTCGGGCTAGTTTAGCTAACATCATTCTAGTTTATATGAAATGTATGATTAATACTAGCATTATGAATTAATTTGAGCCCTAGACTTTGTTAATTAATATTATTTTAGAATGTTTTCACAAAGAAAATGACTAAAATAAGTGGAAACGATTGAAAAAAAGTATAGCAATTTGGCGTAATATTTTTCGTTGGCCACAACATAGAACATTTTGGGATGATGTTTGGGTTAGTTTAGCTAAATGCTAGAAAGTATGAGAGGAAAAATGTGTAGAGTTTAGCTAAACCACAGAAAGTTTTGAGATTAATATTGAGCAAATTTAGCTAACCACAGAAAGTTTTGAGATTAATATTGAGCAAATTTAGCTAAAGTCATTCTGGCTAATGAGAAATATGCGATTAGTAATTTATTCCCTGAATAGTACCTTTGCCAAAACAAATGTGGTGTCGAGATGCAGATCGATTTTTTAAGTCAGATGCAATAGACTTGGTCAAAAGTGGTAGTTAACCAACAAGAAAACCTCCTCGACCAAGTCAGAGACTTAATCTGTGAGTTATTCGAGCTCAAAGTGGGGTCAAATTTTGGTCAATAGAGGTCAAATGTAGAAAACAGTGATCAGAAATTGAGATTTGGAGTTGCCAATCATCTTTTGAGAAATTCCAAAATAGATAGGTTAAAAAGCAGTAATGCTAGGGAAGAGGGGCAATCAATCAAATTTTCATTTGGATATGTAAAAGTATTTTTTTGTGGCTAGATTTGGCAAAATACAGTCAAAACTGTCCAAACCCGAGAGCAATTTTTTTGAATTTGAGCTATACTTGGTTTTTTTGGATAGATGGCAAGTGGTCCAAAGGAATAGAAAACACACTAGAATTTTCTGTAGAATATTTTGTAGCAAGAATTGTAGAATAATATATCAGAGATGGATTTGACAACTTGGCAATCGATTTGAATTGATATGGAGGTAAATATATAATGATAACAGAATATAAGGATGCTTCATAGCTTTAAATCACAGGAAAATAATCTTCTCAAGTCAATAAATAATTTTTGAAGGTAATGTCAACCAGATCTTGTGGATCCAATTGAGGAGAGCTCAAGAACTTCAAGGATCGCCCGGATCTTGCTCAAGAATGATCAATGTAGGATCCGAATACTTACAGGCCTTCAAATTTTTCTTTGTCTTCGTTTCCCATGTATATAGATTTAGATTTTAACGGTTCCGGCATCTTAGAGCTTAAATTTAGGCTTGATTGGATGCTTAGGGGCGGGAATACAGAAATAGGTAGTTTTCAGAGTCCAAGGCTTCCATTCCGGCGTGATTTGAGCAGTTTTCCAATTTTAGGGTTCTCCACTGTATTTTTTCCAGAGTTTTGTGACGGGCCTGGCCAGTTAACCTCTCGGTAACTAGAGATCCCATCGATCTCTACCGTTGGATCTACTTAGCCCTTGGAACTCAGGAATTTATATATGCATACTTAGGTAAAGAATTTAATCTTTATACATGCTCTAAGGTCCCAAAATTACTATACTTGCCATTGCTCGGCAAAAATCCCACGCAACAACCAAGTTTAAAAATAATTACAGTTTTAAGCCGATCCATAATGATAATAATAATATTAAGCAAATATATTGTCTAGCAATCCACACACTCCTACTCGTCTTCCGAGAAGCTTGGCTACTTTGGAACATCTCGCATACCTTACACCATTTAACCGCGGGGGTTAGTCACACGGACTAAGTGGGGATCGGGGATCTAGGTCATATCTAGCATTAATAATCACAAAGCATTAACTTAAAACAATAGCGTAGCCTTACCGTAACCTCGCCCCTACAATCCAAGTTATTAGTCCAACACAGCCATTGCAACTTGATTCCAGTATTAAAACCACATATACAATAGCCAAGCAACCAAAGCATCAACACAGCAAACAATATTCCTGGGTTGCGAGCAAGGTCAACTCTCTGATCGGGGCCAAGTGACATAGGCGGGGGTAACCACGTGTGTACACACCCATCCACGTTAAGGCCCAAATTGGAGGACCACTTATCGTGCATGGCGTTGCACCATACGGTACCAACGCCTAGATGTTCAAATATTACCATATACATAGCACTGTGCAAAACCGTGAGTCTAGACCATCGCACCTAGACTCCGGCCCCAGAGGTCTATATCAAAGAATTTCACCATAGACAATTACATACAATTCACCATCATGCCCCATGCCTTAACATACTCAACATCAAATAAATTCCATAATTCACACTTTATGTAACATGAATGTCCAACCATAGCCTTAATAATGCAAAATGCAACCATCACTATTAAATTAAAAATAAATATCTACACCTTTCCAAGATTCACTAACAACAAGGTTAATATCTATATTTAAGGCTTTAATGATGTTTAAACTATAGTATTCAACTATTATTATGCTTTCGTTATAAACTTCCTCCGTACGGAACACTTGTGTCTTGTGTTTTTATTTTCTCTCTTACTTTAACTGATTCCAAAGGTTAAATATATAGCTAGCTAACTTGTAAGACTACTCATGTCGTATCTGTAAATTTCGTATATCCCCTAGCATAAACTCCTCCTTAACTTAGGCCTCCATCTTAGATAAATTTCGAGCCCAACTCCTTGTTCCAAACTAACCCTTTAAAAAGTATTAATTCTAACCTATAGTCTTAGCTTAATCTTTAGTCTTATTTTATTACTACCTTTCTAAGAAACTAACTAATTGTTAACATTTTTCTTTTCTTGACCTAACCACAGTCGATGCGTTACGAAAAACATAAACATGGCTTCAATTTGCCGGATCTGGCCTCGGGCCATCAAATCATCGTGGAAATCTCATGAAACATCCAGATTTGGCCTTCTCAAGGCTTCTGAAGCATTTTGGCCTACACGGCGGGGATTCAAGAGGTTTGGTCGGTTCTTGGCCATCAAAATCATGTTATCTCTGACAGCAGTTCTTGCTTCAATCCTCCTACTTTTTCCTTCTTTCTCCATTTCGGCCTTCCTAAAGGCCCTAATTCGGCTTTGTTTGGGGCAATTTGCCATGCTTTTCAAGCATCCCGGATCAGCAAGATCATGCCGTTTTGCCGGCATCATGCAAAGGGAAATACTGCCGTGTTGGCTAGAATACCTCTTAATTCTGCCTTCTCTGCATATTTCAGCCAGTTAGATGCCCAAATCGATCCATTACAAGTAGCTTTTCATGATTTTCGATCATTATAGTTCGTCGGGGATCATATTATGCAAGCGGACATGCAAGAGAAGTTTTTTACAATCTTATCTGATTTTTTTACATACTTTTATCTTAATCCATCTCTCAAGTTCTACTCTGCGCTATTCCCATCACTTCTGGCATGATTTAATTGATCAGCTCCCTAGAAATCATTAGATCTATGATGCTTTTGCAAGCTTTTTATATGCAATCATAAAGTACTTACATATACAATCATGCAAGTTAATTCATATCCACGCACTTACAATTTACTCTAAATCCATGCCAAGTTCCAAAACAATCCTACTGTATCAACACAATTTTGCTACGCTAGAAAACCCCAGGTGTAAGACTTGATCCCCACCTGGAATCCCGCTTGCTTCTTCTGCGCTCCAACACGCTCCCAAAGCTCTGCACGCAATTCGCTCCTTCAGCAATCCCTCTGCAATCGATCTTTTCCCAAATGCTTTTCTCTGTACTTATATTTTTTTTTAACCACCAGTATTCCATCCGTATAATTTATACATATACGACATATTAACTCTCAAAATCCTAGGTCCGTTACAGTCTCTCCTCCAAAAATTCAACCCATGTCCTCATGGGTGCATCTTCGGAAACTCACGAAGAATCCAATTGGCATCTTCCCAGGTGGCATCTTCCTCAGGACAACCCGCCCATTGAACCAAAAATCTACGTATTGTTCGCCTCCTTAAGCGACGGGTTTCCTCTCGCAGAATACGTTCTAGTCGGGGGTACAGAAAGTTCTCCCTGCTTACCAAATCATCGTCCCCCAACATATGGGAAGGATCAAACACATACTTCCTTAAGTTACTCACGTGAAAGGCATTATGTACTTTCAAGTGTGAAGGTAACTCCAACCTATAAGCCACTTTGCCAATACGTTCCAAAATTTCATACGGACCCGCATACCTAGGGGCCCATTTACCTGCACTTTTAAATGCCAGTGAGCTCTGTTTGGGATTAATCTTCAAGAACACATAATCCCCTTTTTGAAATTCAAGTGGTCTATGTCTTTTATTGGCATACTGCTTCTGTCTATTTTGTGCCACAACCAAATTCTGTCGAAGTCTCCTTAGCTGAGCATCCATGTCCTCCGCTACTCCATTAGCTGCTTCAACATTGCATTGGGGATCTCTCCAATTAAGAGGACAACGACACTCCTTACCACACATTGCCTCAAAAGGACTCATTTTAATGGAATCTTGATAAGTGTTATTGTATGCAAACTCAGCCAAATCCAAATAGGAATCCCATACCTTTGGTTAACTAGGCACATACATTCTGAGCATATCCTCCAAAACATGATTAACTCACTCCACTTGGCCATCTGCTTGAGGACGATAAGATGTACTGGCATATAACTTAGTGCCAATATTTTGAAACAACCCTTGCCAAAATTGGCTCATAAACTTTGTATCCCGATCTGATGAAATAGTGGCTGGCATCCCATGCAAAAAAATCTCCTTAACAAATAACTTAGCAATATCCATTGCCGTAGCAGTAGTCTTTGTAGGCATAAAATGGGCCTGCTTGGTTAGTCGATCAACCACAACATAAATTGCATCATAACCTGAACGTGTCCGGGGAAGTTCAACAATGAAGTCCATGGAAATACTCTCCCACTTAGAAGATGGAATTACTAAAGGTTGTAATTCTCCAGGCTCTCTAAACCTTGATGCTTTTACCTTCTGACATGATAAACACCTAGCCACGTACTCCTTAACCATCTTCTTTTGTCCGGGCCAAAAGAAATTCTGGCGCATTTTCCTCAAAGTTTTGTGTACCCCTGGGTGGCCCGCCAAAGGACTATCATGTGCTTCATATAGCAACCTCAATCTCAACTCCTGATCATTAGGAATACACATACGGCCATTATAATATAAAACTCCTTTGGACAATGCATACCTCGGAAAATCTTGAGGGTTCTCCAACACAGGTGCAAAATATGGATCATTCCTCAATTTGCTAAGAATATCTGCATCCCGTTGCCCTTGTAACACACTAATAGAGGTTAAAAATGACCTTCGAGACAAAGCATCAGCAATCACATTTTCTTTGCCAGGTTGATATTCAATTTCAAATCATACTCTTCTCTTAATTGCATCCACCTCCTTTGCCTATTATTCAAATATGGCTGTTTTGCAAAATACTTCAAATTTTGGTGGTCAGTCTTCAAAAAGAAACGACGACCCAATAAATAATGTCTCCATACCCTTAAGGCATGGATTATGGCCAACATTTCCAAATCATGCACTGGGTAATTTTGTTCAGCAGGAGATAACTTATGAGATATATAAGTACAAACTCGGCCATCCTGCAGCAAGACTCCTCCTACAGCTTTCCTAGAAGCATCAGTGACTACATGGAAGGGTATATTCATATCTGGAATCCTTAAAATTGGTGCACTAATCAAAACATCCTTTAACTTTTGGAAACTTTCCTGACAACTATCAGTCCAATGCAAATCATTCTTCTTACCCAGCAAAGAAGTCAAAGGAGCAGCAATCTTTGCAAATTTAGGAACAAATTTGCGATAATACCCCGCTAATCCCAAAAATGATCTTACCTCTTTCACCGTCTTTGGTGTGGGCCAATCTCTAACTGCCTCAATCTTAGAAGGATCTGGCTCTAATCCCTTTTCTAAAATTACATGCCCAAGATATACCAATCTAGTTTGTGCAAAAGAACACTTAGATAACTTACCATACAACTTTTCTTGTCGCAAAATAGCTAATGTCTGCTTTACATGTTCCACATGCTCCTCTAATGTCCTGGAATATACCAAAATATCATCAAAGAAAACCAATATAAACTTATCCAGGAAAGATCGAAATATCTCGTTCATTAGGCGCATAAAAGTGGCAGGAGCATTTGTCAACACCAAAGGGCATTACAACAAACTTGTAATGTCCATAGCGTGTCCTAAAGGCAGTCTTATAAATATCTGCATCCTTGATCCGGATCTGATATCCAGATCGTAGATCAATTTTTGTGAAGTACTTAGCTTGTCCCAACTGATCAAATAACTCATCAACCCTAGGCAATGCATATCTATTCTTCACTGTAATCTGGTTAAGTATGCAATAATCAATACATAATCTTAAAGTCCCGTCTTTCTTTTTTTACAAACAAAACTGGCGCACCAAATGGAGAAACACTCGGCCGTATAAACCCTTGTTCCAATAATTCCACTAACTGTTTCTTCAATTCGGCCATCTCTAATGCATGAAATCTATATGGTGGCCTTGATGTAAGTTCAGCCCAGGAACAAGTTCTATCTCATGATCTACCATTCTATGTGGAGGCAATTCTGTTAATTCTTTAGGAAACACATCAGAGAACTCATCCAATACTTTCTGGATCTCAGGAGCAATAGGTTGTTCCTGTAACTCAGCAGTACCCAAAAATGCACATCCCATTATGCAACCGTTCTTAATCTGTTTCTTAAAACTTTTCCGGGACAAAGGTGTAATCACTAATGATGAAGGCAATCCTTCCAGCACATGCTTATCTCTATTAGGACTTTGGCATGTAACTGTCTGCTCTCCGCAATCAATGCAAGCTTTATATGGCCTCAACCATGACATTCCTAGGATAGCATCATACTTCCCTAGGCTCAATACTTCAAAACTAGTATGGGACTCAAGATCTCCTACTTGGAATTTAAGATTATCTACCTTGGCATAAGAAGTCTTAATTTTACCATCAGCCAACTCCACATATCTAGGATCCCGACTAATCATATTCAAATCTAGTTTCTTTGCCAGCCTTGGGGAAATAAAACAATGTGTACTACCACAATCAATAAGAAAGAGAACAAGAACTCCATGAGTAATACTTCCCTCTTAGTGTGCTTCAACACCTTCTCTACTGCCTTGTCAACTGTTGTCTTTTGTTGCGAGGCACTATGCTGCAACACTTGCTGGATAGCCTGCAAGATATCGGTTACATCAGGGGTTCCACTAGGGCCAGCTCCACCAGCCTGTCCAACTCCTCTTGGGGATCCTCCTGGGGAACTCATCTCTACAAGAATCTGGAACCATAGCAAATATCATCAATAATCAAAAATCTCATAATCCACTAACCAGAAACCTGCTCTGATACCAACTGTGACGTTCCTAACCGACATGCCCTTAACCAACTGGGCAAAACCGTCTAGACGTTTATGAGTAGTCGCTTCTACCCATTTATGCCGGTGTCTCAGGAACGCCCCACAGGCACATTCAAGGTTCGAATACTCGAGCGGTCTACCATGGGCCCGTTACATGATGCTTCTAGAAGAGGCCTCTGGGAACACATCTGCTCCATGCTACAAGCCAGGTAATGCTTCCCAATATAGATGAAATAATTTACGTTATTTTTTCTTCTTCTCTCACAGATACTTTTGCTGAAAACGTCGCTTTCTTTATGTTGGGTTGATCAGTCCGAACCATTCTTATATGTGGGCTTTAGCCATGTCATGCTAGCACGGTGTTTGCTCTCTATTGGACAACCACATATGGTTGTTTTATTCCTCCATCACTTATGCTCATCTTTTTTTATGCAGATCTTTATGGGCTTCACATCTTTATGGGCTTCACGTGGCACATGGACTTATATTTGCAGTCATTTCATCTATCTTCTATACAAATCCTTCTCTTATTAAGCTTCAACATTTCTAGGTATTTCTTTGTAACCATCCTTGGAATATAGTTCGGTTATAACAGTATTTGAAGTCTCTATTGTTGATCGTTTACAGAGGATAGTAAATGGCATTTATGGGTAAGACATCTAGAACAAGAAGCATTTTCCAAGATAAAGCAACAGAATTTAATTATGATCAGAACACCTCGCAACTCTTATCTCCATTCGGTAGACTAGCTATTCTTGGCATCAACGGGGGATGGTATATGACTCAAAGCGGTGGTGCAATCGTTACAACATTTAACACTTGTCTTTGTAGCGAGAATGGGGAATAAGTCATTCTTTTCCACTATAGATGCGTCGGTTGTTTCGATTAATGCATAATGTCTAGGCTCACTTTCTTTTCGTTATTCAATTTCTTACGACTCTAGCGGCCGGTAGCATCTTTTAAGGTGTTGTCCTTGGTGCCATTCTTCGACCA
Organism: Isoetes taiwanensis; assembly: GCA_021234155.1. NCBI lineage: Eukaryota > Viridiplantae > Streptophyta > Lycopodiopsida > Isoetales > Isoetaceae > Isoetes > Isoetes taiwanensis. The sequence goes on from JAJEKV010000002.1 coordinate 7,325,234, forward strand.
TGGAATAGCAACCACTGGTATGCAATATTTTGTGATAACTTGTGCATTAAGCTTGTTAAAACATAAGATAATCTTAGGGTAATGCAATCTTATCACATTATCTTCTAGGGCATGCAAATAGCAGCCACACCTTTAGGTAGTACAATTTTCTATGAGTGACATGCTTTGCAAGTCAGCGTAAGCAAGTCTTCTTAAGTGCACAGAGGCTCTTTTCATATTGCTACAATCTCTCAAATTCAATGAAAAATTTTCAAGCAATCTTCATATTTTGAAAACAGGATCTGGCTATCATTCTGTCAGATGTTTCTATTTGCTAATATAAGGTGGCTTTGTTGGTGTAGCTAGCGGTTTTAGGAGGGTCGATCCTAGGGACATATGTATCAGAAAAGGTATGCATGACTACTTGAGTGAAAAAAAAAAAAAAAACGGCTAAAATTTACTACTATTTACAGGTTATCGCCTACACAAGAGGCACCCTCTTCCTTGTCTTTGATGTGGCAACATTGCTTGAATTGTCAATGGAAGGTAGAAAAGCATGTTCATCTTCTTGGGATCTCTTGAAGATGCAAGCAACAATTAGCTGTGCCATGGCATGGACGGAATCATGACTTACTTGGTGACTTTGTTCAAGATTCAAGCAACCCAACATCGATTGGCGTGCAACAAACCAAAAATTTTGTTCTTCGTGTACATAACATTCTTTCTAATTTCTCCAAGGGTCAAGGAAATTTGAAGAGAGGAAGACAAAAAGAGAAAAGTATTCCTTGCTACATCGGTTGCAAATGTGATAACGATAAGATAGGTTTTATATGAGCATGTTGAGTTGGCTCTCAGGGGAAACTTCGGATGAAATTATTATGACCACGATGCATCATTTGTAAGCGAAATCCAGTTGCTCTAAAAAATCATTGCAATATACTACCTTGAATATGCAATTCAATATACATGGAGACAAGCTCAAGGAAATAGCTTACAAGGACCCCGCTACTCAAGAATCCTCAAGTTCGGCCATGATGCTGTCAACTTAAATATTTGCTTTAACCATAAACACGAGGGGTTAGACCATTAATGCTAGCAACCCTAATAAATATTGGTATGTGTAGACAAATAGCCCATCCCCATTATGCATACAAAGGAAGTTGCCTTCACCGTGTGCCAAATCCAGTTCATTGACATTCCCATTGCAATCCTGATTTTCCATCTGCAATGAGATAAGATCTCAAAACCTGGAATTTGAAAGCTTACTATTAAGATTTCAAAGTTTACTATTAAGATTTCAAGCAATGCCAGGTGCCTTAGATTGGGAATGGCAGGTGCAACATTATGAGAAACTCTCATTCATCCTCTTGAATGCTCTCTAGGTCACATTAATCTATATGAAAACTTACATATTAATCTATACGAAAACTTACATCGTCATCCTTGCATCATAAATTGTGCACCCTTTTACCTAAGATCAATATTCTTACACCATCAAAGTGAATTGAATGTTTATTTAAAGTGAATTTCGACTCATTTTCCTCCATAAAATAAATTCCATAGTAAATAAAAAAAACCCTTCAACTGAATAACCTCATATAAGAGGAAGGTTGGATGATTGAACTAAGAGTCATGCAAATAATAGAAAGGCTTGGCTTGTAGGTCCTACAATATTAGCGAGAATGATCATCTTCGAATAAATTGATCTAAGGAAAGAAATAGACCTATTTGTATAGGAATTTTCTTTAGAGATTGTTAAGGATGGTTTTTGAAGAAAACGCAAAAATAGTCCACATTAGTAACTTGACACAATATTTTAACTATCACATCTTAGCATCTTTAATAGTTTTTTTTTACTTATGCCCCACGCCACCCCAAACATCTTTAACAAGTTTTGAACTTATGCCCAACACCGCCCACATTTGCAAGATGATGTGGTTACTAAGGAACATATACAAGATGTTAACAACCACACCATCGAAAACAACATATACAATGACTTGCCAACATTAAGCATCATATTAAAGCATTCACTTCTACAGATCCCATTTATGAACAACTAATAGATGATGCACCCAGATAGGTCATCGACCATTATCCTCTGGGGACTAAGAATGACAATCTACAAGAAATTGCCGACAAATATCGGCATTCATTGGTCGAAATTGGAAATATGCATTATGCAATGAGAATGTTCTATGATAGCCTCTAAACTCCAAGCGAGGAAGTCATTTTGACAGAGTGCCGATGAGAGCTAAATGGATATAATAGCCTTGCAAGACAACATACCAAGTCGAGACAAAAATTCACCGTATGATGAATGCAAGATGATTGCTATACGAACATCTCAAAACTTTGTAAGTTGTTTCAAACTTTAAGCTCAAATGAATTTAAGGATAAATTCAAACTCCAATTTACAATGAACGACTATATATACCCAACTAGACATTCTCAACCATATCTTGATTAATTTTTGAATTTAATCCCAATAAAAGCCCAGCAACGCTGGGCACTTTTTCTAGTTATAATATGTAATTTCAACTGTGTAAAAGGAAGATTCAATTCTTCACCAATACTATCAACCTAGAATAGTGCAAGTTAGACAAGATTTGCAAGTTGCCATGAGGGTCAACTCGGCAGGCTCATCACAAGAACAAATAGGGCTCATCATACGCCCAATTTGGTGCCCCAAAGTTGTCGAAAAAGTTGATTGGAGGCTCAATCTATTGTGTTCAAATAGGGCGGGTATCCCATTTGGCGCACCCAAATAGGGCGGGCGGCCAAATTGATGCACCCAATTGCTTGCACCTAAATAGGGCAGTCGCCCAATTTGACAGAATCAATAGCCCAATTTTGTGCTCCAAAATAGGGTGGACGCCCAATTTGGTGTACCAACTACCTAATTTGGTGTATCCAAATAAGGTGGGCATCCAATTTGTAGGCACATGAAGACATGATAGGCTGGACATGATTGCACACAAGCAAGAGCGCATTGAAGAAGAATGGTCCATTGCACGCATGAAAAAAGCCGCTCGGAGGAGGAATAGCTTTGCACCACGATATACGCATGCATCCCCTAACCTGTTGAGCCAACTCTCCTCACCACTATCACTATCTCTGGCGTCCAATAGCATCGCGACCACATTCATTGATCAAGTGGAGAATGAGTCTCATATACAAGTTGATATGGACTTAGAACATCCTCCACATCCCACGATCAATGAAGTTAATCTCTAGGAATGTAATGGGGGTTGCCTCCTCCCCTACTAAAATTAGCGAGGTTGTCCATGGCCACGACTAGGTGGGACTCGAGATTTCATTTGTTTGCAAGAGCATAAATGCAAGAAAAGAGGATGCCTACAAAGTTCTTTCTTGATAATCAATAGAAGCGTTACAATGTTGTGGTGGTATGATTTTCGGCAAAGGCTGGTGTGTCCTACGGCATGGAGGAGGACTATTACACCTCGAGGTTGGCGTGATTTGGTAGGTGGATCATAGTCAAGTGGTTTGATAAAGGGCAAGAATGGGGATTGTTGCGTGTATCGCATAATCGACTACGTCGAGGAAGCATTGTGGGCTTCTTTTCGTTCCAAATTCTTGAGGTTAGACTCCCCTATTGCATGGATCATCTTTGGGTGATTTTAACATGGTTGAGCTTGAGCAAAGGCGGATGTGGCGAGAGGTCGAGAGATAGTCGGGGGGCTTTGAGCAGGAGCAATGGCACCGCTTAATGCAAGATTGTGGCTTCATAGAAGTTGAGGGTCCCTCAAGTTTTACTTGGTGTAATGGCTGGTTGGGTGGTGGTAGAGCATATGCAAGACATGATAGAGGCTACTATAATGCTTTGGTAGCACCCCATTTGCTTTGCTTTTTCATCGTGAGAACTGTTGAATCTTTGCGATTCGACCATAATCCCGGTATTTCTCTTGCTCTCATACGGTGGTGCATCTTTGCCCTCTGCCTCTAAGACATATTTCAAAGTGAATACATTTTTCTTGAAGGATGATGATTTTTTGGCAGGCTGTAGATGAGGCGTGGTTCACTTCTTTTCTCGACACACAAGGGCATGGCGGTATTGTTGATGCTCTACCATTTCTTTGTGAAGTCTTTTGCTAAAGGTTGGGGTCGTGAGCGGGCTTATGCTAACCGGAGCCTTCTGGCGGCTCTTTATCGATAACAGAGGCATGCGGGTCTATTGCCCCATCGGATGGTCATGGAGAAGCAAATTTTGTGTAGCATGGCGGATGGAATCGAGCAGGTGCACTTTGCTTTCGCATTAAAAATTTGGGTTGCAATGGTTCAGGAGGAGGCCGGTGCACGAGGTTTTTCTTGATTTGCCAAAACAAGCTAGTTTGCATCTTTTAGGTCTCTGCGGTCGGGATAGGCGTATTGTTTTGAGATCGGTGAGCTTAGAGGCTTTTGTATAATCACTTTTCAGCTTTCTTCTTTGCTCGGCGTCTTCCTTTTGGTCAGATTTTCAAGCGGCCTTGCTTGCTAAGGTTCATCCTATAGTCACCAATGAGCAAGGGCCACTTTAGAAATTTGAGATCAGCGAATGATTTATTTGAGGCCACATTTTCTCTCAAGAGGGGCAAGTGTGGGGTCTTGATGGTATTCGGTGGAGTTTTCGGGGGTATTGGGATTGGCTTAGATGCGGATGTGTATGATGCTTTCGGGGGATTTTAAAAAGGCGAGAGGCACACGGATAAAATCCTCAACTCACAGTTGCATCTCCTTATTCCAAAATGTAAGGATCCCTCTTCCATTTCGGATTGGCCCCATTACTTTGTTGTCCCTCGATTGTACAAGATCTTTGCTAAAGCTTTTGCTTAAAAAGCTTTGTGGCGTGCTATCGAGTCCATCTCTTCCACCGCAGGTCGGGTTTCTTGCCTCATTTGGTGTATCTTGAATAATGTGGCAGCGACATATGAGGGTCTCTATTGGGCTAGGATGCATGGTTACCCCATTGTATACTTGAATTTGGATTTTGCAAAAGCATATGGCGGTGTTGGTTGGAGTTTTCTGGGGCGGTGCCTTTTCGTCTTGGTTTTGGTGCGATTCTAGATGTTATGAAACTTCATTATTACGCTTTCGTTCTTGATTCTTTTTCAAGGAGAACCATCAACATTTTTCGGTGGGGCGTGGCATTCGCGAAGCATCCCTTTAACACCGTACTTTTTACAATTGTGGCGGAGATTCTTTCGGTATTCTCTCTTCTTGCGGTCGCGGGAAGACATCTGCATGGTCTTCCCCATACAAGAGATCATGTCGATTATCGCGGATGACACTTTCTTGTTCTTAATGGGCGATGGCGAGAATTCTGAGAATGCCATTTCCTTGTTGAACCCGGTTTCTCTTTGGCATTACGGTATCTTTGTGGGGTGGCAAAAGTATGTCTTGCCTTGTGGACCCTAGACTCTCCGGTGCCGTCTTACGTAGTTGCATTTCCATGGAAGGTTCTTCCTCATGGGAAGGCAACTAAGCTTCTAAACATTCGGTTGGTATCGTCTCTCATCGGAGGCGGCGTGGGATGTCATTATTAAGGGGTTGGAAAGACATTTGTTACGGTGGTCCGCGGCTAAGTTATCCATGGCTGGTGGGTAACTATGGCAAAAGAAGTCAGTGCAGTGGTACACATGTCTACATGGCATCCATCTTCTGGCACCACCCAGACAAAGATGCAGCTCATTGTTCGTCTTGTCGAGGGAACTTCATCTGGGGTGGCTGAAGAAGGAGCTGATGTTAAAGTTAGTTGGCGAAGTGCATTATGCCCTAAACTTTGTGGGGGCTGGGGATGATTCACTTTCTTCTCGAACAAGGTCTTTGATTTATAAGTTCATATGGCCGGATTCTCAATAATCCGATTAATTCTCAGTGCGCGTCTCATTCACGGTCTTCTGGACGTGCATTTTTCTTTGGCTCTCCATCCATTAAGCCTCTCCTCCCATGGGCATTATTCTATCCACTTTCTCCATATCCTAATGCATCTCCTTTCCTCAAAGGGGTTGCTATTTGCTTAGGGGAAATATGCACTTTGTTTGATTCCATCCAATGGCCCCCACCGGATCCTGACCCGGTTGTTGGTGGATCCTTTGGGTGATGGCGAGGCGGTGTCCCGGGTCTCTTTTTGTCCATCCATTGATGCAGCTTGTCGGTGGCGGCGGCCAAGGTGTGCTCACGGTATCGCATGGTATAATGAGACAAGATTGTTGGCGTGGAATGAGTTCAAGTGAAGTTCCTTCTCCTTCCGTTGGGATCGAGCCATTTTGGGAAAAAGTAGGCGCTACACTTCCTCCACACCCACAAGGCGTGGCTCCCCGACTCACGGGTGGTTCATGGCGGTGTTAGGGAGGAGCACACAGTTTTCGATGTATGTAGTCTGCTTCATCACGAGGTGTGCCTCCATCGCCAAAGTGGCCTTTAGTTATCCCAGAGCCTCATCGTGCTTGATGCGGCGATGGGTATGGGATAAATTGCTTCATCCTAAAATTTGTCCATTTTATGGTGGCAAATCACTCATAGATACTGCTTGGGTAAACACTTGTTGTTCATCGATTTACCGTCGAAGTCTCGTGATCTGCCCTCTTTGCCGCCTTGAGGGATGAGACAATTGAAACCTTTGCTTTTCTTGTGTCCTTTGCTGCCATGATTTGGCGACATAGAAAGCAAATGGCATCACATAGGAATAACTAATGATTTGATGAAATGTATGCATGAACCTAGACATCTCAAGAGCTTCGAGGTGAAGGACCAAGCAAGAACTTTCATTTGAAGCATCACAAGAAGGACACGAGGAGAAAAAGGTCAAAGTCACACAATGAGAAAGGCTAGGTCAACTAGAGGAGGCTATATGACAATATCAAGTTAGAAGACCCCGAAGTAAGATGTTCATTCTAGTTCAAATTCTTGGGCATTAATCATGTTTGGGAGCACCCTTACCTATACTTCCTCCATTTCACTTGCCTTCACCCCATACATATCTCACCATGGTTCAAAACCTTTTCCTAGTCAAGAACTTCTCACACATCTTCAAAACAACTTCCATTTGCTTGAAAACAAAAAAATCTATTGAGCTACCATTACCCAAAAGTGGCTTTCTCTCTCTCCAAGTCAAAAAAGTAAGAAAAGAACTCACATCCAAAAAAAAAAAACTCAAAATATGGTTTAAACCATTGCTCAAATTCACATTTGTCAAAATGGCCATGCCACATCATCATCCACATCACCAAACTTACCCACCTCATCACATCTTTTTCTTTCATCTCACAAAGTTCTTGACTAGGGGAAGGGTTTTGCCAAGTCACCACATGCCCGTCATCACGAGCCACATCATCCTTGGATTACCCCACTCCCAAACATTTGGAAATTGCAAATTCAATATTTTCTTATGCACCCCTTTACCTTGGCATTACCTTGCCCAATCATGGCGCCACCACGGGCATTATTTTCCTTGAGCGCTGTGGGATATTGTTTCTGACTAAAACTTCCCGACCTAAAAAGGGTCAGGCCAAGATCGATCTCTCGAGGAGATCTGGCCTTGTAATCCACGAACCTTAACCTCCATTCTGTCTCCTTGTGCCCAAAGAAACACCATAGCACGCTTAAACTAAAGCCAAACAAACTTCGAAATGCCAAGAAGATGCGGGAAGAAGAAAAATAAAGGGGAAATTATGTGGAAACAAGGCGACTACGTGCGAAAGATTCGACCTATGTGTTTGCATACGGGCACGATTCGCGAGAATACAAGCGGAGAATGACACGCCTAGCATGAAATACCCAATTATTTGATGCTAAATACTTGAATGTGTACCTTCATCGATTATCTTGATCCACGTACCCAAGATTACGAGCTTGGGAATTTATGTTCCTATTTTGTGATGTTCAATGAAAGAAAATTCGAACTTGGTAAGCATTGTCTTCATTTGATATTTGTTTACAAGGCCCGAGTAAATTAAAGATCTCAATTGATTAATTAGCCTTTAAGTACATGTGTGTCTTGAGTGTTAGTCATTAGCGGGGAAAAGGACAACATGGGTTGGGATTTTCGGGGAAAAACCCCTTTGCTTGTCTCAAATTTAGAAGTTCTTGTTGCTCATCAAAAATCTTTGTGAGAAAAAGGAAAGACCAAATCTCAAAAAAAAAGTTCATGCACCTAGCTTGCTTGAGCAATGGGAAACATTCAATTAACAAAACTTGAAAAGGTGCTCTGCTCATACACTTGCAAAAAGCAGCTCTCGGGTTGGGATATTGACCCAAAATTGACCTAGTCGGTGTAGTTAAATACTCATAGCTACCCTAAGAATTTCTTAGTAGACTTTTATGGCCAAATCCGGTACCACATCTAGTGTCCCATGAGATTTATTATACAAGGAAAATACGGAGAACCATTTAAGAAGGTGTTTTCTTGTGGTGGTTTTATTTACTGTTTTTGGGAAACTAAAGCTGTCTTGGTTGTTTGAGCAATTCCAACTGCGGTATTTTCTTCTGTTGGTTGCCTATAGCAACCTGGAGGTTCTACACCATTGAGGGTTGAGGGATTGCGAGGGAATACCCTCAACATTTTGGAGGTTCTACCGAGATCCCACACGGATCTTTGGAAACTCATGGCTCCTAGGAAAACAGCGAGGGTTTCGACCAAATTCATATTGAAGCACCGGAGAGAACTGGTGTTCCTGCCTAAATGTCACCAATCAAGGTAATGCGGTATACAATATTTTGAGCTCAATGTACCAACTCCTCCTCCAACATTTGATCCAAGCATCAATGCCAATAATTTTTGAGAAGCTATGAGGAATACTATCAAGAATGTGGACATAAGAAAGGTACTAAGTTTTCAGAATTCAAAGTGCTTTAAAATGAGGAGGTGAGAGCATGGTTAGAATACACTATCGGCATAGGTGTCAACACTTGGGAGGAGATTGAAAAGCACTTCATTGAAAGGTTTGGAAGGACAAGCTGAACCACAAGATTTGGTCTTTGAATTGCGGACTTTTCGGATCAAGCATGGTGAGGCGTACACGGTATGTGGAGAGATTTCACACTTATCTAAGTAAGTGTCAAAGCAAGTCGGTACCAAATCATACCCTACACCTTGTGGCATGTTTCATAAGAGGCTTAAGTAGCGGACCAAGGGTGTCTGAGAAAAATGTACAAGTTGCAAAGCGACGGGGCTTTGATACCATACATAAGGCTTTTACCAAAGCTATTGAGATTGCTAACATGTTCTCCTATCTTCGATGACATACACTTTCGTCTAATGACCCTTTTTTCCAGATTATGAACGAGTATGTGGGCCCCGGGTCCAATACCGGTCTATGCTACTTGAAAGAAAGAAAAGAAAGCTAGAAGCGAAGATGCATCAAATCCCACCTCGGATGTCAAGGCGAGAGATCACTAGAGTCTCCGAAGCCTTCTTTGGAGGTCACCAAGCAATTACAAAAATGAAAGCATCAAAACACGAAAGAAAACTTATGCTCCATCGTGCCTTGCCTAAAGGGATACACATTCATCGGACTTTTGCTAGTGCGGACCATGCCCAAAGTGTGGAAAAAGAGGTCATTATGGCAAAAAGAATGTCGGTATGCCATACGTAAATCTGTTGGCCATTATGAAGAAAGGTGTAGTGTCAAAAGAATATTTTTGCAAGACAAAAGCAACAAAAGTCTTTGAGCCAAGTGCACCTAGTAGGTGACCACGAAACCTCTCCTGATTGGTTAGGTTTTGCGATATCGATTACTTCAATTAGGTTTATCGGGAAGATCAAGAGGAAGAGATTATGGTACATTGCATACACGAGCTATGAAAAATAAAGAAAGCTGCATCAATCAGCAGGAGGAGCTAAAGTGATCAAAAAAAAATAGCTGAGGGAAAATCGGGTTGTACCCCTCCCTCCCATTCAAAGGTTTGCTAAGAAAGAAAAAAAAAAGTGATGACTTTGAATGTCGATGAAAAATGCTAAAGTAAGTGTAGACTTGTTAACTTTACTAAAAATTGCTCCATCATATAGAAACAAAATTATGGACTTGTCAAAGAGGATCAAATCAATCTCTCTCAAGAGGGGTAGATAGCCTTTGCAAAATCACATCGGTGAGCAAATGCTTGTGAGAAACGAATATGATCTGGTGCCTTTACATGTGAAGCTAGGTTGGGAAAAAATCTGCTTTCTAAAAGTACTTCTAGATGGAGGCTCTCCACTTAATGTTATGCCCCACCATATAATGAAGTCTTGTGGTTTGGAAGTTGACAAAGAAGACACCTATGGTGCTGAAATCTTTTTCTAATTAGGATCAATCAATTGGTGTGCTTAGCAACATTCCAATTGATGTGGGAGGGATAAAAGTTCTTTTGCAAGCTTTGTGGTTGTTGCATTTGAAGGAGCTGATGAAAAAGCTGACATTTATGATCTATTATTGGGTAGGAGATGGCTATCCACTTTGTTGATGCTAGGCGGTTTGGTCAAAGGGAGAGTGCACTATATCGATGGCAAGAAAACTATTACACTACTCAACAAGCTTGGTGAATTTGAGTCATTGCACTTCATTGAAGAAGATTTATTGGTTACTAACCCATGTGGTGAGTATGAGTTTGCAATAGCCTCTTGCACATATGGACTCAAGCCAGCTAAAGGGAACATTGCTCCAAATGAAAAAGGTTTTGCCTTTCTATGGTTTGATGGAGGTGTTTCAAAAAAGTTGAGCATTGCATCTTCTGGCGCAATTATCAAAGACCATGGTAAGTTGCTTGCAAAAGTTGGCGGGATCTATCCAACACTACCTCAAACATGGCGAGGAATACAAGGCTATGATATTTGGATTACAAGAGGCCAAACACTTAGGTATAACTAACATTGTGATATTTGGAGATTCTCAATTGGTGTGCAGGCAAATATTAGGTGAGTATCAAGCCAAACATGAAGATATGATGACCCTCGGAGATGAAGCTTTGAAGGGCGGCAAGCTTTGAGAGTTGGGAGTTAAACCATATTTCGAGAGACCTTAATGGGAGGCCCGATGCCACGTGTAAAAGTGTCTTGCTCGAGCATCTAGCGAGAGGGGCTGTCAAGGAAGGAGCTGGAAGAAGAGGACTTGAGGCATTTACACCCTATACTAGTCATCAATGCCAACTTGAAAGAGAGGTAAAAAGAGTTGAAGATTGAGAAAAATGGTAAGGAAAGAACTTTGTTTGTAGGAGACTTGTTTAAAAGGAAAATAGAAGTAAGGTTACTCAAATGTTTGATGATTGGAAAGATGTGTTTGCTTGGGACTATGATGAACTTGTAGGGTGGATAGTAATGTATGTGAATTTGAAATTAAAGTTAAAAAAGATGTGAAACCTGTTATGCAAAAGCTCGGGGGAGAATCAATGTTTCCTTGCTAGATCGATCAAGGAAGAGTTGTGCAAAATGGAAAATGCGGGGGTTATATGTGAGATAGTGAATCGAGAATGGTTGTCATGCATAGTTCTGTAGAAAAGAAAAAATAAAACCATAAGAATCTGTATTGACTATAGGGTTTTAAACAAGGCCTTTGTCAAGGATTGTTATCCCTTGCCCTTTTGGAGCAAGTTTTACATTTGTTGCGAGGAAAAAGAAATCTATTCATTTACGGATGGATTTTGGGGCTTCAATCAAATCGACATAAAAGAGGAAGATCAAGCCAAAACAGCCTTCATCACTCCTTGGGGCACCTATGCAATGAAAGAATGCCATTTGGTTTGATGAATGCCTCAAGCTACATTCAAAGAGCTATGGATACCATATTCAAAGACATGCCCCCGGACCGGTTGAGTATTTATTTTGGATGATGCGTGCTTGGCAGGCACTTTGCTAAGTGATCATTTTACTAATCTCACCAAGGTTTTTCTTTGTGCGAGAAAGGGAGGAGTAAGTCTTAATCCAAATAAGTAATACGTTCATGTGCTCAAAGGGGACCTCTTTGGGACGCAGTTTCAACACAAAGGGATACGAGTTCGCGAGAAAGTAAGGTGGAGGCCCTAAAGAAACTCACACCACCGGAACTATCAAGCGGTAAAAGTTTTTTAGGTATGACAAGCTTTCTCGGGATGTACATACCACACTTTTCTCACACCACAAGTTCTATCTCAAATCGACCAAGATAGGAAAGTTCTCCAAACATGAGCAGCAAGCATATCGAGGTCGATTAATTTGAAGAACACCGACATGCTTTTGAAAAAATCATACAAGCCATATCACGAGTCAACTCTCTTGAAACCACGATCCTATGAAACCTTTCCAAGCTTACATAAGTGTCACCAATAGGGCTATAGGGCGGTTTTGCTCAAAGATGAAATGATAATAACATTTGCAAGCAAAGTATGGTGCGACGACGAGTTGAGATATTCGGGCTTGAGAAAGAGTGCAGCAGCCACGATATTCTTGATTGATAGGCAAGGTCATGTTTTCCAGGAATAGCGGGCTGGTTGTCTCTATGAGACAAAATCCCATGACTCTCCTTTTTGCAAAAACAAACTAAGGCCAAAATATGTAGATGGGCATGCAGTACAAGCATATGATATCATTATCAAAGTGGTAACTCGGTCAATGACCAGTGCCTATTTACCTAACATGTTTTTTGAACATGAAGATCGGGGAAGGAGTAGAAGACTTCGGAGGCTTTAATAATATTTGTGACCTAGTCATGAGCAACAACGAAGAAACGAGGATTGGCAAGAAGACATCGGGGAAATATCGGAAACCAAAGAAGTTCAGCGGACATGAATTCAAATAGCGAGAAGGTTCAAAGAAAGTGTGGCAAATTTAGACTAATAAATGATGTGTTGTGCGGGGGTTAACAAGGAGGGAATACTAATGAGATCGTGGATGAGGAGGAAATGGCGGTACTTGAAGCTTGTCATGAAGGAGTGTGTGGAGGGCATTATGCGGCGGATACAACAACAAAAGAAAATTATGGTCAGGGTTACTATTGGCCATCCTTATTTAAAGGCTGCTATGATGTCATCAAATCTTTGTCACAAGTGCCAAGTTTTTGGCAAAAAAAGTGCAACTTTGCACCTCGGCGACTATAGTGTCCCTGGACCCTTCAAGTTTGGGGATTAGACTTCATAGGGCCCATAGACCCACCTTCATCGCTTTCGGCATGAATTTATCTTGGTTGCTACTGATTATTTCACCAAATGGGCTGAAATTTGTCCCTTTGAGGCGGGGGCAAATGCCTTAACCAACTTGCCAGATTTCTTCATGAGAACATATGTGCAAGGTTTGGTATTCCTTTGAAAGTCATCTCGATAGGGGCACTCAATTTATGAATGAGGTTATTTCCACATTACTAAACACCCTCAAAGTAAAACACACAAAAGCTGCGCCTATTACCCTCAAGGCAATGGCCAAAATTTGAATCTACCAACAAGGTCTTAAAGTCTATCACGCAAAAGCGTGGCAATATCAAAGAAAAGGCGGCATGTGAAGCTATGTGATGCACTATGGGCATCTGGAGAACCACCATAAAAGGCTGCCACTAAACATACACCCTTTAGCCTAGTCTATGGGATTGAAGCCATCTTGCCTATTGAACTAGAGCTTCCCTCACTGAGGTTGGCATATAAGATTAACTTGGAAATGGAAGAAGCTCATATGGACAGGTTGGCAAAGTTGATGCAGTTGGAAGAACATAGGTATGAAGCTGAAAATGCAGTGCAGCTGAAGAAAGCAAGAGATGTGGCAGCATTCAAAGCGACTCACAAATTGCAAGGAACCCTAAGGCTGAGGGGAATTTGGTCTTTGAAATGGAACAAGGCAAGAGAGAAAGTGGCGACCAAGTTTGAGAACCTATGGGAAGGTCCCTATGAAGTGGTTGGAGTTGCAGGAAAAGATTCATATTGGTTGAAATCTCTGGCAGATGGACATGAATTACTCAACCCCATCAATATCTTTTTGAAGAAATGCTTGGCAGCGACATGTTGCCTTAATTCTCTTTGAATAAATTTATATCATGCTTAAGTGGTAGGGTAACTTAGATTAACTAACTTTCAGTTGTTTAGTAGCATAGGTGTTGTTTCTCTTTTTGAAAATGTGATCAAATTGTTCAGTTACTAGCCAGATAGTACAAATTAGCAAGCAGGTTTGAAAAAACAATCGAGTTCAGTTCTCAGGTGAGAGCCAGAAACACAGGTTCATATTCAACAAGCAGCTGATTTCCATGCAGGTGCATCAGCAAATCCATTATCATCCTTCACCAGCTGACCATTATCATAGAACTCTGCACTCTTATTGCATCATTCAGATCCCCACAAAAGTTGCTGATCACCTTCTCATGAAAAAAGCAACTTGTTGTGAAGACAGAAATTTCTAATGATATCTCAAGTGTCATGCAGGTGCATCAGCAATTTCATTTACATCCTTCACTTGTTGACCATCTCCACCTAAACTTGCACCTAGTGGCATCCTTTCGGATTCCCAAAGTTGCCAATCACCTTCACACCAAAGGCAATTTGGCTGAAGACACAAATATTCTTAACCTTTTTTTCATTGTCATGCGGGTGCATCGGCCTTCATTTGGGTTTTCATGATCATCCTTCATTTGTTGGCCACTTCCATAAAAACGCCTCATTCTCCACATCCAAGATCCACGGGTTGCCTATCACCTTCCCATTCAAGGCAACCTCATTGGAGCATTATTTGTCAAAAAGTATTATCTTTGGAAAATCGGTCTGTTTCTTTTTAGCATGATGCTGCCATGATTTGGCAGCATAGAAGAGCAAATGGCATCACATAGCAATAACTAATGATTTGATGAAATGTATGCATGAACCTAGACATCTCAAGAGCTCAAGCTGAAGGACCAAGCAAGAACTTTCATTTGAAGCATCACAAGAAGGAACACGAGGAGAAAAAAGGTCAAAGTCACACAATGAGAAAGGCTAGGTCAACTAGAGGAGGCTATATGACAATATCAAGTTGAGAAGACCCCCTGAAGTAAGATGTTCATTCTAGTTCGAATTCTTGGGCATTAATCTTGTTTGGGAGCACCCTTACCTATACTTCCTCCATTTCACTTGCCTTCACCCCCCAAACATATCTCACCATGGTTCAAAACCTTTTCCCTAGTCAAGAACTTCTCACACATCTTCAAAACAACTTCCATTTGCTTGAAACACAAAAAAATCTATTGAGCTACCATTACCCAAAGTGGCTTTCTCTCTCTCCAAGTCAAAAAGAGTAAGAAAAGAACTCACATCAAAAAAAAAAAAAAACTCAAAATATGGTTTAAACCATTGCTCAAATTCACATTTGTCAAAATTGCCATGCCACATCATCATCCACATCACCAAACTTGCCCACCTCATCTCACATCTTTTTCTTTCATCTCATAAAGTTCTTGACTAGGGGAAGGGTTTTGCCAAGTCACCACATGCCACGTCATCCTGAGCCACATCATCCTTGGATTACCCCACTCCCAAACATTTGGAAATTGCAAATTCAATATTTTCTTATGCACCCCTTTACCTTGGCATTACCTTGCCCAATCATGGCAGCGCCCACGCCACACATGCATTATTTTCCTTGAGCACTGTGGGATATTGTTCACGACTAAAACTTCCCGACCTAAAAGGGTCAGGCCAAGATCCGATCTCGAGAGATCGGCCTTGTAATCCACGAACCTTAACCTCCATTACTGTCTCCTTGTGCCCAAAGAAACACCATAGCACGCTTAAACTAAAAAGCCAAACAAACTCGAAATGCCAAGAAGATCGGAAAGAAGAAAATAAAAAGGGGAAATTATGTGGAAACACGGTAAAACTACGTGCGCGAAAGATTCGACCTCTGTGTTTGCATACTGGAACAGATTTGCGAAGGCCTGGCGGAGAATGACACGCCTAGCGTGAAATACCCGATTATTTGATGCTAAATACTTGAATGTGTACCTTCATCGATTACAGCCGATTTTGTGCCCAAGATTCGAGCTTGGGAATTTATGTTCCTATTTTGTGATGTTCAATGAAAGAAAATTGAACTTGGTAAGCATTGTCTTCATTTGATATTTGTTTGCACTGGCGAGTAAATTAAAGATCTCAATTCGATTAATTAGCCTTTAAGTACATGTGTGTCTTGAGTGTTAGTCATTAGCGGGGAAAAGGACAACATGGAGTTGGGATTTTTCGGGGAAAAACCCTTTGCTTGTCTCAAATTTAGAAGTTCTTTGTTGCTCATCAAAATCTGTGAGAAAAAGGAAAGACCAAATCTCAAAAAAAGTTCATGCACCTAGCTTGCAGAGCAATGGAGAGCATTCAATTAACAAAACTTGAAAAAGGTGCTCTGCTCATACACTTGCAAAAAGCAGCTCTCGGGTTGGGATATTGACCCAAAATTGACCTAGTCGATTGTAGTTAAATACTCATAGCTACCCTAAGAATTTCTTAGTAGACTTTTATGGCCAAATCCAGTACCCTGTCTAGTGTCCCATGAGATTTATTATACAAGGAAAATACCAGAGAACCATTTAAGAAAGGTGTTTTACTGTGACTGGTTTATTTCTGTTTTGGGAAACTAAACTGTCTTGGTTGTTTGAGCAATTCCACTGCAGTATTTTCTCACAGATTGGTTGCCTATAGCAACCTGGAGGTTCTACACCATTGAGGTTGAGGGATTGCCAGGAATACCCTCAACAGTCACCATGTTCGACTTGCTTGGCAGTGGCTTCTGAGTCTTTTCCATTGTGACTTGAATAGTCAGCAGGTCCTATTGTCAGTCTA
Organism: Isoetes taiwanensis; assembly: GCA_021234155.1. Classification (NCBI taxonomy): domain Eukaryota; kingdom Viridiplantae; phylum Streptophyta; class Lycopodiopsida; order Isoetales; family Isoetaceae; genus Isoetes; species Isoetes taiwanensis. The sequence goes on from JAJEKV010000002.1 coordinate 7,341,941, forward strand.
TCCTAATTCTTGGGACAAATGGCAAAGAGGGCTTTCCACTTAGCATCTGCTTGGATCATCTGGTCCATCTAGAAGAGACGAAATCTCCTCATCTTCAAGGGACAGCTCTTTTCAGATATGCAAGTGCTTAGCGATGCCCGTAGTTGCATTGTGAAGGCGTACAAGTGTTCTTCCTTAAAGGATGACATCAAAAGTGTCATTTGGGAGCAATATCTTCAGATTCACACCTTCTCATAGCAAACAGTTGTGCTCATAGTGATCTGTGTTCTCTGCTTTTCTATGTTATGTATGTGGTGGGTCGTGTTGCTCTAGTGGATATCTTCTCCACTGGGTTTTGAGTCCCCCATGTACTCTTTGTATTCTTTTGAGTAATAAAGGTCCACGTTCATCAAAAAAAAAAATTGTAGGCACTTTTACCAAATTTTCACCTATTTTACAAATGTGTTTTTTGTTTGAAAATGAGGCAAGTACCTGATTTGTAAAGAAATATCTTTCATTTTTCTGCAGATGGTGAACACATTTAAAGATGGACGTCTGGTTGCCAAAGGGTTGTTTGTCAGGACTCTAAAGTTGGCCACAAAGGGTGCAGACACTCTTATGCATGAGATTGATGTTGCTGAACTTCAAAGAAAGGCGGGTAGAAGATGTAATGATGCAACACATTAAATATCGTGGAACGGTTAAAATGTGAAATTTGGCAGGTATGGGATCACAATACCTTCGAGGAAAGGTTTCTTATCCTTTACATATCCAGATGATACATGTTGTGCCCAGTTTCTAGGATTGAACACTATGGTTGTGTTCGACACCCAAGGGTTCCATTTGCCTAACCATATCCACTTTCATCTTTGGACTATATCATTATATATGGACTACTGCAGTGCCAGCGCCTTATGTGCCATCCAAGACTCAGATTTAGGACCATGAATGGCCCATTTGATGATGGAATTCCTCTTGGAACTGGACAATGCATTTGTATGAAACAAACATAGATATGTGATTTCATATCTTTTATATTTTTTAATGCATGTGCACCACCTCATTGTTAAGATTCCCCCTTTTTTTTGGGGAAGAACGACAAACTTTATTAAAACTCCAAGCCAAAAGCCAGATACAAATGCAGAGGCAAGAATAAAATATCAGAGGATAATCATGATCCACTGAGTAGAACCATCAGCCTATGCACAAGACAACACACTCAAATAGGATTCCAATATCAACTGTCGCTTGGCAGGAGCAAGCGAAGAGCAATGGTAGGCCTTAGCGATTCTAGCTTGTGCGTCCTGGAAGACCACTGCAGGAGGAATCCAAACCCTGAAAGATACACAATCTTCTACGCTTTCAGATGGACCACAACAACTGTCCTGATGCTAAATGAAATGCTTGGCTCCGCAACTTCTTCCAAGTATTCGGATAAATAGCCAGAAGCACTTGCTGACTTGTCAATGCCACATGAAAAAGAGAAAGCAGCCAAGATCAAACAGGCTGGAGCTGATCACATAAAAAGAAACGCGTTGAAAAGTTGAAGGAGAATTTGAGAGTCTAAATAATACCACTTTGTAAGCATAAGTGCCCCATAGAGTGGTAAAGGTGGTTTTTAATTGATCTTCGAGGCGAATGGAGATATAATTGTAGCTTGAAAATCCATAACGGCGCTGGAGGTTAGCAGGAATCTTGACAGTTGCGGCATGGTATGATTCTGGCCAGTTAGCGACATGGCAAATCCCCGGGGGATTCACCTTTCATTAGCGTATAACCCATGAGAGTTCAACGGAGGGGTATTTTTTGGACCATTTGCGTACGTATATTTAGGGGTTAGGGGTGTTTTTAGGCACTGATCTAGAGCAATATCTATACACATAGGGGTCAAATTGCCTTTTAGAAATGTGTATACAAGGGGGTTTTTTTGCTACCCTCCGAACGCAGATGCCATACTCCCTTTATGTAAAAGTGCATCCCCCGGGGGCAAATCTTTCAAACAAAATTCTTATTGTCTCGATGGGGTAGACCTATTTGGAAAAAGGTTGTTATAGTACTCTGCCATTGGTCGCTCCAGAGGCTATTGAAGGGTGCATGTGGGTTTCCCACCAGAGTGTTCACAAGCATAGGCTTGTGAACTCTATGTATAGGCTGCTTGTCAATGGTGATATCCTTCCGCCATCCATTAAGTGGTCCCTTCAACTCTCACCTCCTAGTTGGAGGCGTATGTGGACTTGGGCTTGGGATAAACTACTCTATCCTAAGGTGGTTGTCCTTTGGTGGCAAATTCTTCACAGATGCCCTCGTGTGAATGTGCGTGTTCACATATTTTATCCTCGAGTGTCAACACTCTACCCACTGTGCAAGCAAAGGGACAAGACCCTTTCTATGCTTTAGGATTACATGAAAGAAAATGCTTTTCTTCAAACAACACTATAAAAGATCACCTTTCCAAGTAGGAGTTAGTCTTTCAAAAATGTGATGAATCCAGCATCAGTTTAAATCCAAACTGCATCTTCTGTGTCACTTTTGGTGTTCTCTCGGGCCATGTTGTTAACGGGCATGACATTAACACTGATCCTACCAAGATCAGCTGCATTCTTAAAGCTCAGGCATCCACGAATATCAAGGAAACTAGATCTTTCCTGGTCAATGTCAATGATTATTCAGCCTTCATTCGGGGCTTGGTAGCCAAAGCTGACCCCATCCACAAACTTATGGGTGATAAATTCTCTTGAGTTTGGAATTCCCAAGTGGAAGCAGCTTTTCAAGAGCTAAAGGTTCTGCTCACGTAGGCATCAATCGAAGAGCCAAGCCTGTAAATGTTTGTGAAAGTGCCACCTGTTATTCGTAAACCTCTTGTTCCACCTCAATGAGATAAATCTTTCCACGTCCATATTGATGTGTCTGCCTTTGCCATTGGTGATTTATGTCTCAACAATACGCACCATATTAGGACAAACCCATATGCTTTTCCAGTAAGAAACACAATCCTGCTGAGAAAAATTACTCTAGCATGGATCTTCTGTGTCCAACGTTTCTGGCATTATCTTCTGGGTAGCAAGATCTTCGTGGATCATCAAGCACTTTTGTATTTGATTAATAAGACCACGCCCACGGGCCGCATTGCACGTTGGGTGCTCTTTTTGCAAGAGTTTGCTTCTTTTGAGATCATTCACAAACTTGGCAAGTCATATACAGTTCCTGATTACCTCTCACACATTTAGACAGATGATCCTTCTGCAAGTGTTTAGGCCGCAAAAAATGAATATGGATTAAGAATTAGCATCAAAATCAGTATATTTGTGGTTTTTTTATACCACAATTCATAATGTCACCAAAAACCATGTGTCCTTCATGGTTTTGTGAAACATTAGTAGTTCATATTATAATATTTGTACTAATTCGAAGATTTGCACTAGTTCGAAGAAATCATCATTAGTTTATAAGATGGATTTTAAGCGTGCATTAGTTTTGCAAAATCGTTCTTAGTTCATATCATATTTAATTACAGAATTCTATGTTTCTATGCTCCCCAATGCAAAATCGTTCTTAGTTCATATCATATTTAATTACAGAATTCTATGTTTCTATGCTCCCCCTTAATGGGCATACCAATCCATTCCAACCTTCACCACAATCCACATGCTCCCCTCTTCGGGCAACTCCACCACTGCGGAAGTTGGGCTTTCCACTGGCTAAGCTTTGCTCATTCTCACCCCTACGCCACTGGGGACTCGGTGCGGTTAAGCACCCTTTACTTGGGACCATGGCTCTGATACCAGGTTGAGAAATGAGCCTTCTATGATTGGGTGGACAGGCTGGGGATCGAACCCAGGACCTCTTGCTCGCAAGCCAAGTACTCTACCACTGAGCTACCGGACCATTGATGGGTTTTCGGTACTCTTCCACCAAGTCAAACTTGGGGTCATGGCTCTGATACCAGGTTGAGAAATGAGCCTTCTATGATTGGGAGGACAGGCTGGAGATCGAACCAAGGACCTCTTGCTTGCAAGCCAAGTACTCTACCACTAAGCTACTGGCCCATTGATGGATTTTCGTTACTCTTCCACCGAGGCCTTTTTCATGTGTGCCCATTACACATGCTCCAACATTCCAACAATAATAAGGTTTAAATCCCTCTTCTGTCACTTTATATACTTCATGTTTGGTGCAAGTTTATACATGTTGGTTGACATTTGAACTAAAATTAAAAAACATGAATGAAAAACCTTAGTGACATGCAAAAGATATCATGGAAAATAGTCATACTAGCATATAAATCAGGTGAATTTATTATACATAAACCAAATAAATCTATCATAATGTAGTCGTGATGATGATTTCCCAAAATATATCATACCATTTAAGCAATTAAGATTAGCACACCAATATATCAAGATAGATTAGAGGTGATCAAAATACTATGTTATTAAACTTGGCATATTAAGCATCATTAGACATCATATATTTTAAGCAATAGTAGAGACCAACTACACGTACCATGTTCTGATAGATAGATAGATAGATAGATAGATAGATAGATAGATAGATAGATAGATAGATAGATAGATAGATAGATAGATAGATAGATAGATAGATAGATAGATAGATAGATAGATAGATAGATAGATAGATAGATATGGTTTATAAACTTTTGAATCCACTAACACGCATTGATTTGAATATTTGGTTTTCATTAACAAACCATTAAAAAAAACCATATTGGTTATAGAGAAGTGTTCATTGGCCTTAGCACTTGGTATCCCATTCATAAGAGATGTGATGAAGCTGCATACTTCTGCAAGATCTACAGTACTCTGATGAAGTTGCATACTGAAAATAGCAGGAGGTGTTTCTACATATTGCATCACTTAGGGCCCTGTGGGGACTGGAGCCAGCCAGGTGGTAACTACTAAAGCATAAACAACTTCTCGTTTGAATCCTGCTAATATGGCATGATAAGCCCGAGTTACGGCAACTCTAGGTGGAAGTGGAATAGGAGTATTTGGGAAAGGAATCCCCCAAGGATCTAACACCTCAATTCCTTTTGGGGGCCGAATAGCTCCAATCTCTGCTGTGGGTGCCGAGGGAGGATGAGAAGGAGCCTGATGAGAGGTTGGAGGAAACATTGCGGATCTACAATGCTATGATGAAGCTGCATACTTTTGCAAGATCTATAGTACTCTTCTAGGGAGAGCTCTCTGCCATCTTTCCTGTTGGTAGAGGAGTTCATCAAGGTTGGCCCCCGGCTGCATTGCTTTGCTTTTTACAATAGTGGCAGAGGTGCTCTCACAAATAGTGCTGCTGAGGATGATGTGATTAGGGGTCTACCTATGGAGAATGGCTCTCAGGAAATTACTAATCAGTATGCAGATGGTACCTTCCTATTCTTGATAGTAGAAGATGATAATCTCCAAAATGCAAAGCTTCTGCACCTTTTCCTTAGCTTCTGGATTTTTGTCAGTTGGTAAAAGTGTTATACGTTGTGGACTCTAGATGATGAAGTTCCACCATGTGTTCGTGTCTACCCTTGGAAGGTGTTGCCTCATGGGAAGGCAGCCAAGCTTCTTGGCCTGTGGATATTCAAGTCTTGACTTCTGATTCTTGGGATATCATAATAGAGGGGTTGCGGAGGCACCTTTTTTGGTGGATACTGCTCTGTATGCCGATATATGCCCAATACATGCCTTCATATGTCACGACAACATTATCAAGAATACACCTTCCAGGCAAGAATCCTATTTGGGTTGAAGATATCGACTCAGCAAGAACAACACAAAGTTTTTCTGCCAAAGCTTTCGCAAAAATCTTATAGAGAGCAATGTTATAGGGTTTGATTTGTTTCTTGTACAACCTTGATTTATCCCCTATTCAACAACTTCATCTGCTATATTGCATCCAGTCGTTATATTTTACGTGGTGATCCACTCTTGCACGGGTGGTCGTGGTACTCACTTTACATGCTCATCTGGTTCGTTGCATGGTTTTGATGCATTTATAGTCGTTTTAGGGATAATACATTAACATCATGGTTTTTTTGCAGAGCTCCTCTTTGTTGCACGAATTTGGTCCTTTGACCTTGTTTGTCTAGTTGTGTTTTACATCGTTTTCCTCCAGTGTTTTACTTTTTCATTGTTCCTTTTTGCTGTGGTTGGTTAAACTTGATTTTGCTTTTATAACATTTTGGCGGTTGCAATTCTTGTCTCATGAATATTGGCTCGTTTAAAATTTTTGACTTATATCTACTTTGTCTTTGGAATATTTGCTGAGTTTGTCTGCAAGTTCTTCCTCATTGTTCGTGTCTCGATTTCTGATGCTTAGGATGTCATAATAGAGGTTGGTGGGATGCAGTTAAACTCTCTATTCCTGGAAGGATAACAGTTGCTAAGCATGTCTTAAGCAACACACATGTCTATATGGCTTCTGCAATTCTTGCTTCCCAATCAAAGTTTTAGGAGATTGTGGGTGTTATCAGAAACTTATCTCTGGAGTGGAAATGAAGCAGGGGCTGTGGTAAAGATTGCATGGCCTACGTGTATAAAACCTAAGTTTACTGGAGGTTTGGGCATGATAGATATCCATTTATAGAGTAAGGTTATGATCACAAAATTCATTTGGATCATGGGTAAGGATGATTCTCCTGGGTTACGACTTATTGCACATGCTCTTACCCACTGTATTCCTTTCGGTAAAGCCACACTTAAATCTGTTTTTCCATGGGATCTATTCTATGAGTTGCGGCTTTATCATAATGCTTCTCCATTTTTAAAGGGATTCCTAGATTCCTGCCACACAGTCAAAATGTTATTTCACATCAGTCCAACTGCTTGTGCTCAATTGAGTGCACTTTATTGGTGGATTCTCTTGGTAGACAATGCATTGCTTTGCTTTATAGTGCATCCGTTGACTCAACAACCTTGGAAAATGGCAGGAATCTTAACAATTGCAGCATGGTATGACTCAGGCCAGCTGCTGTCATGGGAGGCGTTTCAGCTAAAGTTTTTGTTGGGGCGATGCGATAGAGCTCTTTGACAAAAAGTTGTTGACTATCTACAACCTATTCTGCCATACCAAGAAGATATTTTGGTATGGGTTTGTCATGAACAGGTTACGGAGTGCAAATTTGTGAACTCCATGTATAAGTTGTTGTTTGATACTGATATTCTTCCTCCTCCTAATAAGTGGCTCCTTCAACTCCTTCCTCTTCAATGGCAGCAGATGTGGTCTTGGGCATGGGATAAGCTACTTCATTCTAAAGTGGCAGTTCTTTGGTGGCAGATTCTTCATAGATGTCTTTGGGATAACGTCCTTGTCCACAAGTTTAACCCTAGAATATCAGATCAGTGTCTAGCATGCAAGCATGAATCAGGGACCATTGAGCATTGCTTTTTTATATGTGACCACCTCAGACATGTATGGGATTGGTTGTTCTCTCTTTTTCAAGTTTTACTGATAAGTCAACAAGTGCTCTTGCCAATTTACCCAAGTACTTGGACAGAGTCACAAAGCCAGGCTTTCCATCTTCCAGTCAGGATGGTTGTTTTGGACTATTGGAAAAAGACAAAGACTGGTAATCTTCAAAGGTTTGGATGTGACAGATAACCATGTTCTCCAAGAAGCTCAAGGTCACATTGCTGAGTCGTACCATTGTTCTTCACTTGTCCCTCGTAAGAGGCTTTGAGGAGTATTTGAATGTGTATTTTTATACTTAGACAAATTGATTTACTCGGTGGGTCTCTGCTTATCTGCTTAGTATTCTGTCATTGCACTTATCCTTGTATTTGACTCTTTGATTAAATAAAATCTGACGTCCTTAAAAAAAAAAAAAAAAAAAGTTTCTCAATGAGAAGAATAAGGAATGAAAATAACATTAAAACACATGAAGCCAATGGTCGTAATGCATATACGGATATAAAAGTAGTGGAGATATTAATATTGATAATATTGAAAGACTTTTAAGGGGACATAAGTTGTGTATCAACCTTTTAGATAAAACAGAGTATCTGGGATTTTATTTTGGATTGAATTGACTAAATGACATTATTATAAAATAAAAGTGCGATATTTATTGAAGTGTTTGAGCTATGGAACTTCAATAAACAAGGTACATTAGGTAGAAAAAATGATGCCTTGATGTTTTATTCTAAACTAAGCATGGCCAATGGGAAAGTAACTGATTGAGTGACATGGTAGCTAATGTAGCTCCACGTAGAATATTGGTGGCAGTAATACGTCTGCTCATAGTGAAGATATTTAGACAAGCACAAGTAGATATAGATATAGATATGGTTAGCTGCGAGTAGGTATGCTACAACTACAGTATGATATAAGCATAGCAAGCTAAAGTAGATAAAGTCTCATGTAAAGGTTCATGAATAATCGGAATATTTAATATTCCAATCATACATAAGTAATCGGCTCGACGTTATAAAAGTCTGAAAGAACGAATGGAAATGTATCCCTAGTTTGGATCCATACCCAAGAGAATAGCTATCATCATGATATATGTGATCCCATTGAATCACTGAAATTTGAGTGACCTAGGAAGACATACTTAATAATTACGATAAATTAGTTTGAAATTTGGCAAATATGTTGCCATGGTGTTTATAGATAATATTTTAGTAGGTCACCTAGATTCATACAAAGGTACGACTCCTAAACGTAAATTGGCTAGGAGCTAAATATTTCTTAAAGTGGTGGCCAAAATATGGGGCAAGGAGCCCATGTTTGAGTTTGTTATACCTTAAATGAAGAAATGATTCATTAGAACTAGAAGGTTGACACTGTAATATTATGTGGATCCTTAAATTATGGATCATAAAATTGCCCGTAATTTGGGTTTTGTAGGGAGACTTAAATCCCTAATGTGTGGTACATGGATGCAAGTCGATGCATGAGTCGGGTGAAAATGTAGACGAGTGGATAGGTTAATGATGTTGGTCGAAAGCATGTCCATCATGCATAATAAATGTTAATGGAATAAGGTGCATTTGATCTCCTATTCTTGCTAAATGAGAGCGAAATAGAAGACAAGGAGACATGTCTTTGGATGACTGATGTCATGCAAAATGAATATGAATTTACGTTTATGTTGATTCATCCGACATGTCATTAGTGGGGAACGTAAATTCCACACAAGGTGTAGATCATTTGAGGTCAAGATGAGAGAACAAAAGAATATGCATCCTATAAGATCGTGACAAGGGAAGAGGACAATTGCTAGTATATGGAGCAATTGTTTAAAAGCGGCAAGCAAATTATATTGGAGCATTGGTAAAGCCATGCGACTGTTGGGAGTTCCCTCCCAAGTAAGAATGCATTAGGGATGGAAGCAATCATCAATAACATTTCCTATTATTGGTATATGATTGCTCTCGTTGTACTTTCATGTAAAAACCACAAGAGTTTGTACTTCTGGTGGGCCTTTACAATGGTACCTTGATAAGCCTTGGTAGGGATAACTAGTAAGAGATTGAACAAAGTGCCTACTGCTCTATATAGTTCGCTAATGTGGTCCTCCCCACATCGAGGAGTGCTTCCTCATTTGTATCCTTCCAATAGCAACATGCTCGCCGCATCGTGCGTTGGAAGTTTCTTCCTGCCTTATCTCGGACAAGTGTCACTATCTCCCATCCCTTGTTGCGTAGCATGGTGTTCTTGATGTAGGCTATGGACAAGAATTAATCCCTATTATATTGTTTCAATAGGGAACTTGGGGTGGAGTCTGTCATTCTAGAATTTCTCACTACGGTATGGTGGCGCTTCGAACTAGAGTTTGCCTATGAGGATTACTCGTAGACTTTGAGAAGCATGCTGCGTTGAAACCACAACATATCTATAGCGCAAGATCACAGCTTGTGAAAATATATTTGAAGTAACAGAAAGTTAAATTTCTTGTGGATAACATCATCCACTAGACTATGACATGGGAATGTATTATGATTAGAATAGAATAGAATAGAATAGGTTTTTAGCGTCAAACAATCACATATGATTTTAGACTTAGGAATGGCCTACACATGATGTGATGCGTCATAACAACAAGTATCGCTCGTGAATGTTGGAAATATCAAGTTGTATCAAATTCTACATTAATGGTGATAGCAACATGTGGGCTTTGATATCCGGTTTATGTCATGCATGAAGATACTAGGATATGCATGCAAGTCAAGTGGAATATTACCTAATTACGTTTGCAAATGCTTTTTACAAATTTTTGGTTGGGAAAAAAAGGTTTTAATCAAAAATAAGATTTTTATAAGAGGCTTTCTTACCAAACTATTGTATGTAATATCTAAATCATTAAAAATAGATAAAGAAGCGAAGCACTAGAGAGAGAATGTCAATTGTTTCTGCGCTCATAACTTGAACTATAGAGATCAGATTCAGATGATCTTAGGCTCCTTTGAAGCTTATATAGAGAGCTTTCCATTGGCATATTGTTTGATCTAGATATATAAAGATAGGTACCTACATTTTGTACTTTTCAATCTGAATTCTTTTTTGCAAAGTGCAGATTTGATGATAATATGGTTTTTATCATAACTTTGAATTTAGACTTTGTTTTGTGTGCTTTTTATTGCAGTGGAGAGCTCTCTCTAGGATTTTTCTGTTGATGTATGATATGCTCATATTTGATTAAGTTTTCAAGGTCAAAACAACAAATTTTTAGGCGAATTTTGGTAGGGTTTTACACCTGATGAAAACATGATTTGCACAACAACAAATCATACTCTCTGTCCAGCTGATCATTCTTGTCATGTCCTTTGTCCTGTATCATTGTATTGTAGTAAGGTTTTATGAAGATAGTGAAGAGATGTTATCGTGATCACATTTTATATCGAAAAAAGAATTGTAACTTTTTATTTTGGTGTGTTATGGGGTTTGTGCTATATATATTATTCATGAACTTGCCAATGTTTTTTGAGTTTTTATTTCTTTTTCAAACCAAAAAAGCAACACCTTTCATAACACATCAAAACAAAAGGTTTCAATTTTTGACATAATGATATGCTTGTATACAAAGAGATTGGCATTGGTACAGTCTCCCAGAGATAATCATTTAAGTTATTTCAATTATTGGGAACTGACTATTTTCAGTAGGTACAATTTACGAAGGGACATGAAAAAGAATATAATTCAGAGGAATAACTGGAGTAACACTAGCATACTACTTGATGTTACACTAAATAACAACTTTATGATGGTTTGAGAATAAACGAAATAACATATAATAGAAGCTAAACAATCCAAAGGTTCATAGATGAAAATGAATTAAACCAGCATTATAAATTGGGAAGGAATATTTAAGTCCAAGAACAACTCAACATATAAAATATCCCTTCCGATAATGCAAGAAGATAATGATGACGACTTTCATGATTATACCGTAAGATATAACTGATAAGAGGATAGTATATACTAAATCTGAGTCCCAATAAGAATCCAAATGAGGGTGTAATCACGATGTTACATAAACCAATGGCCCATATGTGTTTAGAGCTACCTGACTCATGGGGAGTCAATGCTGAACCCCTAGATAGATTCACAAGGATCCATGGACCTGAGGTATAAACCTCTTATTGATTATGACCTTAAGAACCTAAGTACCATAATCCAAGAAATCAGGGTAAAATAGTGGATGCTTCACAGAAAATATGAAAGGTCCAAGATGGCAAGACCATCTAGGTGTGTAATAGACACAGATAAATCGATAGATGTTATTGAACGATAAAATGGAAACAAGGATGAATAATTCATATGGTGGATGATAAAAAAAGTTCGAACATAAGGTTTTTTTATTATATAGGACCCACACGATTTGTTGGCCCCATATCATTATGACGGCGTTCAAAGACAACAACATTTGAAACTGATCAATACTTGAAGTTTATATGATAGCCTTAAGAATGCCTCGATCCGAGCCATCGGATCAGTATTCTCGAATGGGCCAGCATGCATCTTTCCCATGCATGCATGCATTGCATGCATTTTCTGGGGCTCTGGTTCATTTGGGGATCGCTATTTCTTGCATGTTCTTCATCGACATCTCATCGGCGTTTTCTCTTCTCTCAGCAGTTCCCTTGACTCTCTTTTTTTGATACCAGGCAAGGGAGGTGTTTCTCCCTACTTGGTTTGCCAGTTTGACATCTTTTTTTCATGTTGTGACATATTCTTCCCGATCTTGTCCCTTTTTTGGCCATTCTTCACCCTTCGACCTCAATCTCGTTTTGATAAGGAAGTTCTCTTTTTGTCGGGAGCTTTTGCCTGTTTTCATGCGAGCTCTTATTCGAGAATGTCATTGATCCCCGCCATCCGATCGGTATTCTCGAACGGGCGAGCATGCATCTCTCCCATGCATGCATACATTGCATGCATTTTCTGGGGCTTTGGTTCGTTTGGGGATCGCCATTTCTTGCAGGTTCTTCATCAACTTCTCTCGGCGTTTTCTCCCCTCTTAGCAGTTCTCTTGACTCCCATACACACTCCCTTAATGTGTATATTCTTGTAAATGTTGTTTTTTGTTGCGTGGCACACGTGACCAGCCCCTCGCTCTTTGGAGGTATAAATGTTGTTTTTTGTCGCGTGGCACGCGTGATCAGCCCCTCGCTTTTCGAGATTTTTTCTCTATTGGTTTTTTCGTTGGTGATGTGCAGGTCTATGGGTGATGCACGACTTCAGTATTCTTTGTGGAGCGTGGTCTCCCCCCCCCTCCCCCTTCCCTTTTGTGGGAACGTTTAGCAGCCTTACGTTGTCCAAGCCTCTTGCCGAGATGTTATTGCTAGGGTTTTTTCTCGAAACCCCAAAAGGGCGGGTTTTTTAATCCCGATGATAAGCTCTCGGTTGGTACTCTAGCCAACATCTATAGCACACAATTTTATTTGGGGTCCAGATGTTATAACTGGATATTCCCTATGTTTTTCATTTTTTGGGTAGCCTGCGATGTGCAACTACCCACTCTATACCACTGTAGAAAAATTGCTGAGATAAATGAAAAGCCTAGCTACCCTTTTGTCTGTTTTCATGCGAGCCCTTATTCGAGAAATAATAACTTAATTGTGAAAGACATAGTTGATATTGGAAACGCAAAGAATATTTTGTTGAAGGAGCCTTTGGAAAAGGTCCTTGGGTTTGGTATACTAACCTTTGGAATTTTGGTATAATCCCATTGGGTAGTACAATTTAATTACGTGACTAAAGTATTATAAGAACTGAGTTGAATTGAATGTATTTTTATTGTCCACGGAGACCAACTAGCATGTGGGACCGAAACAGAGAAAATAGGAAGCATATTACTGTCAAGATTAAGAAACCCCTGTTCGGATTCGGGGGAAAACCTTGGCTGTAATAAGGCATGCTGACAAGCTATACAAAACTGTACAATGATGTATTAAGGTACACTCAACATCGTGCCAGAGGATGGTTGGAATACCTTGGTACCCCATTAAAAAAATTAGGTACCCTATATGGGGTGATTCATCAAGAATGGTTGAATGCCATTGGACTGGAACAATGGAAGGATTCCAAATTAGAGTTGGCCACTGTTAATATGGCAAGCTGATGGGTTCAACCACATGATAGCTGGAACATAAGGCAATGGGTTTTACTATAGGAAGGAAGGTATTTTTATCGTCCACGGAGACCAATCGGTCTATGGGACCCAATACAAAAGCGCAGCAAGCGGATTACTACCCGAATTAAAAAACCCCCGTCCCGAAAGGTTTTCGAGGGAAAAATCGTGGCAGCAATCAGCCTGCTGACAGACTGTTCCAACATACGAAATGCAAAAACACACAAATATATACACTCATGTACCGTACCCATAGTGCCTGATCAGCGAGCAGCCAGACGGGGGCAAAGGTGGGCTCGCAGATCCAGTACATCCTGAATGTACGACCCCAGAGCACGTACTGATGGTTGTTGCCCCCAAAGGGCAACATACTAATTGAATGGTTTATTTGTTGAAGTTAGGAAGGCTAAGTCAAGAGAGGACTTGGTAGTCAACATTGATATGAAGGTCAAAGGATGTTCATTTTACAAGTCAACAAGTGTTCAAGGTTCAAGACTCACAAGAGGTACTTTATTTAAGGTCAAAGTGCTTAGTCAAGAATATGCTCTAGAAGATTCTGGGTTATGAAGTTTGGAAGACAATTTTTGAAGATTGGAAGTTAAAAGTTTGGAAGATCCCATGGCATTAGGTTCCACCTCCTAGTCATTTTTATCCATATTCTTACCCCCATTTCCCTAGTCATATTCCTCTTATGCTTATATTTTCCCTTGTTCATTTTTTTGCCAAATCACATCTTGATTGCCTAACTCTTTTTGCCTCCTTATTTCATATCCCTTTTTCCACTCTTATCACACCTTCATAGATACCCTTAGTCCATTTCTAGCTTGGAATTTTATGACCACTTTGCTTTGTCCACCATTGTGCCTTAAATATTCATGCTACCCATGGAATATCCCAATGCATGGTATCTAAGCCTAGCATATTCCTCAAAAATTAGGGTTGCCATCTCCTCAATTGATCTACCTATCTAATTATTTTATAAGGCACCTTTCGAAACCATGGCCTAACATTTCTAAATAGCTAAATACAGCATATTCCTGGTTTATACTCCCAAAAATACGGCCACCGTATCGCGCAAACTTGTAACGGGCCCATGGTAGACCGCTCGAGTATTCGAACCTTGAATGTGCCTGTGGGGCGTTCCTGAGACACCGGCATAAATGGGTAGAAGCGACTACTCATAAACGTCTAGACGGTTTTGCCCAGTTGGTTAAGGGCATGTCGGTTAGGAATGTTACAGTTGGTATCAGAGCAGGTCTCGAGTTCGAGTCTCCATGGGTGTCTATATGCATGGGTAATTTGCAAAGACTTGGTAATCATTGTGACATGGAATAGCCTTGGATGCTCGAGGACGAGCATAGTTGTAGTGGGAGAGACTGTAACGGGCCCATGGTAGACCGCTCGAGTATTCGAACCTTGAATGTGCCTGTGGGGCATTCCTGAGACACCGGCACAAATGGGTAGAAGCGACTACTCATAAACGTCTAGACGGTTTTGCCCAGTTGGTTAAGGGCATGTCGTTTAGGAATGTTACAGTTGGTATCAGAGCAGGTCTCGAGTTCGAGTCTCCATGGGTGTCTATATGCATGGGTAATTTGCAAAGACTTGGTAATCATTGTGACATGGTATGACATAGACATGGTATAGACTTGGATGCTCGAGGACGAGCATAGTTCTAGTGGGAGAGACTGTAACGGGCCCATGGTAGACCGCTCGAGTATTCGAACCTTGAATGTGCCTGTGGGGCGTTCCCGAGACACCGGCATAAATGGGTAGAAGCGACTACTCATAAACGTCTAGACGGTTTTGCCCAGTTGGTTAAGGGCATGTCGGTTAGGAACGTTACACATCAGAGGTCTCTTCCAGAATGCTCTCTTAGCTCCAATTACTCCCGTAAATCTTCCTTACAATCCCATCAAGAACCTTCTAATGCTTCTCTTTTCTAAGAAGCAAATCCACATGTTGTGCCCATTGGAAGAATTCTTGTGCAATGTCCCCACACTTAAAACAACCAGTACTGAATACATCAGAAAAATTCTTGTGCAATGCCCTTCTCCAATGTAACACCCTAGTAATGAATAGACGAAGGGATATGCCCTGATGGTGACAAAATCATTGAGCCATCTAAAAATACTTTTCTATTACTGCTTCTTCAACTCAGCCTGGCAAATAAAAGAAGGGGTGCAGACAGCCATGGCGATCAGTCTGTTGTCAGTCTGTGCATTGCCATCGCTACTCCCCAACACCAACATTAACATGCACGGATCTATCGGTGCATTTCTTCCCATTTATTCTTCATAAAATAAACTTTGAATGATGAACAATATCATAAAAGAAGCCCTAAATGATGAAAGGTACCTAGTGAAAGATTTGTAGATCTACCCAACCAACACAAAAATTAACAGCAAAAATGTTGTCGAATTGCATGAATATAGACCAAACTTGAGGTCCACCATGACTGCCAATATGAATAACATGAGAGATCTAGTGGTTTTTTATCAACAAAAGCATAAGAGAACTAATTAAACGATCCTACAAACAGATATTCAAGCATATATGGCCGAATTAGATGCATGGGATTCCATCAGGCTAGAGCTCCTAGATCTCTGTTGTGTCTTCTGTTACAACTGAAATTGGAAGAGACTACGAAAATAATAGCATGGGCTGGTCTGCCTTCTCGCTAAGAAATCCATAGAACAAAAACACCCTAACAAAAATAGGTTGGACAGGAAGGCCGACTCTCAACTTTTAAGGCCATAAAGTCAGTTTGCTCCTCTTTTGACACTAACTATGAATTCATGCAGCCAATCTAAGCCTGCAAACTTTTTCCAAGATGAGGGACATTGCCGAAATGGATAGAAGCTATTTTTATCAAAAAGATATACCTGGGTAAGTTGTGCATGGAAACGACTCTAATTGTCGGCTATCATCGAATTGTTGCCCTAACTCTGCTTGAGCTATGGCTCAAGAGGCATGTGACGATTAAAAGAGTCGGCTCCTTCCTCTTTGCAAAAAAAAAAAAAAAAAAACAATTTACATGTTCTATATGAAGAAAAGCACCTCTAATCTTCCATCTAGAGGGAATACCTGGATAAGTTGTGCAGGAAACGGCTCTTAAATAGCAACAAATTGCCGAAGCTCAGGAGACATGTGACGATTCAAAGAGTCCGGCTCCTTTGCCAAAACAAAAACAATATGAGAGGAGACATGTGACGATTTAAAGGCTCCGACTCCTTCTTCTTTGCCAAAACAAAAACAATATGAATGTTCTATGCAAAGGAAAGAAGCACCTGTAATCTTCAAATATTACATTGGAAGTGGAAGATCCAACTGCTATTGCTCCTAGCAATCAGACCTAAGCGATTCTTACCACAACCTTTTGCGAAATTGGAGCTTTGTGAGGAACAAATGCATCGGGCAAGAAGAAGAAGATCATCATTGCCCGAGAAGACATCGCCATAATCAGAATGAAAAAAAAAACGGTTTCTCTTCTAACGTGGAGATAATCAACGACTAAAAAACCCTAAAAAAATTCAACGCGCAAGATTGCGCACAGACTATCACAAAACTCCTTTATTATTATATAAAAAAAACGGTTTCTCTTCTAACGTGGAGATAATCAACGACTAAAAAACCCTAAAAAAATTCAACGCGCAAGATTGCGCACAGACTATCACAAAACTCCTTTATTATTATATATAGATCTTAAGGGCCAAATGCTTATGAATTCAATGTAATCATGTAAATTAACTTTTGATAAATCAACATTCTTAATAGAGAGAATATCCAACTTTAACAAATCAGCCCAGAAGCTTCTAACTCAAGAACACAGCCACAACCCTCGGCTACATTGCCGCCATCAACTTGACCACCGCCTTGCAGATTCACCGCACGTGCATTCAATAGGGTTAGTCCTCGTGACTAAGTAGGGATCCCTAGCCTCCACTGCATATATAGAACTTCTTGAAAATTTTAGATAACAAGAACATAAGCATAAGCACATACGAAAGATCCTATGTGAATGCAGTGCTAGACAATGATAATATGATCAAATGAAATACAACACATGAGCATCAAAAGCAAAAAACATAGCCAAAATACCAAAAAATCATAAACATAGCTCGAAAGGGAAAAACTTCGGCCAGCCTACATGCGGGGCCCATTACGAGAGAAATGCTCAGCCAACTTACATTCCAAGCCCTGTAGCAGGAGTGGTGGGGTGAACCTCATATGCGCATACCCGTCTACAGCCCATATCTGGCACTGGAGGATCTCTTACCATGGGTTCTAAGAGTTGACGTGCATTCACACCAAGAAGCTACACTTGTGAAGAAGCCACGCCCAGTGTCATAGAGCACAAAAACAGAGAACATAGATAAGTTACACGAGAATGCTGGAGCAACGTAGGCCACCGAACCTAGAATTTCGACCCCAAAGGATTCAAGTACATGATAAAATGCCAAGACAATAGTGGAACAATGCAAAGATCATGACATGTGATATTCATTACATATGTGCTACTAGGTGGAATTTCCCTCCTCAATGTATTGGGATGCATCCATTCGCCTTCGGGTGACCGCCGGTTGGAAGGCGTTGTACGCAATGCAAAACAATAGTAACAGGACAGAGCTGTATGACTGGGGCCACCAATCACATTTGTTCCGGGCACTGGTAGAGCCAGTTCTTCTGTATGGAGTCGAGGTGTGAGGCCCAGTGGTGTCTTTGGCGACTTGGAACGACTTAGAGCAAGTCCAGAAGGCATTTTTGACGCGGACACTTGGGGTCAAGCCCTCAGTTCCATATCAGATCTTGTTGCAGGAGACAGGATTCATGCCCCTGCAGCATGTGGCCCTCGATAGACACATTGTTTATTTCCAGAAGGTGGCCAGCATGGGCGACACTCGGCTCCCGCACTTGGCTTACGCTGTGGCGATGAGCCCGCAACGACTCAGGGCTTGTTGGAAGGACAAGAGAGCCCAGTGGCTGGTGCGCTGGGATGTAGACGCACATAAGTGCGTCCAGGTGCACACAGACGCCGGCCCGGATAGGCTGAGGGGGCACTTGGACTCTTGTTTCCTGGGGAAGCTCTGGGACCACCATGCTCTGGAACAGGTAAAGGTGGCACACTACAAACAACACATAAACCCCACCCTGGTTCGAGGCCCACAGCTCTACCTGCGTTCTCAGTTGCCCATGAAGAAGCGCAGGATCATCGCGTCCATTCGAACAGGGGCCAACCATCTTCGGCTTGAGACGGGTCGGTGGGTTGGAGAGCCGCGCCAGGACAGGCTTTGTCAGTGTTGCCCGCTGGGGGTTGTTGAGGATGAAGGCCATGCCTTCCAGAGCTGTCCAGCCTATAGTTAGATTCGGGCTCGCTACATTCTCTTGGTGCGACCTGGCCCCGCCTTTACACTACTTTCGGTCTTGGCGCCGTCGGATTCGATCCCTTGGCTCCTACCTCCGGGAGGTTTTGGATCTCGCGGACTCACCCTCGCCCCCGGTGCCTACGAGGTGCGAGAAATTCATGTATATATGTATATGTGTAATACCGGTGCCGCGGCAGCTTGTTCTTCGCGACGGTTTTTTCCCTCCTAAGGGGGTTTTTAATCCGGGTAGCAGCGGGCTTCTTTACGCAGGTGTAATTTGGGTCCCATAGGCCGATTGGCCTCATCGCGGACGATAAAAACCTTCCTTCCTTCCTTCCTTCCTTCCCTTGTCGAGGTTTCCCATGCAACCTGACCATGTTGAAGTAACTAACTTACTGATGAAGACCATGATGAAGATCTAAACATATCGAGGAAGTATCAAGCCTAGTTGTTATATTGATGTAGATCCAACGCATATGTACTCCACCGAACAAATAGAGACACTAACATTTTCCAATCTACAAAACTTAACTTTGAAATACAAATTCCATACCGTTTATCCATTGCCATAAGTATTTTTTTTTCTCACTCACAAGGCCATAATATAGCTTATTCTATTATGCCAACACTGCTCCATGCCATAGTTGTACTCAAAAGCATCCATAAACATCATATGGCTCTCTTGGACAAACTACTCAATATCATCCCATACCTTACCTTCAAAAGTTCATAGTTATAAGGTTCCCAAATTATCGAATTAGTAAGGTTTTTGTAGCGGTTTGGCGGAAAATAGGGGAGAGGGTGATTTATTACTATGATTTTGTTAGTGATTGGGCGAGAAATATTAGGGTTAGGGTCAAAAGAAATTGGACGTTGGCTAATTGTGGCGGTTGACGTGGCGGCTGCCGTCCGAGCATGGCGGGAAGCAGGGAAGCAGAGAAGTCAGGGCAGAGGTAGTCGGGGAAGCATGCAATCACAGAAGTCAGGGCTTCTGGCGGGTGAGAAACGTTGCTCACAAGCTTTGCTAAGGAGCAAAACTTTCTCGGGCCGCGATTGGAAAGGCGGTAGGAGAAAGCGAGGAGGAGCGAGAGGGCAGAGAAAAGGGCAGAGAACTCTAATTTGGTGGCAAAACTCGCCAGTCTGTGAATTTGGTGGCAGAACTCGCCAGTTCATAGCCAATATAGGACAATTAATGGTTTTCCCATAATTGTTCCCGGTGAAATTACCCCGCCGAGCAATAGGATTCTGGAAATTTACGTCACCGAAATTGGGGGCTAATTTAAAAATTTGTCCAAACCCGACTTTGAGTGCGGCCCGTCACCGGCTTTCTGAAGCTCCAGAAATAAAAGGGGCATATCAGGCCATCGTGGGCAAAGGATGAATTAGGAATTTCTTTCAGAGGTTACCGGTGACTAAATGCCCATTTTGTTGGATGGTATACTTTGCTTTCGGCTATAAAACGTTGAGCTGGAAGGGCGGCCATTGATTAGAACTTCTGTTGGGCGGTGCCTAAATCGGGGGCTGCATGAAGCGCCTGGCCGTGAAGAATCTTCTTATCTGTTCTTCACTGTCATTTGCTCTCATTTCTTGTTATCTGTGTTATGTGAATGGACAATGGTAGTTCATGCATTTCCTTGTTCTTATTTGTTTGCTTTAAGTTCTTTGTTCACTTCAAGTTCTCATCTCTTCTTCACTCTCTGTTCTTATTTGTTCTTATGTGTCTTACGGGAATGCGATGGTGTTGGTGCATTTTTCATGTGTATGGGTTGAGCTATACCACGCATATATATCGTATTTAGGCGTATGGGGTGGGCAAAATTATACGTATTGATGTGTAAATTTCACGACCCCTTGATTTGGCATATTCATGGAACTATGCTTGGATCCAATGATCCATAAAAAGCAATAAGGATAGAGCAATAATAGAACAATATGGGCTAAAATCATAGTTAATTCATTAACTATGATTTTAATATCTATTATTAAAAATCCCACTTTTCTTAGCAAAAAGATTTATTCATGCAACTAACGAAAATTTCAACACCCAGCGCTTCCAACTTAAAAATCAATATAACATGATGATTGCAACTGCATATAGTCCTTGCCACATGATCCTGAACCATAGCACGATGCCTGGGCTTCATGTTCAACTTACTGATTATCTACCCAGCTGCTCATATTCTCCTTTACTCGTGTCAAGCGAGATCTACTTAGGAGCATCTCAAAGATCAATCTGTGATGTTCTTTACCATTTTAGAGTTATTAATTCTTATATTGCATACTAGTTTAGTTACATTACAATCATTCAAAACAGTGCTTTCCCTTACTATTACAATTCTTGTGACTATTTTGAGCAATCTCTAGCAGTCTTCACAGATTCCATCCACATGCAAGGCAACTGAGCTCCATCCCAATGGTTTATTCCTTAATTAACTCCTTACATTAGCAACAAAATATTAAACTAAAGCAAAGAAGGAAGGAAGGAAGGAAGGAAGTATATTTTTAACATCCACGGAGGCCAACTGGCCTATGAGACCAAATAATATATAAACAATAAAAATGGAATCGTGACCGGTTAGTTCCAAATGTCGTAAACGTCCAACTAAGAAAGTTCGGGGCATGCCAAATCAATTGATTGAAGCCTATATCGACCCTTCCCATGCAATTTCAGATCTTCTTGACTCAGATATATTTCCACTCATTGGTTACCTTCCTTAGCTTTATGAGTCTCCAACAAATTCATAACTTATCATATTCACATGCAAAAATAATGTACATTCTAATCACAGTAGCTCATAGCATCTCAATTGATCAATAGCAAAACCTCGTTCCTTCATGCACAGGCCTCTGGAGCCCTTGCAACTGCTTGTGCCTCAAAAGATCGACTTCTTGCTCCAAGAATCAAACTGCAGAAGAACATACATAATGCAGTCAATTCACACCCAACATCACAATTTCTGTCATATATGATGTTCCCCGAACCTATATGATGCTCCCATCGTATAAATACGAGAAATTCCCCTCCCATGGCAACTCAATCACCACAGAAAGGCCCTCCGTCTAACTCGGACCACTTGTGATGGGCAAGTGCCCAGGTGAAGGGCACGGAGGTGTCATTCGTCCGAAGCCTTCTATGGGAAATCCTAGCAACAATATATGTAATAATATGCCACCACGAAGGGTGGCCCATCAATCAACAAGACAACGTCACATAATATCAATATTCATAACGAATGCATCAGGAATTAGGGTTCTAGCCCGGGCTCAAACTCAAGGGGGGTCAACTGACAGTCAGGGCCTCTGGATAATAACAGATGGAATCATGACGTCGGCTGGCATAGACTTACTTAGTACATTGCATGAAATAAAATACCAAAATCATAAGAGAATCTTGTTTGAAGTCAAATATACATTTGTCACCGCTCATATATTTGAGATATTGAACCTTGTTGTGGTCCTCGAAATTTAAATCAATAAAGAGGCGCTGGAGAGTCTAGGGCCCACAAGGCAGTACACTTTTGCCACCCCACAAAGATACCAGAAGCCAAAGAGAAACTGTCCAACAAGGAAATGGCATTCTGTAAATTCTGCTCATCAGCCATTAAGAACAAGAAAGTGTCATCTGCATACTGATTACAGATCTCTTGTATGGGAAGACCATGCAGGATGTCTTCCTGCACTGCAAGAGAGAATACCTGAGAAAGAATCTCCGCCACAATTGTAAAAAGCAGCGGTGCCAAAGGACAGCCCTGGCGAATGCCACGTCCCACCTGAAAAAATGTTGATGGTTCTCCTTGAAAAGAACCGAAGAACGAAAGAATAATGAAGTTTCATAACATCATTATTTAACCGGGCACCAAAACCAAGGCGTAAAAGGCTTTGCTCCGGGGAAACTCCGGGTCAACCTTGTCATATGCTTTTGCAAAATCCAGCTTCAAGTATACAATGGGGTAACCATGCATCCTAGCCCAATAGAGACCCTCATATGCTGCTGCCACATTATTCAAGATACACCAGCGAGGCAAGAAACCTGATTGTGTGGAAGAGATGGACTCGATAAGCATGCCACAAAGCTTTTGCGCAAAAGCTTTAGCAAAGATCTTGTACACAGATACATTTTGGAATAAGGGAGATGCAACCAGAGTTGAGGATTTTATCCAGGTGCCTCTGTCTTTTAAAATCCCTGAAAGCATCATACACATCTGCACCAAGCCAATCCCAATACTCCTGGAAAAACTCCACTGGAATACCATCAAGACCCGGACACTTGCCCCTCTTGAGAGAAAATGTGGCCTCAGCTAAATCATTCTGGCTGATCTCAGCCTCTAAAGTGGCCCTTTGCTCATTGGTGACTATAGGATGAACCTTAGCAAGCAAGGCCGCTTGAAAATCTGACTGAAAAGGAAGACGCCGAGCAGTGAAGAAAGCTGAAAAGTGATTATACAAAAAGCCTCTAAGCTCAGCTGGATCTGAAACAATACGCCCATCCCGAATCTGCAGAGACTGAAAAGATGCAGCTAGCTTTCTTGTTTTGGCAGCTCTGAAGAAAAAACCTGTGCACCGGTCTCCCTCCTTGAACCATTGCAACCCAGCTTTAATGCGAGCAAAGTGCACCTGTTCAGATTCCATCTGCCGAATGCTACACAAAATTTGCTTCTCCACATGACCATCTGATGGGGCAATAGACCTGCATGCCTCAAGTTGTCGATAAAGAGCCAGCAGAAGGCTCCGGTTAGCAGAAGCCCGTTCACGACCCCAACCTTTAGCAAAAGACTTCACAGCAGCGAGAGCATCAACAATACCTGCCATGCCCCTGTGTCGAGAGAAAGAAGTGAACCACGCCTGTCTACAGCCTGCCAAAAAATCATCATCCTTCAAGAAAAATGTATTCAGCTTGAAATATGTCTTAGAGGCAGCATGCACCACCGTATGAGAGCAAGAGAAATACTGTGGATTATGGTCAGAAATCGCAGTATTCAACAGGTTCTCACGATGAAAAGCAGGCAACAGGGTTGCTACCAAAGCATTATAGTAGCCTCTATCATGTCTTGCATATGCTCTACCACCACCCAACCAGCCATTACACCAAGTAAAACTTGAGGGACCCTCAACTTCTATGAAGCCACAATCTTGCATTAAGCGGTGCCATTGCTCCCGTTCAAAGCCCTGGACTATCTCTGCACCTCTGCCACATCTGCCTTGCTCAAGCTCAACCATGTTAAAATCACCCAGCATGATCCATGCAATAGGGGAGTCTAACCTCAGTAATTTGGAACGCAAAGAAGCCCACAATGCGCCTCTCTGACGTAGTCGATTATGCGCATACACGTTAACCAATCCCCATTCTTGCCCTTTATCAAACCACTTGACTATGATCCAGGCCAAATCGTCAACCTTCGAGTAAATGACACTTTGTAATAGTCCTCCTCCATGTTTGTAAGGACACCAGCCTTTTGCCGTCTGGCGGCCGCCACGAACATTATGCGCCTATTGATTACTGCAGCAACTTTGTAGGCATCCTCTTTCTTGCATTTATGCTCTTGCAAACAAATGAAATCTGAGTCCCACCTAGTCAGGGCCATGGACAACCTGCTAATTTTAGTAGGGGAGGAGGCAACCCCCCGCACATTCCAAGAGATTAACTTCATTGATCAGGTGGATGTGGAGGATGTTCTAAGTCCATATCAACTTGTATATGAGACTCATTCTCCACTTGATCAGCCCAATGTGGCTGCGATGCTATTGGACGCGTAGTGATAGTGGTGAGGAGAGTTGGCTCAACAGGGTTAGGGGATGCAGATGCAGAAGGCTGTGGTGCAAAGCTATTCCTCCTCCGAGCGGCTTTTTTCATGCGTGCAATGGACCATTCTTCTTCAATGCGCTCTTGCTGTGTGCAATCATGTCCAGCCTATCATGTCTTCATGTGCCTACAAATTGGATGCCCACCTTATTTGGACACACCAAATTAGGTAGTTGGTACACCAAATTGGGCGTCCACCCTATTTTGGAGCAGCACAAAATTGGGCTGTTGATTCTGTCAAATTGGGCGACTGCCCTATTTAGGTGCAAGCAATTGGGTGCATCAATTTGGCCGCCCGCCCTATTTGGGTGCGCCAAATGGGATACCCGCCCTATTTGAACACAATAGATTGAGCCTCCAATCAACTTTTTGACAACTTTGGGGCACCAAATTGGGCGTATGATGAGCCCTATCTGTTCTTGTGATGAGCCTGCCGAGTTGACCCTCATGGCAACTTGCAAATCTTGTCTAACTTGCACTATTCTAGGTTGATAGTATTGGTGAAGAATTGAATCTACATATTATAATCTTAAGGGCCAAATGCTTATGAATTCAATGTAATCATGTAAATTAACTTTTGATAAATCAACATTCTTAATAGAGACAATATCCAACTTTAGCAAATCAGCCCAAAAGCTTCTAACTCAAGAACACAGCCACAACTCTCGGCTACATTGCCGCCATCAACTTGACCACCGCCTTGCAGATTCACTGCACGTGCATTCAATAGGGTTAGTCCTCGTGACTAAGTAGGGATCCCTGGCCGCCACTGCATATATAGAACTTCTTGAAAATCTTAGATAACAAGAACATAACCATAAGCACATACAAAAGATCCTACGTGAATGCAGTGCTAGACAATGACAATATGATCAAATGAAATACAACACATGAGCATCAAAAGAAAAGAACATAGCCAAAATACCAAAACATCATAAACATAGCTCTGGGAAAGGGGAAACTCAGCCAACCTACATGCAGGCCCTGTTAACAGAGAAATGCTCAGCCAGCTTACATTCCAAGCCCTGTAGCAGGAGTGGTGGGGTGAATCTCATATGCGCATACCCGTCTACAGCCCATATCTGGCACTGGAGGATCTCTTACCATGGGTTCTAAGAGTTGACGTGCATTCACACCAAGAAGCTACACTTGTGAAGAAGCCACGCCCAGTGTCATAGAGCACAAAAACAGAGAACATAGATAAGTTACACGAGAATGCTGGAGCAACGTAGGCCACCGAACCTAGAATTTCGACCCCAAAGGATTCAAGTACATGATAAAATGCCAAGACAATAGTGGAACAATGCAAAGATCATGACATGTGATATTCATTACATATGTGCTACTAGGTGGAATTTCCGTCCTCAATGTATTGGGATGCATCCATTCGCCTTCGGGTGACCGTAGGGTTGGAAGGCGTTATATTTAATGCAAAACAATAGTCACGTGACGTAGCTGTATGCTGGGGTGTTAGGGCACTTGGTAGAGCGATTCTTCCGTATGGAGTCGAGGTGTGAGGCCCAAGTGGTGTCTTTGGCGACTTGGAGCGACTTAGAGCAAGTCCGGAGAAGGCATTTTTGACGCGGACACTTGGGGTCAAGCCCCTCGAGTTCCATATCAGATCTTGTTGCAGAGGCGGGATTCATGCCCCCGCAAGCATGTGGCCCCTCGATAGACACATTGTTTATTTCCGGAAGGTGGCCAAGATGGGCTGACACTTCGGCTCCGCGCTGGCTTCTTTTACGTGGCGATGAGCCCGCAACGCTTCTCGGGGCTTGTTGGAAGGACAAGAGAGCCCAGTGGCTGGCGCGTTGGGATGTAGACGCACATAAGTGCGTCCAGGTGCACACAGACGCCGGCCCGGATAGGCTGAGGGGGCACTTGGACTCTTGTTTCCTGGGGAAGCTCTGGGACCACCATGCTCGGGAAGGTAAAAGGTGGCACACTACAAACAACACAAACCCCACCACGGTTCGAGGCCCGCGGCTCTACTGCGTTCGCCGTTGCCCATGAAGAAGCGCGGGATCGCCAGCGGCCCATTCGGGGGCCCACCATCTTCGGCTTGAGACGGGTCGGTGGGTTGGAGAGCCGCGCCAGGACAGGCTTTGTCAGTGTTGCCCGCTGGGGGTTGTTGAGGATGAAGGCCATGCCTTCCAGAGCTGTCCAGCCTATAGTTAGATTCGGGCTCGCTACATTCTCTTGGTGCGACCTGGTCTGCCCCTACACGAGCTACTCAGTGCGCCGTCAGTTCGATCCCTTGGCTCCTACCTCCAGGAGGTTTTGGATCTGCGGACTCACCTCTGCCCCCGGGCGCCTACCTGAGGTGCCGGAAATTCATGTATATATGTATATGTGTACAGCTACCAGCAGGCTTGTTGCTGCGACGGTTTTTCCCTCCTAAGGGGGGGTTTTTTAATCCGGGTAGCAACGGGCTTGCTGCACCCGTGTAATTTGGGTCCCATAGGCCGATTGGCCTCCGCGGACGATAAAAGAACCTTCCTTCCTTCCTTCCCTTGCGGAGGTTTCCCATGCAACCTGACCATGTTGAAGTAACTAACTTACTGATGAAGACCATGATGAAGATCTAAACATATCGAGGAAGTATCAAGCCTAGTTGTTATATTGATGTAGATCCAACGCATATGTACTCCACCGAACAATAGAGACACTAACATTTTCCAATCTACAAAACTTAACTTTGAAATACAAATTCCATACCGTTTATCCATTGCCATAAGTATTTTTTTTTTCTCACTCACAAGGCCATAATATAGCTTATTCTATTATGCCAACACTGCTCCATGCCATAGTTGTACTCAAAAGCATCCATAAACATCATATGGCTCTCTTGGACAAACTACTCAATATCATCCCATACCTTACCTTCAAAAGTTCATAGTTATAAGGTTCCCAAATTATCGAATTAGTAAGGTTTTTGTAGCGGTTTGGCGGAAAATAGGGGAGAGGGTGATTTATTACTATGATTTTGTTAGTGATTGGGCGAGAAATATTAGGGTTAGGGTCAAAAGAAATTGGACGTTGGCTAATTGTGGCGGTTGATCGATGGCGGCCGAAAGCATGGCGAGAAGCGAGTGGAAGCGTAGAAGTCGTCGTAGGCAGGTAGTGGGAAGCATGCAATCACAGAAGTCAGGGCTTCTGGCGGGTGAGAAACGTTGCTCACAAGCTTTGCTAAGGAGCAAAACTTTTCTGAAGCCAGTTGCGAGGCAGGGCGGAGAAGAGCGAGGAGCGAGAGGGCAGAGAAAAGGGCAGAGAACTCTAATTTGGTGGCAAAACTCGCCACCAGGAATTTGGTGGCGGCGTAACTCACTTGATTCATAGCCAATATAGGACAATTAATGGTTTTCCCATAATTGTTCCTGAGAAATTGCCTGCTGAGCAATAGGATTCTGAAATCTACGTGCCGAAATTGGGGACGAATTTAAAAATTTGTCCGCTTCAGCTTGCAGGTGCAGCCGGCGTCTGGGCTTTCTGAAGCTCCAGAAATAAAAGGGGCATATCAGGCCATCGTGGGCAAAGGATGAATTAGGAATTTCTTTCCAGAGGTTACCAGTGACTAAATGCCTGTTTGTTGGATGGTATACTTTGCTCGGCTATAAAACGTTGAGCTGGAAGGGCGGCCATTGATTAGAACTCTGTTGGGCAGGCCTAAATCAGGGCCTGCATGAAGCGCACAGCGAAGAATCTTCTTATATGTTCTTCACTGTCATTTGCTCTCATTTCTTGTTATCTGTGTTATGTGAATGGACAATGGTAGTTCATGCATTTCTTGTGTTCACTCTTCCTTGTTCTTATTTGTTTGCTTTAAGTTCTTTGTTCACTTCAAGTTCTCATCTCTTCTTCACTCTCTGTTCTTATTTGTTCTTATGTGTCTTCTGGGAATGCGATGGTGTTGGTGCATTTTTCATGTGTATGGGTTGAGCTATACCACGTACGTATATACGTATTTAGGCGTATGGGGTGGGCAAAATTATACGTGGCGCTGATGTGTAAATTTCACGGCCCTTGATTTGGCATATTCATGGAACTATGCTTGGATCCAATGATCCATAAAAAGCAATAAGGATAGAGCAATAATAGAACAATATGGGCTAAAATCATAGTTAATTCATTAACTATGATTTTAATATCTATTATTAAAAATCCCACTTTTCTTAGCAAAAAGATTTATTCATGCAACTAACGAAAATTTCAACACCCAGCGCTTCCAACTTAAAAATCAATATAACATGATGATTGCAACTGCATATAGTCCTTGCCACATGATCCTGAACCATAGCTCCATCTCTAGGAGCCAAAACAACCCAGATGGCACGATGCCTGGGCTTCATGTTCGACTTACTGATTATCTACCCAGCTGCTCATATTCTCCTTTACTCGTGTCAAGCGAGATCTACTTAGGAGCATCTCAAAGATCAATCTGTGATGTTCTTTACCATTTTAGAGTTATTAATTCTTATATTGCATACTAGTTTAGTTACATTACAATCATTCAAAACGATTGCTTTCCTTACTATTACAATTCTTGTGACTATTTTGAGCAACGTAGAAAGTCTTCACAGATTCCATCCACATGCAAGGCAAACCGAGCTCCATCCCAATGGTTTATTCCTTAATTAACTCCTTACATTAGCAACAAAATATTAAACTAAAGCAAAGAAGGAAGGAAGGAAGGAAGGAAGTATATTTTTAACATCCACGGAGGCCAACCGCCTATGAGACCAAATAATATATAAACAATAAAAATGGAATCGCGGACCGGTTAGTTCCAAATGTCAGAACGCCCAACTAAGAAAGTTCGAGGCATGCCAAATCAATTGATTGAAGCCTATATCGGCCCTTCCCATGCAATTTCAGATTTTCTTGACTCAGAATTAGTTCTTTCAGATATATTTCCACTCATTGGTTACCTTCCTTAGCTTTATGAGTCTCCAACAAATTCATAACTTATCATATTCACATGCAAAAATCATGTACATTGTAATCACAGTAGCTCATAGCATCTCAATTGATCAATAGCAAAACCTCATTCCTTCATGCACAGGCCTCTGGAGCCCTTGCAACTGCTTGTGCCTCAAAAGATCGACTTCTTGCTCCAAGAATCAAACTGCAGAAGAACATACATAGTGCAGTCAATTCACACCCAACATCACAATTTCTGTCATATATGACGCTCCCCGAACCTATATGATGCTCCCATCGTATAAATACGAGAAATTCCCCTCCCATGGCAACTCAATCACCACAGAAAGGTCCTCCGTCTAACTCGGACCACTTGTGATGGGCAAGTGCCCAGGTGAAGGGCACAGAGGTGTCATTCGTCCCACGCCTTCTATGGGAAATCCTAGCAACAATATATGTAATAATATGCCATCACGAAGGGTGGC
The DNA here is from genome assembly GCA_021234155.1 of Isoetes taiwanensis. NCBI lineage: Eukaryota > Viridiplantae > Streptophyta > Lycopodiopsida > Isoetales > Isoetaceae > Isoetes > Isoetes taiwanensis. The sequence continues at coordinate 7,372,067 of JAJEKV010000002.1, forward strand.
CCATCAATCAATAAGACGACGTCACATAATATTAATATTCATAACGAAGGCATCAGGAATTAGGGTTCTAGCCCGGGCTCAAACTCAAGGGGGGTCAACTGACAGTCAGGGCCTCGGGATAACAACAGATGGAATCATGACGTCGGATGGCATAGACTTACTTAGTACATTGCATGAAATAAAATACCAAAATCATAAGAGAATCTTGTTTGAAGTCAGATATACATTTGACACCGCTCATATATTTGAGATATTGAACCTTATTGTGGTCCTCGAAATTTAAATCAATAAAGAGGCACATCCCTATAGCCATCAAGATGGAATAAATCCTACTCTAAATGGGGCCAAAAGCCCACCGACAATTGATGGGTAGATGAAGGCAAGTCTCATCAAGGTGAATATCTTTTAGAGAAAGCTTCTATTGTTATATTCAATCTCTGATATATAATGAATTAAAACTTCTCTATTTGCATGATCATCCTTTGTCTATGCAAAATCCAGATGATAGTACCGCATACCTTTATGAAGATTGAGGTTGTCAATGGAAAGGACATACCATCTAATCATTATGATTGGTTTACACAGAGTACATAAGACCATGATTGAGTGGGTGATAATCTAATATAGACATGATTGTTTACATCCTTAGTCACAAAATAATTCTCTTCAGATATTCTTTTACTATATGCACATTATTGTGGACCTCGAATCTATCTAGAAAGGCTTTTGCCACTACATTAAGGCTAGTAAACAACTATGGGAAAGGACAAGAGATTACATAGGCAATTTATGGGGAAGGACAAACCATGTAGTGACCGTATGTGCATCATAGGCATGTTCTTGATAATAGAGAAAGCCATTGAAAGGGATAAGTTTATGGACCAACAAAAACATCATATTATATCTGCTTCCCTCCAAGTATAAACCATTGTCATACAATGAAAATTGCACTATTATTGTTTTGGAGCCTATTTGTATGTAGCATCTATCAATTGGTGAGAGCCATTGAATTTAAGTCGTCTATGACATATATGGCCATTTTTCTTCCAAGCATGGTATGAATTAGTTGGAAGTACACATTGTGCATGGTTGAACTATGATTTTGGGATTCTACATGTAGATTGTATGTGCATGTACAACCGATCCTGTATCTAGTTATTGAAATAACATTTTGTTTTTTTGGGGGGATGGGGAGGACAATCCCTCAATCACAGATACATATCTTCAATAAGTCCCAGTTGGCAACATTGGCAAATCATGTTTTCTCGCTCATCTTGGATCCATCCGCCTGTCTGAATTCTGAGGCAATGTGCATATTGCAAATGGATGCAATCGTTCTGTGCTTCTTCATGGGCAAGTGTGTTAACAGGTACCGTTGTAGACGTCTGGCAAGTGCGGGATCAATCTGATTTTTGTAGTGTGTTGTCTTCATAAGTTTTAAAGCTCTAGCATCCCAAAGCTTACTTAGGAAGCACATCTCTAAATATGGCTCGAGGTGATTATGCTCCTCATTGTTTTGTACATGTGCGCACCTTGTGTTCTTGCACATCTAATCTGGAACGAAATGGCTTGTTTCTTCTTCCAGTAGGTCTTAAGGTATTGTGGACCCATGGCCATTATGTAGGCAAGATTTGGAAAGCGATTGTCTTCCATATTTACCACCTTCCTGACAATATATATGCAACCCTTTGAAGTGGTAAGAACCCTGTCTTTTACAGAAGAATTTTATATGGAATTGTGAACTTGACTCCAAGTGCCTGAGTTGGAAAGGTTTTCCGATTCCAAGTCATCCTAGGTGGCAAGTGATATTATTGGCTCACATACTTCCTTCCATATAGAAGAATTGTCTCCACCAAAACCCTGAAAAAGTGTATCCTGTGGGAAGCCATAAAGCCATGCTCTGTAATAGTTGTTCTGCTTTACATATAAAGCTTTTCAACCTATCATTATCTGTTGTTGGTTACAATTATCCTAGTACGTGGTAGTTGTGAACTCCAATCCCAGGTATTGGGATGTCTGCACCACTTCCACATTTTGACCTTGATAAGTGAAGCAAGGCTATGGGGACCAGGCCCTCAATCTTTTGGGATTCATCAAGATGGTATGATGGTTTGTTTAAAACATTTGTTTGGTTTATTATGAGCAATTTGTTGTAAGTTCCACATGCTTCACATTCCAATTCCTTGCTTTTCTTGTTGATTGTGAATGCATCCTAATATGACTGATTTTATTTATTGCATGTACTGACATGATTCCTGGCTCTCGCCAGTACCGTGGTGATCAAAAAAAGAAAACATAGGCCTAAACCTAGCTAAATGACTAAAATTTGGCCATTTTTGAAAAGAGAATTATTTAAACTTGTTCTTTTTTGGCCAAAAAAATATAAAATATTAGCCAAGTCTATTTTGCATCCAACCTCCATTTCAATCGACTTTTGACGAATCATAAAATAGTACAGGTGGCAAAAAACTGGAAAGCTTAGCCAAATCTTGGATTTTGTTGTACTTTAGCCAAGTCATTGCAGAATCTTTATACCAATCATGGTCTGCTAATATTTGCATCTTACATTAGCCAAACCATGGGAGTTTTTTTTTTTTTTTCTTTTTCTTTTTAAACAAAGTTTAGCCAAATGTAAAAAGCATAGGTGGCAAACAATGGAAAGTTTATTCTAAAATGATGATCCCATTCATTTTTCGTCAGCTACTTTTTTCCACTTAACACTGTGGGAATTAGACCTATTCAAGACAATAAGTTTAGCCAAAGGTAATTTTTGAGACATAAACTCCCACACCAGGTAGCCAACATTTGTAATGACTTCTATAATTCCATCATTTCCTTCAAGAGGTATGTTCTCATAACACATAGTAATGTGCATGGAGAAGACATTAAAGATCTTTTTGGGTAAATTTAGAATAAAATTATATGAAGAATTGATGAGCCAACATGGGTTGACCTTATTTTTTAACCATAGTCTAATCTCAATAGTATTCCAATGGGGGCAAAGAGAGACAAAGTTGTTTAGAATAACAAATATCTCAATAAAAATGGTGTTGTGAGCATTCGTAACCCATCTATAGCCACCCTTGTGCTTTTGCAACCACAGGACATTCTTTCTAACATTAAGTCAGAGATACAACACATAGCTAAATCCATCAGGAAATAGATTACATTGCACATATTTTTTATTAGCCATAATGACTTTCGCTAAACTTGTTACAAACTAATCCCAAAATTTATGTGATTTAGCTAAACTCTATAAATTTTCCCTCTTATACTTTCTACCATCTAGCTAAACTAACCCAAAGTTCATCCCAAAAATTTCTATTGTGTGGGCACGACGAATGTTAAGTTAAAACTACTATTCTCATGAGGACTCGTATCATGCATCCAAATCGCCAACATAAACACTAAAACATATACATGAGATAAAAAAAACCTCCAAAATAAAAAGGGCTGGTCATACATGCCACACGAAACAACAAACATAATATAAATAGAGAGAGAGGGAGAGAATTACTTAATTATATATAATTAAAAGGGGGAGGATGGCTCGGGTGTCCGTTTCCTGCGATTCTTGGTGCGTTGGAAAGCTTGTGCAGTGAGCTTTCCAACGGTGTATGGCATTAGGTGGTTTTCGTGCTGCTTCAGTCCCGGAATTGGGATCCTCTATTTCGGCCTCCATGGTCGCCTCCGCCGGTATGCATTCTTGCTCGCAAGTTTCTGCCTCTCTGGCCTCTCCAGTGCTTCCTCCTAATTCTCGTCTCAATCCACTTGCATATGCCCCTGCCTCTATGGATTTGCAATTCCCTCCCCTCTCTTTGCCATGTACTTCTGCTTCTCCCTCTCTTCCTCCTCCCTCCACCTCTGCTCCAACTCCGTCTTCTCTTGCTCTCCCATCCTCTTCAGGCCTCTTACCGTCTCCTCCTCTTCCCTCTGCTCCTTGGTCTGCCCCTAATACTGTTGCTCGAGTATCACAAATGACTTCTGGTGTGCGTTCTGCTCGTGTTGCTGCGGCGGTGTCTCTTATGATGGAGAATAACAAAAGAGAGGTGTCTGAATATATGAAAGAGCTGCAGGGTCTTGAAGATAGAATGGATGTTCAACTGCCTCCTGATAACGTGTTCTATGAAGCAGAGGTGTGTTCTAGTGCCTTCACTCAAGCTGGTGTCTCGGTTGTGGAGATAGATCATAGTGTCCACTTGCAAAGTCTGAACAATCTAATATCCCATGCGGTGGTATGTCATTTCACCGGGGGGTTCCTTGATCTCAAGAGGATGGGATTTTGGTTGAAACAACATCTGCAAAAGTTGGGATTGCCTCCGCATGAGTCCCTGAAAGTTTTGGATAGGCAAAACAATTATTTCTTAGTGATGTTCGGGTCGCCTATTGCTGTTGATAAACTAGTGGAGCGTGGAGTGGATCCTTTGTGGGGACATTATCTCTTGTATCAGGTATACACCCCTGGATTTCTTCCTAATAAGTCTGATGCACGTCATATGCCCTGCTGGTTTGCATTGGAGGACTTCCCAATTGAGTTGCAGGTTCCAGACTTCTTGATCTCCATTGCCAATGGATTAGGGTTGCACCTTGCTCATTCGATTACCAATGGTCCTCGTATTTGTATTTCCCTTCCTGCTGAGGCTTCCCTCCCCAAGTCTGTGGTCGTTAGAAGTGGTCCACTCTTTTTTAAATATAAATTATCTTTGCTTAATGGCCTAGAGCTTGCCAATATGTTTCCTGATGTTGAGGCCTTCTCTGCTTATCGTGTGCGCAGACCCTCCATTCCCATCCCTCCTCCTACTTCTGTCTCCCCTACTTCTACTTCCCCTGTTGCCATCCCTACTCCAGCCGCTCCTGCACCTGTCCTTGCCATCACCCCTTCTTCGCCTTCTACCCTAGCCATTGGCACACTCCCCGCAGCCCATAATTGTCTTCCTTCTGACCAGCAAGAGAGGCTGGACATGATTGCACGCAAGCAAGAGCGCATTGAAGAAGAATGGTCCATTGCCCGCATGAAAAAAGCTGCTCGGAGGAGGAATAGCTTCGCTCCACGCCTTTTCTCAGACCGCTTCCCTAACCTGTTGAGCCAACTCTCCTCACCACTTGTCACACCATAGGTCCAATAGCATCGCAGCCAAATTGGGCTGATCAAGTGGAGAATGAGTCTCATATACAAGTTGATATGGACTTAGAACATCCTCCACGTCCACCTGATCAATGAAGTTAATCTCCTGGAATGTGCGGGGGGTTGCCTCCTCCCCTACTAAAAGGAGCAGGTTGTCCATGGCCCTGACTAGGTGGGACTCAGATTTCATTTGTTTGCAAGAGCATAAATGCAAGAAAGAGGATGCCTACAAAGTTGCTGCAGTAATCAATAGGCAGTACAATGTTCTGGTGGCGGCCGCAGACTCGGCAAAGGCTGGTGTCCTTACAGCATGGAGGAGGACGATTCCAGTGTCATTTACTCAAAGTTGACATGATTTGCATTTGGTGGATCATAGTCAAGTGGTTTGATAAAGGGCAAGAATGGGGATTGGTTAATGTGTATGCGCATAATCGACCACGCCGAGAGGTGCATTGTGGGCTTCTTTATGCTCCAAATTATTGAGGTTAGGCTCCCTCGCTGCATGGATCATGGTGGGTGATTTTAACATGGTTGAGCTTGAGCAAGACAGATGTGGCAGAGGTGCAGAGATAGTGTAGGGCTTTGAACGGGAGCAATGGCACCGCTTAATGCAAGATTGTGGCTTCATAGAAGTTGAGGGTCCCTCAAGTTTTACTTGGTGTAATGGCTGGTTGGGTGGTGGTAGAGCATATGCAAGACATGATAGAGGCTACTATAATGCTTTGGTAGCAACCCTGTTGCCTGCTTTTCATCGTGAGAACCTCTTGAATACCGCATTTTCGACCATAATCCACGATTTTTCTCTTGCTCTCATACGGTGGTGCATGTTTGCCTCTAAGACATATTTCAAGTTGAATACATTTTTCTTGAAGGATGATGACTTTGTGGGCTGTCAGACAGTGTGGTTCACTTCTTTCTCGACCAACGTGGGCATGGTGTATTGTTGATGCTCTCGCCGCCGTGGAAGTCTTTTGCTAAAGGTTGGGGTCGCGGAACGGGCTGTCGCTCCACCGAGCCTTCTGCTGGCTCTTTATCGACAACTTGAGGCATGCAGGTCTGTTGCCCCATCAGATGGTCATGTGGAGAAGCAAATTTTGTGTAGCATTAGGCGATGGAATCGAACAGGTGCACTTTGCTCGCATTAAAGCCGGGTTGCAATGGTTCAAGGAGGGAGACCGGTGCACGTGTTTTTCTTCAGAGTCGCCAAAACAAGAAAGCTAGTCTGATCTCTTCGCCTCCGCAGATTCGGGATGGGCGTGTTGTTTTCAGATCCATTGAGCTTAGAGGCTTTTTGCATAACCACTTTTCAGCTTTCTTCATCGCTTCGGCGCCTTCCCTTTCACCGATTTTCGCCGCCTTGCTTGCTAAGGTTCATCCTATAGTCACCAATGAGCAAAGGGCCATTTTAGAGGCTGAGATCACCCAGAATGATTTAGCTGAGGCCACATTTTCTCTCAAGAGGGGCAAGTGTCCGGGTCTTGATGGTATTCCAGTGGAGTTTTTCCAGGAGTATTGGGATTGGCTTGGTGCAGATGTGTATGATGCTTTCAGGGATTTTAAAAGACAGAGGCACCTGGACAAAATCCTCAACTCTGGTTGCATCTCCCTTATTCCAAAATGTAAGGATCCCTCTTCCATTTCAGATTGGCGCCCCCATTACTTTGTTGTCCTCGATTGTACAAGATCTTTGCTAAAGCTTTTGCTTAGAAGCTTTGTGGCGTGCTTACCGAGTCCATCTCCTCCACCCAGTCAAGTTTCTTGCCTCGCCGATGTATCTTGAATAATGTGGCAGCAGCATATGAGGGTCTCTATTGGGCTAGAATGCATGTTTACCCCATTGTATACTTGAAGTCGGGATTTTGCAAAAGCATATGACGTTGTTGATGGAGTTTCCCCGAGCAAAGGCCTTTTACGCCTTGGTTTTGGTGCCCGCCAAGTAAATGAGATGTTATGAAACTTCATTATTCGCTTCGTTCTTCAGCTTCTTTTTCAAGGAGAACCATCAACATTTTTTCGTGGGGACGGCATTCGCCGTGGTCGTCCTTTGGCACCATTGCTTTTACAATTGTGGCGGAGATTCTTTCTCGTATTCTCTCTTCTTGCAAGGCAGAAGGCATCCCGCATGGTCTTCCCATGAATAATGGTTCACAAGAGATCTGTAATCAGTATGCGATGACACTTTCTTGTTCTTAATGGTCGATGAGCGTAATTTGCGAACGCCATTTCCTTGTTGGACGCTTTCTCTTTGGCTTCCGTATCTTTGTGGGGTGGCAAAGTGTATCGCCTCAGTGGGCCCTAGACTCTCCAAAGGTCGTCTTCTCGTGGTTGCATTTCCATGGAAGGTTCTTCCTCATGGGAAGGCAACTAAGCTTCTAGGCATTCCGCTTGGTATACACCTCTCATCCGGTGATGCATGGGATGTCATTATTAAGGGGTTGGAAAGGCATTTGTTCCGTGGTCCACGGCTAAGTTATCCATGGCTGGTCGTAACCGCGGGCAAAGTCGTTCGAAAGTGGCATACATGTCTACATGGCATCCATCTTGCCGCGGGCACCGCAATCAAAGATGCAGCTCATTGTTCGTGACCGCCGGGAACTTCATCCGGGGTGGCAATCAAGAAGGAGAGCCGATGTTAAAGTTAGTTAATAGAAGTGTATTATGCCTAAACTTTGTGGGGGGCCGGGATGATTCACTTTCTTCTCGAGCAAGGTGCTGATCTCTAAGTTCATGTGGCGGATTCTCAATAATGCCGAGATAATTCTCCGTGTCTGCGCCTCATTCACCGCCTTTACAGAGGTGCATTTCCTTTGGCTCTCCATCCATTAAGCCTCTCCTCCCATGGGCATTATTCTATCCACTTTCTCCATATCCTAATGCATCTCCTTTCCTCAAGGGGTTGCTAGTCGCTTGGGAGACCGGTGGCGCACTTTGTTTCGGGCCCATCCAATGGCCCACGCATCCTCCTGACCGGTTGTTGGTGGATCCCTTTGGGTGACTGGCCATGCAGATTGTCCCCCGGTTCTCTTCTCGGGTCCATCCATTGACGCTTAACGTCGGTGGCGAGCAAAGCAGGTGTGCTCGCAGTATCACGCATGGTATAATGAGACAAGATTGTTGACATGGGATGAGTTCAAATTGAAGTTCCTTCTCCTTTTGGGACCCGGAGCATTTGGGAAAAAGTAGTCGCTACACTTCCTCCACACCCACAAGGCGTGGGCTCCCAGCCTGGGTGGTTCATGGCAAGCAGTTAAGGAGGAGCACCCGTGCACTTTCGATGTATGTGGTCCTGCTTCATCCTGAGGTGTTGCCTCCATCGCCAAAGTGGCCTTTAGTTATCCCCGAGCCTCATCGTAAAGTAGTCTGGCGATGGGTATGGGATAAATTGCTTCATCCTAAGCTATATCCAAAGAGATCACTTTGTTGCCACCTTTGGTGACAGAATATTCGTCATTATGGAGATCCCCATCAGCTTTTTGGTCTATATTGTTGGTAGCAATACTATTATCAATGGAAAGACGAGGATCAAAATGCACTCTTGGTGGTCTCTTAGATGTAAATATATTTGTAGATGTACTATTTGAGGTTCTTTCCACCTTAGCAAGGATATTTTTCCGCTTGGAAACTTGGCTGCGCCTAAAGGCAACAAGCTCAAGTGCTTTTTCTGCGATTTCAGCAACACAAGATAGAATGGGCAATGAGTTTTTCATAATTTTTCCATAAAGAAGCCATCTCTCTTGTCATTAGAGTAAGCCATGTTCCCTTTTTGGCTGATATGCCAAGCAATTCCATATAGATATGGTTGCCCAACAAAATTTGTGGTAAAGGAAGGTTAACTTCTTTTTTAGTAAAATACTTCTCAAGTTTCGTTGTCTTAGCAGAGACAGCCCTAACTTCATCATCAATAATCCCTGGCTTTCATGTATCAATATTGATAGGAGCAAGGCATGATCCTAAGCAACAGCAAAACATTTAACATTTTGTTCTAGAACGATAGGAAACTTTGACAAATTATGAAGGCTTAAGGTTGGCACTTCCTCATGTTCATCTAAATCCTGACTGTCACTGCCATTTTTTTCAACTTCAGTAGGTCATCTTCAATCAAATCCTTATTAGAAATAGGCAATTTCTCATATCATCTTTTAGAAAATTATCTATACTAGCTTGAGTATCAATTTCAACATGGAGAGAAGACTTCATATCATGAACACTTTCAATGTGAGACAGCCAGTAACAAACTTTCTTTCCAAATCATCTTTCAAACATGTCTAGCAGAGAGGACCGCTTCATATCATTGTAAACTTTGGCAATAAGTGTCTTACAAGTTTCCAACTTGAAGTTTGCAACTTTTATTTTACGAAATGTGGAAAACTACCCATTAAAACCAAAGTAACTTATAAGAGATGTTGATCAGCCCTTTCTCTTTATGAATTATAAACTCATGGACATCCCTATTCCTAAACTCAAAAGACCAGATCTGAGAGAAACGCCAAAAGCAGAAGAACAGTTTAGTAGGATGGCAAGCAAGCCGATTGTATATGATATTCAGAGCCATACTGGGATTACAGTATGCACCTCTATTTGAAGCTCTATTTGCAAAGTCGCTACATCCAATGCTACATGAAACATAGAAGATAATATGCCCTAAAATACATAAAGCTTTGGCACCATGGAAATCAAGTACCAAACATGCTGTCTGTACCAATCTGCAACTATAGCAATCCCTGAGTTTCATTTGTAGCTGCTGAGTCTAGAGGAAGCCCTTGTAAATGTAAGTTTTCATTTCGGCAAATCCTTGCGAATTACCTTTTTTAAATGTTGAAAACAAAATAGGAGAGACAATAAACGTCCCCCAAATATTTAAAAGTTGCTTTGTCTAAAGCCTTTGGACCAATATCAAAATAAAGAGGCTCAACAATCTCCTACTAGTATAAACACACAAGAATAAGGGCGTTAAGATTATCACAGAGTTTTGCTCCCCTCCACATTTTAGCCTCCCATCCGTCCTTTGACGATTAAAAACAAATCCATACAACTATGTGCTCCACTTCCTGGGCCACCAGACGCTGTTTTGTCACTTTTATTCCTCGTTTCCAAGCCTTTCTAGGGCAATAGGAGATATAAGGCCTTATACCATTCCCCATGAATGCAGATGTTTTTGGGAAGATACCATTTCTCCATTTATCTTAGATATGGCAAAAGTCTTACCAATTCCACGCTGTCAAGGAAGTCCAAAGAAGAAAATGCAATTGTTTATAAAGGTATGCTTCTGAGACTGGCATATTGAATCCGGAAAGGAGAGCCTCCATTTTGCATTCTTTACCATTAGATCCAACATGCAACGAAAAATAGATAGATAAATAATTAAAGACCAAACTGCCAAACTTATAAGGCTCAACAGAGGCGAAACCTAGCATGATAATAGCTCTTAGAAGATTTAGAAAACCTAGATGAGAATTTGCAGACGTGCAAAAAAGCGGTTGGCACTTATACAATAAGCAGCATAGCCAGATTATACAGGATCGGAGCATGTTCTTCCTCCAAGCTTCATCATCCACGTGGGGCATCAGTCTTAGCAATCTGCCATAGCAATTAGTTTCAGAATCAGTCTTGTTTGCCTTTGCAATCTGCCACAGCCACTAGTTTCGGAATGGGGCCCTTCCCTTGTCGTCCTGCACAACATCAGAAACCAAGGCCAACAAAAACTCTAAATAAAAGGGTTCGATGGTTGAATGGTAGATATAAAAAAAGCACTGTGGTCTAGCCTGTGACATATAGATAAATTTAATCACAGCCATTCAATTCTACCCCTCAGCAAAAATCAACGGCCAAGAAATGGAGCACTCTAGAAATACTATTTAGTACATCTAGTTGAATACGGCAACACAATTATAGAAAAACCTTAGTAAATATCGTACAAAAATACAAAAGAAACCCCCTGTTATTATGCTAGATATTCCATAGATATTCCAAAAATAAAAAAAAAAAAAAAAAAAAAAAACTAAAGACCATACAAAGGGAATTCTTGCTCTCTAATTTATAAAGAAGTAGCAACATGCCCTTCAGATAAAAACACATGCAAGTTTATGACAAAAATGTTTTTCTTATTTTCACCTTGCTAATAAGATGGTTCTAGTGGAGCATCTAGAAGCAAAGATAAGCAGGGATGTAGCATTCTATGGCAGGTACTAGATGAATTATAGGCTCAACCTTTAATATGTTGCGCATTGCTTAGTATTACATCCCAAGTTTGGAGGTAGAAGATATATCAGGTCAAACTAAAGGAATCATGTAAGAACAAATGGAAATTCTTGTTTTACAATAGAAGCTAGCATATCGTGCAAAAATATCATTGCTACATCTAATATCAGAATAATTTAAGCCAAGATTACAAAAGCATTATAATACAGATAGGGAGAAGGTACCTTAGATGGGAAATAATCGATTCCTTGCAGAAATTGGATCTGTCGGGGATGGGTTTCAAAATGAAGTTCATACTATAGCCCGCGCATAGCTGTAGCCCTATCACTTGCTTCATCTTGTGTAGCTGGATCGGCATATCCCAAAGCTTTAGGTTCAATTTTTCTTCATTTGGATGCAGGAGCATCCTTTATAAAACCCCAAAATCTTAATTCAGATGGGTTTCAAGAAGTTTGAGATCCAGACAAACACACATGGGCTATTAAAAAAAGAAGTTGGAAATATCAGGCATAGAAAGAAGGGTATTTGGGCTGCACGCTCACTTACAACGGGAAGGAAGAGGGAAGAGAAGAGAGGAAGATGAGTACAAAGACAAAAGAACGGTAGAAGGTAGGAGCTTATTTCCCCAATAGTTTCTAATTTCTTTGGCTGTTGAATCTAAAATATGATGATCTAACGACAATGTATGAGTTGAGATGACGTGGACAATCATGTGGATAGGCTGAGAATCAAAGTCTAGACTTTTTCAATACATTGAAGTGTTGGTGTTATCAACCTCACCAACACTAGACAACATAACACTCCAAAACATCTACACATATGGTGCTCAACAAATAATCGAAGTGTTGGTGTTATCAACCTTATCAACACTAGACATAATGCTCTAAAAAATCCACATATATGGTGCTTTCTCGCCTTGAAAAAAGGTAGATAATGTTGCTATCACTTACCTCAATAACATAGAATAGAATAGAATAGAATAGAATAGAATAGAATAGAATAGAATAGAATAGAATAGAATAGAATAGAATAGAATAGAATGTGTTTTTATCGTTCTTGGAAGACTCAAAATATAAAACAAGAGTCCAAACTGTTTCACAACACAACATGCCTCCATAACACAAAAAACCTCCACAACACATCTTATCCTTTGATCTCGCTTGATCCTCTCGCCTTGTTCGAAGCAGCCAGCGCTGACCATGATCCATGATGGTCAGCTAGAGGTGTGCAAATAAAAATTGATGTTACCAAGGGTCTAATTTAAATGAGATACAGAGACATAGAATCCCCCAATATGTAGCACAATAACAGGTTTTTTTTTTTTTTTTTTTTTTTTATTATATGGCTTGTTCTTTGATGGTGGTATATTTTATTGGGCTTTTGTGTTTATAACACAAGGTCGTGGCATGTCAATGCATTTTGGTTGTCTTCACATGAACTACACATTGGTATAACGCAACATTTGGAAAAACACTTGTACAAGGATCTGATATAGCAAATTTAGGGTTACTAAGTTAACCTAATGGTGCTGCCGTAGGCCGGTCTTTGGTCCGAGGAAGTCGTAGCTCATTCCACACGCCTATTGCCGGAAATATGGATGGCTTTCCTTTATCTTGTAATTTACGTGTACAATGTACATGATTGCTTAAGGACACGATCGAGTAGCACCTAACCTTACTAAGGACTTTGCCGGGGTTAAATAGGGGTCACTGATTCACAATGCAAGGGCCCAGGCCGAAATCATCTTTCGGGGGTTATCATGTCTCTTAACATGGGTAGGAAGAAGGAGATTTGAACATGGCTACGGAGAGGAAATTGGAACGGGAGGCCACTTTTGCTCCCAAGAAAAGAAGGTGTGGGAATTTAGTAGAGCTACTAAATGTACTCTACCAAAGGGGGGATTATAGATGAGCCTAAGTCCCATTTGGAGGCTACCGCTAAAGAAAAGGCCGATGGCGGTCCGCTGCCGGGAAACCCGTGCAAGATGTGAAGATCGCTGGAATTGATTGCAATAAGAGGAGTGAGCCTATTCAAGATGTTGGACTGGCCATCCGCCGCGACAACACAAAGGGATTCCCCCGAGCGCCAAACATTCAAAGTTACTTTGGATTTCTTGTTAGCTTTGGCATTATAAGTTTATTTTCTACTTGAGTAGTTCTAGATAGAATATATAAGTGCTGAATGATTTTATGGTAAAATGGGATCCTGGAATTATACAAGCATGCATGACTACTTATGCCTAAGGCTTTTTGGCTTAGATGGATCAATAGGACTTTGCTCTATCTGATTATGTAGGCATAAATCTTTTAATGATTTTGAAGGTTTATCTGGGTAAGACAGATCATGATATTAAACAAATGATTATGTTGCTAACACCTCCATTGGTCGTATTTTTGCGTTGTTATCGGGCCGTAAGCTAAATGATCTAGGCTCATAGTGATTAATTATACCTCCCTTAGGAGAACTATGTGTGTTCTTTGCTTGTGTTAATAGAATGAAGTTTACATTTCGGCTGTTTCCCTGGATTTGCATGAGTGCAATAATGGGTATGATGCTTTTTCTACCATATTAACTGGCTAGCTGGGATCTACCTGCTGGTTGTGCTTTGGTGTGCAACCTGTACAAAATTTTAAGAGAGATTGTTATCTTAATATGTTAGATACATGCATTAGTGATAGATCCTATGGAGAATCAATATTATGTGAAGTTGGCTGATTGCTAGGGGATATATACTAACATGTATAGGATCCTTAATATACTGGCTGCATGCAAGTAGGTAATTCCGGATATTAGGCTTAGAATTGATGCTAATTGTTAAGGTCTGGTGGCCTTAGAAATAAGGATATGATTTCTTCCAGCTTAAAAACAGAGATACTATTGGATCTGCCTCCATTAAATTTCGGTGTTCTAACCTTTATTATGCTCAGACATGCTTTTCTGCTATGGTACATCTGTTATAATCATGGTGAAGGGGATAACCCAAGAAACCTAATGCTTAATTGAGGTCTTGCCATCATTATTACCCTTCTTAGGCTAATTTTTTGGTGGTTTACTCTAGGGTAACAAGGTTTCTTGCTCCATGCTTTGATGTATCTATTTGTCTAAGCTGATGGTTCAAGCAATACAAGTCTTCAAGTAAGATTATTCCTATGGGAGTTCAAGATCTTTATCTGGAACGCATTTATATGTTTTATTATTGTCCTAAGATATGCCTAGAAAGGTGTATTTCTGAAAACAGTATGCTACTGTTTACTTTTATGTAAATATATGATTTTGGAATAAGTTTGAAGGAATATTGTTCATAGTAAAGTGTATAATGGTAAAAATTATGTAATGCCCTTTTCTTGGCCTAGTAAAATGTTCCTGTCATTTTGTCTAGGACTGCTAAAGGCAAACTTAGTATTTTCAAAGGAAAGTATTAAGTTTGGAAGTCTGGTTTCAGATTTTGGGTTTTTTTTTTTTTTTTTTTTTTTTTGTATTTTCGTACAGTTTGCTCTAAGGTTTTCATATGATTTGGTGTGCGTATTGCATAAGGTGTACTAGTTGGTATATCTAGAGCGCGCCAAGTATTTGCATACAAATTGTGCCCTTTTTTATTTGGCCCTTCTTAATGGTCAAGATCAAAGGGCTTACAACAAAAGCCCTCTTTAAAAGACAAGATCGAAGGGCTCACAATGAAAGCCCGCTTCATTATTATTTTTTTTTTGGGGGTGGGGAGGATAAAAAAAAAAGGGGAGATAACACATGCAACGGTCGTGTATATGCACTCTAGGGTCATGCGCATTCCCAGATGCTTGCCAAACAGGGTCCAGAGGGATAGCAGAGTTTAGACTGCAAGAATTATTGGAGGAGGGGTTAGGCAAATCTGCTAAATACGATAAGCCAAAAGCTTTATAGAATGAGCTATATACAGACTCATTGATAAGTATATTAGTAGATAAAAAAAATATCAAACTTGTTGAATCTATGTCTTCTCCAATGCATCTACAACTTCTTTCATAGACAAAAAAATGGAAAATAGTTGTTCAATGAAGAGGTAAGTTGAATAAACCAATAAGCTATGCAAATATTATTATTCAACAATAAGAGAAAGAGATGGCATATGTTTCCTCAATAATACTTTGATCGGAGCTTTCCTGATGCTAATGCCTTGGAGATGGCTAAGACAAGATAATACAAAATAGAGATTAATCCTACGGTAATTTGTACTCCACAAGGATACATGTGGGCATGTCTATCCATGAAGAGGCATAGTTGCATCTATCCGCACATGTGAACATCATCTCAGAATTGAAATAGGCCAATGGGGCCTGAGCCATATGAAAATAGGGTCTGTCGCTGTTGTCAGATGGGAGCGATTGAAGATGAGCACCACACACTTCAGATTGTCTGACATTTGCAAATATCAGAGCAAAATATATTGGTTTGCTTACACTTAGTCAACCACTACATATACTTTTGCAGACGCTTGTAGTTGCACTAACATCTTATATCATGGAGGTTCTTGACCAATGGGTCCATATTGTTCCCGCCTCCAGCATACTGATGTCATACTTTGTACATATTCATCAGTAAGCTTATTGCCAAGGTTTCTCCCTCAAAAACCCTCCGAGGCTAGGGATGCTTTAATATTGCAAGTAATGGGCTTCTTGTGCCCTTCTTATATTGGGTTCCATAGGCCACTTGGTTTCTGTAAACAATAAAAATCTATTCAAGTCAAAACAATTCAATTCAGTTTTTTCTTTCTTACTTTTTTACTTTTTTCTTTTTTTTTACTTTTTTTTATTACCATGCCAATTTATTCCAGAGAAGCTGATTACTGATCGTATGAGCAGCCACATGCAAATATTTTCATTTTCGTTTAGGACTAGTTAGTTCTAAATAAGGATTGCTCTAATGAATTTAATTGGATTTTATTGGGCATGTTTTAGGCAACAACCAGTATACCAGCCCCAGTGTACATGGAAGCCAATTACTGATGCATACTCACACAATTATTGTGGAGCTTATCCTGCTGCCTTATGGCAGACAAAGTGGAGGACATATATAGGCACAAGTTCTACCACGTCGGGGATCGTCATCCTATAACCCCAGTAACCAACTCCCAAAGCTAAACATACACTGGCCAGGGTTGAACCCCTGACCAAGTGCACATTCATTTTGGCATTACTAGGCCTATACCAACTCACCACACATCCGTTGGGCAAAACTTTAGCCATACATGCACACTTTGTAGGCAGGATAGAATCCATACTCGTGAAGCTCTGGGAAATTTTAGGCAACAACCAAGATACCGCGACCCTGTACATGGAAGCCAACATCGGGTGCATACTCACACAATTATTGTGGAGTTTATCCGGCCGCCTTTATGGCGCATAAAGTGGAGGACATGTATAGGCACAAGTTCTACCACGCCTGGGATCATCTACCCCAAAGAACCAACTCCTGCTGTGATACCCCTCGATGACCGAGGCAAGGCTTGGGGTTACCGAATCAGAGCGGACCTTTTTCTCGCCCCCGGATTGTCAATTTTGGCGGTGGTCCCCTATTATTGGTATCATGTTAAGCCAACTAGTCTGGTCAAATCTGGTCCTCATCACTGATCGTTGCCATATTGATGCCTCCCTGGTGAATCTGACACTCTGGGTTATTTGGAAGCACCGATGTGATGTGGCTTTAGGTGGTCAGGGGATTTCCATGGAGAAGCTAAAAAACTCTTTCAATATGGAGGTTGCTCTGATGGCTCTATCTCATCATAAGAAGAAAGGCACGAAATACAACAAAAGACTTGATAAAGTAGGAACCTTGGTAGGTTCTATTCTTACTTCAGGTGCCATTGGGTTGATAACGAGTAAGTAAGAATTACTGATAATGAAACATGTAGCATTTAATCCGGGAAGATAACTGGTGGTCCCTGTACTGGAACGGAGCCGACTCGCTCTATAGTACCCACTCTCTGGCGAAGAAAGAAGATTCTCCTTATAGTACCCTTTTAGTGGGGAAGACGAATAGATGCCCTCTCTTGTTATTGTACTAGGGCTTCCACATCATCTGTATCTCTCTTGTAGAGGGGCTCTATTGTACATACTTTATAATTTCTAATATACATACATATCTTACCATTAAAAAAAAAAAAAAAATCTGCTAGATAAATGAATGAACGGTGAGAATACCGTTGTTGAATAATGAAACTTCATCTCATGTTGTTTGTGAGACTATAGTCTCATACGAGTTCACATGATTTTTAATGTCACTCCTCACGCATGATACTCATAGAGATTTGGAATTAATTTGGTTTGATGCATGAATAGATAGGACTCTTGAATTACAAAAGTGTTTGAAGATAATCATCCATGTGGAAGCATGAGGAAAGATCTCCTCCAACTGTCAATAAACATCCAGGACGAGGCAGCAAGAAATGATTATCACACGAGTTCATGCTGGGGAATGCATAAATGAGGGCGCAGAGGGAAAGCAAGGCAGTAATGAGGGGGAGCAATAAAGTCAATAATGAGGAAGCAAAACGGAATGAGTAATGGGCAATAAGGCAATGAGTGGGTGGTGAGTTGGGAAGGAGGCAATGGTCATGGAGCCATGATGGAGGGGGTCTATGGTGTTGGAGGAGAACTTAAATGTTCAGTGTATGCAGAAGGGAGGGTATGAAGAAGGTATTAGGGGGATAGTTTTATCGTGTCAGCGCGAGGGTAAGAATGTTGGAGGGTTATTGTTTCTTAAGGTCTTAGATGTAGGAGCATTTACTATAGTGAAAACCTCGACGGATTTTCACATTAGGGATCACCAAAACCAGGGTAAACATATCTTCATGAAAATCTCGAGGGATTTTCACATTAGGGATCACCAAAACCAGGGTAAAGATATCTTCAACCCTAGTGTAAGTGTATATCTTAGGGGAAGTGTGTGGGAATTTTTTTTACACCTATGAGAGCAGACAAAAGGATTCGACCAATAAATGGGGAGGCCAGAAATTGGTTGAATAGTGAAGCCTTCAATCATTTTAGGGGTATCGGAAAAGCTTAAATAAATGGAGGGATCCGACGAGAAGATCCGACGAGAAGAAGGCAGCTCTCCCTTAATATAAACAAACAATGGCGCTGTAATTGCGATGTAGAGTTGTTAAAGGCGACCGTCTCCACGCTTGCCGTGCTCCTTGTACTGCATCAGCCGCTGCATTCACTCCCTTCCCTCTGCTTTCCGCACTATATTTTGCCCACCTCCATTTCTCCATTCCCCGTATTTGGATCTCATTTTTCCCCTCTTTCGGCTTCAAATCTCCTCATTTTTGCTTCTCAGAGGATCTAATTCTGGGTTTCTACAGTTCTGGCCTTTTGGGTCATTGCCAGTCCTTTAATTCAGAGCTTTTTTCAGTGTTCTATCAGTTTCTAACATCAGCTAATTCTGTGTTTCAATTCTGAGATTTGTTTGCATTTGGGTTTTGCATTTTTTGTGATTTTTGGCCCTGCTGATCATTTCATTTCAGCTTATCTGAGGCTTTGTGGTGCTTCTGATATCTGAGTCAATTTGGAAAAGCGTTTCTTCACTTGGCATTTGCATCTTCCAGCTCCTTTTTAAACTCAGGCTTCTCATCCCAATCATATGCTGGTTTTTTTTAGTTCTGAACCAATCTTTCATCACAAAACATGATATCTGCTTGAGTGTTTTCAGTGCTTTTGAGCAGAACACTTCACTTTAGTTACCTTTTGAGTCCAATTCTGCAGCATGGAAATCCTATCTATTCTCTTGGCTGCATTTGTCCTTTTTGTAGCTACCATTCTATTTGCACTTAATCTCACTTTCGGCCACACTGCAAAGGCTAAATATAGCCCTCTGTCTCAGCGTAGTATTCCTAATGGCAATTTCTGGCTGCCTTGGATTGGAGAAAGCCTTCAATTCTTCAGGCAATCTCCAGATCAGTTCTACCGAGAAAGAAGAGCAAAGTATGCAGCATTATCTCTGTTCAGACTCCTCCTCTGAAAGTTACAATTGCATCCATAAACTGAATATATATGTTTGTTGTAAAATGCAGATATGGAGACATATACCTGTCTCACATTTTAGGAAGTCCAACTATAATGGTTTCAAGTCCTGAAGATGCAAGATTTATTCTGGCCACAAGGCATAAGTCGTTCAAGGCATCATACCCTCCTTCCATTGACAAAGTTCTAAATCATCCATTCTGGGAGGGAGATTTCCACCAACAAGTGCGGCGCATTATCGTGGCGCGCATGGTTCCTGAAGCACTCAGATCAAAAATTCCTGAGATTGATAACCTTGCCAAATGGACCTTCTCTTCCTGGTCCCAGCATAAGACCATCATAACACATCAAGAGACTAGAAAGGTAGAAAGTCCCTGTCTTTCCAATTGTTTCTTTTCAGTTCTTTTCCCTTTTTCTGTTTGGAATGTCCCAACTACTTGACTAATGTTCTAAACTAAAGATTTACTGTTTCTGCAGTTTGCCTTCCATGTGATCTTGGCAATTGCCTGCAGCATGGTGCCATGTGCAGAATCTTTAAAAATGCTTGATGATTACGACTGCGTGTCTAAGGGAGCGATTTCTATGCCAATTAATCTACCAGGCACAGCATTCCACTCGGCGTTGAAGGTAACTTATTTTTTTCTTACTGAACCATATGTTCAGATTGTAGGTTGCTATGTGTTAAGTTTAAAGTGCAAAAAGTTCTTGAAGGAGCATGAGACAAACAGTATGAGTGCAAGATGATCTTATATTCTAAGTTGAAGATTGGAACCATATCATCATCGTCGTCGTCGTCATCATGTAATTGTTGTTGTTATTGTCGCAATCATGGTCATATGATCAGCACTCAAAATAAACATGTAATTGTTGATATTGTCGGGATCTAGTCGTCGTCGTCGTCATCATCATCATCAGCTCCCCAAATGAACAATCAGTAGCCTAGATATTAGCTATCTACTTAGATAGATGGCACCATGATCATCATCATATAAATCTTGCCTATGTAGAGACACCGCGGTCCTAGGTGCATGTGACACCTAGGTTTCTGTAGAATGCATGCAATTATGCAGCCTATTGACACTATTATTGCCATCATCATTGCTTGCACATCATCATGATGATGCCAATCAAGTTTTCCTGATTAGAAATTCATTTCAATGTCATTCTGCAAGAATTTTACTGAAGCGGCGGCGCGGCGCATAAGTAACATGTTGGTTTCTGTGTTCTGTTGCAGAGGAGTAAAGTCATTCTAGAATCTATAATGCAAACTGTCTGCAAAAGAGAAGAAGAGGAGGTGAAGAAATCAGACATATTGGGCTGTTTGTTAGAGTCAAGGGATGCAAATGGAGAGAAACTGAGTTTAGAGCAAATACAGAATGTGTTAATGACGCTGTTATTTGCCGGACACGAGACCACTGCCGTGTTTCTGGTTTGGCTTGTCAAGTTTCTGACAGAGAATCCACACATCCTGCAAAAAGTTCAGGTAAGAATATGCTGCACTTTGCTTTCGTGCTTAGATCTCTCATATCTTCCATTTCCAGGAAGAACAGAAATCCATAAAAAAGAGTAAGGACGAGCCTTTGTGTTTTGAGCATCTCACCAAAATGACATACACATTAAAGGTAATTTACCCCTTTTACCTCATCCATTTATATAAATTACTCATTAATTAATTAATTAATTAGTTAATTAACAACTTAAGATTTTTTTCTTCAATAGTTAAAAGTGTCCTCTTCTCATGGCTAACTTAATGCCCCTTGTTCTTGCAGGTCGTGTACGAGACCCTCAGACTTGCTAATGTTGCACCCTTCTCCCCTCGTGAAATCCTCGAAGACATTGAACACAAAGGTACTCTCGCTCCCCACCTTGCATCCTTGTCCACTCGGCTCATTAACTATTGCACATGACTAATGTTGTACTATCCCATAGGTTATTTATTTCCCAAGGGATACAAAGTGCAAGTGTACTATCGACATTTCCACCTGAACCCTCAGTTCTATCCAGAGCCCTACAAATTCGACCCCTCACGCTTTGAGGTACTACTTTGTCAGGTTTTTAAATGAGTCAATCTCCTGCCAGAGTGACATTATAAATTTAAGTTGTTCAACTTCACAGAAGCCAGCAACGCCTTCAGTGTACACCCCTTTTGGAAATGGTCTCAGACTCTGCCCAGGAAATGAGCTTGTAAAAGTTGAAGCCCTGATTTTTATCCATCATATGGTTACAAACTTCAGGTAAATTTCTTCTAGCCCTAGCTCCTTTGTTCCTTCAAGTTTTACTAGTTTATAAACTCAAGGATGAGGATTTGCAGATGGGAGGTGGCAAGTCAAGATAAAAGGATTCAACACTGGCCTACTCCTAGGCCCAAGAATGGATATGCCATAATTGCTAGTCATCTTGACAATAAGATGATGAGAGAATGATATTCTAGCATCCCATGTTTTGATGCTAGATATTAGGCGGAAGGGTGTAAGCTAGATTTTGATATAAATCAAAGGTCAAAACCTTTTTTGAATGCCTATATTTACATAAACAGATGGGCAAATAATCTCACATCTATATTTTTCGCGAACAACCCTTGCAGGGATTCGCTATATGTAATTATCCACCATATATATAATATAAAACCTTGAAAGAGAAAGAAGGAAAAAAATGTTTTGACCTTAGTAGAAATTTTGTTATTTAAACAATCAAAAAAGTATACAAGCATCTTATGCTTTGTGATACACGTTAAGGCTGATGAACATATTGACTGCTAACCGAGGCTAATACACACAAATTGACTACTAATTTACAAGCATCTTATGCTTTTTGATACACGTTAAGCTGATGCACATAAATTGACCACTAACTTATACATGTTAAGGGTGATACATATAAATCGGCTACTAATTGACCATCAGAGCTATGTACAAGCAGATGAAACAATCATGAGATTATGAAAGCCATGTGATAAAATAAACAAGCATAAACACATAACATAACCTAATAAATATCCCATGTAATATAGCATGAGCTTAACCCATTTGACACATGGAACAACAATGATTCCATTTTTCATACCAATTTATTTAGACATTGGACTTACGGTCCTCAAGTCGAAAAGTGGTTAGCCTATAGTAAACTATAGTAGCAATGCTCTTTATTATATCCTATTTGACTTTTGACGTCTGTAATGATTGCTCTGGCACATCAAACGTTTTCTTATTGTTCTGAATTGCATATTATAATATGGGTGGCATAGCTTCATTAGCTCACCAAGCGCCAAATATGGTGGCTATGTGAAGCTTGTTTACAATGTAATAATGTATCTTTCCTCATGTGCATCACCCATATGCTGCAAATGGACATTGTGTCTTATGTTGCTAATCATGAAGAAAATTGTCTTTTGTACACATTTAACGTCAACTATTCCTCCACAACTCATAGAAAATAGCAGAAGGTATTAGTATAGATTACAATCTATTGAATAACAATGATATTGTAGACTGAATCGACAGGTGTTTGCTCTCAATTATTTGAATTGTTTCAAATGGAATATTTATTGCTTTACTATAAATAAGAATATGATCATTGATGCAACTGATTTGTTTTAACAAAATTATTTATTGCTTCATCTAAATAAGAATATGATCATTGATGCAAATGAATTTTCTTTAACCAAAGCGGTATGAGATTAGATATAATTAAAACAAAATAGCATTTGGCAAGATCACATGGATTGAGTGTTTTAGGAGTGTCTTCTAGATGTATTTGGATGTTTATAGGAATATATTTGTTTTATAGTCACAATATCTTATTTCTCATTAAGGATAAACGATATTAGCTATAATCAAAATAAAATATTCTTTGGCAAGATCACATGGATTGGAGTGTCTTCTAGATGTACTTGGATGTTTCTAGGAATATTTTGTCATCTAGTCAGATTATCTTACTTGTCATTAACAATGAAATGATGCAAATCAGTCTTGATCAGTGGTAGGTTCAAACATATGATTGCAAAGTAGTGGACATTTAAACTAAAATATATATATATTTTTAAAATTAAAAGTCTCAATGAGGTATTTTTCTCACAGGGCATAAAAACAAGTCCTGGCCCTAGGCAAAACCTTTTATTTTGTGTATGTAGGCCAAACATATGTATATTCGAAGATAAAAAAATGCTTACACAAAGACTTGCAAATCCTGCATGTAGAGTGTAAAATTTTACATTTTGTGCACACGAAATATCCTCAATTTTGTATACCTCTATGTATAAGCATTCTCGCTAGTACTTTTTGCATACCCAGTGACTTCTTCAAAGGGCACGTACGGACAAATAACTCCAATTCCAACTTAACACTGCACCCTTTTTTATTCGTTCAAAAGCTTTATGTTTAGCTTAGTGTTTTTTTTCTTCTTTTTTTTCTTTTTTTATATATATATATATCTTTAGCACGCCAGCCCACCAAGCCTTCAACATTTCTTACAATTCTAGTGTGTCCACGTAGCACCTCCACCTCATCAAAATCTGATGTGACAATAGCTACCACCGTTAGATCTCAATTTTGTAAGATCTATAGCTATAAAAATTGAAAAAAACCTAAAAATATACACGGAGATGGGAACGGGTTCTGCCGATTCCTCTACCCTTTCTCTCCTACGTGCCTTTCTCTCTCCTTTAGACATTCCTTTCCCTCTAGCTTTTCTTTTTCCTTTCTCCATGGGCCTCTTGCTTTCCATTCGTCTAATTCTCCTTATGTGGCTGCGCTCAGAGGAGGCAGCTGCTAGAGCATGGTGCAAGGAGGAGTTGTCTTGGCTCCTTTCACTTCATACATGTATTTGGCAGATAGGTATTTGGTAGATATGCGCCTTCAACAAGTACTGACGCCCTTTTACAGGTGAGATTCGAGCAGGGTAACTGTTTTGAACAATGGCAAGTTTGAGATAACACGAGGTGATTGCTGGATTTGCTAGTCTACTGCCATCTCACTTTATATTCTGAGGCCATTTCAGTATATAAATTCCTTATAACAGGTTCTTTCACTTTTGTTTACAAATATGGGATCTACAATTCTAGATATACGGAAATCTTGTTGATTTCTTACTCTTCTTTCAGATCTTGATTAAAATTTAGACATCCTGGAGTTTTCAAGACAGCAATGATTTGAGTTAAAGATATCTGCCTGCCCTAAATATCCGATTGAATTATTCCTGCATTCAATTTTTTAAGTGAAGCAATGTAAAAATGATAGTTTCAAAGCCTAAGATATTTGTCTATGCCGAGTGCAGATTTCCTGGAGAGGAAGTTCAGCCCAAGGATCAACTGGAGAGATCCTTATTCTGTATGATAGAAAACTTTTATGTTGTTATCCTTGATGTGCAGTTAATTTTTATTTTCCAGACATGCTCAAAAGAAATACGGTCAATCATTATTCAAACATCATCAGAAAATCTTCCAGAAGGAGACCAAGTGCCAGAATCCTTCAGTGATTTTATTGGTGAAGTAGAAACCAATGCATACGATGTAAAGACAAGCATTTTTTACGATGAAAGCTATGGTTAGTCCTCTTCTTGTTGTTGACGATGTTTTGCAATTACAAATGCAAATTCGGTACTTTGCCAAATTGAATGTCTCACTGAAGTAGAAGCTATCAGAAAGCTACTGCTCTGATGGCCTTATTTCTGAGCATGAATAAAGGCAAACAGTGTTTTGCTAGCAAATATGTAGCAAAATAACAGGGAGTTCCGGGCGATTTGATATGGATATAAAAATAACAATCCCTAAATTCATAGACCATCTATCCCTAAAAGAATCGAATAAGTTGTTATAAAAAAAAAAAAAAAAAAAACATAGATTCAAGATAAAAAGTAATCACATTAGCTAAAGTAGCCTTATTTTGGTAGAGATTCGAGCCCCCGTATTTCATATTCTAAAATCTTAGGCAAAGTCGTATAGAGCTTCGATATTCCCTCAAAACCTTAGGCGAAATCGTATTTTCATATTTCAAAATCATAGGCGCCACTAATCATAAATGACTATAAGCGAAATAAGAGGTGCCCAGAGGCCCCAACATACAATCTGGGTCGTAGGATCGATGAATCCGACGACTGTGGTAGTCTATGGTGCACCTCGTTTAGAATATGTAGCAAAATAACAGGGGGTTCCAGGGGGATTTGATATGGATATAAAAATAACAATCCCTGAATTTATAGATTATTTATCCCTAAAAGAATCGAATAAGTTGTTATAAAGCATAAATTCAAGATAAAAAATAATCACATTAGCTTACTGTGTATATTGGTTAAAGTAGCCTTATTAGGATATTGAATTATTTTGGTAGAGATTTGAGCCCCCGTATTTCATATTCTAAAATCTTAAGCAAAGTCGTATAGAGCTTCGATATTCCCTCAAAACCTTAGGCGAAATCGTATTTCATATTTCAAAATCATAGGCGCCACTAATCATAAATGACTATAAGCAAAATGAGAGGTGCCCAGAGGCCCCAACATACAATCTGGGTCGTACGATTGACGAATCCGACGACTGTGGTAGTCCAGAGTGCACCTCGTTTAGTAATGCCTTATTTTAGGTTTGAAACTGAGAGTACTTTTTGAATGAACAAGATATCTTCTGTCTATAGGTAGAACAGAATGAACAAAGGGTACAGAATGCAAAAATACAAGAAGTGCTCTATCGTCACTATGCATCCAGTGGCATTCCAAAAGGCATGCATCGTCTATCTTTGAAATTGACAGCTGAGTACTCCTCCAATGCACTTGCAAAGCAAGAATTGCCTCCCCCCGAGCTTATTTCTCGGAGCTTCGATAATGCCTTTATCATTCATTGGTTTGCCATAGATAATGTTTTGGCTGCATCTATGGTAGTTTCTTCTTCTTCCCCCAGTAGCACAAGTGGATGACCCCCAGCCGTGGGTAGTTCATGAGCATGTCAAAGCAGATAAGTTGGTGAATTCGATGTACAAGGTCTTGCTTGATCTTCGGCGTCTTGCCTCCTTTTCTAAGTGGCCTTTGGTCATTCCTGGGGATCGTAAAGCGGTATGGAAGTGGGTATGGGATAAACTACTCCATCCCAAAGTATCTGTTTTATGGTGGCAAGTCACTCATGTACGTTGTCTGCGTTAATATTACGGTGCACAGATTTTCGTCGCAGAGGTGTCGCACTTTGTCCCTTGTGTGCACATAGGGGCCGAGACAATTGAGCATTGCTTCTTCCTATGTAGACATGTCGGACATGCTTGGTTGTGGCTTCAAGGGCTCTTTCATTTGCAATTTGAATAGCCATTGAGGTGTTATTAGCGGTTTATCCAAGTAGTTGGGATAATTTGGCAAAAAGGGCGTTTCATTTGGCCGCATGGATCATCACGGGTCCATTTGGAAAAAGAAGGAATCTTCTCATATTCAAAGGTCTTGCTTGTTCAGATGCACAGGTCCTTCTTGATGCCCAACATCGAATTGTCAAAGCATTCAGGTGCTCATCAATTGCTAATGAGGTGAAGAGCCGTATTTGGGAGCACTATCTTCAGATTCATACTTACTTATAAGTTTTTGCTTGCTCTTCATATTGTTTAGATGTTGTATTTGAGTGGGGTGGTTTTGCTCTGGTGGACATTCTCTCCACTGAGTTATTAGTCCCCATTGTACTCTGTAACTTTCTCTGGATAATAAAGGCTCAAGTCCTTCAAAAAAAAAAAAAAAGGGTTTCTTCTATAGTGAAAAATTCTGCACAACCACACAAAATTGTTTTCCATGTGATTACTGATAAAAAGACATATGCAGCAATGCACACGCGGTTTGAACTAAACCCCTTGCCATCTACAATTGTAGAGGTCAAAGGTGTACACCAGTTTGATTGGCTGACAAAAGATAATATTCCTGTATTAGAGGCCACGGAGACACACAAAAATATTAGAAGATATTACCATGGAGCTCATTCGGTAGGTAATGATCTCAGTGTATCTTCGATTATCTTTGCATCCAAATTGCAAGCTCGAAGTCCAAAATACATATCAATATTGAATCATCTCCGGATTTATCTTTCGGATGTGAGTTTCATACATTAATGGACATGATAGCACCTAGTTTCAGGATCCAGAATCCAAAGTGAATATGGTTCAAGAAATGCCTACTCTACTACCGATGATTAATGTGTTGCATGCACTTTTAGGAAGCAAGTGGAAGCAACTTATCCATTGCAGGCTGAATTTCGAGCTCAACAGTCATTGGAACTTCTTATAGACATGTTATTTGCCTTTAGAATCACTGGATGGCAACAGGTACTCACTATAGGGGATGATTTGAATAAATGTATATACATGGGTCTTTCTAGTAAAGTTTCAAATTTCAAGCTTTTGGTAGTTTTAAAACCTTGAGTGTACAAGTTGAGAATGAGTTTACTACCACAATAAAAGTCTACGATCTAAAAATGCCAAGGAGCATATTTCTGGCCTATGTTCAATCCAAAAGGATTCATAGGGATAATATTTTCTTTGTCTTTCTTCACACGTTAATTCTCCATGGATAATATTCAGCAATTAGTTGCTTCCTATATGTTGTTCATCTTTCTGACTTTTGCTACAACTTGACAGTGTATAAGAGACACAAAGCATATCTATGGCTTAAAGACATTTGCAGAGACCTAAAGTTTGGTTTAATTTATCATTCATTTTGGTCTGACCCTGATTTTTATTCAGGGCTTCCAAAGGGAAACTCATAATAGTTGCATGGAATTGGCATTGGATTGCTCTGGCAGCCTTGATATTATGCGCAAATGCTGCCATCTTTAGAGCATTGATTTGAGAGACCACGTAGCACTAGATATGTAGCATTGGAGATGCAGATTTAAAACTATAAAATAAATTTTGCCAAGAAAATGTTAGTGCTCTCCCAGATTGTGGCGAGTCCTTCCAGTGCAGCCCAATACACAGGCTTAATGCATGAAGGTTCTGGGCCATGGAGTTTGTCAGTGTTAATTGAAACCTTTGAAGGATGTACTGCATGCAGATGGTCTACAATCTCATATAAGTTAATGCCTATTTGTGTCATCTTACCTTAAAAGAATCCAAGTAGTTTAATTCCATGGGGACATGATGGTTTATAGTTTTTCCTACCAATTTTATAAAAAATCAATGGAGCTTTAGCAAGTGCTTCTCCGGTGATTATCCATCTCTGATCAAATTAAACCACTTGTGCAAACATAACAATGTAAGCACTAGCAATAACAACAACAAATTACTTTGAAGGGTAGTGATAATCCATCCATCCATCCATATCATCGAATACAACCATATAATAAATATATCAAATAGAGGTTCCTACCCAGGCTCAAACTCAAAGGGGAAATCGACTGACGGCCAGGGTCTCCAGATAGATCACACCAAGTTATGGCAATGACTTGGGCTGGCAATAGACAATGGCTAGGGTTGACCACTCCATCCGCCTCTCTTGTGCATACTTTGCAAATTGGCTAAATCAGACTCTGTCATGACTGTAACCTGCCGGGGATGTAAACCCATGGTATCACCCAACGAGATGACTCTGGGTTGCATCTCCCCGGTCCGATGAGGTAGGAAGGATTGTATCTCCTCCTCCCCAAGTGCAGTGGCTCCATGGGCAGCTAGAAAGAAGATCGTGGCGACACACGTCCGTACCCGACCGAACTCCCCAAAACATGAGCCAGGCCAATACCTGTAGCTCTTGAGAGTCAGGCCGACACCATTGACCCAGGAAGTGTCAGATTCATACCCGGCCCACACGAAGTGACCGACTATAAGCCTAGCCCGCTATGGGTCCCTAGTAGCCGCGCTCAGCAGGGACCTCCCTCCACTTTGCCACTGACCCCGTTATGTGGTGCTCGGTCACTCCATAGCCTCCGTAGCCAGGTGGGCTCTATGCACAGGCCGCATAATAATGGGAACTAATGGGTCTAAACTAGGAGCATCGTCTAAATAATGGCTACTAGGTCTCTACCCCCCCTTCCCAATACACAAAAGGCGCAAACATAAGATCAACCATCATCATATATCAACATAACATGATAAATAACAAGAATAACAACTGATCCTAATCACATACATCTAACTTATAGTTAGGGTTCATTGATTAGGGTTCATGCTCAGAACTATAGGTTCTAGAATGGCTCTACTAGGATACAATGTGCAACTCCCTAGAGTCTACTCGAAGTACCTGCTCTTGACGGGCTGTCGCCAGTTCCCTGGTTCTCCATCTCTAGCAGGAGGTTTGAGTAGATGACCCTCCTCTGCTACGCTTGCGCTTTTGGACTGTTACTGCAACCTCAGTTATCAAAGACGATCCTCAAATCGGAGCAGTGGGCACGAATTGGTGGATCAGAAGTTGGTGGAGCCAAAAGTGGTCTAGGTTTAGGATTTGGCCTTTTATGTGTTAGGGTTAACATGATGGCCACTTGGCTCCAATAGGGCGCGTCCATGTAGCGCGTCACCTATACAGTGAAGCCATGTGGAAATGGGTCACCTTCTAATGTTGGCTGTTATGTAAATAACTTGGCCATGCTCGCACACTTGGTGCATACAAGTCTACTAATGTAGATTTGTATAGTGACGTGGGCCTAGGATATACATATTTATATCGTATATTCTAGGGGAATGTCATATTCTCCCCCTCTTAGCATTGCGTACGTTGAAACAAACCTGCGTCAACATTATGCAACAATAACAGTATTTAAGTTAACACTTAGAATTTACTATGAAAATAACTTATGATATTTAATTATATCAATAAATGTAAAGGCTATATTCACGTACATACAAAATTATATAGCCTTAACAAGTCTTACACTATAATAACATAATAATGTATTTAGAAGTCACAAATTAAGACAAAATCTTATAACTCCTATTCATGTCGTGATGTGCTCCCATTTGTTTGTTGCCATTGCTTCTATTGGCCCATCAAGTAGCACGTCACGTTAGTTTAATTAATAAGTTGTGGTTTTCTAAGGGTCCACCCCCTTTTTTTTAATTAAACCTGGGAGGATGCTTCCCCCATAATGGCCGTGGAGATGTGTCCTATCATGCCTATGATGAATGCATGTCTAATGCCTATACCTTTCGTCACCCTTGGCGTAGGAGGTGGCTTATCCTCTATAATAGCCATAGACTCTAGGTGGTTCCTATCATGCACTTATCCATGACCTCTTCTCTAGGACTCATGTGTGCTTACTTAATCTATAGGCATTAAATCATGGCATAAGGAACATTAAAGATGATCCCATCATCGCGCATGGCCACATGCTTGCCTCTACATTCATCCTGACTACTCATAGATGAATGCATACACTCTTTTGATCCTTGAGTTCCAAATCTCTGCTGAATGCCTGCACTCACCTTCTCTTTTGGTGTTGACAATATCGATGGTGAGCTGCCCCTTGCATTGTTCGTAAACTGTGGGTACTGCTATTGTTCGTAAACTGTGGGTACTGCTTTTAATGATCGGATTTAAGTACGCACGTCGCGACTTCACTAATAAATGTTTCCACTTGATCAAATATTGGAGGACTTGAAATCTTCTTGTTTTCTTATATTATTACTGCCACGGTTTTTCCCTCAAAAACCCTTTGGGGCAGGGTTTTTTTCCTTCTGGATCCCATAGGCCGATTGGTCTCAGTGAACGATAAAAATCATTCTTTCTTTCTTTCGTATATGCTTTATCAAGAAGAGCTTGTGAAACAATCTCAAGTTGTTCCTCGGTCATTATCAATAAAGTTGAAGTCTCCAATTTCTCATTTGGATTAGGAGTATGCTTCTTAAGGAGGCTTATGTGGAAGGCTTTATGAACTGTCAAGTGTGCAGAGAGATCCGATTTATAGGATTGGTTACCTATCCTTTGAATGATTTGGAATGGTCCTGCCCACCTTGAAGCAAGCTTCTTGCAATTGTCGATGTGGAGGTTTGCTTGTTTGACTTTTATTTTGAGTCAAACATTATCCTCTACTTGGAATTTCCTTTTGGTTCTGTGCTTATCGGCTATCTTTTTTTTGTCTACTTCTTGCTGCCAAGAGGTAGCATCGAACTTCTTCAACCAATTGCTTCATCCCCGTCAGCATTTATTAAGAAACTTCTACCTTGGACAACACTGTATTATGTCAAGTGTCCGGTGTGAAGCATTGATAACCATAATTTATCATAAGGGGAAACATTTGTGAGGATTCTTTCTTGGTACTATTATATGCAAACTCTACCAAGTAAATATAGTCACCCACCCCGTTTTGACTGCATATTCCATGCATAGTTTCTCAATACGTTTTCTAATATCTGATTTGTATGTTCTGCCTATCCACCATCAGTTTGGGAATGATATGTTGTACTCCATGGCAACTTTGCCTGGGTCTTATTGAAGATGTCTTTCCAGAAGGCACTTATGAACTTAGGGTCTCTGTCGGAGATGATTTCCCTTGGCATCTCGTGCGATCTGAATATTTCCTTTGCTTAAAGGAAGACGATGTTCAAGGTTGTATTTGTAGTTTGACACGACAAAAAGTGAATCATCTTTGATGCTTGTTGAGCACTACTACTAAGGCGCCATAGTCCCTTGCTATTCTTAAAAGTCTGGTTATAAAATCCATGCTCACAACCTTTTATTATGCATTTGGCACTGCCAAGGGTTCTAAGGTTCTTGGAATTTAGTGTTGCTCTATTTTCGTTTGTTGAAGTAGCTGACACTGCCGAATGTAGTTGGTGATGTCCTTCTCCATGCCACCCAAAAGTAACTACTTTTTATCTTATCATGAGTCCCATGTGGCCAGCTATTGGACTAATATGGTTAGCATGAAGAATTAACTTCCTTACTCCCATGGAAGAAGACATTTCATTGATAAGCAGTGAAAATCTTATATTTGAGGAAGGGATTCAAATTCAGCAAGATCCTGTAAGTCCTTATGGCCTGATAATTGATAATAGCAATAGACCAATAAGTCCAAAAGGCCAGGATTTGCTTACAAGGGTATCACAAGGCCAGGATCTGATTCCTATAAGCCCTTGTGGAAAGCAAGATGAGGAGGACAAATTTTACACTCCTCATACTATCAGAAAGAGTGAGAAGAAAGTCCAATTTTCAGAAAACAGCCCTGCATTAAACCTGAGAGTACAGGTTAGGAAAAAGTATCCAGCATGAAGATTGTTACTTGGAACATGGGAGGGATAAAAGGTCTCTTAAGAGGAAAAGAGCACTGATTGCTCTAAGGGAAATGAAAGCCGATATAATTTTGATGCAGGAATATAGACTTCCTAATTTGAGACATCTAAATTAGCTGAATGGATTATGCCTGGTGGAGACTCGGTTTGGACAGCTGCAGATGGTACTAAGGGAGGGACATGTATGGTTTGATGGGGATATAAATGTATTGAAAATTTTAAGCACCAATCATGAAGATGGACTGTTGCAGTATTACAAAAAGGAAAAGAAATATTAGGCATCATTAATGTGTATGCATCAACTGATCCTAATGAAAGAGAAGAACAGTGGCAGCAGATTTTACATTGGGTCCAAGCAATAGATAACTGGTTGATGGCAGGTGATTTTAACAACACTCCTATATGGGATCAAAAACTGGGTAAAAAGATTAATATGGCTAGAAAAGAAAGACAATCTTGGAATGCCTTGATGGAAATATTCTCTTATATTCCACCTTCCTCATCCAATAAGTTCTCTTGGAGTAATAAGAGAAAGAAAGATGAAAGGACTTATTGCTTGTTGGATAGATTCTATATCTGCAATAAGAATTTAATCACATAGGATGATGTGGTGGTGATATGGGTAACTCTATCTCTGATCATTATCCACATATACTTCAAGGGAGGATTCAAGCAAAGAAAGGAGGTTTAAATACTCCATTTAAGTTTAACACTGGCCTATTAAATAATAGATGCTTTCTTGAAGAATTCAAACTTTTCTTTTCCACTTAATCCAGTTAACAGAACTGAATCCATGAAGTCCTTTATTCAAAAAATGAAGGAAATAAAGATTTGGATTAAGAAATGGGGAAAAGATTGGGCAATGAAGAGAAGGAAAGAAAAGCAAGACTTGTATGCAAAAATGAGGTGAGATAATTTGACTAGATGACAAAATATTCCTAGAAACATCCAAATATCTAGATACAATCCAATCCATGTGATCTTGCCAAAGAATATTTTGTTTTGATTATAGCTAATATCTTTTATCTCTAATGGCAAATAAGATGAAGAAAAATCAGCTCTGCATTACTAGTTGTTTAAAAGATAAAAGCATAAGAGATTTGAAAACCTCGACAAGAACTAATCAAATCTCACACAAAGATTAAGCAAATATCTATAAGGCAACTTTAAAGACAAAATGGCTGACTGGTATCACCTATTCTCCCTGGCACTTGCAATCTGCCAAACGTATGCCATACCACTTTGATCCCTCGTTTTTCGACCTAAAGCACAAGTTCGCCACAAGTTTTTCACCATAATAGATCATTTCTTGCTGGATTGAAACCATAATCCATCATTTCTTGAACTTAAAAGGACCTTTCAAGTTCTAAACTTGCCCACTGACCGTGGTAAACCGAAGTTGTCCCACTCATATTAGGGTCCATTCTAAAAAAAGCTCAGCTAAAAAGATCGTTCAAAAAAAAAAAAGTTTCAGGCTAAAGGTGAAAAATCAATTATCTTAAAAAAAAGGTGGTAAAACGAGTTTTTGATAGCGTAAAAAAACAGTGCCGTCCAGAAAGCCAAAAACCATAGGCCATATTCATATGGGAAAATACAAAAAAAATTTCACCGCCAGAAAAACGATCAGTAATAATGGCCGTCAGATTATAAGATATGCCTATAATATGCCATAAAATATACTCTCCCCCTAACGAATTGCCCCTTAACAAGGGACAATCCAAAAACTAGACTTAAAGATTGTCCTTTTCTACCTACTATGAGGTACCCCACTGCAATTTTAACATTTGAATGAAATCTAATATCATGTGCAAGCTTTTTTTTTTTTTTTTTTTGAAGGACGTCAAACTTTATTAATAACACTCCATCATAATACATAACACAATGCAGAGACAGGAATAAAAAACCCAGTGGACAATCATATCCAACTGGGCAGGGCCACCCATCTAAGCATGACAGTATAATGCAGTTCACACTATTTTCCTCTCCTACAAAGAGAAGAATAATATAGAATCATATTTATAGAAAAGTTACTTTAACCAGGTCAAACTTCCACATCCATAGACTGTAACAATCGTAGCAGATACTGGCGCTACAGAGTGAACTAACGTAGATACTGGCGCTACAGAGTGAACTAACAGGACAGCCTGTGGAGGTCACGCCCACCCACAAGTACCTAGGGGTGGAGTTCCCATCCTCGCTCTGTTGGGGCGCCCATCCGCTAAGGGTGACAAATAGGCCGAAAGCTTTATGCCATGCGAGAACAATCACCACCAGCGAGCTCTATGATTGGGGCCACCAAATCACATCTGCTTTTGAGCACCGGTCGAGCCTATCCTTTCAATGCGGGTCGAGGTTTGGGGCCCTGGCCGCCTTTTGGCGACTCGAATGACTTAGGGAGGTGCGTAAGGCATTTTTGGCACGTGCACTTGGGGTGAAACCTTCGATTGCCCTCATCGATTCTCGCTGCGCAGAAATCGGATTCTTGCCGCTTGTGGGCAGCCTTTGATGGACACATCGCCTATTTTCGTAAAGTGGTTAATATGGGTGATGCTCGGCTCGCGCTGGCTTACGCCGTGTGGCAATGGAGCCCTTGGCCGCCTGTGGCCTGTTGGAGGGTAAGAAAGATCGATGGTTCGCCGGATGGAGCGTCTGCAGAGCACCAGTGCGTCGCAGTGGACCAGGGGCGATCGTGGCGGCTGCGGGGAGTACCGGACGCTTGCTTCCTTGGCAAGCTCGGGACCCGGCGCTCTATAAGAAGTCAAAGCGGCCCATTACAAGGAGTACATCAACCCAGCGTTAGCCGGGGCCCCAGGCTCTACCCGCATTCCCGGTACCCTCGAAAAGCGCAAACTCATTGCCTCCATTCGCCGACGGGTGCCCACCATCTTCGCGATCGAGGCAGATTGGGTGGATTGGGGAGCCCCGCCAGGGCGGGCTCTGTCGGTACTACCAGCGGGTGCCATTGAGGATGAGTCTCACACTTTCCGAGTTGCCTTGGCATTTAGTCAGATCCGGGCCAGATACGCTCCCTTAGTACGCCCGGACTTGCCCCTACATTTGCTGATGAATACACCGTCAGTACATGCTCTGGGGTCGTACACCATTCAACATTTTTTTTTTGTGATGGAATGAATATCCACAACAGCCATCGCATTTAACCGCTTGTGAAAGGAGATCGTAGGGCACAAGCATTGATTACCATCACAAGTATTCGTTTCATATCCCCAAAGACTTAAAAGATAAAGGGGCGCCAAACCAATAGATAAGAAATATGCCTAGGAAAAGGTAGGGCATGATGGGATATAATCAATGTAGGAATAGCCCCAATTGCCTTCGCAGCGACCTGCATGCCAAATATTTTAACATCTTGAAATATTTGAGACACATTCTTCTCATAACAAGATCTGCCCGACCTTCCTTTACATACTTCGTGCTAAACTCTCAAAGATTGGGCTTTTTAGATCCATCAAGAACATATAACATTAGAAACATAATGCAAAATAATATAATATACCGAAGCCATGTTTACCGTTCTAAGCCACGTGATTTTTTTTATGAAGTCTTTGTACTTTCCCCACGCCTCCACACCACCGCAGCAGCCAGTGCTTCCCATCCATTGCAAGTATAGCATTCTCTGCGGAGACACAAGACAATTACATTGCTCAATTTGCCTTTGTCTTTTAATAATGGCCAAAGTGAACACGGGAATTTCAAATGCCCAACCGGGGGGAATAGATTGATGATTTACAAACCTTTTATCAAAAAATTTGCTCATAAAATCTAATGTCAAAGATGAAGTTCCTGCAGCCAAACAAACCTGAAACCAGCTGAACGTCAATTCCATTAACGAACAAATAATGGAACAATGCCTAAAATGTTTTGAGATTCACGTACCACCACGGGGATAGATGCTCTAATACGATCATAAATCCTTCACGGCACTCCTGTAGAGCAAGCTTGGCTCAGATTGAACCTTAAAAGCCATGCCGCTTCCATAAAATCCAGAATAAACCCAGCATCATGAACATTTGGGCAAAAGGTCGATGGAACACGACTTTGCTTTTCTTTGCCCGACACCAAAAAGACACAAAAAAAAAATCGTGCCAAATAACCCTAACCATCTCGCATTTCCCCTGAAGTTTTTGGAAAACTCTTGAACCTGCAAAAGCATGAAACGTCGGAAAAACAAGTCCGTCGAAAAACATGGAACAAGAAAGAAACCGTTTCCATTCAATCTTACCCGCGGCTGAATCAAGGGATAAAAAAAAATAAAAAAAACTAACGGCCGAGATCGCGCGCACACACTACATTTTGCTTTTATTACTATATATATATATAGATAGATAGATAGATAGATAGATATATAGATAGATAGATATAGATGATGATGGTTGATCTTATGTTTGCACCTCTTGTGTATTGGGAAGGGGGGTAGAGACCTAGTAGCCATTATTTAGATGATGGACCTAGTTTAGACCCATTAGTTCCCATTATTATTCGGCCTTTGCATAGATCCCACCTGGCTACGGAGGCTATGGAGTGACTGACCACCGCATAACGGGGTCAGTGGCAAAGTGGAGGGAGGTCCCTGCTGAGCACGGCTACCGGGGACCCATAGCGGGCTAGGCTTATAGTCGGTCACTTCGTGTGGGCCAGGTATAAGTCCGACACTTCCTGGGTCAATGGTGTCGTCCCGACTCTCAAGAGCTGTAGGTGTCGGCCTGGCTCTTGTTTTTGGGAGTTCTGTCGGGTACGGATGTGTGTCGCCACGATCCTCTAGCTACCCATGGAATCACTGCACTTCGGGAGGGGGAGATGCAACCCTTCCTACCTTATTGAACCGAGGAGATGCAACACGGAGTAGTCACGTTGGATGATACTATGGGATTACGTCTCCGGCAGGTTACAGTCATGACAGAGCCTGATTTAGCCGATTTGCAAAGTATGCACAGGAGGGGCAGATGGAGTGGTCAACCCTAGCCATTGTCTATTGCCAGCCCAAGTCATTGTCATAACTCAGTCTGATCTATCTGGAGACTCTAGCCGTCAACCGATTTTCCCTTTGAGCCTCTATTTGAAGTATTTATTATGGTTGTATTCGATGACATGGATGGATGGATTATCACTATCCTTCGAGGTAGTTTGTTATTGTTATTGCTAGTGCTTACATTGTTATGTTTGCTTTCGCTGATGTAGGCACCCATAGGGGATGGGCCGGAATGACACCTCCATGTCCTCTGCTCGTTGTCTGGCCACACCTAGATGCGGGTTAGACGGAGGGCCCATGCGACAGATGTTGTTGGATGGGGAAGGTCCTTCGATATATACTGCGGGTTGTCGTATATAGCGCAAGGAGTGTCATTATGGTATCAAAGCAATGATCTTGGTTGACCAAGATCAAGCACTAGCCATTTTCCTAAGTAGCTAACTAGCCTAGTAAAACATTTGGGGGTAAAACCCCAATATGAACCTCATGAATTGGGAGAATTGTTTTTCCATCGTTATAATGTCATTATCAAGTTAAATCTACTTGTTAGGGTAAGCTAATTTTGAATAGAAAGTCAAAATAAACCTTCTAGTAAATTGAGCTCAAATTTGTTCATGAACCCCATTTTACAAATGAAAATTGAACGAAGAATCGCTCAATAGGAAGCTTGCAAAGAAAATGGTGCGATGACCAATATGTGGCCCAAAACAAATAGGAAAATTTTGAAAGATAGTTAAGTAATTAGAAAAAATACTTTAATTAATAACCCTCAGTTATAATACGTTCACACTTAAAAAAAAAGGGGTGGCCGCTCAAAATCTCTTGAAAAGTACCCCCAATCCTTAGATCTTTCAAGATTGTATCCTCAAGCCCTTTCGTATTGTAAGGCAAATTCTAGGGGAAATTTTCTAGTCGTCATGGAGTACACCGAATAAGCAAGTTTCACTCGAAAGGTGACCTAGATGGGACATAGACTCTAGTAGCTCGAATTTTCCCAACAATCCCCTTGACACCATAGTGGACCAAGCCCTCAATGTTTCGGGAAGTTCCTCAGGGGAATGGGAGTCGGCATCTTCACAAGTAGAAGTGGCCCAAGAGGAGCTAACAGGAAGAGCAAACCAAGGACGTAGAGGAACAAGCACACCAAAGGATAAAAGGTAAGAGAAGGGGAGGAGGACCTGGAAAAGCGCATAAACGACGACGAAGATCGGCGAGGGCGATAATAGTACGAGAGCCAGAGCAACAAGTACCCCAACAGGAGGAGGAGGAGGCTGAAAAACAAGCGGCAAGGCTACCAATTCTAGTATGGCCAAAGACGTAGATATCGACGAAGATTTATGCGACAAGGAAGAACCCCCTTCAAGTTGAAGCATGATATCGAGCAGGAGAAGAAGGAAGCATATAAGGAATACTTGCAGTGATGGACAGTTTACAATTCATTAAGCAGACAGTTTCCAAGTTCATCAAAAGCAGTAGATCAAGATGTAGCCTCAACAAGCCATCTTCTCGACTTGAAGCCAAAATGAGTCCGCCATGCAAACTCAAAGCACAACTTCTGCCACGACCAGAACTCGAAGCACAACTGGCTTCTTCAAGAAATTGGACATTTTTAGCAGTGCACAAACCTCTCGATCTAGAGAAGTGCCATTCAGGAGATAGTCAAAAGTACAAGACCGATGTTAGGGTGATTCCGACGATGTTGTAATGCTGCCAAGGAGCATATGAGGTCGAGACGACTCAACTTTTGAAGACGTTGACTTGTATGCCATTCATGCAAAAAGAGCGATGGCGATGCCCAGAGAAAAGAATCAGGACAAAACAAGCGACACTGATGCTCAAATAAAAGAATCGGAAGATATCACGCCATTATGAATAGAATTTAGTAGTTTGTAAGCTATGCTAGTTATAAGTGGAAAAAAAAAGCTATGCTAATTATAAGTTGTAAATTGACCATTTAAGTGTTATCTAGCTCCCATAATGTTAGTTCATGCAAAATTAGGGCTAGCAATTCTACATTGTGGGTCATGGTAGTTATGGTGATTTTGGAATTTTTAAGTATGAGTTTGCTAGTTGTATGTTGCCACAAGCCTAATGTATGAGTTTGCTAAACGTTGCCACAAGCCCTACCCCATGCCAATGTGAGCTTGCCCTACCCTAATGTTGATACAAGCCCAATGCGCGAGTTTGCTAATGTGTGTTTGCCCTATTCCAATGTTGTAGATAAGTCCTACTCGATAATGCATAAGTCAACCAAGTTTTCTACCCCATAATGAAGTCAACTAATCTTTCTACCCATTAACCAATGTTGATACAAGCCCAATGCATGAGTCTGCTAATGTTTGTTTGCCCTATTCCAATGTTGGTGCATAAGTCCTACCCGATAATGCATAAGTCAACTAAGTTTTCTACCCCATAATGAAGTCAACTAAGCATTCTACCCATTAATGAAGTCAACTAAGTTTTCTACAACTAAGTTGCCCATGGGTCTACCCTATAAAGCTTTCTACCCATTAATGAAGTCAACTAAGTTTTCTACAACTAAGTTGCCTATGGGTGTAGATGACTCATCCCATGCCAAAAGAGTTTGGCAAAGTCTCGTGCCCATCAGACGCGCGCCATCAGTCAATCCATTACTGAAGTCAACTAAGTTTTCTACAACTCAGTTGCCTATCTATGGGTCTAGGCAACTCATCCTGTGCCAAAAGAGATTGGAGGTTGCCAGAGTCTCGTGCACATCAGAGGCGCACCATCAGTCCAATGTCTCAGCTAGGCTTCCAAAAGAGCCTAGAATAAGTTATCTATCTAGTTCTAGCCAATTTTCTAGGCTAGGCTTCCAAAAGAGCCTAGGATAAGTTACCTACCTAGTTCTAGCCAATTTTTTTTCCTACCCATCAGAGGCAGGCAGTTCTAGCCAATTTTCTAATTCCAAGCCATTTCTACATATCCCATCTTAAAAGAATTCCTGTAGTAGCAAGAATTGAACCCGAACCTCCCACCCACAGGGATGAACCCCTCCAACCCCCCTCCCCCCCTTCCCCTCAATGCCAATCACTGAGGGGGGGCATCGTTTATGTTTGAAATGTTAAGTATTCATGTCTAAAATCTTTTAGGATTAGGACCAAGACCCTAATTCTCTTTGAAATAAATATAGCCCATATTTTGTCCTTCTCACTTAGCTTGTCAAGCATATCCTTGTCTACACAGTAGCCTTATTTTCGAGACCTTTTCCTAGCAACCCAACTAGTTGCCAAGGGCTTAGCAATTGTTGCTATGACATGCCAACACATGCTATAGATGCAACATTATCAAGTGTCTTCAGCTGTACCTTTGATTGCATAGATAATTGTCTAGAAGCCATTCTATCAATGCATTCTAGCCCAGTACACCGAGTTTATCCAGAGACATGGAGTCTTCTTACCAGCCCATCTCAGCAGATAGAATACACGCATATAGGAACTCTAGAGTCAGTAGACATAGACATTTGCTATATGTTATGCCTGTTTGGCCAGTCAAATAGACCAGGCGGACCTTCGTTGTAGACCCTTGACCTTTTCAATACGAGAGCTGCTCGACCACATCAAGGAATTCGAAAGCAAATGATACCTTATGGAGGAAACTTCAGCGGGTCAATGATCAACACAGTAAACAGGAGAGCCAAACTCAAATAATGAAGGGAAGACAGCAGAAAGGACAACTGAGACATCAAGGACAAACATATGAGTGCCAAGTAGGGTAGCTAAACAACCGATGAGCACCGACGCTGTTGATCATAGTAGGGGAGGAACACCTTCTAGCCAAGAATATTCTCCAAGTGCCATAGTGCCCCGTGAAAGGGCTCCCCAATAACGGGCTATTGTCATAGCTATGCGACCAACAAATAAATGACTTCATCGATTATTTACATCAGGAGTTTCTAAGAGAGGACACCACCATCTTAGACATGCAAGCTCATGGCAGTGTTAGATCTAGACTTAAAACTGAGAAGCTTTGACTAAGGATGAATTGCATGCCATTGAGGCCTGATTGCTCAAGAATAAGAGTACGGCCAGATTGCTACCAACTTTGTCATCATCAGTTTTGATTCTTCGTAGTAGCTACATCAACCTTGATAGTACCATTTCCTTGCAGAAAGATCACGATGGCCTCCTAGCCTTAGAGATTAGAGGTCCATCAACAATAAAACGAGGCACAATAGTAATAATTGATTACTGCAAGATTAGAGATCTTGCACATGGATGCGAATAGGCTTAACTCTTAAGAAGGAGGAGAGGTTGAACAATTCGAAGTGGTGAAACACACAACATTGTCATCACCCTTATATTAGCAACATGGGACTGCCAAGCTCAAGAGCAAACATGAAGGAGATCGATAGAGTCAACACAACAGGATCGAACGAGGAGTTAGAAGAATCATCCTCAATTCTTCTAACCTCCAAGACTGGATGATTCAATATGGAAGATTCTGTAGAGTGGAGAACATGACCTCCAAGCTTTTGGAAAGCGACATAAAGACCTTACATCATCAACCACGTCATCAAGTCCATTAGCAT
Source organism: Isoetes taiwanensis (assembly GCA_021234155.1). Lineage (NCBI taxonomy): Eukaryota > Viridiplantae > Streptophyta > Lycopodiopsida > Isoetales > Isoetaceae > Isoetes > Isoetes taiwanensis. Next base: position 7,414,089 of record JAJEKV010000002.1, read on the forward strand.
GGATACGCCTAATAAGGGAAGTCAACCTCGACATCTAAGGAGCACAAATAGAAGATGTTCAACAAAAAGACAAAGGTCTATGAAGGATTATGCAACAACTCAAGGAGGTCAGATTCTTCAACAACTTGAGGGCAACATCGCCTTGCTATGACAATGAATGATGAGTTGACAACATTTATGCGTCTGACAAATGACGCCTTTATAACTTTTTAGACAGTAAGTCCATGGAGGAACATCTAGTTCATTTGCGAAGAGTATTAGAAAAGTTGATATGACATCGTCTTTATGCTAAACTCTCTTTCTTTCTTTCTTTTTTTTTTTTTTTTTTTCTTTTTTTTGAGGGCAAGTTTTTTTTATATTGCATTTATAGGAAGTACATAGTTCACTCTGCCTATGATAACAGAGTTTAGATCTTATAATACTGATCTAGTAATCATGGACTATAATATCCACAATTCAAAAATAAGTAAAGATCAGAAGTTCAAAAATATCAGACAGATGTCCCTAAATTAAGAAAAGGTATTATCCCAGTAAGGTTTTCCTGTTTGTAATATTGTGGTGCAACAATCTCATGCCACATCAAGCACATCCTGCAATGTGAAATCCGGAATGTCCCTCTTCCCAGACATCCCAAGTAGCATGTCAAGATCCTCTGGAGTGTAATTTGTGAAGTCCAGCAGCAGCAACATATGAGCTTGCCTTTTTTGCTGTCAACTTATGGAAAAGATTATCAAAATATGATTTTAGATTATTAAATCTCCACACTTCTTTGTTCTTGAGCACCTTCTTAATTGCTTTTGCATGTACCATTTCTCTCCTTAACTGCTTGAAAGTGTTTTCCTGTTCAGGTTTAGATAATTGGGAGAACTCCTCGTCTTCATATTCAGCTACCCCCATCATCCTTTCTCCACTTCCTGTGCTATTGAGTCTCCTCATCTCTCCTGTGTAAAACATCATTAAACACATTCAAATTAGTAAGATAAAAATCAAAAGTGCTATGGAATCTACCAAACTTATTCCATGATCTATCATTATTCTTCCCCTTAGCCAATTTATGTGCCACAGCAGAATCTATCAATAAACCAAGGAAGTTCTTTTTAATCCAAATCAGAGATGGATTCTTTTTCCCTATTTGAACCCTGTTTCTCTGTTTCCAAAGAATCCAGCAGCCAATTGTTCTAGTAGTATTCAGAATTCTACTGTCAGCATCCATAAACCTAAGCATATTACTTTCTGAAATTGACCTCAAATTTATTTGTGCTTTTCAGCTCCAAAATTCTGCAACTTTCTAACATGTGAAAATATAATTTGAAGTCTCCCTTTGACCACAAGCAAGCGGGCAGAATGGTGAAACTGAGTTGTCAAATTTTGCTTTCCTAACATTGGTTGGCAAACTTTGGTGTAGCATTAGACATCTACAAGTTTTCAATTTGTTGGTAGTATACATTTTCCAGCTCTTTGCATTAACTTTAGCTAACCTTTCTTCATCACAATGCCAAAGGGAGTTTGCCCGAGAAGGTTTATGTACCATGATTGTTTTATATATTTTTTTCACCGAGTATACTTCTTTACCATTCAAGGTCCATTGATTTGAATTAGCACTTAGTTCCTCCTGTATGGCAACCTTCTCCATAACTTTTTTAAATATTTCCTTATCCACCTGTGAACCTTTAGTAATTCCTGCCACTTCTTCCCAAGTTTTCCACCTATTCTCAATTCTTAAGTCACCAAATTTCCTGATCCCTGCATCATTCCATTGCATATATTTTTGAGGGTGTTTAAAAGCTAAACATCCTTCATCCTCTGTAGTGAGATCTGGATGCTAGAAGAAATGGTTTTCTTTACATCTTGCATCAATTACAGGTGGTTTATAACACAAATTTATTTCATTCCATGCTTCCAATATTTTTCTCATTGTTTTAGATGTACTTGAACCTAGTTTAATCCTAAAGAAAGCTAAATCAGGTAACTGGTGCTTTATAGTAGGACGACCAATTATCTGTGACTTTTCAATCGAGTATTTAATTAACATGAGTGCTGGAGATGGTTTAGGATTGTAAATAGCTCTCCAAATCAATTTTGCAGCATTAAATAAATAAATCTTTACAACCTAGACCTCCTTTTTTCTTATCCTTAATTAAATCTGATCAAGCCACTTTATGAGTTCCTTGCCATATAAACTTCCTTATAGCAGTCTCAATCTTATTATACAAGCCTTTGTCTCCAACAATTGCTGAGGAGAAGCATACATGTGTGCTGCTGACTACTGCATTTGCAATCTCTACTCTGCCAGCTAGAGATAAACCGATTAAATTTATGTTTGATTCTAGATACTATTGGTTTCCATACCCCAGGTAAATTTTTGTTCAGGGCTAAAGGAATACCCAAAATGATAATTGAAGCATTTCTGTCCAGTACCTTAATCCCCTGTAAATTATCCTCCTGAGTGTCCAGAATAATTGCACTTTTTTTCCTGTTCAAAGTGACTCCTGAAACCTTACCAAAGTTATCAATTGCAGACAGAAAATTTTCCAGACTTTTATCTCCATACTTGAGAAAAACAAAAGTGTCATCAGCACATTGCATAATTGGTAAAAGGCACTTGGTCTTCTGGCATCTCCAAAGTAGCAATTTTACCTTTTTTTCGAAGATTTGTAGCCATCCTGGTAACAATTTCAGCTACAATTAAGAAAAGATATGGAGCTAATGGGCATCCTTGTCTCACTCCATGCGTGGAGTGAAATTGTTTAATTGGACATCCATTAATAATTAGAGCTGAAGATGTTGTACAATTCAAACTCCAAATTTTTTGATAAACATCTTCATGGAACTTCAAATGTTTCATAGCCCTTTCCAGAAACTGCCAATTTATTGTGTCATATGCCCTTTGAAAATCCAATTTAAGTAATATACATCTCTGCCCTGATAGTTCATTCCAATGTAATCCCTCTGCTGCTCTAATATAATTCTCCAAAATATTTCTTTGTTGTAGAAAAGCTGTTTGACACGGGCTAATAAGCTTATGAAGAGCAGATTTCAATCTATTTGCAAGAATCTTGGCTAGAATTTTATATGTTGTATTTGTTAATAAAATAGGTCTCCAATCAGCCAAATGCATTGGATTTTCCACTTTTGAAATCAGTGTAATATGTCCAACATTAATTGCAGGATCCAATTTCTTAGCTTTCCAAGCCCCTTGTATGAACATGATCATGTCATCTTTAAGGATATCCCAAAACACTTCATAAAATTCAGGTTGAAAGCCATCAGGTCCAGGACTTTTACCTTTAGCCATAAACCTAATTATCTCCCATATTTCTTTCTCATCAGGGATCTTCAGCAGGTCATTATCCTCATGAGCTTGAGGATCCATTGGAATCATTTGAAAGTATTGTTCCAAATTTTGTTCCTGTGTCTGAGTATCATGGAATATTTTACTATATTCCAGATGAAAGAAGTCCTCAATTTCTTGTTGCTTTTCGAGTAGTATACCTGATGTTGTTTTGACTTGAACAATACCATTATTAACCATTCTGCTCTTAGTTGTTCTGAAAAAGAAACTTGAATTCCCTTTATCCATTGCATTTATATACTTACATCTACTCCTTACTGCCAAAGATCTAGCCTCAATTTCTTCAACCAGTTTCCAAGTCACCATGCAAAAATCTTATGTTTCGAAAGAGTAAAAAGTAACTAGTCAATTTATGTTACCACCTCATGTCAAAGATTCCCAAGTCACCATGCAAAAATCTTATGTTTCGAAAGAGTAAAAAGTAACTAGTCAAATTTTATTTTCCAAGTTGCCATTGACACATCATCGCGGGAACAAACTTCCATTTAGCAATTAGAAATGGAGCCCAATATTGCTGGACATAGCTAGGAACTGTGATCACTAAGAGTAAGAAGGTGAAAGATTGGGTGCAACATTGGCTTGAGAATGTCCAACCCTCGTTTGAGAAGCTCAAAGAGGCTTTGACTACGGCACCAGTTCTTACCCTCCCAGATCCAAGCAAGGACAAGTTGGTGGCAACAGATGCTAGTAAGCTAGCAACAGGAGGAGTCCTTATGCAAGAGGAAAGGGTAGTTGCATCTGATTCGAAAAAGATGAACGATGCCGAGCAGCGCTACCCGACTCACGACCAAGAGCTCTTGGCCACAGCGAGAGTCCTAAGGATCTGGAGGCATTATTTGTTGGGTAGAAAGTTCCAATTTGACAAAGACCACCAAAGCCTCCAGTATATCTTCACACAACCACTCCTAAATCTAAGACAAAGGAGGTGGATGGAATTTCTTGAGGAGTATGACTTCGAGATAATCTACAAGCCCGGCAAGTTGAATGTAGTTGCGGATGTGCTCTCTAGGAGGCCATTAGAGACAAGAGTCCATTGCAACGCCATATCGACATTCACTAGTGAGTATGGCAAGAGGATTGGAGAAACGTTGCCAACAGACGACGACTTTAAAAAAGTGTGGGTCAACCTCTCCAAGGAGGCAAGAACAGACAAAGAGAGGGAAACCTTCAAACATTTTAAGAAGGAAGGTAACCTACGTACCATAAAATAAGTTGTGTGTGCCAGAGTCAGGAGTTAGGAAGTTGATATACCATGAGACACACAATATTTTAAGATTCATGAAAACATAGTTTAAGATCAGGATTCATGAAAATTTCATCTTGAAAAGGGTTGCATTTATATGAACTTCTGCCTGCCCTTAGAATCAATATTATATCCTCCAAGCATTGGACCAGTTACCAACATAAGACATCCCATTTTATCTTGGGGATTAAAAGGATGTATCTTACAATTTGTTTGGCAGATTTTAAAAGCTACAGCAGAGTCCCTTTCAAGCCTTTTAGAAATTCATCCATTGATTGCGGTTCTTAAAACAAATCTGAACTCCTTAATACTTTTGATTTCTTTTTTTTTTTTTTTTTTTTTTTTTTTTTGAGAGAACGGGGTGTTTTTTATATTTATCAAAATAAGAAGTACAATGTTTCAAACATATAAAGGATTACTACAGGAGAAGCCTCAACATCTTCATCCTTTATGCGTAGAAACTTATTCTTTGCTCTGTAAGCTGATATATACATGAAGCGCATGATAATCTCCCATTTGGTAACCAGGATAGACAAGAAGATACTGGAAAAAATAGCTCCCGAAGCTTTCTTTTACATATAGAAGAACCAAAGCGGAAGATCTAGAACCATTGAACATATAAGAAAGTACCGTAATATGAAACCAGTTTAGTTGCTGCATTGTTGGGATGCAAAACAGTCAGCCTAAGTAGGCTAGGACCCACTAGCCCAGCCGCCAAGACTCCCCAAAAAGTCTGGTTTATGATATAAAAGCTTCTTCCTGCTCACATGATGTCCCTAGCTTGGCCCCTAGACTGATCTCATTTCCTGTACTTCAGATCCATTCTAATAATTCCGGAATTCCACAAAGACTTCATGATAAAAGGCAGATTCTGATCATATCATGAATAACCTGAACCTTTCTTGCTAGTAAGAAAGAATGGGAAGAGTAAATGACGGAAGTAGCCAACAATTTTCCAAGTTTTGTAAAGAAAGAACAGACCGCCAAATTTTATGTGCCAAGAAACGCCTTTGTTCAAGAACTCACAAGATTTCATTCCACCTTATAAGCTTCAGCGCTATTTCGGTGTAATCTTTGCAAGATGCAGGAAAGATTATAATGCTAGGAGCATTAGAACGAAATACCACGTTACTGGTTTACCTGAGATCAAGAAACCGCCTAGAAGATGCTTCAAAGGCCACAAATTCTTCAGCCGGTGATGAAAGATCCAGACCCAGAAAGATGTTTGCCCTGATCCCTGCTAGCCGCTGGCTCAATCCTAAGCAGATACAAGAAATTGCAGCAGTGCCGGAAAGGTAGGAAAAGGGGCGGCCTCTCCCTGCCGTCGCCGCCCTAGCCGCAGGCGCCAAGAAGCATCCGTATGAACAAATAAAAGAAAAAAAAAAAAAAAAAAAAAACTCCAGTTGACATTTGACATCCAGTTTGTTTTGTTGGTTTAAAGATCCTGGCTTCTAGAGTCCTTGATCTGGAATACCTTTTCAGTGTATACATGGTTTTTGTATGAAACATGAGATTAATCAACAATCTTTATGCTGATTGTTTTCTTAGGTGGCTTTAAAGCGGATTTTACATCTGGCACTTGCAGACCTGCATATCCTGATTAATGCAAATGCATCATATTACTAAATTCAAATTGTTAATATTCTGGAACTTAGATCATTGATTGCGATACTGTGCTGCATTGCTTATAGACTCAGCAATGTTTTTTGCATACCCAGTAACTTCTTTAAAGGGCCATATACGACAAATAACTCCAGTTCCAACTCAACATTGCACCCCTTTTTATTCGTTCAAAAGCATTATTTTTAGCTTAGTGTTTTTTTACTTAAAATTTTTTTTGGGGGGCACGTTTGCACAAACACGAGTTGAGACTTTGAAGCAATTTTAGGCTATCCACGTTGCAGCCAGATAAGATTTCTGTGCATGTGGAGGGTGTTAGAATCGTTGAATTTGATCTATGGTCTCCTCAAATTCATTGAAATTCTAGCCTGTCAGGGATTGCGTTGGGAAGTTATGTTCGCCTTGGGAGAATTAGCAACCGAATTGATTTTCTAGAGAGCACAAATGGAATTGGGTCATCCTTGCGGCAATCATAATAATACGATTTGTGATTCTTGGCTAATCTGGTTCAGGACATGCTTCGCACTGGTAAGCATTTATATGAATAAGTTTCTTGGATAAATCTTGTTGATCTTCATTGTAAGAAGGTAGGCCTTTCCCTTGGGTTCAAATCCCAGTTCTAGTTTGTAGGGTTCACTAAGGCTATCCAGACTCAATCTTAGAATTTAGACAATAAATCTGTGTACTTTTAATTTTACTGTTCATGCAAGCAATGACACTACAAGGGATTGTTGACCATAAACGACGTTGCGACGTCGTTAATCTACAACAACGCGTCGTTAAACGATGTCCACGTTCCAAGACGTTAACATTGTTCAACGACGATTAGAAGTTGTGACGTGTCAGGGCTGGTTGTGTGGCCTTTTGATATTGAAAAGTTGGCTGCCGTGGCATGCCTGCATGCCAGGATGGCACGGCCTGCGTATCATGTCACATGCGTATAACGTCGTTCAACGACATGCAGGGCATCTGACGTCCCTTGGTACTTCCGTGACATGCCTGCATGCCAGGATGGCGTGACCCGCGTGTCATGCCACATGCATAAGACGTCGTTGAACGACGTCTAGGACATTTGACGTGTCCTGCGTGCTGTCGTGGCATGCTGGCATGCCAGGATGGCACGACCTGCGTGTCATGCCACGTGCACATGACGTCGTTAAACGACGTCCAGGACACCGGACGTGTCCTGAGTGCTGTCGTGGCATGTCGGCATGCCAGGCTGGCATGCTTGCGTGTCTGTCACGTGGCAGCGACGTCGTTAAAGGATATCTAAAATACTGACATGGCAAAGTTGGGCGCCGTGTCATGCCCCTGTGCACATGACGTCGTTAGACGACGTGCCCACGTCGAAAAATGACGTGCCTTTTTGGCGGGGACCATTTGCCTTATTTATCTTCATTCCATTGTTTCTTTGGTGAACTTCCTAGCGAGTTTTTGGCGCCACGTGATTTTTCTCCCTTCATAAGGTAAGATCTTGCAATTAAAGTGTCCTTGCCATCGATTTTTCATGGTTCTTGATTAAAGCAAGAAGTTCTTTGATTTTTCTAAAGGTACAATATGTGAGGGATGCATGATCAAGGTACTAGTCAGCTCCATCCCAAATGGAGAGGACTAGATGTGTCGGGTTCAGGCACCCCCCAATGAACGTGGTTTCTAAATATTTTAAAATGTCTGGAGGGTAGAATGATCAAAGTACAGGTTGGCTCTATCTTGCATGGAGAGGACTAGATGTGGGTCCTCGCATGTTACGGTGTCTCATTTTGATTGTCCTTTTGTCCACCCAAATTAGCACTATTTTTTAGTATTATGGGAAGAGGGAAATTCAAAATTAACGAGAATATCGCGGGGAGGTTGATTCCCCCTTTCTCGAGGGAGAGAGATCTCGTTTCTTTCTTTCCATCCTTTTGTGATCCAATGACTAATGACGAAGACAGGAGGCGGAAATGGCGTTTGCAGAAGCAACGGCAAAGATCAAGTAAGATGAAGCAACAATTGTCAAATGAAAATTTAGATTGGAGTATTGAGCACTCAAAAAAGCAATTGCAACATCCAGCCTCCATAATCACAAAAACATTTTTGGATTTGACATGTTCGAGGTCTACAGACCAGAAGAAAGAAGTATGGCATCTAGTGGAGAACAGCAAAATTATGCAGGTTGCATTGTCTGATAAGGAAAAGATTGTTCACAATGAAATTATCGGTAGTATAAACATGCAAAGATATAGACACGATTGGACAATAGCAGACTTCGTATATTCAAAATAGAATAGAACAGACAACATAACTGACTCCAAACGACACGACTGAGCTCAATCGACATCTAGAACTTCTACTTGTTATTCTACATCGGAATATGCCATCATGATGAGTGGCTGAGATCTTCACTTGATATCTTCACACTCCCACTCAGCCATGATCATGCTGCATTTTTGATGTAGTTGCACTCCCACTCAGCCATGATCAGGCTGGTGGTCTTCTTCATGCTGCATGATCCTCAACTGATCCCTATCAGACTGAAATTTCTCACGAGGCAAAGCCGTGGTAAGAAGGTCAGCCTTCATATCACTCGTACTGCAATGTTCAAGAGTGATTATACCCTGCTGAACCTGCCCTCTAATGAAATGAAACCGAGTGTCTATATGTCGGGTTCTGGCATGATTCTTCAAGGTATGTGCCAGAGCAATAGCACTCATGTTATCACAAAGCAGCAAGGTAGGGCCTGGTTGATCATGCATAAGACCGCTCAACAATCTTCTTAACCACATAAGCTCTTGAGCAGCAGATGTAGCGGCAACGTATTCGGCTTCGGTACTTGACAATGCAATGATAGACTGCTTCTTACTTTTCCAGGATATCAAACAGTTGCCAATGAAGAAAACATACCCGGAAGTAGAGCGTCTACTATCATGATCGCCATCCCAATCCGCATCCGTGTAGCCCTTCAGACAAAACATTGTTGGATTGTGACTTCGCTCATTAACTAAGGCATACTGCATTGTGCCTTGAAGGTAGCGCAGAATGCGCTTAACAGCCAACCAATGTGTGTGTCCCGGATTTTCTAAGTACTGATTAACAACTCCCACTGCATAGGAGATGTCTGGTCGAGTACAAACAGCCAGATAAATTAAACTTCCAACAGCACTTCGATAAAGCACAGATTGCATAAGTGCCTTCTCTTCTTCGGCTTGGGGACACATCTCTTTGGTGAGCTTGGTACTGGTCTCCATGGGTGTGGTGACTGGATTACAATCTGCCATACCATAGCGTGCAAGAACATCTTCAACATACTGCGCTTGTACCAATTTCAGCCAGCCTGCTGCTCTATCCCTGATAATTTGGATCCCAAGACAATAATGGATGGCTCCCATATCCGTCATCTCAAATTCTTGAGAGAGTTGCTACTTCACACGCGCCAAGGCCTCTATATTATTGGATAACAGGATACAATCGTCTACATATAGGGCTGCTTGAATAAAGAGATCTCCCACTTCTTTAACATACACATTGCCATCCGCTTCATTGCTTACAAAACCAAGAGAGGTAAAGAAGGTGTGTATGCGTTCATACCAGGCACGAGGAGATTGACGCAGCCCGTAAAGAGACTTATGCAAGCGGCATACCAAATGTTCTTGACCTGCTATCACGAATCCTTCTGGTTGTAAAATATATACTTCTTCATTGAGCTGCCCATTCAGGAAAGCCGTCTTGACGTCCATTTGATGGATTTCCAAGTCCATTTGCACTGCCAAAGCCAGTAAGGTGCGGATGGAGACCATGGTGACAACCGGTGAAAACGTCTCATGGAAATCCATACTTCAATCTGTAAAAATCTTCGGGCTACAAATCTGGCCTTAAACCGCTCAAGCTCTCCAGAAGCACTGCGCTTGATTTTAAATAACCATTTTGTACTCACCACACGTCTATGGGGAGGTAACTGCACCAATTCCCATACTTCATTCTTCATTATGGATGCATATTCCGCCTCCATTGCTTGCTGCCATTCTCGCAAAGATATGGACATCAAAGCTTCATGGACTGTTCTTGGCTCGCCATTTCCTCATTCCCAATCACTAGGAATCCACGGTGCCTCGCTTGTGGACGGGTCCCGGACTTGCTTGTGAATCAAGAGCCTTCTTGGAAAGATAACTTATGCGACCAGATCTTGTGGCTCCACGATTTGGTCTAGTTAGACTTGGATCCGGCACTCTATGACGACGGGTGTAAGGATGAGGACGAGGAGGAGATGGAACTCGCCCAGGTACTTCTTCAATGTCTAAAATCTGATCTGCTGAATTCTGCTCAGGCTGAGACCCTTCTGGACTATCTTCTTCATGGGTTGGATGGTTACTTGGACCTGTTAAAGAACTTGTACTTTCTGAAATGTTTGGGCCTGCTGAAGTACTTGGTCCTACTGACATACTTGGCCATGCTGCACTACTAAATATGGGTATGGAGTCTGCTGCCCCAAACCAGTCATCAATGACACTGAAGTCAACCACACGGGAGATTGAATGCCCTTGAGCAGCAGCCAAATTGATTACACCATTATAAAGCATAGCTTCATTGAAGATCACATCACGGCTGATTATGATTGTTCGGCCTTGCAAATGGTATAACCTGTAAGCCTTAGACTCCCACGAGTAACCAACTAGCACACTCTTCATACTCTTATCATCAAGTTTCTTCCTTTTCTCATCTGGAACATGGGCATAAGCAACACATCCAAAAATTCGGATATGTTGCAAAGTAGGCTTCTTGCCAAACCAACTTTCGTATGGTGTGAGACCATTTACTGCAGAAGTAGGCAGCCTATTGCGCAAATATGCTGCAGTCATCACAGCTTCCCCCCAAAAGTGCTTGGACATGCCAGCCAAATTCAACATGCTGCGGGCACTCTCCATCAAAGTGTGATCCATTCGCTCCGCAACCCCATTTTGTTGGGGTGTATATGGGGTGGTGAACTGCTGCAAGATACCTGCTTCTCTACAAAATTGACTAAATGCCCCAGATTGAAACTCACCACCGTTATCGCTTCGCAACACTTTGATGACATGGCTGGTGCTCCTCTCTACTGCAGCCTTGTACTCTCGAAAACATGCAAGTGCCTGGGATTTTCGACCAAGGAGATATACACTAACATATCTCGAGTAATCATCAATGAATGTTATCATGAAAGACTTCCTGCTAAAGGTCAAGGTTTGCATGGGACCACATATATCCGTATGGGTTATCTCCAAAGGCTGCTTCTCGCTCACACTCATACCAACTGGGAAAAAATGTCGGTGATGCTTTCCAAGAACACATGGCTCACAAAACTCCAACCTACTGCTCGCCATGAAGTGAATACCCTCTGCCATTTGTTCATTCTTTAATTTCACAAGTGCTTGAATGTGGGGATGCCCCATTCGATTGTGCCATAGTTGCAAAGAATAATCCTTCTCTCGGATGACAAGAGCTCTAGCTGGAACTTTGACTCTTGCATCTAACTTATACAACCCATCCTCGCATGTGCATGTTGCAACTTGGCTGCCTTCCTCATCATAAATATAGCACTTATGTGAATGAAAGGTAATGGAGTGGCCTGCATCAGCGATCTTCCCCACTGATAATAGAGTTTGTGTGATACCAGGCACATAATACACACTCTCAATCCGCATATCTCCTGATTGCACCTGCACCATCATACTTCCTCTTCCAGCAATCTCATGATAGGTGTCATCACCAATATAAACTCTTCTTCCCGTTGGTAGCATTTCTAAGGTATGAAACAATTCTGTGGCAGGTGACATATGTAAAGATGCTCTGGAATCCAGCCAAATCAACCTGCATAGGCCACCAAAAGAGACTTCTCTTGCCATAAAGAATCTGTCATCTGTCTTCTCTTTGGGCTCCGGTCTTCTATTGCCACTGTTCTTACTACTTTCCCCAACTGCTTTGGTATTACAGAATCTTGCAATGTGCCCCGCCTTACCACATGTAAAACAGATCCGTCTCTTGTTTTGATCAGACTTGTCTGAGAATCCTCTTGCCTTATCATCATTTTTAGAGTTGGGCTCTCTTTGTCCACCTCTCATCTCTCCTTTAACTGCCCCACTCTGAAAGAATTTTCGAGGCCCTTTTTGCTTCCGCTTTCCTGCATAGAATGCATCATGCTTAGAGGATCCTCCTTCATTTTTGAACTTCCGTTCTTCCTCAATAAGGGCTGCCACCATCTTCTCAAAACTTTGTGTCGGGAGATTGAATAATGTTGTGGAGACATTACGGAATTCGGGTACCAATCCATTCAACAAAACTGCTTTAGAATCTTTAGGAGTGACAATGGAATTAACCCGAGCAAGCTGCACATTAAGACACCTCATCCTGCTTACAAATTCTAGAATGGTTTCTTCTGCCTCCATCTTCATCCCAAAATACTACTGCTTAAGTGCCAATTCACATGTTTTCCCTGTTCCACCAAATGCATTATGTAATGCTTCCCAATTCTGCTTTGTGTCTCCTTTTATGTTCAAGAGATGAACATACTCCTCTCCAAGTGCTAATCCTATTGTGGTAATGGCCTTTCTGTCTCTTGCTTGCCATTCAACCAATTTTGCAGAATCTGTTGCTACTCCTTTATCATCTAGGGGCTTGGCATCAGTCCCTTCTACTACAGCCCAAGTCCCTTCTCTCATGAGCAGCAATTGAAGTTTAATTGACCAAGTATGGAAATTATCTCCTGTAAACTTCTCTAAAAATTTTTCAACTAATTTATCCACACCTTGGTTTGACGAGGCCATTTGAAGAAATCGTTGATGGGAAAAGTTTCTTCACACCTCTTCACAAATCTTCGGAGCAGGAAAGGTTTCTTCACAGATAGATGATTCTTCTCAGGCGATTGAAGACACTAATTCTTCTGTGAAATTCTCTTCCGGATTGCAAGTCTTCTGTTCACCCTCAATATGGCCCGTTGAATTCTCCTCGCCTTCTCCATTCTACATTGTTGATTTCTTCTATGATTCGGCATGCTGTCTTTCGCCCTCTTCCTCTGATTGCCACATTTTTAGGGTTAGTCTTCTATGCTCCCACTGAAAACGGTTTTGTTTGCTTCAACGACAGCCGAATTCAGGGCCCATGTTCGTCACGGTAAGCTCTGATACCATATAAACATGCAAAGATATAGAACTAGAGAGAGAACACACGATTGGACAATAACAGACTTCGTATATTCAAAATAGAATAGAACAGACAACATAACTGACTCCAAACGACACGACTGAGCTCAATCGACATCTAGGACTTCTACTTGTTATTCTACATCAGAATATGCCATCATGATGAGTGGTTGAGATCTTCACTTAATATCTTCACAGGCAAAGGAGTTTGTGATACATAATTTCAGGTATAAATGGCAGCAAGCCATGTTTAGACAATTACTGAACATGTTTGCTGATGATACTATTGTATCAGTGGTTGATTTTGTAGAGAATTACTCTTTCAAGGAGCAGAATGAAGTCCAGGCTCACAATCTAAAAGCAGTCTGTATGTGGAAGAAACAAACTTTTCTGGCTTAAGACGTGCATCACATATCCAAATAGGCACATCAGCTTGTGGTTGCTGCAGAGTAGATGGCAAAAAATCAGCCACCCCAGCCCAAATTTGTCGATCCGATCTGTATAACAGAAATCTCGTCTGAAAAGCCTCCCATGACAAAAGATGACCAGAATCATACCAAGCTGCAATCTTTAAAACCCCAGCTAGCCGCCAACACCGTTGGGTCTTTGGATGTACAAGTGCACATAAAGGCTGCTGATCATGCATACCTTGCAGGGGAAGCCACCAGCACGACATTGACAATGAAGCACAAGCTTGGGGATTAACATGGAATAAAGATCTAACCGCATCCCAGGAAGCAAGCAGACCTTGGATATGGATGCAGAGGATACAACAAGGCCCATGGGAGACTAGGATTGATAGCTGTTTTGTTGGTCTACTTCGTGACGACTACATTAAAAGAGATAAACTATGAGTTCGGATAAAGCTCTTCGAGCTGAGAAATTCCACTAGGTATAGGTTCTAACTTGTCGAACTTGAAGAACTGGGTTTTCGTCTAACCAATTTGGCTGTTATTATTCATTCTTTATCGGGTTTTTTCTCATCTTTCATTTTTGACCATTGATCTTTGGAATATTTTCTGTTTTGTGCCAAATCAAAGGCCATTAAATTTTTGGCCAATAATTCGCCCGCCACTTCCAATGGTCCAAACGATACACATGGTTAGAAGATTAAAAAAAAAAAAGGTGAAGGCGTGCCTCTGCTGGCATCGATTGTAGATGGCAACGCCTTTGATGGCATGGACTGCAGATCGATTGATGCCTCTGATGGCATCGACTGCAGATTGCAGATGGAGAGCCATAAGATTCGAAGCCAATCTCTGCCCCAAATCCGGCTACTCCGGCAAATCTACACCACGCCTTCACCAGGTCCACTCTGCTCCAATCTCTGCTCCACGCCTTCACCAAGTCCACTCTTATCATTCAGAAACCCTTGCCTGTCCACCCCGCTGAGATGCATTCACGCCACATTCGGATCCGGCACTGCGAGCCACCACACAAGATCTGGCACCATCCGAAGGACACAAAGCGGTACCTTGCCAAGCATCGGGGGAGATGTTCTACCTCGGCTGGACACTCATCCTCGAACCTTTGGGCGCGAGAATGCTTTGAAGGCCAGCCAGCCCTGGCTGGGGACATCACACCCGGGCGGTGGGAGCAGTACTGCAGCAGCTCTATGACCCGCTTGAGGGACGCGTGACGCCCATACCCCCGCAGTGATGGCCCCCATTGGTTCGTGGGACGAGGATGTTGAGGGAGGGCCCGCAACGCTAGCTAATGGGAAGGCAAAACACCTCGATGGTATGCGTCGAAGTTACTCGCGGTGGGCGAGGGCTTGTGCCTGGCCCTCACTACCTCGTTTCGAAAGCATTGCGGGGAGGGTTCCCCACAATGGACCAAGCGGGGTTGTTCCCATTCACAAAGGCGGGCGACCACACCGGCCCGCCAATTACCGGACGTATCATGGCCGCTTCAAAGATTTGCCAAACCTGGTTGGCCGGCATTCGAAAGCGGCCAGTTGACCGCCGGCGAGGCGGTGATATCGCGAGCCCTCACACGTGCGGGCTTTCGACCCGCCACTCAACGATTGACCATATCTTTTACGCCAGCGGCATCGATTGAAGACGCAAAATCATCGGGTTTGACTTGTATTGCTGCTTTGTGGACTTCATAAAGGCTTTTTGATACAGGTCCCGGAAAAGCCGTAGGCTAGGCTGCGCCAATCAGGGCTCCCTTCACATGCGCGAATGCCATATACAGGTTGTATGAGAGTTGTTTTGGCGGGGATGCGACCCGGCCGGGCCAAGCATTCACCAAGAGGTATCGTGGTCCGGGAGGTTGCCCCCTCTCGCCAACACTTTTGGCCTCTACATTGTCGGGTTAGAGCCACGCTTATCGAGCATGGGGGGGATGGCATACGCCTTTTGCACGGTCATCCGCCGGCTCATCTATGGGACGATGTTGGCTTGGCTGCCCACACCCTATTGCTATCTCCACGGATGCCCTAGACACATTTTGTCGGGCTACGAGGACACGCTGGCGTCAATCCGCCAAGACGGGGTGGTTCTCATATCCTCTTCACGTCACCCCATGCCTCCGCACTCACATATCGGGGGATACGTGGGCGTCAGCCCACCTACAAGTACCTGGGGTGGAGTTCCCCTCCGCTCGGGTTGGAGGCATCTATCCTAAAGCTATATGGTGACGGTGGTGGAAGGCTTTATTATGCTGACAAGCACGGTCCAAAAGTGAGCTATATGATTGGGGCCATCAGTCACATCCATTCCGCACCGGTCGAGCCTGTCATACATGCGAGGTCGGGGTTTGGGAAAACGGCGTCTTTGGCTTACACGGAATGACTTGGAGCAAAGTCACGGCATTTTTGGCACGGGCGCAGGGTGAAACCTTAGTCCCCCATCGATTACGCTGCGAGGCCCGGATTCTTGCGCTTCGGCGACCCTTGATAGACACATCGTCTATTTTTGAAAGTGGTTACTATGGGTGATGCGGCTCCCGCGTGGCTTTTTACTTCGTGGCCATGAGTCCTTGGCGGCTTAGGGCTGTTGGAGGGTAAGAGAGATCAATTGGTTACGCCGGATGGAGCGTCGCGGGGAACACGAATCGTCTGGCGCGATGCGTAGACATCGCGGGAATTACCCTAGATGCTTGTTTCCTTTGGCAAGCTACGGGACCCCATTGCTCTAGAAGCGGAGGTCAAAATGGCCCATTACAAGGGAGCACATCAACCCCGTGTTTGGCAGGGGCCCTGGCCCATCTGCGTTCCGGCTGCCCTTTGAAAAAGCGGACTCATTGCCTCCATTAGCATACGGTGCCCACCATCTTCGCATCGAGACGAAAGGGTGGATTGGGGAGCCAGCGCCGGGGCTGTCAGTCTTTGCCATCAAGCGGGTGCCATTGAGGATGAGTCTCACACTTTCGAGTTGCCAGTGTTCGGTCCGGTCCGGGCGGAATCACGCTCCCTTAATGCGGCGGACGTGCCCTTGCATTTGGCGATGAACACACCCCGTCGATGCGTGCCCAGGGTCATACATCCGAGGTGCTTTGGACTGCGAGGTCACATTTGCCCCCCTTTGTTGTCCGTGACTAGGCACTCGGGGGTGGTGCATGGCTTGTATATATTGGGATGTTTACGCATTTTTATATGATTAGCGGTTTGTCAGTGATTGATTGCCACAGTTTTCCCTCGAAAACCCTTCCCGTGGGGGGGTTTTAATCCGCAAGAATGTCTTCAACTTTTTAATATTGGGTCCCATAGGCCGATTGGTCTCCGTGGGACGATAAAAGTACCTTCCTTCCTTCCTTCCTTCCTTCCTTCCTTCCTTCCTTCCCTTTGAAAAAGAAAGTAGCGTCTGTTCTTATCCTTCACCGGCATAATCCATGGCGCTCCAGTTACTCGCTCCAACAGCACGCACTCCACCCGATTAGATAGGCATGCCCCCATGATCTCTCCACCCAATCTCGAAGCACTGCCCAATCCTTCCTCCTTCTATCTATAAACCATGCACTCAGAAATCCAGATCCCAGCAAGCAGCTCCATCCAATTCCCTCCCGGCAAGCAGCTCGAACTTCTCCAAAAAATACCACGCAGATACGATTTCGCATACATACTGCCCCAAAATCTAGGCCAAACCATCGGTGAGATACCCTCCCCAAATACCAAACAAAATAATTAGAACATTATGACATGCGAAATACGGGTGTTAATTCTGGAAGTATAGCAATCTAGGTTTAATGTGAGTTGTAGTGAAGACATTGTATACGTATGTGCCAAGTAAGCGCCACATGGTCAGAACTTACTGGTGCTGTGGTGGGTTTTCGAAAGGTCTCTATCCTATATTTCTGTGGAACCCGATTTTACATTGGGTTTTCCCAATTCCCTGCTGCCCCGAATTGGAATGGGCACCTACGTATCTGGCGTTACCATCGGAAGAAGATCAAATTGTACATTGGTAGCTGAGCAGATTAGAAGATTGGGTCAGCAGCATTCAAACTGGTTACATTGTTTCCTTTTCCCTAGAGCTTCTGGACTCAATGTCCGTTTGAATAAAAGGATGATAAATTCCTCGACCTGCAGTTTGCCAGTGAATGAGAAACACAGTCCTATGCCTGTTGTAAGAAGGCAGAAGTTTGAATTACATTATTTGGCGACCAAACATTGTGCATTCTGCTTTCACAGTAATGCTTTGATAAGCAGGTCTTTGAATAACATTCATAGAGAAACAGATTCAGGTATCGCATCCATGGACAACCTGAAACAAGATGAAATGCAGACTGTTCTGATTTATAATACCATGAGCAAACAAAAAGAGGTTTTCAAACCCAAAATCCCTGGAAAAGTCAGCATGTATGTTTGTGGAGTAACAGCATATGACTACAGCCACATAGGCCATGCTCGAGTTTATGTTGCCTTCGATGTTATCTTCAGGTATTTTCCTGGACTACCTTTGGTTTACTAAACTTGAGGACTGCATATTTATCGAATGGGTGGGGTAAAAAAAAACACAAGAGTGCATTATTGTACAGGAGTTTATTTTAGTGCCGTATGATTGTGGCAGATTTCTTCGATCTTTGGGATACGATGTCACATATGTTCGCAATTTCACTGATGTAGACGACAAGGTAGGGTTTTTAGATGGGATAATTGTATTACTCTACCATTGCTATTCACGAAAATGTAATGCTGTGCCTTGTCAGGCATAAGAGCTATTATTTACACGAAAAAGAAGTTTATCCATTTACAAAAAGAAGTCTTCCATTTACAAGAAGAGGTCTGTAATTACTCCATGTTGTGTTCTGTTGCTGGCAAAGGCTGTCAATTGCACTATATGCGATTATTTAGTTTTCTCATAATAATAACAGCTTCCCCCTTTCCAGGTGAAGAGTTTGTTGTAATAAAGCCACACCTCAGTTGGAATCTTTCTCATCCCATATTCAATAAGATAAATCAATATGTGGTTTGTAAAAGCGAGCTATCTACTGCTACAGAAAATAATTTTCATTTTCTTCCTTGATAGTGGCATACATGCATGTTAATTTTTGCTGCATGCCATTATTCTTCTTGTTCCTGCCCAATCCACCTGACGTCTGATTGAAGGCAATGAGACCCGATCGTGCGTTACAAAGCCAGCATGCTTAGCACCTTCTTTCTAGTAAGCGTGCTTGGCTTGAGCAATCAATGGGGTTAGATGAACAAGTTGTGGCATGCTTAACGTCCAGAGTAAATGATGTTCTGTAATAATTGGAGGGGGAACTTATGATGCACAATGGCTGCAAAATGTTGTACAAACTAGTACTTTTTAAAAATTTACTTGAAATTGTTTTTTGATTCTTTTGCAGATCATAAAGAGAGCAACAGATATTAACATGGACCCAATTGAGCTAAGTGATAAGTATTGCAGAGAGTTCAATGTCGATATGGACTCGTTGCACTGCCTTCCCCCTTCTGCAGAGCCCCGTGTCTCTGGCTATATTGAAGAGATTATTAAAATGATCACACAGGTAAGAATTATACACATATACATATCTTTTTATGTTACTCATAATGGATGGAAACTTATGTGTGCTCTGCATATATGCCTGTAATAAGCCTGCTCATGTATTGAGATCCTTAAATGTATTGCCAGGATCTGGCATGCTGTTATTATTGGAATTTAAAAAGTGAGTGAAATGTGCGGTTATAAAAGCGTTCCTTAATTGATAGGCTGGTTATCTCGTAGATTTTGGAAAATGGCTATGGATATGCTCTGGAGGATGGTGATGTCTATTTTTCAGTGGAAAAATACCCGAGATATGGGGTCTTGTCTGGACGGAAAATGGACGAAAATCGAGCAGGTGAACGTGTGGCTATTGATGGGCGCAAACAGAACCCTGCTGATTTTGCACTTTGGAAGGTTAGATTTCTATGCTTTTTCTGCTGATGGGAAACCTCAATGCTTTTGATATTGTAGCCTTTCATGACATGTGTATCTAGCAAGGCTTTGGTAAAATTGGTTCTGAAAGAATTTAATGGCTCATTATGTTACCTTTGGCTATGCAGAGTTCGAAGCCTGGTGAGCCCTCGTGGCAAAGTCCGTGGGGTCCAGGCCGTCCAGGTTGGCATATTGAATGTAGCGCAATGAGTGCGGCACTTCTGGGTCATTCTTTTGATATACATGGTGGTGGAATGGATCTCATTTTCCCTCACCATGAAAACGAGATTGCACAGAGTGGGGCAGCTTGCAGTGAGAGCAACATAACTTATTGGATGCACAATGGTTTTGTTACTGTAGACAAAGAGAAGATGTCAAAGTCACTTGGTAACTTCTTTACTATACGTGAGGTGGATATCGACATTCTTTAAGAAGCCTTTACTTAATGACACCATTAACTAACAATCTGTTGTTTGGTATGCAAAAGGTTTTGGATCTGTACCACCCATTGGCATTGAGGTGGTTTCTTCTTGGTACGCATTATCGATCTCCAATCAACTATTCAAAATCTCAACTGGAGAATGCATCGGACCGCATTTTCTACTTATATCAAGTAACACTTAATAGAATCTTTCAATCTGTTAATTTGTTAATGTTTTCCAATCTCTAAATTTCAGCCACTTGCTTTGTCTTTAATAGACATTGGAAGATTGTGAGACATGTTTAGCCCAGACAAATAAGAGTGAAGATCCAGCACCGGCAGCCATTCTTGAATGCTTAAAAAATCTTAAATTCGGGTTTTCTTCAGCCATGGCAGATGATTTAAGCACTCCTATTGTTATGGCAGGGCTTTCTGAACCCTTAAAGATATTGAACGAGTTGTTGCATTCGCGTAAGGTTAGAAATATATGCCACCTGCTGCATTGCTTTCCAAATTTCTTATTAGTATATAAGAGATGATGAACATGTAGGCTCGCAAGGACAAGTCAAGATTCACATCGATTAAAATTTTGCACGAAGAAGTCAAAGAAGTATTAAGTGTACTTGGTCTCAATGTGACAAACTATTCTGAGGTAGGTGCATTCGCACGTCGATAATAACATTTTTTCCACTTTGTTCCTGTCTCACTTTGAACTTTTCCATTTGTACATTCCGTAGATACTGGAGGAGATTAAAGCAAAGGCGCTAAAAAGAGCGGGTTTATCACAAGATGAATTGTTGAAGTACATCTCTGAAAGAGCTGCTGCCAGAGCTTCAAAGAACTATTCCCGATCCGACGAAATCAGGGACCAGTTAGCTGCATTGGGCATATCTCTCATGGACGGAGGCGATGGAACCATGTGGCGTCCTGTAGCTATCTCCTCTTTGTAATTGCACCTATGGAATTTCTAATCATGCAACAATTCGTCTCAGAAAAGGAACTCATATACTGGGCTGTCTTAATGCAATAGCTCCAAAAGCGAAGGATCAAGACTGGGCAAAAGGAGTAAAACATTACTTGTGTAACATCGTCATGGATCTGAAGAGGTCTTATGGTTAGGCTTAGGTCTGCCATAGTTTCTACCTCTAATTGAACTAATTATCATAATGCTAAAATGAATTCCTCTGGTGAATGTATCAGTTGCATGACCTGGGTACTCACATGAAGTTGATGGGTACATGTTTTTAAAATCTGATTGTGGCCTAACCTCGAATTAGGCTGGTCTTGGCTACATGGTCCATAACCAAGGCAGTGGCTTGTTACGAGGGATAAACTGCCCCCAAGGATGGTGCTGGACGTGATTTATTGAATTGTTAAGTATTTAAAGAGCTTTCTTAGCGCGACTCCATAAATATCAAAAGCTGAGGCATGCCTGCATATGTGAAATTGAACCAATACTGTGTAATTGATGTACGAGCCAAAACACAAGTGGGAACATCTGTTAGATAATAATCTTGGCTCAATTCTTCCAGCTCATGTTGATGAGATGAAGGGTGATGTCGAATGAGTTCTCGGCGGAAGATAAAACCTCCTTTCATAACATCTACATGTTTAGACCACATAACTATGATGGAATCTTATCATCTGATAGCTTTGGCTGTCCTAAGAAAGAAGCAAAATGCACTAAAATGATCCTGCTGAACCTCCAGGTTATCATACATGCAATTATGCTCCAATGGCAAGGGCTTTACATCATAACGATCCATATTGTCATGGGCAGGCAGCAGCTGATCCTGTTCTAGCAAAAGCAATGCGTGGCATGTTCGTAATGCAAGGCACTTGCTACCTAGGTCACATAGGGCACAATATTAATGGGTGGTAAGGGCGAATATGGAACCAATTTTATTCCAAAAGGGACAATATTAACCATGGACTCTACGAGTCTTTATTTCAAAATTCAGGGCACTCAGCTCTAGGTCATAGTTTTATATAAATTATACCATAATGGAGATGATGTCTTTTCTAACTATTTCTTGCATTAATGTTTAGATAAAGTGTGGTGGCAGTGGGATGGATTTCGCTTGATAAAATTAGGGAAATTATTTCAGAGATTCCACATGATAGATTGCAAGTCTATAATATCTCCATTTGTGCTAGGTGTCAAGTTGGCTTCTGAGGTTATTTATGTCATGCCATGCAGGCAGTCTATTCTACTCTAGAAGTCCTGAAGTTAAAACTATAAGGGTGCTAATTTTGCAGATAATGGTCCCAACCAAAGGAAGTCTACAACAGTGTACATATCCTTGTATTGACTCAGGTGTAAAAATTTCTTTTAGGCGTAGAGTTTGTTACTCACTGCATGACATTAACAAAAGCAATCCACTGTTGGTTTTAATATAGGGAAAATTTCAAAAATGCCCCTCTATTTTGTGTTATTTGTGAAAATGCCCTTATATTTTGAGATATTGTCAAAATGCCCCTTATATGGCTACGAAACTACTAGAGATAAGAAGAATGGCCGGAATGAGTTTCGAGGAATGAATGGCTTTGGCATAGGGTGAGACCACTAGGAGAAGATGACCCTGGAGTGATAAATTGGAGCTGATAATTTGGGCTTCTGATCAGATGGAAACGATGAAGATCCGATTATGGAGCTTGCAAAGTTTCCGGTTTTAAGCAGGGCTAGAAGCAAGAGGCCGAGAAAACTCACAAGATCTTGAGCCCACTGCAATTTTTCTTGCTGTCAAATTCTTCCTTTCTTGTACAAATCACTAGCAAAATCCATTTATAATAGTGCTTTGAACTTTCGATTGATTGCCGGATATATGAAACCTAGAAGCAACTCGCATGATGCCACGATTACCTTCGGAAAAACAATGAAGGAAAGCTCTGTGGGCAAATGCTGGAGGAAGGCTCTGCAGCCGTGGGCATATCTTTGTCTAGTTCTGGATCACTTTGCTCTTATTTTAAAGCATAAACTGCAAATTCGCAGGGCAGAATTAAAGGTTCGACATTGCATCAGTGCACATCAATATTAACCAATTTTTGTGAAAATCTCAGATTCAGAGCCAGCGCTGCAGTGATTGTCTGAAAGCTACAGATCGAGGGGCATTCTAGATCTCCAATAATGTTATAGTGAAATTCAGCCGGCAGATAGGTTCAAAACACCCAAGTCAAGGTTTTAGGAACATGAAGGCCTACACAATTTGCTTATCTTCATGACATAGTAGTCCAGTTTCAGGAGTATGTCAATATATAATATTATACGAATGTAAATCTGTAATACTGTATTATTAGATGAGTGGACTAGATTATGCCAAGATTATGCCACCTTATCAAGTTTTCATGACTTATTCTAAAAGTACTTTTATGCCAGTAGTAAGATAATTACTGTTCCTGAAGGAGGTCAAAGTTTTAGGAACATGAAGGCATACACAATTTGTTTATCTTCCTGATATGGTAGTCCAGTTTCAGGAGTATGTCAGTATATAATACTACATGTATGTGAAACTGTAATGCTGTATTATTAGATGAGTGGACCAGATTATGCCACCTTATCAAGTTTTTATGGCTTATTCTAAAAGGACTTTCATGTTAGTAATAAGATAATTAATGTTCCTAAAGGAAAGATTTTGGCATTTGATCAATTTTCTTTCTTCTTCTTTGCTTGTCATTTATATTGTTATAACATGATCATCACATTGCAAATAAATATAATTCATTAGGAACGCAGGATCAACCAGTTCACCGCCATCTATCGAAAAAAGAGCTTGTGGTTATTTGGGCAGAAAGGGTAGTACTAAGAAATGTTACAATGTTTTTCAAATACCAAATTCCTCTTTGTGCCAAGTTCACTGTTGTATATTGAGTGGTCTCTTTTGGATTCACCTGCTGATCACGGTTTCTATTGATGCTTCGTGGCAAAGAGACTGCTATTGTTGAGATCTTGCATAGCGAGGAGAACTTAATCTTAATAAAATCTTGAAAAAATTCTAAAAATGCCCCTCTTTTTTCGAAATTGTTGTAATGCCCTTGTACTTTTGAAATATGCTAGAATGCCCTTATATTATAGATATGACAGAACTGTATTTCACAACTGTATTACAGATTTTGACTCTGAAAAACGACTTCCATCTTCGCAATTGGCACAACAAAACTTTGGAACCCGTTTTGCTTGGAGATGATTAGGGCAGCTCGATTGGGGTTTTTGTTCTGGGGTCCGTAACCGTCATATGTCCTCATAGATGTTGTCTAATGTCGATGGTTTTATTGGCGCCCGATTTGGGTTAGACTCCAATAGAAATCCTCAACTTTCCTTGGAAATCTCTTCAATTTTCCTCATATGACTTGAGGAGGTTTCCACTTTAGAAAATAGAAGAGGCTTCCGTGGAAACCTCCCAAATTTTCTAGATATGGCCTGTGGAGGTTTACAATTAAGAAAATAGGGAAGGTTTCCACGGAAAATTGGGGAAAATAACAAATATACATGGTTATAAAGTGAGTATTTTAGCTTTGATATGTTTCGATAATGCACAAAAAGAAAAGTGGATGTACAGAGGGACATATATCATTTTAGATAGCTTAAAAGCATGCCCTAAAAGCATTCGTGCTTGCCCTAAAATGTCTGCGACATATTTTCTGAAAGGTTCTGTAGCTTGTGGTTGGTTTTATTTGCCATGCATCTGCGCCAGTATTTGATCCTTCAAAGTGTTTATTGCAGATGCGGGATCTTCAAACCTTTATGATTTTAGCATTTGACAGCCTTGTGATAATCACAGATCTATTTTCTTGCAACTAAATATGGCTATAACAGTAGAAGATCTTCCACGCAACCGAAGATGGCCATAAATATAGCTGAATATGGAAGAAACAGGTGGATTGAATTTTCTACTAGGCTTTGGCCTGATTTGAAACAATGTTGCTCTAAATACTAATCTAGGGCTAGCAGCCTTGGTACAAATTGGTTTATGGAGCTTTGCGATGCTGCTTGACATAGGAGCGAACATATTCACGTTTCGATTATTAAAATAATGCTTCGTACATTTCTACTACATGAGATTACTTGCCTAAAAGCAAAAGAAAAAATGATATATATGCTTCTTTAGCATTCAAATATATAGCACAATAACATGGGGTTTCCTTTGTGTTTTTTGTACGCTTTTCAATATGGTTTTGCTATGATTTGATTGATGTATTCGTTTGATCGTACTAAATAGTATTTCTAGAGTGCATCTTTTTTTGGCTGTCGATTTCCATAAAAAAAGAGAGAGATTGTGGTTATATGTGAATATTAGATAAAGGCTAAAAAAAAAGAGATTGTGTAGTTGTATATGAATATTAGATAAAGGCTTAGCTGATTTGGTGATGGCGCAGCTCAGTGGGGCTAGGGTTTTGGCGCTGCTTCAATCTCAGACATCTCCCTTCCCAGGTATCCGTTTCGAGCGATTTTTGGTGCTTTGGAAAGCTCTTGTAGTAAACTTCCCAATGATATATGGTATCAAGTAATTTTCTCTCTACTTCAGTCCCGAAATTGGGATCATCTATTTTGGCCTCCATGGTTACCTTCAGTTTTGGCGTTGCTTCAATCTCAGATATCTCCCACGTTGGGTGTCTGTTTTGAGCAATTTTTGGTGCATTGGAAAGCCCTTGCAGTAAGCTTTCCAAGGTATATGGCATTAGGTAGTTTTCTTTGTAATTCACTCTCGTAATTGGGATCATGCATTTCGACCTCCATGGTTGCCACCGTCGATATGCAATCTTGAAATCTTTGTGTACATCTCAGTGCTTTGTAGTTTCTAACCAAGAATGAAGGATTATGAAATATGTGCAGGTCCACGGCATGATATCTGAAGCAACCTTCAATTCTCACCTCTTTATTATAATCTCTACAGATTCTGCAAGTCCATCTAAGATGCTTGTCCCATTCAAATGTCTCAGAGTGATCAGGTTTGGCATGTGCAGTGCGGAATAAAGCTTGTTGGTTTAAAACTATTCGTTTGCTTTGTTAAAATTTTAAAATTTATTTGATGGAAATCAATGGCTGGCTTCTGCATGACACATGGTACTCTTTCCCATCCTTGCAGTTTGCAAGGGCTTAGTATACAAAGGAGATTTTTGCAATGGGAAGCTTAATTGGTCAATGATGTCTCTTGTATCAAGCTTGTAAACTATGGTGGTTTTTAATGTCAACAGTTCTCTTAAATGTTATATTTTGACATTGATATTCAAATGTTATATTTTTGAATTTGGAAACCACTTGTGGACCTATTATAATTTAACCCTTAAAAATACAGGCCGTGTAAAACTTCAATGTCAAATGCAAAACTATTTCTTATTGCTCGGATTTTTAGCACATTGCCTCAAACCTTATGGTATTTTACAAACCTTGTTATACAATATATCAAAATTTGTACAAGAATACCCCACAAATGAGGTTCGTTATCTACGGTCTAGATCAAGGAATATTGAGTAAATATGCCCACCCAACAGCTCTCGATGCCCGGAGTCACCCTTCGTGTGAATATGCACCCAAACCACATGGGTTTTAGGGGGGATTTAATTTTAAAGTGTTGGATGTAATGGTTTATATTAATTGAAAAAAAAATTGGCCTCTTCGGGGCCTAGAAAAAGGTGGTGTACAAATTAGGGAAAGAGTATATATATTTATACAAAAATAGCCATGAAAATACTAGAATAAGCAAAGAAACAATATAACTTACAAAAAAACAATGAAATGCAAGAAAGATATCCCAAGCAATAAGAAATAGTTTTGCAAGTTTGACATTGAAGTTTTACACGGCCCGTATTTAAGAAATTTAAGAAATCTTTAGGGACATACGGCTGGGGCTTTGCTCTTTGTCATAGATTTATGTAGTACAGAAGTCGCTTAGTGTGTAGGTGGATTTTAGTACAGTCCAGCTAGGTGCATAGTTTGTTCTTTGTCATAGATTTCAAATGTAGTCGGTGTTGTTAAAAAACCCCGTTTTTTAGTGTGTAGGTGGATTTTCAAAAATGTAAAAAACCATTACTAATGCCTCGAAGGTGCATAGATTTTTGTTAGCAAAGCAAATTGAGGGACTACATAGAGGTTTGTTTTTTTCAAATATGTAGATTCTTAATCCAAAAGGGGTTTTCCATTTTCTTGTTTTAATTTTATTGCGATTCTTTTTTTCACTAAGGTTTTCCTATGATTTAAGTGAATGTATTCAAATGGATGTAATAATTCTTTTTTACCTATATTCATTTCTCTTCTATCTACCTCTAGAGTAAACCTTTATGTTAGTTGTTATTATTATTAAGAGCCATTGATTTTAGCCTTTGTGTTTTTTTTTTTTTCAATGGTCAACAACCAATGGCTCACAACAAGCCTTTTTTTTTTTTTTCAAGCCAAAAGCCTTTTCAAATGCGTGTGGTGTATAATGGGCACATGAAGGGCCATTGATTTTAGCCTTTTTTTTCAATGGTCAACAACCAATGGCTCATAGCAAAAGCCCTCTTTTTGTGTGTGTGGTGCATAATGGGCACATGAAGGGCTTGAAGGGCGCATGTAGTGCAGTTTCCCCGCCGGCAACACATTTCTTATCATAACTTTTGATCCAGAGCTCTGTTTGAGATGATTTTTATTGCGTTGGAAAGCTCTCGGCCAGATTGTTTGGTTAAGTTATGTATGCTAAAACAACAATTTTTCGGCCGGGTTTGGTAGGCTTTCACATCCTACCAGTTGATTAATACAGGATTGCGCTATTGGATATTGTTTTTTTTTTTTTTTGAAGAACGACAAACTTTATTGAAACTCCAAGCCAAAAGCAAAATACAAATGCAGAGGCGGGAATAAAGTCTCAGAGGATAATCATGATCCACTGAGTAGAACCACCATCCTATGCATAAGACATGACATTCAAATAGGACTCAAATATCAATTGTCGCTTGGCAGGAGCAAGCGAAGAACAATGGTATGCCTTAGCGATTCTAGCTTGTGCGTCCTGGAGGACAACTGCAGGAGGAATATGCAAACCCTAAAAGATACGGTCTTTAGGCTTCGGATGGACCACAATAACCATCGATGCTAAATGAAATGCTTGGCTCATAACTTATTCCAAGCATCGGGATAAATAGCCGAAGCACTGGCGACTTGTCAATGTCACATGAAAAAAAAAGCGACCAAGACCAAACAGTGGAGATGAACACATAAAAGAAACAATGCTCAATGGTCTCGTCCTTTTGCTTACCACGATGGGCAAAGTCGCGACACTTTCGAGGATCAAATCGTGGACAAGCACGTTCACACGAGGGCATCTGTGAAGAATCTGCCACCAAAGCACCGCCACCTTAGGATGGAGTAGTTTATCCCAAGCCCAAGTCCACATACTTCTCCAATTAGGAGGTGAAAGCTGAAGGGACCACCTAGTGGATGGCGGAATGATATCACTATTGACAAGCAGCCTATACATAGAGTTCACAAGCCTATGCTCATGAACACTCTGGTGGGAAACCCACATGCACCCTTCAATACCCTCTGGAGCAATCAATGGATATTGTTTTATGGCTATTGGATATTGTTTTATGGCTCATTCCGAATGAAGCTTGCAAAAAATTACTATGCATTTTTAGATTTTGAGGCAGTTATTAAGCAAATTCCAAGGCTTCTAGATCCTTGTGCTAATAAGCAGAAAAGTTTCCCACTTTGGTTTCTCACCACAAGAATCCATGGAGGCCAAAGGCTGCTGTTAAATTCCAGTTGAAAAATGTTTGTGTATGGGTGTTGCAAACTTTATGACTTTTCGAGAATAATGGGATCAAATGCTCTATCTTTATGGTAACTTTTACTTATGTTCTATTTGTTTTATTGTGATCAAATTCAAAAGCTTACTGGTGATGAAAGCCTCAAATGAATTCTAGTTTTTTTGGTTTCAATTCTAAAATTTTTGTCACCGCAGGGGGGCGTCCCTAATGCAACACAAACCATTAACATCCAACATATAAAAATTAAATCCTCCAACACGTAACAACCAACACATAACAACCATTGACATTAGCAACCAACACATAACTACCATTGACATTAATTAACACAACCATTGGGTCCAACACATTTAAATTAAATTCCCCCTTAAACCCCCTTTGGTTTGGGTGCATATTCACACGGGGGGTGACGTAGGGCAACGAGAGCCGTTGGATAGGCATATTCACCCCTTATTCCTTAATCTACACCGTACGTAGAGGCATGCTCGGTTATATTCCCATAGTAAGATTGTTATAAGGTCTTTGTTAGGTGTAATATGTAGGCCTAGCATGCTTCCTTTGGTAGGGATTCAGGCTTGAGTTAAATTTGTCTAATGGTGGTCTTTAGAGTAGTGCTGGATTTGTTTGTAGCTAGAATAGAGACACTTCTTTATAGTTGTTTGTAAGCAATGATAGGTTAATGCCTTATAGAATAAAGTAAAGAGTATATGGGCTGAAATATAAAGGCAGGGTGCATGACATATTCTGCAATAGCTCAGGAATATGCTGTAGGGATGTATATGGGCAATATATAGCTAGTATACACGGGTTTGAATGGATTTCTACTGAAATACAGGAATTCAAGATGGATATAAGGCTGAAATGTGATGCTATAGAGTTTAGTTCTTGGTTTTACCTGCCTAAACTTTGGCTATTTCTGAATTTGCTAAAAAGGATCTTTGGTTATTTTACTTAAACCAAGAGGTGAAGGACGATAAGCCACGTAGTTTTATAGCTTACCTGACGCCCCTTACATGGTTACCATTTTGATGCTTAACTTTTGTAATGCTTGGTTGTCTGTAACCAAAATTATGTCTCCTGGATGTTTGGTTTAAATGTTTCGAGCTCAAAATCGACTATATTTAGGCTGCTTCTTTGGACTGGAATGGTGCAGCTTATGGTACGATCTTTCCAAGGGGTAAGCTGATTTTTACACTCACAGAGTTGATTGATAGACAACATAAATTTGGGAATATTTCAATAGCATCTACACCTCTACTTGTATTTAAAGAATATGGAAATCTTCTATGGTCTAGATGTACAGAATTGCAATTTATCTACTCTTCTAAGCTTGATATTTATATTTATAGTCTAAAATTAAGATTCATACTTGTGTTACTCTTACTTTAGAAACCTGACATATTAATTCTAAAATTTTGATGTGCATTATTTCTACTCTACATTCTTGATACATTACTTTTACTTTACATATTCCATATAGGTTTAATAGCCTTACATTTGTGGCCTGGGTAATGCCAGGATGGATATGTATCGTGTAGTCAAAGATTGCTTCACCATGAATTGCTTTACCAAAATTGGTCATTAAGCAATCTTCGAATCATTAGGCTCTGGGTTCATATGCAACAATCGCCGGAGAGGGGCCCTATTTTGCCCTGTGCTTTTTGGCGATGGCAGATGATGGTGCGTGTAAAAGGGCTTGCCTTTTTATGTGATGGTGAGGGTTGCCATTGTGCATGTGAACCGGCTCTTAAGAGATTTATGGGAGATTGACGAATCTTTCAATCTTCAGATCGTTGTGTACAAATATGTGCAAGGTTAATATAAATGAATTTTTATGAAAAACCACGGATGTATATGGATATTGGTTAGGCCATGGAATTAATTTATGGGGAGTTTTTTTGAAACTCTACTTCTGCTAAAGCCATATTTTTTTTGCCTAAGATAAGTCAATCACATGTAACTGGGCACTTCTTCGTTTTCATTAGCCAATAAATTATCCAAGGGCTCGTTCATGCAGTTCATCATTTTCCTATACCATAAAATATCCAAAGGTCATCAATAGTAATTAATATTTTTTTTCACCAAGTCCCAATAATTCCAAAATGGACAATAGAATAGAATATGATTTTATCGTCCACGGAGACCAACTGGCCTATGGGACAATGAAAGCATATAGATTTTCAATATTTATGCATGCTATATCATTAGTGTACCATAGATCCCCTTAGGGACATTTGTCCAATGCTTTTTGTGGCGCCAAAATGGCCGGCTGCGTGAACAGAATGCTTCTTACTAATGTGGCAAGAAAAAGATTATGTGTAGTGGTCCTAAAAGTGGTGCGGCAGATCTATACCTTACAGGTTCTGCTTAATCAATGAGCATGACAGGCTTTTGGTTTTGAACCATTACAGGTCGCATTTGATCTGGAAATTTTTGGATAATGGAAATGAAAAAGTTTTGAATTTGCTAGTAGCAGCTGGTTTTAGTGGTTCTTCATAACAGACTAGGGCTCCCAGTTTTTTTTTCCTTGTTTGTGTCACCTCAGGGCAAAAGGATACAATTGGTGATCTGTGATAAACTGAGAGACCCAATGTACGTTTTGGCCCTTGCACATTTACCGTTTTCATGCTACTTGTACATTGATTGGTTGTAGGTATAAGTTCTTTCCTCTATTTCTATTTTGCAGAGTTTGGTAACTTGGAAGTCTATGGAATAACTAGAAAAGAAATGTAACTGTACACTTTACACTTTACATGTTATTCTTTATACTGTATACTTTCAATTCAAAAACTTTTTACTTTGCATTTGATATGTTATACTGTCAAGATTTTCAAGATTCAAAAATGTTATGTTCAATATGCTAAGATGGAAATGAAGATTCAGATTATTATATTCAAGTTTATAAATTTGGAATATATATTTTTTAAGTTAGCAAATTTTATGGGCTAAGGTTTGGAGAGTGCCTCCTGTGGCCTGGCCTAAATGACTAGGGTGGATATCTGGAGATATGCTCTTGCCTTGAACAAGGTTCTTTTGGCAGCATCTCTTAAGGCATATGATGAACATGCCACTTTTTATGTCATGCTACTTGGCAGCATCCCTTAAGATATATGATGCATATGTCTCTAACATTGCTTAGTTGTGTAATCCCTTAAGACATATGATGCACGTGCCACTCTGGGCTTAGTTGTGTACTTAAGACATATAACGCTATGCCACCTTTTACGTCATGTCACTTAGCAGCATCCCTTAAGACAGAGACATATGACACACGCGCCACTTTTTACGTCATGCCACTTGGCAGCATCCCTTAAGACGTATGAAGTTTTTGCTTCATGTCACATGGAAGCATCCCTTAAGACATATGACGCATACGCCACTTTTTACGTCATGCCACTTGGCAGCATCCCTTGAGACATATGACGTACAAGCCACTCTAACATTGCTTAGTTATGTAATCCTTTAAGACATATGACGCACATGCCACTCTAACATTGCTTAGTTGTGTACTTAAGACATATGACGTATATGGCACTTTTTACGTCATACCACTTAGCCGCACCTCCCTTAAGATATAGACATATGACACACACGCCACTTTTATGTCACGGCACTTGACAGCACCCCTTAAGACTTATGATGCAGACACCACTCTAACATTGCTTAGTTATGTAATCCCTTAAGACATATGGCGCACATGCCACTTAACATTGCTTAATTATATACTTAAAGATATATGACGCACATGCCACTTTTTACGTCATGCTACTTCGTAGCATCCCTTAAGACATATGACGCACACACCACTCTAACATTTCTTAGTTGTGTAACTCCTTAAGATATATGATGCACACGCCACTATAACATTGCTTAGTTGTGTAATTGCTGGGCTTAGTTGTGCAATTGTTGGGTTTTGTCCCCAACCACCTTACAACGAATGCAACTCTGGGCCATGTACCTTACATCGGATATTTTCCATCTGGCATGAAACATTGCCATGTTTTATCATACCCACTAATAATTTATCAGGAATTGAACTAGTCCATTGTGCTAGATCTCGAATTATCTGCTAATGTGGATATAGTATTTGGTCCAATGCACCTTATACTACTAAAATACATATGATACAATAATTTGGTGCTGAATTAAAGAGTTTATGAATCCTTTTTTCTTCTGTTGTAAGGAAGTAAGATCCCTCTTTTTATAGGTTGTCATACTTCCTATAAAAAGAGGTGTCTTGCATCCTGAAGAAGGAATTGTTGGGATTTTTTTTTTTTTTTGGGGGGGGGGGGGGGGGGAGGTTTTTTGGCTCCCGATTGGGGTCTTGGCGCACCAAAAATCGCTTAAAGCGAATTTGGAATAAATTCGCTATTAATTTCGGCTGAAAAGTCTCGCCGGAATCGGAAAGGCCTGAAATAATTTTCGGCCTTCATTTCCACCACTGCCGCGCCCGAGGTGCACGGGCTGTCGCGGCGTTTTCAAAGGGCGAAATTTCTAATTAAGCGAATTTCGGCCTTCATTTCCACCTGCGCGTGTCCCGAGGCGAGGCACGGGCCTGGCATGCACGTTTCGAATTTCAAAAAAAGAATACCAAATTTGCCTAAGCGAATTTCAAACCTTTAAGTTCATTTCAGTTGGCAAGTTTACAAGCGATTTTACAAGCGATTTTGAGTTCAGTTTACAAGCGAATTTTGAGTTCAGTTTACAAGCGATTTTGGTTCAGTAAACTCAAATTTTGAGTGCAGTTTTGAGTTCCTGCCAGTTTCTTCAGCGCCCTCTTCCACGAGTTGCGGTCTTTGATCCACCGTAGTAGGTCTTCTTCTTTCTAACATTTACGTCAAAATTTACACTAGTTTATGAATGTTTCATAAAAATAGTTCCATTTTAGACATAAACTCTCTCATTGAATTATTTGAGTGCCCTTAAGTGCCATAAGATGTAATCTCATAGATGATTTTTTAGTCGTTGGATGCTTATGACAATGATCAAGGTGCTGATGCACAACGGGTTGCCCTCATGAATGCGGAGAGACATTGTAGAAATGAATGATATTGAAATCCTTGCAATATTCATAATTAATGTTCCCGATGATGAATTGTTCCACAACTGCCTGCTTGGGCTTCTATGAGTCAATTGCCATTGAAATATAGGCAGTAGTGGTATTGTCAATTGCCATTGCTATCTTTATGGTTGCAGTAGTGGTAGGAAGTACTTTTTAAACTCATTTTATCTATATATTGTGGTTACTAGGCATATTCCCCAAGCAGGCATTACAACATGGTGACAGGTGAGCGATGGGGCAGAGATCTTACGCAGGAGAGTCGCCCAATAAGGATGGACGAGAGTGGGCTCCCGAATTACATCGACCGCGGACAGCCGGGCATGGTTGGATACATCGCTTGCATTTGTGTCATTAGGGTTTTTTCGTTTGTACTGGTATGGTTGGTAGGCTAGCCTAGGCATTGATTATGGAAGTTTGACAGGGAGTATCGAGGTATATGGTCGATCGTCGCCCGGTCTGGGCCCCAAGCGGCGGTGGCACACATAGTCCGCCCACTCACCGGTGATGCGGTGGGTGTCCGCAACCGCATACGGACAAGCTCTCGTCAATCGCCCGTGGGGCGTGTCCGGCGAAGGATGGGGCCATTGGGCACCATAACGCATATCACAGAGATATGTGGTGGCCAGCGAGGGAACGTGGTCATCAGGGGAATGACGTCCACCATCCCATCCCTCACAGATGAGAAGAGGGGGCGCCTCGGTCGAATTGTTACGTCCGCAGGTCGCCAGAAAGCAAGCGGGCAAGAGCGAATCGTAGGCCCATATAGAGACAAAGCGTCTTTATGAACGAGGGGCCTACCGTATCGCGAGGGCTCCATGCCCGTGTGGTGATAGCCTCTGCATTACCCCAGGCGGCCGAGGCAATGGACGGGCTATCTCAAGATCGCCGGGGCATACGGGGGTGGTGCACCCTCTATCGAAAGCGGGAGGCTCAAAAGCGCTTATGATCACGGACGCGGCCACCCGTGAGGATGTCGGGATGAACGCGGGTGTATGAGTGGATGAGCGGCCGGATGTCACAGAGCCCCCTCGGCCACGCTGAGGAGATCATGGAGTATCGCGACAAGGTTGAGTGCGGGAAGAGGAGCAAAAGAAGGGGGCACGATCGCGGGAGCGACCATCGTAGCCCCGCGATGGCTGAAGAGCGACCATCGCCCCTGCGAAGATCGGCGGCAGCCATCGTCCCTACAATGCGGACGGCGACCATCGTCGATTCGAGACATCGATTTGCGGTTCGGTGGCATGTCGGCCCACCAAAGATAGTGGCCGACCGGGGAGGGCGATGACAAAGCCGCATGGGGCGGACATGTCCCTGCAGATATTGAGGACATCCCAGACGACTTATTCATTCACACGCCATCTCCACTGCATGTCATAGAGCCTTGTGCTTCGAGACCGATGTTTGATAAGCTGCGGGAGAGCGGTCGCAGCACGTATGCTCAGATTATACAGGAAGAGAGGGTTCAATCGCCTAGCTTGGCATCATTGGTGTCACCCTTTCCTCCTGCCGGATGCCGCGTGGCCAGATGCTCGGTGGCGAGGGGCGAGGGGCTAGAGGCTTCTTTACATCTTTGGGATGGTGTTTGGGCGGGCAATGCCTTTATGCCTACTATTTGTTGTAGCCCTTGGGGGGGTGGGCCGGAGGTGGCAGAGAGGCCCAGTATGCACGAGACATTGTGCTACATCGCGATTTGATGTTGCCTCTCTATTTCTGGGAGGAGGTATACATTTTCGGGGACTCGTACACGGATGAGATTAGCCGCGAGGTATGGCGAGAGAGATCTTGTCGACTCTATCAGGACGCAGAATGTCATTGTTGGGACCAGCTTCCTTGCCACGTTGGATACGAGAGCAGACGTCAGGAACTCTGTACGAGTCACTGAAGAGTGGGAGGCAGATCATGTCAGGGTCATTATCAGGTACGTGTCCTAGCACCATTTCATTCATGTGTTGTACATCTTATGTCGCTGACCATGTAGCATGCATGTACAGTGCCTGCATGCATCAGTTCGGACCAGATGAGAGATCCACATTTGCAATCATCGACCCTCGCTGGTTCAAAGATCACGGCGTCATGGGCACGGACCTGTTCCCAATGTACCAGATACAATGGGAGAGCTTGCGAGCTGTCATATGGCCCATCTGTCATGGGTACGTAGCATCATCCCCATCCCCTCTCGTGTTTCCATAGGTACTCATGCAGTGTACACTGGTTGCAGGGGACACTGGTACCTTCTGGTGCATATTGTAGATCCTGTAGTACGGGAGCGACTTGGGTGGCCCAGGCGTTTCGAGGGCTTCTGGTGCATGGATTCCCTGCCTGGTAGTCTGGACCACACGAGGACTCATATACGAGTGCAACCTGCAGACGTACAACGGTGAGTTGTTTGCATGGTCACTTTCTTACTTTGCTTGACTTGAATGCGTGCATCAACTCCATACCGTGTTTGGGACAGGGTATTGGCGCTGTGGCTGCACCACACTCATGCCCCGGACCACTGGCACGAGCGTATCAGAAACCGGCTGGAGCTGCGGTTGGCTCCGGTCCCAGCACAGCACCAGCATTGGTCTTGTGGTGCCCATGTTTGTCTAAACATCCGGCATGTCATGCAGGCTTTCCTTTGGCCAGAGACAGACATAGGCCTGCAGGTTAGACACTATCCTTCCCCACCACCTCATTTGGTTTGACATATGCTCCCCATGACATCCTGTACCTTCCACTTTGCAGGTACGCCCAAACATACATACCAGTGAAGATGTGACACGGCTCCGTCGGAACTTCGTCACGATCATTGCGTGCCTGTACGCAAAGGCATATTGGTTCAACTATCAGATACTGAGGCGTGCGGGGCCGTAGACATTTATTTTCTATGTCTAGTTGCATATGCGATGGAGTGAGAAGATGAGATTGTACGTGTCGAGCTAGGGTAAGTTACACGTGACGGCCTGAGGTTCCACATACACATGTGAGTCTACTATCTACTATGCTTTTGTATATGCTATAAGTGTTCAAACAATTTTTAACTCTTATACTTGTGCAGGTTGGGAGAAGTTGGTACACAGAGGAGGACGTCCGCTCTGAGAGGACTCATGATCAGTGGCCTATTATATTGGCTTTTTTGTATTCCAGGGTGTACTGGTATCATCGTAGACTTAGGGAGATGGGCCAGCAGCAGTAGCATCTAGAGTTTGTACATTTATGTCATTGTACTATATCATGGTGGTTTTCTTGTGTCCAATTAATTGCAACCATATGAACAAATCTCTTGCAAGCTGTCAATATTGTCAATAGGAGCACAATCAGACAAGGTTACTCAGAAGGTGGTGACATGGAAGAAAAACCAGGTAAGGGTGGGGCTAAGAAACAATCAATAACATCCTCTCGCTCCTCGCAATACTCATGGAAGTCACGAACGGCTTCTGCATAGTCTGCATGCAAGGACACCACCTCAGCCTTGTCTGCATCTAGAGGCAGGCTCTCCAGTTTGTTGCGAAGCTCGTCCATGGCCCGCTTGCTTTGCCTCATCCCATCGACAGTAAGCATGGCCACCTTATCACAAGAACACCCATCCGCAATCTCATGCAGCCTGTCGTACTCCTCCAACCACTGGATGCACTCAACCTCTTCCAAACCCAATGTCAAAGGAGGCAAGGGTGACTCATGGTGCTCTTGTTTAGGATGTGATGATGTTCCATCTGCCATAGCTGCATGCATAACAAGATTAGGTATTCTATGCCACAAGGACGTATCTCTACATAATTAAGACAATACATTCGCAATCCTTAATGCCTTCTGGATCGCTCCCTTCGAGGATCAGGTGGGTGTTCCCTGGGTACAGAGGTTGGTGTTCGAAACACCCTATGCATTCTTTTATAGAGAACTGGAATTCGCTTAAGCGAATTTGACAACCTGGTCAAAAAAAAAAATTAGTCAAACTCCCTGAAATAACGTGTTTTTTTTTTTGGGAAGATTTTTTGAGAAGATATTCCTGAAATACGCTTAAGCTAATTTCATTTGTTTACCCAAAAAAAAAAAAATAAATAAATAAATAAAAAATATAATTTGAAATTCGCTTAATTGACAGGCGCTGACGGAATCTGACGTTCGAAATTCGCTTAAGCAAATTTCATTTTTTCACAAAATCATTGACATGACATAACCCGGCGGGAATTTTTTCGGCGACGATTTCTCAAATTCGCTTAAGCGAATTTCACCTTCCCCCTTTTTGATATTCGCTTAAGCGAATTTCACAAATTCGAAAATCGCTTAAGCGAATTTGGGAAATTCGCTTAAGCCCCGAAATCGGGAGCCAAAAAAGGTACCGGGAGGGGGGGGGGCTTGTTGCTTTTAATTTGACAAAGTTATAAAAAGTTAGCCAAGATGCATGTGTGGTTAAAAACTGAAGTACAAGCATTAATTATATATGCAACTCAACCTATGGCCTATTAAACAATTAAGACCAAGTGTCAAATCATAATATAAGCATTACTTTCTTGATATGCAAGCTTTATTCCTATGTAACTCACAAGCCACGAGTGTGCTCTTTTTTGTATCAAAAACATGCAGACTCTTTCAGAGCCCATTGAGCAAAATATGAGAAGCTAGAATTTTTAGATCTTACTTAAAGCATTTAAACTGCATAAAATATACAAGACCTGTTTATTGTTGTGAATTCAGAACATAGTCCATTACAGTATTTCTAAATGCATGGCCATCTTTGCTGTATGTTCTCGAACGCTGACGGGAGTATCCTGGATCATGGGAGTATTTAGTTGCATCGAAGTCTTCAAAAAATCTGTCTCCTCTATCCACAATGATATTGTGCAAGATGCAACACGCAACAATTGTGTTGCTCAATTGGGGACTACCTCGATAAAATGCGCCTAGTGAGAAGTCTCCATTGTCGCTTTAGTATCCCGAATGATCTCTCCACAACAATCCTAGTCGAAGAATGCATGAAGTTATAGTCTTCAAAATGCTTACCAGCAAATTTTTTAGGAAATGGCACAAGTAAACCAGGAACACAGTCATAGCCTCCATGTGCAATCAAATATTCAGGAATATCACCATAGGGTGTGCTAAATAGTGGCCCATTCAATCTGGCTCTCAGTAAGTCGGCGGAAGCCTGAGTTAGACCAAACTCTCGTATCACTTACACAACCTGGAAAACCAACAAATATGTCTAAAAACTTGGTCTTTATATCCATAATTGCTTGCATTATCATAGAGTATGCTCCTTTCCAATCATAATAATCTGCAAGATTGTCATTACTTGGTAACTCACAAGCTATGTGAGTGCAATCCAATGCGCCTACGCAATTGGGGAAACTATGAGGCCTTCGGAATCCAGCTTTTACTTCCTCTAACGTTGCATCTTCAGGCCATGATATTACATTGTGAGCTTTTAAGATAAGAGTTACAATGAACTGATCAAATATGTTAATGCAGGTGGGCTTTGCAACTCCAAAGGTTTCTGAAATTCCTAACCAAGAGTCACCACTAGCTAATCTATGAAGATGCAAGGCAACTTGTTTTTCTATTATAATGTACCTCCCCATAATTGTGTTCAAACCAGGAGGTGGTTTCTTTTGGAAACTGCCTACCAGAACATACTTGAAAGTTGGGGTTTGAATCTTCGAAAATATTCTTTCCATCTCCTTAGGATCATTATTCACTTAATCTCATGGCCAAACATATTCCGCGATTGGAGGCAATGTAGGCAGGGCATGTTTGAGATGCCTATCAAATCTTTCAAGCGTAATTCTTTATCTGAAGAGTAGAAGAGAACATACATTTTCAATGCAACAATTGTAGAGATTTGAAATTTTGTGGATTACCGGTCAATCGAATGCCCCAAACATGCCACCATTTCCTCATCTTCTGTCAATAATATTGTTGCAATTTGGAGAAGCAGATTTACAATTGCCCCAAAAATTTGCAAGCAAGTGGAGCCAACGATGACCAAAGAATGTTTTTGCTGCCTCCAATGTCGCTGATGACGATCCATGGCGTCAGAATTCATCAGTCCAAGAGCAACTGAGATGGAATAGAATGACGCCGTGAGAAAGAGTGTAAGAATCCATGATCATGATAGAAATACATAATATACTGTATTTATACTTTTGTACATCTTTTAAGACATGACTTTTCATTTTGGGACTTATGTCCTCTTTTGTACCATTTTTGAATTATGTAATATAAGAAAGAGTATTAGATAGTAAAATTGGCATTCTCTCTTGGGGTTCCTTTCAAAGAGAAAACGTAGTGGCGCAAAATTTTGGAACTTTTAATGCGACATGGCAATTATATTTGACATGAACATATGACCCCAACGTTTTAGAAACATTCATGTCGACATGACATAGATCATGTCAACATCCTCATGTGACCCGGCCTTAAGCTTCTCAAGCTTAACTATAGCTTCTCTTAGCTCCCGTCCTTCTGGTGGTTTAACAAATTCCCAAAGCCCTTCAGTACTTAATACATCTCACATTTTTTCTTTCCATACTTGAAAGCCCTAGCCACCGGTGTAAACTTCTACATCATTAAGCAAGGATGCTCCCAACCTGCTTGCCATAACTCAGCCCTGATACCACTGATATTATCCTCGACTGAATCACTTCAATAAGCTACAACAC
Organism: Isoetes taiwanensis; assembly: GCA_021234155.1. NCBI lineage: Eukaryota > Viridiplantae > Streptophyta > Lycopodiopsida > Isoetales > Isoetaceae > Isoetes > Isoetes taiwanensis. The sequence continues at coordinate 7,454,686 of JAJEKV010000002.1, forward strand.
CAATTTAACACTTGCTAGCTAGATAAAAACAATCAAGGGAAAATAAAAATGAATTTCCAGTGCTAAACTTTTTAAATTCAATGTTTACAAAAAACATTGTAGCAAAGGGATTTATAACTTTACTATAGCACCGTTGACTGCTGCAAACCCTCCGAGAGCACAAGCGATTACATCCAGTTTCATATCCTGAGCTATGCAACCTTGATTTCGGCCCTCTAAACTTGAATCGACATCCTTTTCTGCTATTTTCTTTACCTTTTTATCGTTCCCCAAGAAAGATCTCGGTACAGGCATGTCTCTATATTAAGCTTCATCTCTTTTTTTTTCACTTCATCAAATGTCACAATGGTCTGTATCCATATTAACATGGCATGATATGAACCTTCATGGAGTAGGTGTTTTTGGCCATGAGCATTAAATACCTTGATTATATATACAGGATGATGGTCCATTGTGCCTCATTCATACGAAAAACTAGGATGACAGCCCACTATGCCTCATTCATACGAAAAACTAGAATGACAGTCCACTATGCCTCATTCATACAAATGATGTTAAGGTTCTCTTAAGTTAGTTACAAACAGTGTGGCCTTTGCTTGTAGGATAGTAGAGCCCTTCTTTTCATAGAAAGGGTCCTGCATCCTTGAATACAACATGAGGTGTATGCTATGAAAAGTATAGTCCTGCTACCCGAGGGAGGGTTGTGTAGAGGAGGAGGAGGAGGAGGAATTTTTATGTCATGCCACTTTGGCAGCATCCCTTGAGACATATGTCGCACACACCACTATAACATTGCTTAGTTGTGTAATTGTTGGGTCCTGCCTACTTTACATTGAATGTGAAATGATATCATAACATCATACCACTATCCCTTGAGATATATGACGCACATGCCACTTTGGCAGCATCCCTTGAGACATATGATGCACACACCACTCTAACATTGTTTAGTTGTGTAATTGTTGGGTTCTGCCCCCAACCACTTTATATTGAATGCAAAATGTCACTTTGGCAGCATCCCTTGAGACATATGACCACTTTACATTGAATGTGACATGCCACTTTGGCAGCATCCCTTGAGATATATGACACACACGCACTCTAACATTGCTTAATTGTGTAACTGTTGGGTCCTGCCCCCAACCACCTTACATTGAATGCGACTCTGGGCGGCATCATATATGTTCTAGAACGAGTGTATTACCACTAGACCAAATGTCCAGACGCGTTAATTCTTCAAAAAATTATAGCAGTGGAATTGCATTCTTTGAAATATGAGATAAATTGCCTAACGGCATTTCATTTCATGAGATTTTGGAGGTGTAACTAAAGCCTAGAATGGCATGGGAATATAAAAGATGTTGGAACCTATCTAAAGAGAAGTTGGAAATAATTGTTGATGGCCTAAGGGCCGGGTCACATGAAGATGTCAATATCTTCCATTAGACGTCAAAAACTCAAAACGGAGGGGTCACATGGAGCTTTTTGACATGAATCCCTTCAAGTTGATATCAATCTATTCCACCGGCTCTCTCATCAGTTGGACGGATTCATGTCAACATGAATCTCTTGGATATCAGCATGTGGCGGATCTCAGGACACTTGGCAGCAATCCAAAAATTAGCAGGCAGAAGAAGAACAGGCAGAACAGAGGCTGCCTCTGGATCTTCATGTGACGCTGTTTCTACCGATGCGTTCAAGTTGACATGAAAGAGTCCCTGTTGACATCTTCATGTGACCATACCCTAATTATTCATGTGTCAAGGCACGTTGTCCACATCTAAGAGGCTATATCAATTTTAGTGGCTTAAAAATTATATGGATAATAATAATCGTGCATACTAAGGTTTTTTGTGGGAACGTGGCTCATAAAAATAGGGCTAGGTCTTAAGAAAGCGGATAGCTATGAAGCCCCAAATGGCTTGTCATAATAAGCATTTGGCTTGGCCAAAGAAATAAAAATTCAAGAGTCTCCTCCTTTTTACATTTTTGCATCATGAAGTGAGGTGCTTGATGGAACCTGGAGCTCAAAATATAGTATTGATCCGGTAGAAAAATGAGGCTTTGGAATAGCGACCCAGGCATATGACAACTACATTTAATCAGGTTTGGGTTTTATATTTCCAATTCATTTTTGAGAAAATGATGTAAAACATCTTGACAAAGGTTGCTTTAAAATGTTTCTAAGATAATGGCAAACAGCCGATGCTTTTTTTTGTCTATAATGAACAAATACAAGTGATATACTTTTGGATAATACATGTATGTCTATACTTGCATGTAGTTGTGATAGATTATAGAATGATGTTGTACAAATGCTAGATCGGGATATGCAGCAATAGATTTCCTTTTTGATGGCACGCTGATACATGTGCTCGAGATGTCTTGATAGTTGGCTCGTATGCTTGAACAGAAGTCATATAGCAGAACTAGATTTATCATGGAAGGATTTCTTATGGCTTGCAAAGTCACGCTGGCATGATAGTTTGATTAGTATAGTGGCTTAGCTATTAGCTAGGTTCTTAGCAGCATAACAAAAATCATTAGGTGATTGCCTCATGACTGGAAAATCGTTCTGAATTGTTTATAGATTAATAGCGTTATGTTGCTAATGACATTTGGCAGCTTGAATTTACATAAATTTGCTTAGCTTTAGAGCTAATATGGTAAGCACTGGCAAAGTAATACATTTTCTAGCGGAAATACAACCCTTATAAGTCATGTTTCGTCGTATATAATGGAGTCTTGTGTAGCTATGATAAGCAAATTTGATGTTTTGGAATATATGAATCTCAAGGACTGATTTTATGATTGGATTAGCGGATTTCCAGATATAATTCTGAAGATATAAGAAGGCATACAATAGATGATTGGAAAAACTTTAGAGGTTGTTTATGCATTGATAACAGGGCCAACGTCTTTAGAGGAGAATAATGCATATAGCCTTGATGATTATGACCCATAGATGCATTATGGTTTGCAGGATATGTTACAATAGATATATGAATATAAACTTATTTGGTTTAATGCATATCAACCAATAGATGAATGATGATAAACTATGTAGATTCATTGCTTACCTGACATCCCTTACATAGTTACCATGATGAGTGCTAACTTATGTAGTGCTTGGATGCAGGTAACCAAATCTACATCTCCTAGATGAATGGTTAATTTGCTTGGATGAGTGCTATCAAGTACGTACCATCTGCTTCCACTTTTGGAGACGGCCTGAATATGGTATGATCTATCCAAAGAAAGGGAAGAACAAGGGAAAATGACAGTATCGAAATAGTCGTGGATAGATTTTGGAAGAACCATACTTTTTTTTTTTTTTGAAGGACAAACAAAAAAATTTATTAATCAGCAAGAATAAGTACAAAATGAATATTTCCCATCTAGTTGTATAAGCATAAGAGGGTGCTGCTGGAACACGAGCCTGTGACACCATGTGCTTACTCCATACTAGATAAGTAAAAAGGAAGGAAGGAAGGAAGGAAGGAAGGAAGGTTCTTTTATCGTCCGCGGAGAGAAGGCTCTGCTTAAGAGGCTAACCACATTGAACATGTAACGGCGTCAAATCTGATGTGACTACTGGAATCTCAGAAGAGTTTGAAGATGTAACTTGGGCCTTCGACAAAACAATGTTAGCTTCAACCAAGTCAGCCCATTGGAGTGGAACAAAGCGACCACATGCAATAGAAGGAGCAGAATCATATATAGCAAGTGCTGAGGAGAGCTGGGATGCAGAGGTGTTACAACCCTTAGCTAACTTTCGAGGTTGATGAAGAGCAGGTGGATGTTTAGGTGGAGGGTGGGCACCATGACGATCAATGTCCATGTACTGCCCACAAACCTCTTCAACTTGCTCTTGCGAACTCTGAATTTCATCCAACCTTTGCTCATACTATACCACTATCTTTTTGTAATTTTACATCATTGTTACAATTCCAAAAGCCCTATTTATTTATACATAGTGTATATTTCTTACTTCTCATTCCTTATTTCATATGGTTAATTTCTATTTGTATTTCTCACGTTTACTCTCTACTGATATTTTTACACTACTTATACTTCTACTTTCTATTGTCTTATTACGATTATGAATCCAATAGATCTTAATACCATCCACTAATGGCTTAGGTAATGCCATGATGGATATGTTGTGAGTGTATCTTTTACTTTAAATGAGTTCTATTATTTGTATTAATTTACGATTGGTAGAATTTAATCCTAGTGAAGATGTGTCGAAGACGAAATTGGGATTTCCATTTGCTAGATACATCTAGCAAACAATTTGGGCTGGTGTAACGTATCTCTACTTTCTGATATCTTTATGTGGATATGATTATTTGGGTGCAGCTCCTAACTAGATGGTAGAAGTAGTCTGTTGTCACATTCTGGGCATAGAAAGGCTTGAAGCAATTAAAGGGGAACACATCTCGGGCATAGAAAGGCTTGAAGCAAGTAAGTGGAAATGTAACTGGAAACTTCCGGTTGGTTGCTATCCAGGTATCACTCTTGGTTTTGTGGCTTTAATTTGGTGAATTTCTATAAATGGGGTAGGTGCCTTTGGCCCATTGAGTTATAAATACCTCGATCATATAAACAGGATGATGGCCCATTGTGCCTCATTCATACAAAAAACTAGGATGACAGCCCACTGTGCTTCATTCATACAAATGATGTTAAGGTTATCTTAAGTTAGTTACAAATAGAGTGGTCTTTATGTGTAGGATAGTAGGGCCCTTCTTTTCATAGAAACGGTCCTGCATCCTTGAATACATCATGAGGTGTATGCTATGGAAAGTAGAGACTTGCTACCCGAGGGAGGGTTGTGTAGGAGGAGGAGGAGGAAGAATTTTTACGTCATGCCACTTTGGCAGCATCCCTTGAGACATATGACGCATACACCACTCTAACATTGCTTAATTTTGTAATTGTTGGGTCCTGCCCCAACCACTTTACATTGAATGCGAAATGCTGCCAAAACATTATGCCACTTTGGTAGCATCCCTTGAGACATATCATGCACACACCACTCTAACATTGCTTAGTTGTGTAATTGTTGGATCCTGCCCCCAACCACTTCACATTGAATGTGAAATACCACTTTTGGCAACATATGACACATACACCACTCTAACATTGCTTAATTTTGTAATTGTTGAGTCCCCCCAACCACTTTACATTGAATGTGAAATCTTTGCCAAAACATTATGCCACTTTGGTAGCATCCCTTGAGACATATGACGCACACACCACTCTAACATTGCTTAGTTGTGAAATACCACTTTTGGCAACATATGACACATACACCACTCTAACATTGCTTAATTTTGTAATTGTTGAGTCCTGCCCCAACCACTTTACATTGAATGCGAAATGCTGCCAAAATATTATGCCACTTTGGTAGCATCCCTTGAGACATATGACGCACACACCACTCTAACATTGCTTAGTTGTGTAATTGTTGGATCCTGCCCCCAACCACTTTACATTGAATGTGAAATACCACTTTTGGCAACATCTCTCCACTCTAACATTGCTTAGTTGTGTAATTGTTGGATCCTGCCCCCAACCACTTTACATTGAATGTGAAATACCACTTTTGGCAACATCCCTTGAGATATATGACGCACACACCACTCTAACATTGCTTAGATGTGTAATTGTTGGGTCCTGCCCCCAATCATCTTACATTGAGTGCGACTTTGGGTGGCCTCGAACTCGAGACATATATATTCTAGGACTAGTGTGTTACCACTAGACCAAACGTCCAGGCGCATTAATTCTTCAAAAAATTATAACAGTGGAATTGCATTCTTTGAAATATGAGATAAATAGCCTAATGGTATTTGTCTTCATGGATTTTAGAGGTGTAACTAAAGTCTAGATTTTAGTGGCCTGGGTAACGCCAGGATGGATATGTTGTGAGTGTATCTTTTACTTTGAATGAGTTCTTTTGTTTATATTAATTCACAATTAGTAGAATGTAATCCTGAAGAAGGAGGACAAGAAGGAGGAAGAGGAGGAGGAGTGAATATGAGCAAGCTTATTGGAGGAAGGGAACCGCCCTATCCTCCCAGTTCGGCACTGCTTCGGCCCTTTAGCTCTTTCCAGGTCAGAGATTCTGATGCTAGCAGGAAATTGGCGTCTGATGCAGAACTTGTTTTCTGGAAATTCAAGAACCTGTAGCAGCATCAAAGCGATTCTTTCTAGATCTCTTGCTGGTAAGCCACTAACGTGGCATTTTTTGCTCTTTAGCTTCAAGAGAAGCTCTATGTTTTTGCTCAAAAGTTTGGAACGGCAGGCAAATCTCTAGTAACAGGTATAGGACAGATTCTTTATTGCTGAAGATGCTAGTTTCCACCTTTCTTTCTGGCCAAGACACATCGAAGCTTGTATGAGATGCCCATAAGATGGAGCGTAAATTGGGCAAAGCACTAGTAAGTGATGAAGTTTGATTTTTGATTTAAATATTTTACCCGGGTTCTCTATCGGTTGGCTTCTTTCCCTTAGATCTGCTCTTTCTTTCTAGCGAGAAAGGTCTTGATGATGTTTGGGATGATCTAGAATGATGTTTCTTGGGCCGATGGATTCTTGTGGATTGATCTTAAGATTTTGAGATTTGAATGGAAAGATTATAGGCGGCCAGATTGTATGGCGGTTTTGCGGATAAAATGATTAATTTAAGCACTTTCGGTTTTGAATGCTTGCTATGCCAAGAACCGCATAACCAAAACAAATCTTGATGCTTGGTGGTTTATGCTCAAATCTTCGATATGTTTGGGTGAGTGCTTGCTCAGGTACTGATGCTTGAGCTTCATTCTATTTTACTCCTTTCATACATATACTATGTCAGATATTCCCATTTTATTTCCCAATATCGCAGGAAGATCTTGCCTGAATTTTCTAGCTGAGTACCATCATTCGGGAACCTACAGGGCTTGTTCATGTATCATCATACATCTTCTGGTTACCAGGCAGGATGACTATTTGATCCTTTCAAGTGCATCAGCTAGAGCAATTTTTGTAAAATCTTGCTCTTAGAGCATCTAATGAGTTTCTGCAAGAACCCCGATGAAGATGTTGAGATTACTCCTATAGTAATTCTGTTCTTGTTTTGAAACATTGTACCTTTTATTATATAATATCCCTCCAGCCATGGGACGACGGAGAGAGGCTGGAGGGAGCGCATAGCAGTGACATAATATGCCTAGTAGAAACATGGGAACACAACATAAAGAGGCTGCCGGAGGAGGAGGGCTACCAGCTATTCACCTGTTGGAAAGATAAGAACTTCAAAGTAGGAAGAGGGAGTGCAGGCCTAGCCTGTTATGTCAAGGAGAATGTAGCAAATGGTACATGTATTTTACACTCAGATGTCAATAAAAGATACATGGTACTTAGTATGCAATTGCAAAATAAAAAAAGATCTATCTCGATCATAGCATATTACCCACCGAGTAGTGACAAACTAGAACTGTTAGAATTGGGGAAACCATGATGAAATGGAAGGAACAGGGACCAATGATACTAATATGAGATCTAAATGCGAAGCAAGTCGAGCAAGCGCCAATATACAAGTATAGATGAAACAAATGGACAATGGACCCAAACGGCAAGATCAAAAGAATGGAATAGGACGAACGGAGGACAAGGCAGAGATCAATCTTTGGGAACCTTTGCCGAGGTATGCAGCCCACGACCACGAGGGGGCCATCATAGCCAATGGGGTTCGAGAGATGGCCGAGGATGGGGGAATTCACAAGTCGAACGCTCATGGGAGAAGTATAGTAGATTACGTAATAATGAATGAACGGCGGCCAGTACTGAGATCGAAATTGTGACCCTAGAATGGCCAATTGAGAGGAGGGAGAGTCACAGGCCCATGTGGTTGACAATTCTGAGGGGAACAACCCAAGAATGAAGAAGAAACGCATGGATGAGAGAGATGGGAAAGTCGAAAATACATTTCCGGAACAAACACGCTTGTACACGTTTATGCAAGTAATCAAAGAGGAAATGGGAAAATGGAAATGGGAGGAGCGCAGGCGGGGCGAGAATGGAGATGTGCTCAATGACATAACAATGAAAGTGGCATTAGAAATCTTCGGGAAAAGAAGGAAGAGAAAGGAAAATAATGCCTTCAAATCTTCAATATGGTATGACGATGAGTGCAAAGAACGAGAGAAGGAAAGTCAAAAGGCGCCGAGGAGGTCGAGGAAACATATCAAAAAGGAAAGAGTGATATACCTAAAGTTCTTGAAAGCAAAGAGGAATAAGAATCGATCAAAAGGCATCAATGGGGACCCGCCAAGCTAATAAAAACAACCACGTAAGTTAAGGGGTGGATTTAAAGAGAAAAAGCAAAGGGAATAAGGGAAGTGAAATCACCACAGCAAAGCATTGGAACAAGCAGGATGGGAGAACTATCTTGAAAAACTATATAAGGCAGGGGGCCCCGGCTCCAATCCACACGAACCGCAAATAATGGACCGGCCAGGTGCTTCACGTCTGAGGAAGTGATGATAGCTTTGAATGGGATGGCCAATAACAAGGCCCCAGACTTATATGGATTAATTGTGGAAGTACTAAAATGTGCAGATACCATTATAGTAAAGCAGGTGACAGAGATATTCAATGGTATAATACACACGGGGCTCCCGGACAGATGGGCATACAACGGGGTTATACCCCTACACAAGGGGGAAGTAAAGGAACACGGAAACTACTGGGACAATAATGGTAAGTTTCATTTTAGCAAAGTGGTGCGAGAAGGTTCCGGACAATAAATTAAAGCAATGGGCGAGAGGCGGGGAATTTGAGAGCTGGGGGCAAGCGGGCTTGGACCGAGAACACTCAACAACAGACCATCTAGTGACCCTCTGGGATACTAATAGAGCACAATAGAGGCCACGGAAAAGAAAGTGATATCTTTGTTTTGTGGACTTGGAAAAGCTTTTGACCAAAGTACCAAGGGAAAAGCTTATACGAGGGAGGCTTGTAGACATGCAAGCACCGAGAGACATGGTAGGGGCAATTGCGGATTGTACTATAATGTATATGCTAAAATAGAAGAAGAAGGAAAGGCAATAGGCGTGACACGGGGAGTCAAGCAGGGGATGTCCCTTATCTCCAACACTTTGCTCGAATATATATAGATGCCCTCTGAGGATTTTATAGCGAGCAATAAGGGGATGTGGGCGCCTACACACCGGGGAACCAAAGTACCTATCATGCTATATCTTTGATGATTTGGGCATGATGGCCACAAAGAACAAGGGAATGCGCGAGGTTATTGAAACTACTAGAGATCTTACGTGAAAATCTGAGGGCTATAAATGAATCTCACAAAAACCAAAATAGTCTTTTTTTGGTAACGGGAATAATCAAGCCGTTCAAATATCTAGGGACAAGAAATTAGAAGAAGCAACGGACTACAAGTATCTAGGGTATGATACACATGGCGAGGGGAAATGGGCGAAAGGGGCGGATGCTAGATTTCAAGCGACCATAGGAAGCTACTATAACATGAAAAACTTCGCAATGTAAAGCGGAATAATAGGCTGGGAAATTAAATGCTACCTATTTGTACGGTGAGTCGTCACAACACGACTATCTGGGCGGAAGCACAGGGGACCGGGGGCTATGGACAAGAAATGGGAAAAGCAAGAAGGAATTTTCGAACTGACTACATAAGCAGAATTCAAACTAAGAGCAAACACACCAGCGACAACCATAGTGTATGAGGCAATTCGAGGAAACCTATGGAAGTGAGAGCATGGGAAAGGACCATCGGATACATCATAAGAAATAATGCGGTGAAAAGCGGAGAAGCTAGCAAAGCATCGCAATCAATGAATCGACAAGGTCGCACATCACCACAAGCAGTGGATGGTTTAGGGATGTAGCAATATGGACCAGAGAAATGGGGCTGAAACTGAGCGAACTGATCGATGAAGGCCAATGGAATGAGGAGTGGGCAAGTAAAGCTACGCGAGCATGGCTGCAAAAGCACACAGGACCCAAAACACTCTGGCTTGTATCAATATTTAATCCAGAGCAGATGATAGGACAACAAATGTACCAAGATAACATGCTTGGAAAACGGAGAAGAGATATCTTAGCAAAGTTCAGGATGGGATGTCATGATCTGAGAATTGAAAAGGACAGGTGGAGAAAAATAGACAAACAGGACAGGCTATGCAGAATCTGTGACAGAGTGGAAATAGAGGACGAAAACCACATGCTTAATGAATGTCCAACTTACACAGACATCAGAGAAAAGTACAGGAGAGTAAGATGGGGACAATCAGTACATACCATAATGGCAAGGACAGAAACAATGGGAGATCTGGCAGATGCAATACGGGAGATGCTGAACAGACACCGGGAAGCACATGAACAAAAAGGGCTTACGATATGATTTGCTCAAGAGGCAAATCATAGGCATACTAAATGTCTGACTTAAAGCGCTTTTGATATAAACGCACACCACACTTGCGGCCTAGAAGCCGGAACAAAGTAGGGTGCCGGCATTAATAGGAAAAAGTGAGCCTTCAGAAAAGGCTACAACAAAACAGCGTGATGAGCTAGTAGCCCCCACCAGGGAGCTCGCCCACGCTACACAAGTCCAGAGGCCTCAGGGCACAAGGGACAATAAAGTATTCTATTCTATTCTATTCTATATAAAAATCCACCCGTTCCCTCAAAAAAAAAAAAAAAAAAAAAATAAACAGTTGGATATGAATGGATCAAGATGTGGCAGATCATTGTTGTTTTGATTTAATGCTTATGTCTGGAGCTCTCCTTATCGGGTTTGATCTTGATATAGTAAATCTCTGCTTTACAGGCGTAACAGATTACTAGATTTCACTCTCAATTAAGTATCAGTGTCCTTGAACATATTGTGAGCTGATGTTTTTATTTTAAGTGACGCTCCATTGGTGTCTAAGTTCATAAGTGAAATGGTCACCTGAGCATCTAATCCTTCCTATTTGGTTCTGTTTGCACTAATTGGTGAATCTCTTTGGGATTTTAATCTCCAGTACACACTTAATTTGTTGAACTGGTTAATTGGGCTGTAGCATTACATTCAATAATAGTTGAATATAAGTGGTTTAACATGGCTCCTAAGTCTTAAATTTCTAGATATGATTTAGATGCATCTATTTGCTGAAAATAATAGGTGAAGAACGAAGAGTCAGAGTGTTCTATAGCGTACGTGATGACCCTTGTATAATTACCATAAATTTGTTGATTTATGCATTGTTTGGATACAGATAACCAGAACAATCTCTCCTGAATTTATTTTCGGTTGCTATTTGACCATGGAAAAATCACGAGAAGAATATGATCAAGGCTACATGGTGGACTTAAGCTTGATGAGATCCTCTCTTTTTTGTATATTAGGGATACAGGTTCTAATATATTCTAAAGTGCTTCATTAATGCTGATTGATAAAACTACTATGCTGAACATGAACATGAACATGCTGTAATATTTTAAAAGAGGTGAAAATAATAGAGGGGGGGGAGGAGGAGGAGTGATTTTTATAGTCCACGAGAGACCAATCAGCCTATGGGATGGAGGGTCATAGGAGGAAGAGGAGGAGGAGGAGAAGGAGAAGGAGAAGCCAGAGGTGGAGATGGTCATGCCACTTAACAACATCCTCTAAGACATATGATACACATGCCACTTTTTACGTCATGCCACTTAGCAGCATCCCTTAAGATATATGACGCACTCACCACTTTGCTTAATTGTGTAATCACTTAACATACACCACTATAACATTGCTTAGTTGTGTACTTACGACATATGAAGCACAAGCCACTTTTTACGTCATGCCACTTGGCATCATCCCTTTAAGATATAAACATATGATGCACACACCACTTTTTACGTCATGCCACGTAGCAGCATCCTTTAATACATACGCACACGCCATTCTAACATTGCTTGGTTGTGTAATCCCTTAAGACATATGATGCATACACCACTCTGTAAACCTGCTTTGAAATCTATGGACCCGGCTCCAAGCCAGCACCATCGGTGGTATTTCGTGACCTTTGGAGTGTGTTGTATCTGTTCTCATGTTCTTCTGATATCTGCTTCACTGCATGCTTCACTGCAACTGTCGTATATCTTGTCGTATCGGGGTTCCTTGTGGCCTTCCCTACTGGAGACTCCCAATTTATTTGATCCCATTTCCATCTTATGTCCTCATATGCTGGACACCTGTCCATGCATGCACCTCATCTTCAATTTCCCCCCATTCATAGAGTGAACACAATCTGTTCTCCCTTTCTACTATGAGATGTTGCCATCTACCTTCTCAATCCATAACTTATGACTCCATGTTCTAAATCTACACAATGTGATACAAGATGCCTTGGATTGGTTGTCATCTGTGTAAATTGCCCGTCCTATACTTCTCTCTGGATTCATGGTTTCCAGTTACATTTCGAGCTTGATATCCGTCTGCCTCTTTACCCATACATTCAATATTCTTGGTCTGAGATTCCTCTGATTTCTTTGTATCATCCTATTATCCACCCTCCTCTATAATATGTCGGGCACCTGTTCTATACAAGCACTTCCTTTTCGACCTCCTCCATATCACAAATGGTGCCACTATCATCATGATCATAGGCACTAGAAATAGAAGGTGCTATAGAGAGAAAATGTGCATTTTTCAGGTAAATATTGCTTGTCCTATACTACCTTCTAGGTTCAACCCTTTGATTATCCACTTCTTTCCATAGTTCTAATCTCACTCTGTTGGCCCCATCCTCTCGCTCGATATCTAGCCCCTTTCCATGTTTTCTTGCCACTTTCTTTGATGCTTCTATTACTCGTTTTCAACATATTTTTGTCCATAGAGCATTGCTGGTGTCTCTATTCCTTAGTTGAAATGATGTGCTCTGCGCATATAGACTGCATCCCATAGTTCCTTCCATAGTTCCTTTTATTGCCATTTGCTATCTCCCATCTAATCCTTGTTTCCAAGTCCTTCTAATTCCTGTTTTGTATCCCAAATTTTAATATTCATCTGCCTTTTCCCCTGGTTGCCCATGTATTTAGTTCCATCCTCTTCCTTGGTTGCTTTTCCAAAGCTGACAATCCTTTTTGAAGCTGACAAATTTTGTTTTTTTTCAAAGCTAACAAGTCTGCCCTAGGTTAGCCCTTTTTATCTTTTCATTCTCCTTCATTATATCATCTTTTTGTGACCCTGACAATTGTGTATCCTTGGATTTTAGACTAGAAAACTGGAAACTGGTAACTGGTAACTGACGTCTTTCACCTAATCCTCAATTCCAAGTCTTATTCCTGTCTTGTAACCTAAATATTTATATTCATTTGCCTTTTCCCTCGGCAACCTTTATTTTATCCAAAGCTAACAAGCCTGCCCCAGTCTTTTAGGCTCCTTTTATCTTTTCGTTCTCCTTCATGTATCATATTTGTGCGACCCTGACAATTGTATATTCTTGAATTTAGAAATTAGAGAACTGAAAATTGATAACTGCCTAGTAACTGGCAAAATATTGTCCAGAATAGCAACCCTAACCAATTATATGGACCAAACACTTTGGGGCATTTGTACACATTTTCCACGTTATTGTTGGAAATATGTTTAGGCAAGTTATTAGACCCTATTGAACTTGAGATCTCCCTCGCTTCAACTTTTACCATATTAAATACAATGCCTTTGAAGATTCTAGTAGGCCCTTGTAGAAGATATGTCTCTTTTTGTCTGTTGATTGAATCATACTATATGGGTTTAGATTACACTAGGATTCTTCACAATGATAGAAGATGAGAACAAATCATGTGTTTCCAAAGGGCAACCCCTTGATGCTCTGCATCTTATTATCTTAGCGGAAGATGGAATCGCCCATGTCATGATTCTTTTATGGCTTTGTAAAAAGGGATAAGCCCATATTATGTTGTAATGCAGATGTGAGAAGGCACATATATGTGAACAAAGCTACTATAAATAACACGGATATGAGCTCATGATGTCAAATAGACAATAAGAGCTGGTAGACTTTGTGTGCCATGTTTCTCCTCAATTAAAACTTGTAATCTTTAATGTGGTATCAACATGTATAGGAAATTTCTTGACTAACTAGAAGATATCAAATAGCGCTTCTAGACTTATAGTTTTGGAATTTGCAATATCCATGCTTGCTAAAATAGAAACTGCAACAAAATAGATTCTATCAAGTTTTGTGAAAAACTATTGATCTTTATGGTTGTTCAATGGCTTATATTTTGTATTGGAGGTGTAAAAAGAAAAGGAGAATAAAATCGAAGCAAATTAAATTGTCCATCAAAATAAATATAATTAAAAAAAAAAAAACAATTGCTCACACATTACTTAAAGGGAAAATTCTAAGTATACCCCTCAAGTTTGAAAATATTCCAAAAATACCCTCCTAATGAAGAGCTCTTTTTTTTTTCTAATATGGTAGTATCGTTTTTTGGGCTCCTCAAATGCAAAAGTTATCTTCATGGACATTATAGATTAGGATAGGACCTTTCAAACAAGATTAAGTTTATCCAAATCAGAATTAAAATTCACAAGCTATGCTCATTTGAGTTGTGTTTTATAATACTTTTTTTAGAACGTTGTACCTTGAAGATTTCAACTCTGATGCAGATGATTCTACTACTATGGATAGATGTCAATCTCATCTATAAGTTCCATGGAAGACACTTTTTTATTCGAGTGCTCACAAAAACGATATTGCCATTTGAACCAAATACTATGTTTTTGAGGGTAGTTTTTGGAATATTTGCAAACTTGTATGTTTGGAATTTTCTCTTAATCAAAACATAATTTTTGCTCTAGCAGCTATTATGAGTCAACTATCTGAATCCAGGTAGAGAAAGAAAAGAAAAGGTTTTGCTACTTCAAAGGAATAGGTCAAAATTTAAGAATACTGGTTTCACGTGTTTGGGAATGAATTATGGGATGCACCCAATGGTATGATGCTAAAACTCCTAACTTATTATATGTTGCACCAAAGGGGTATTCACTTTGGGGTGCCATGCCTGAGTGACTCCTATGGGGGGGTTTTTAGACCTATTTCCACATGTATATGGCAAAGTTAGGGGGCTTATTGACCAAAATTGAAGTAAATTTTATATGGAAGGAGTAAATTTTGGCTTTTAAAAACCATATGTGCGGGTGTTTTTGGTCACCCTCTGCATGCACACGGCATGCCCCTTTTTGTATAAGTGTATCCCCTGGAGTTGCACCTCAAGAATCTCTAAATGCAAAATTTGCACCAATCTATTACAAACTCATTTTTTTCTATAAACATTCCATCACCATGACCATCAAGGTTCCAGAGTCAAGAACAGTGGTCTAATTCTTTCATCATTAAATACTCTTCAGATAATCCTGACTCTTGTACTAATTATCTAGCATAGTAATAAGGGGGTTTCCCTCGTTATTTTGCACATTTTTTTTCCTATGGTGTCATATTTCGTGGGATGTAATACACATCTAGAGTGTGCATACGATGTCCTTGCCTTTTGTGCCACTTCCCAATGGCTCACTTATGAATTTCTAATATATCCCAAAGCTCAAACATGTAGGGCTCAACAAAATGTATTTTAGGGTTCTAAAGTCCAATTATAAGATAGTTTAGTGTCCTATTTGTTTCTAAAGCAGGGTTGGGGGGGTGCAGAGGAACGCAAGTGTCGAATGTTTTTTCGTGGCCTACTCCCTATCTATGCTCTTGGATTTGTAGTTGCTGAAATCTCTTTTTGCACTTCTAAAGATAAAGTTTGGGGGATTAAATTTTTGTGACTCAAAAGAACATTTGTGTATGGATATGCATTCTCGTCTAGTTCAGGTAAGATTTCAAGTGAAAGCTAATTTTGCTTGGCATTCATCAAACTATTAGTAAATGGTTTATATTAATTGTCTGCATTAGATATTTGTAAGGAAGTCAAGAATCCGAGGACGTCTTATGCGACAAAATCCTGTTACAAAGGATAGCTTTGTTGGAATTGTTTCTGCAGTCAAATCCAACCTAGCAAAGATTGCTTCTACCTTGGCAGCAGAAATTCAAGAGCGGTTTCCAAGAGATGAATTATTGATGGCCATTGTCTATCCACAATTCTGGGTTAGCAGGGATGAAATTGAGAAGGTTTAAGCAGGTTTCAAGTAAAAGCTTGCTGTTTTGAGAGACAATTTTGCAAAAACTGTTACTATAGGGTCAGAGGAATCACAATGTTTTGGACAAGCGATGTAGTCTCAATGTAGGCAACTTGAGAAGAGTTTGGCTCAATCACGAGGTTGTGGATTTGGCTAAGCAATAGTCAAGTTTTGCGGGATATGCCAGAATATTTCAAGCTTGTTGTGCTGTGTCAAATCATGATACTTGGATCAGTAGAAGATGAAAGGATATTTAGTATCATGGGATACTTCAAGAACAAACTGCGCAATAGGCTTCACAAGAACTTAGACATATGTCTAAGAGGGTTTGCTTGCAACTACACGATTGCAAATTTTCCTTATGACAGGGCATTGGCTTTATGGGCATCAACTAGTAGAAGAGAACGTTGTGAAGTAGAACATGCTATAGATTTAACACCAAATGAATCATCTGGTTGCCACAAATTTGACACAAAATGGATCATCTGCATGGAGCGCATTGAGTTAATCTGGTGACATTTTCTAATGTGATTAGAGTAGCAGTGGCATTCATAGACTATAAGTAATGGATGCTTTTGAATAGGTTGTCAATATGTTTTGACAAATTAGTACAGCAGCAGATTTAGAATAGTATTTGCTACTAAATGGCAATGTTGCTTGGTAATTGATTTGAATTTGCGGACTTCATATATATTTTGTCTTTCGATTTAGTTATTTTATGCATGTTCTGTCCTTACAGGTTAGATGCAATAATGTTTACAGGTTAGGAGGAGAAATTCAGAATCACTGATAAGAGCTACATTGATCCATGCATGTGTCTAGGTTTAAATCTATAAGGTATACATGTTTAGAAGAGGTTTAGAGAAAATAAAATTCGGCATTTTCAAACTATCGCATATTCGACTTATTCATCATTCATCATTTTGACATTCATTTGTACTCAACTGAGATAACCAAGATGGTTTTCCACATTCAACATTCGACTTATTTTCAATATATGAGTGAATGGTGTTCTTACTATTATATTTAATAGTTCACTAGTCGCCTATTCGAGAAGAATCATTGAGGTCAAAGGCAAAGGCCATAAGTATAATTTGAAACAAGAAAGCCCAAGTAGCCAGTCTCATAATGGTTCATAATGGAGCGAATTGGGCGCCTAGGAACACCCATTTCCAACATGTCAATCCAAAATTAGCACGTCTAGAAAATGTCTATCTAAAATTTATTTTCTTCCATGTGGATAATCTTCATAAGACCAACAAGGTCTATAACACAATACCTAGCACATGGCTTCCCCAGTTGAAAATACATGTTTGATTTTTTCTATGCAGATAAACTGTCCTTTTCTATGGTTGTCCTTGTGGTGAATTCGAATAAAATATGGGCAATTGTGATACAAATGGAATGGCTAGATTAAAGGCTAGATTTGAGAGAATACCTAAAGTTGATCTTTAAATGCTATTTATAATTGTAATATGCTCAAGAAAGCCATCTAAATTTGAGGTTAATAAAAATTGGCATTGTGAACTTCTTTAATGGAGAAAGATGTAGAGTTGGTGGACAACCCATGAGATAGTATAGGAGATGGCCTTCGAAACATAGTTTTGTTTACAACATTCCAAAGCTTTCTAACTAATAAGTTTCTGGAGATGTTTTCTAACTTTCATAAAACAAAATATTTGCCACCTTAGCTAACTCCTAAATTGCGAAACTTGCCAAGTGTATGAAACTTACCAACTTCTAATTATTTTTAAGGAAAACCCTAGCTGTAAATGAGAAAGGACTTTTGGTCTTTAATAGAATTTATTTTCATATCACTAGTTAAGTTTGCTTATAGTCAAGAAATCTAGCTTCTCTTTGCACTATGGTAAAAGTTTACTTAACTTAACCTCGGGTGCGAATGTGCCCTAAAATATTTAGATCATACAGGCATCAATGGTATAGTATTGCCTAGTGACTTCTTAAGGAAAAAAAGGTTTAGTATAAAAGTCTTTTTTGTCCCAAAATCCATACATATATACGATGAAAAACTATAGTAGATTGAAATGAAGTTGTTAGTCCGCAACGCCAATGTCTTTAACTATCTAGTGGTAGATGGTTATTTGTTGTTTAGAAAATTTAAAGGGCATGGATGGTCCAATAAAAAAAAAGGGCACAATTTATTTTCAAGCTATGTAATCTCTTCAGTTATCTCAACAAATATGTTGTCGAGGTCTTATGGATGTAATCTACTCTACAACAACTTCTACATAAGTTGCGAGTAAACAAAAGCAAGTTTGAAATTACTTTATTTGAATCATCAAGCATGTTAAACGACGGCTTAAGATCTTAATACTCTCGTCACAGCGATTACAACAGTAATTGTGATATCGCCAAATGGTATCACATCTCGTGGGATTCTAGCAGACATTGTATGGCAATACTGCACAATTACATGTTTACTTCACGATTTTCAGCAATCTTTGGGTTTAGTTCAATGCATAAGTTTGTCAGTTCAGTTTTCTCTTCATTCCCACATGTTATTTATGTGGCATCCCATTCTGATTCACCTCGAAGTTAAGCGAGCCAAAAGGGTTGAGCATTGGAGGAGATGCTTCAAGGGCCAAACAAGATCATTTTTTACTAGGCAGTTAAGATGACTGCGAATTGTGGTACTGTCTGCTGAAATCCCACCATTGGAATCACCATAACAAGTATCTACATATCTTAAGCCTCAAATGATGGTGGATAACTTCTTTAGTTCCTTCAACAAGACCAAGGCAGTATATAAAAGCCTCATTTTTTACATTATGTTTAAGCTTATGCAATTATAACAAAAGATATATTGTTTTTAATTTAATTTAATTTATTAGTTTAACGTCATACCACTTTGGCAGCATTCTTTCTGGGACCTATGACGATTACGATGACACATTCTCAGACACACACCACACATGATGAGACTCGCACTCATCCATGTCATTTTCAGCACACACTATACATGATGAGACTTGCACTCATCCACTTACCACCTGATGGTAGCCAGTGGATTTTAACCCTGAAGAAGTGAACTGAATTGGCTTTATCGTCTGTGAAGGCCAAAGGTCTATGGGGCCCAATACAAGAAAGAAAGAGCACAGCAAATACGTTACTCCCTAGGATTAAAGAACCTCTACCCTGAAGGGCTTTCGAGAGGAAAAATCTTAACAGTAATAAGCTCGTTGATAAACCGTACATCTATACATGTCAAATTGTTGATTTAGGACATAATTGAGCTCGCCTATCGAGAATCTCAAGGATATAGGATGCTAGTGACATTAGTACATGCATATGTAAGAGCACATGTAATAATTGATTAGGTGTAATCAGGTTGATATATCATGCTCAGATAGTCGCTCAGATAGTGTGGCATTCATCTTCATTGACTTCTATTTGGCAACATTGAGATATCTTATGTTCGTGCTCCTCACATGCCCATCTGTTTGTTATGGTATACACCAGTGCAAATGGATGCAATTGCTATATCTCTTCATGGGCAAGTACGATTGTGGGTGTTGTTGTGGACCACGAGCAAGTGTAGGATTAAACTTGTTGTCGTAGTGTGTTGTCTTGATCATTTCCAATGAAGGAAGCACGTATCGAGATATTGGTTCAAACAAGTGCGGTCTTCATTGTTCTGCACCTATATACATTCATGATCCTGCATGTTCCATCTGAAGAACCAACCTGTGTGTTTCTCCTTCCAACATGCTATAAAATACTGCGGACCCATACCATTATATAGGTGAGGCTTGAAAGTCAAGTGTCTTCCATGTTTATGACCTTCTGAGAATAGAGTCATGCCTTATGTCATATATTGCTATTCATTTTTGTGGCAACTATATTGAGAAACTTATAGCATATGTCATATATCACATGTTGTATATATATCAAAAGTCATGTTTGGCATGGCAAGAGTCTCACTTGTCATAAATCTATTGCTATAGTTGTGCTACATGTCACACAATACTAGTAATTACTTTTGCATAACTTGCTTGCAGGTGTCAGAATTATGTTAAGTGTCATATAACGCTAGGCGTATTGCTATATATCATGCTTGTATCATATGTCATATAGTAACTATAATTGTTGCTATATATCATGCTTGTGTCATGTGTCATAAGTACTAGAATTGTTGCTATATATCATGGTTGTGTCACATGCCATATAATAGTATAAGTGTTGCTACATGTCATGTTATGTCACATTTCATACAATACTAGTAGTTACTTTTACATGTCTTGCTTGCAAGTGTCATGGTTGTGTCACATGCCACATTTGATACATAGGTCATACGATACTAGTACATTCGAAATGACAACATCTATCTCGTTTGTTATTCTATCGATATCTTTGCTTTTTATCCAGAGGACAATATGCGCATGCAATGAGTATCTATTCTGAAGTTCATACCTTGAAATATAATGGAGAACATTGCCAATTATTCTATTATCAGAAAGTATGTAATTTCTTAGGAACACTTGCATTTCTTGGCTTTTTTTTGGGGAATAGTGGACTTCGTCTCCAATGGTGTATGATATCTATCATATTTTTTTATATAGACATATACCAAGTAAGATTTATCGTCGATTTGGTATAAGAAGATAAATTTTCTTCTTGAGACTAGTTGATGAGTCACATTGCTCTATCTATCGATCTACCTACCTACGTACCTATCTACCTAAGTCCCTTGCTCTATGCTTCTATTCATCAGCCTTTTTCGATTCCTCTTTTGTTCGTATTTTGGATTTTGCTTCTAGGCATAAGTATGTGCTCTCACTACCTCATTTTTGTATCAAATGAGTAACTACTCATTTCTACATTTTTGTCTCTTTCTTTCTTTTTGCAATGGTTTGAAGTCTAATCCAATAAGGAGGATTCGCTTTACAATAGTTGAGCCATATCAGACACCCTCTTTTAACATCTGATTTTGTAGGGATTCAAGACCTGGAAGCTCTCGTTTTTGTATGTCTGGCCATTCCTTGGAGCAATGCCTTTAGGCCTACTTTTTCCATTAACAGCTTTTTGTTTAACCTTCTTGCTTACAATGTTTAAGCTTGTTGCATGCATGTGGTTTATTTATGCTTCTTGGAATCTTTTCTCTTAGCCGAGATATTCTTGATGTTGAACGACAAGAGATCTCAGTCTTCTATTACATTGCTCTTGATCCAGATAGCTGATGCATTGCTGATATTTCATCCTTTTTCATTTTTCTTTTTGCAATGATTTCGTGCATTTCACTTCATCTGCTCAGAACCAAAGTGGGGTAATGTTGTTGAGTATCAAGTAAAGCATTACTTTTCAGTCTCATCTCATGCTATTTAGATGGATCCATGTTGCGAACTATATTTGTACAATGAACCATTCTTGTGCCTATGATTGCAATATCATGCAAGTCTCTCAAGCTCAAATTGTTGGCATAACAACATCAGTCATCTTAGTTTTTTGAAGGTCGAATTGTTTGTACCTCTGCTCCTTCCATTCTTCGTCAAATCCCACTCGATGATTGTATGATTGTGTGCTTTCTTTCTTCATATTGAATCTTCCTTCCTGCAAATAAAATAAGGCTAAGAGCTTATTAGAATTATCCTACTGGAATATAGCAAGTTAGGCCTAGATCACAATGCCATCAGGGTACAGTAGATTTATTCCATTATCCAGCAAAAAGTCCGTTGTGCAATTCTATTCTTCAAAATTTGCTTAACTGTTACATTAGATCTGCAAATCCTTTGTGCTCGTTCTATTCTTTAAAAACTTGTTCACCGTTATTCTGCCTATGGAAGGGGATGAAAAGATGAAAAGAGTCACTAGATTGTTTTTAAATTTTGAAGGCCATTTTCAAAGGCAGAGAGGTCTGAAAACCAGACCTAGCTTCTAAACAAGATCCTTCAGTGACAGACTTCACCTTAATGATTATGTCAATTGATCTGCTTGCACTACCTTTGAGGTTTCGCCGTCCTGTTTAAAGCCAAACGCTATATGTAAAAGAGAACGAAGTAAATATTTGATCAAATACTTGGTTTGTTGATTAGGTCCTTCATTTGTAGGATTAGAAACCTATATTCAATTCCAGTTTAGAATGTTTTCTTGGCATCAAGTATAAATATTGCATAGTATGCATCAATTATTATATGGATCATTTATTATTGTTCAATTCTGACTTGAAACTACTGCATGATATGAATCCTTCATTATTATTCGATTCCAGCTTGAAACTTTTTGTCCACCTAAGTCCCATCACATATGGGTTTATTTTGATATATATTATGTAGGTGGAGGTGAATCTAGCTCTTTTAATGTTGGTTTATCTTATTGAAGTAGGAAATTGAGAGCAAGATTGCATGTCGGCAGTGGTAACCATGGAGGCCGAAATGTATGATCCCGTTTATGGGATTGAACTATAAAGAAAACCACCTGATGCCATAGATCTCGGAAAGCTTATTGCAAGAGCTTTCCACGCACCAAAAATTGCTGAAAACAGACACCCGAGGTGGAAGACATCTGAGATTGAAGCAACGCCAAAACTGACGGTAACCATGGAGGCCGAAATAGATGATCTCTTTCGGGACCAAGGTATAGAGAAAATTCCTGATGCCATACATCCTTAGAAAGCTTACTGCAGAGGCTTTTCAAAGCACCAAAAATCGCTCAAAACGGACATCCGAGGAGGGAGATATCTGAGATTGAAACAGTGCCAAAACCCTAGCTCCAGTGAGCTGCGCCATCACCAAATCAGCCAAGCCTTTATCTAATATTCACATACAACCACACACTCTCTTTTTTTCTTTTGAAAATCAATAGCTAAGAAAAGGTGCACTCTAGAAATACTATTTAGAACAGTCAAACGAATATATCAACCAAATCATAGCAAAACCATATTGAAAAGCGTACAAAAAACACAAAAGAAACCCCCAGTTATTGTGCTATATATTATCACTGATCTTGCATGGAGACCTTATGATTGGGATCGATTTGCTAACTTTAATAACCATCATCTTCCTACTTGGCACCTAATTCCTTTGCCCCCCCGGATGACTTTGCACAATTTTGGCATAGTTTCAACAATTACTATTTTCTTCCAGCTGCTTTAATGTTCAAAGCCTTTTCTTTTGCTTTAGCTTGTGCTATAAATTTCACTTTAGTTCTCTTCCTTTGGGAGTCGGCCCCTTGATGGCCAACACTTCATGATGAGTTTGAAATTTGAAATTCTAGTTTGTAGATAGCCCATATTTTCCATCTGATGGTCATTTTATGAAACTTGGAGTTCGTTCATCTTTGTCGCATCATAAACCTACAAACTGATGATTGCTCTTAATTTGAAAACTTCTGACAGTGAATATTTCTATTCATTTTTTCAGATGTATTTTCTAGCAAATTCTGGAGTTCTATTAATGTTGATGTTGAAATCGTTTATCTAAAAGATGCATTCAAGCAAAGTTTGTTGGGGGCACATTCTTATAACATACCTTCAAATCATATACGCGTCTTTGGTTGGATTTAAAAAACTGATGCATTTCCAAGGAATTTGTCCATTTACCTGCATCCCCTCCTTTCGTCTATCTTTTCATTGCTCTTATGTTATCTACTTCGACACCATTTGCTCATATCCAGACATCTATTGCTTCCATTGTTTTCACCGCACCTTGGCTAGTTTGCAAAAATCCACAGATCGCCCCTTAGTTAACCTCATTAGAGATTCAGCCAGGTGCTTCTTGACCATGTCAGTTTCTGTTTAAAAAAAAAAAAGCCGGCTTGAACTAGTCAATACTAGCACAAACATCAGCATTGGTCAATCCCTTTGCTGTCTTATCTGGCCATACGAGAACTGTTAAGTCCTAGATGGTACCATCCTTTCCTGGTGTACTGCATCAATGTTATCATATAACAAAACAAACCATATTCCAAATTCTACAGTCATTGTCAGGAATGACTTATTGAAACATATCTTATGCATGACGTAAAGCATAAGTTTCAGCTAACATCAGCCCCAATTTAAACCTAAAGATAAATAGGTTTGATATAAAAATATGTTGGGTCAAATTCATGTATTCATATTCATATAATTCCTGTATTCATATTCATGTTTAACAAGGATTCAGATCCGTTCTTATCACCTGTTATGTTCAATATAAATATTCAAAGTAGCACAAGAAAGCAAACTAGTTAACATAATCACTATGCTTTAACTGTGTATTGGTCATATTTTTTCATGCAACCTCCTTGAAAGTATCAACGTCATGAACTCTTGCATTTCTCCATCATCCTTGAAGCCAAATCCAACGTACAAAGCAAAAGGAACAATGGGAAGAAAATCCCGTACCTGCAGCCAATCAGTACCCTGTTAGCGTGAAAACGGTATCAGGGCAAGGGCCAAAAGGTACATTGGGATTTTCAGTTCATCACTGATTACCCATTGTGCCTTTTGCCCTGAGTTAGAATTAGCAAAAGAAATGAAAGGAGAATATATTAGCAACTGCCATTATCCATGTCTATGAATCATGTAAAATTACCCTCTGTAAACTTGCTAAAATCAATGTTATTACTTTGCTGAAATGCAAAGTCTCTGCTGTTACAGATCAACTAGTCTGAAGTTATGCATTTGCATTCTTACAGAGTTAAGCTAGACAGTGTCCTTTATTGCTATTATGCATAGACCAATTTCTTGTTTGATAACCAGATAAAGAGAGCCAAAACCTTAACCTTAAGGACGTTTCTAAAGTGAAGATCCAAGCATAGATGGCTTTCTTGGGATAAACATACAGCCCTTAAGCATTTGAGACCCATGGACATAATCTTTTGAAAAATATGAACTGCATATCATTTCAACTAATTCATTCAGAAAAAATGGTAAGAACCTGGTTATTTCTGGGTGCTCGCCCTCATTTTGCACTGATATATACTCTGCAATGAGAGGTATTTGCGAGATCTTCCAGGCTTTTTGCACTGAAGCACTGCAACGAAATGCTCTTCTTCTTATATCTCAAGTATTTCATATCTTGCCCATCTAAATCCTCTGCTACGAAGTTACAAATAGCATCAACAACCAGCTCATGTCTTTTGCATTCGCCGCTACCAATGGCAACTGCCGTCTTCCAAGTCTTCCAAGCCTTTTGCATTAATCGTTGCTACATAAGGCATGCCGTTTTCCAAGTTTTCCAAGCCTTTTGCATTAATCGTTGCTACATAAGGCATCGGCTAAGTTTTCCAGGTCAATCGCCTTAGCCATTTGCTTTACCATTTACCAGCATCTGCAAATTTAGGTATTTTTGTGTAACGGCTCCCAGAACAGAGGTAGAATAGAGGTAGCCACTCGAGCCGCTCAAGGGCATGCTTTTTAGGGCAACCCGAAAAGCCCTAAATGTTAGTCTTCCAATAAGCTGAATGTATTTGCAATACGAACCATGGATTTTGACATTTGCAGATATTCACTTCATATATGAACCATGGATTTTGACATTTGCAGATATTCACTTCATATGGGACCATTGCCCTCGTTATTATCTAAAGACGAGCCCTTGAAGATTATGTGCAGAGCTCAAATAATTTGTTTAAACCTCCCTGATGTATGATCAGGTTTACAGCATATCATAATGGCACAAGCATATCATAATTGCACAACCTGCATCATTGCCATAATGCCTCCTAGTGGATATTTATCTTGCTCAGTTGCTCAGTTGCACCCTTATCTACTGGGTATACCAAGTATAAGATAATGTATATGTATTTGAGCTCAACAAGCAACATGCAATAAAAAAAAAAAAAAAAAAAAAAAAAAAAAAAAAAAAAAACTTTTGCTATCCTATTTGATCATAAAGATCGCTAACAAATTTGGAATGTCATCCTCACCTTTGACTGACCTTATGAGATATTGTGCTATTGTTTTACCTTTTTATTGCCTTCCTACATAGTTAGACATGCTTTCTTTTCATTGAGATGAAATTATTTTCATGTTTCTCATGCTAATTATTCATTAGAGCATCCAAAACAGATTAGTATGCCACTGACTCTTGGGTGTCTAATGCATGTTTAGGAGGTATGTATTGCCAAGTAAGTCTCCTCGAGCATCTTATCACCTTAGTTAATTTTTCTAGTTTAAATGGCCCTCTTGATGGTGGTCACCTTTTTTGTGATGTCCTGCACGCGGCAAGAAAAGATCCAATGAGTAACTGCTCGCAACGTGAAATTTGAAGAAAGAATCTGTTACGAATGCTCTGTTCTTCCTGCAAGTTCATCAACTTATTAGAATGTAAAACACCACAGGGTACTCGATTTATTACCCAACCGGACCAACTAAAAGAGATGTCCCCAAGTCAAGCTCCTCCGCAAGAATGTATAGGAACAAGCTCTTTCTAGCCGGTGTTACGTGAACTCCTCCTAATGATATGATCAAGCAAGAACTAGGGAAAATGCTGTAGATCAAGCCTAGGCTCATCATCAACATAAAAAAAAAAAGCAGATCTAGTTGTGCAGTCCGCTTAGACCCCTATGCACCTTTCTGGGCATAACTTTCCAATCGTAAGGAAGCAATGGATAACCAAGCCCAATCTGGAAACTAGACTTCAAGGGCTTTCCAACAAGGTAAGGATCGCCAATTTTTAAGTTGCGATCGCGGAGATATCATGTCTTAAAGTTGTCCTTCTATTTATAGGTAACAACAATTTTTTTCCGCCTTTTTGCTTCTAAATAAAGGTCAGGGTTTATTTTTAACTCTCTCTTCGATAATATCAAGACTTAGACATACTGGATGGCTCTCTTACTTGATCATATCAATAAATATTGTTCCATGCAAGGCCACTCCCCCGAGCACCATATCAATTCCTTCCCGTCTCAAGACTGATCGTCCTCGATCATCTGCCTTGTGGGTCTTAATATCCTTTTCGTCTCAAGACTGATCGTCCTCGATCATCTGCCTTGCGGGTTTTAACAATTTTTCCCCGTCTCAAGACTGATCGTCCTCGATCGTCTGCCTTGCCGAAACAATTTTTTTTCCTTTCTGTCTCAAGACTGATCGTCCTGATCATCTGTTTTGCGGAAATAATTTTCTTTCCTTTCCATCTCAAGACTGATCGTACTCGATTGTAACGGTCCTAGCCGCTTGATACTCATGTACGTATATACATGTTTGACATGCATGCAAAATAGAACATGCATGCAGAACTAAAAATAAGTATAAGCTCTATAAATTAGAACATGCATGCAGAACTAAAAATAAGTATAAGCTCTATAAATTAGAGAGGCAAATTGAGAAAAGAATTTAGAAGCTTTTTGGAGACGTGGAGTAGAGACCGTGCTTTTTGGAGGAATTGCAGAGCTTGAAGATTCAGCATCGATTTCTCTTATCAGGTGGGGTTTTTCGTTGCTTGATTTAACTTGAGGCACATGGGTTGCCGTGAAAAGATTTATATATGTTTTGCTAAGAGGATTATGGCATCTGCATAGTCTAGTAAGCAAAGGATGATTGGAAGAAAGCCACAATTGGTTGTGTTGTCCAGAGATGACCTTTCTGAGGCCGGATTTGCAGAGGATGCTGCATCAACCCAAACATGGATATGGAGTCTAGATTGGATCCGGTGTAGAGCCAGGGGATTTGAAACAAATGGGAGTTAAAATAGCATGCAAACTGAGATGGGTCAGGTCGAAATTGCTCCTTAGCAACCAGATTTAGAAGGGTAAAGGCAAATTGATTGCTTCTGGATGGAACCCAAAAGCTGGCACAGAACTGAAGCAACATCAATCCGACCTGGGAGACTCTTGGAAGTGGGCTGCAGCAGCATAAAAGGGGCTGAAATTGTGCTCTAAGATGCTGTTGGTAGAATTAAGGGTCGGCAAAGCCGTGTTGCAGAAGTAGAAAAGCTCTGGAAGCAACCCAACTGGCCCAAAAAGCTTCCAAATCAGCTCAATCAGGCCGATTTGGGCCTGAAGCAGATCTATTGGGTTGTGGGTCATAGCTAGATGATGAATCGATGCCAAAATCAGAGCCCACAGAGGCCGAAACATGTCTCCCTTTTTACTTGTTTGCTGTATTTTCGTTCCTGTCATTTCTGTTGGGTTTTGGTCTTTGCTTTGTTGTTTATATTTGGAATTGATAATTTGTTGCTTGTTAACCAAATGTTATTTTAAGATACATAAAGATAAGAAAGGGAACATGAAAGTATAAGGTGTTGGGATCTAGCAGGCCATCCACCGAGTAAGTAAAGGCAAGCTTGGGTAAAACAAAGGGACGAAAATATGTAAGAACTTGTATTGCTTCTGAATTTACGTAATAAGGAATAACATGTAATTTAAGACTAATAAGTCTAGAACTCTTGAAAAATTGGTCATTCTTGGCTTCTGTTGGTGAAGGCTAGCCTAGAGATCAGTTGACAGAGGTTATATGCAGTTACGGTCAGGGGACCCCATGGATTTTTAAGCAGGAAGAGTGTAAGTTGGAGGCGCCTTGATGCGCAATTAATTGTTTAGCTATGGAAGTGGGATTTTAAAATTTTGGTCCTCAAGGCAAAAGCTTCTCTATTACAAACTAACCGTGATGTTCTTTTAGTTTGTTGTTATGTTCCTCCATCATCTTACCAGATTCATAATGGGTCTCTTACAAAACTCGGTCTCAAAATTGCAGAATGGCAGCAAACTTATGAGGTAATTTTGATGGGTGATTTGAATGGTTGGACAGGTCAATCTCAAGCTCCAAAAATATATATAGATTCAGATCCTAGTTTGCTGCAAGTAGAGAAATGGGATGCCTTTTCACGTAAGAGTTGCCACAAAGGAAGCTAATCTTTGCAGTCAAGCAAAATTTTGAACTTATGTTCTTCTCTAAACATGATTATTTTCAATGGCATTTGCCATAATGAATCGATAGATACACTTTTCGAAGTGAGACTACATCGAATTCACATATTGGATCTTAGATTATGTCATTGGTGAGCCCCATATGTTGAACATGTTGAAAGAATTCGGATTGGAACCTTTACAGTGATAGTGATCATGCTCCCATTCTATTAAAGCCGGCTGCACTTAAGTCCTCTCATACAAGGCCATACCACGTGTATAAAGCATG
This sequence comes from Isoetes taiwanensis, assembly GCA_021234155.1. Taxonomy (NCBI): domain Eukaryota; kingdom Viridiplantae; phylum Streptophyta; class Lycopodiopsida; order Isoetales; family Isoetaceae; genus Isoetes; species Isoetes taiwanensis. The sequence goes on from JAJEKV010000002.1 coordinate 7,483,938, forward strand.
TATGATGGGTCCTTAAACAAGCCTTCCATGATGAGGTCCTTTTGGGCCTGCCGGATAAGGGCGTTATGTAATATACATGCCAGGGCTGCTCGCTCTTAACATGCTTTTATCGATCGAATGTGCAAGAAAGGTTTATGGTGTATATCGGTTGAAATCAGTGCACGCGACCACAAAGCGAATGGTATGACTCGAAATCAAGGATGCTAAGAAAAGAATAGTGGATCCACACACACCGCAGCCTACTGAGGTCGGGTCAAGAGGAAAAAGCAAGCTTGATTTGTCAGCGCAGCCAGATAAAAGTCGAATCATAAGGCAAATAAATCTGGGAAATGGTTTTGGAAAAGATTATCCCCCCTTCTAAAGAGCTGCCATTGACAGACTTGCATGTATGGCAGACATACGCCATACATTTGTACTTTAAGGGAGAGGACACGTTATGTTTACCCACAGAAGCTTTTTCTAGCTTTGTGGTTTCTCTTGACGATGTCAAGAACGGTATTGATGGGCTGGCTTGTGGCAAAGCCCGGGATATTGATGGACTTGCAGCAGAGCACCTCAAGGATGGCGGATCAGCACTAGCTACCTTTATTTCTGAAATTTTTAACCAAGCTATTAAAGAAGGGTTTCCTGAAGCCTAGACCACCAGTTTGATCCATCCTATATATAAACAAGGTGATGCGCTGTTACCAAGCAATTATAGGACTATTATGATTAGTCCAATTCTTGCCAAGCTCTTTGGCAAGGTGCGGATGATCATGGAGCAAGAGCTCGAGGGCAGGCTGGTTTTAGACGTGGCTCCTCCACCTTAGATCACTTGATCACTCTTCGCACTATGATAGATGAGGCTAGATCACAGGGGAAACCATTGCTTTGCTGCTTCATTGATTTTGCTAAATCATTCGATCTGATTCAGACAGAAATTATTGAACAGGCTAACTTCGGCTTGGTGTTCCATGTGAATGGGTTCAACGCTATTGGGAGGCTTTTCCTGTGAATGGGTTCACGCTATTGGGCGGGGTTATCACCCGTATGGCCCGATTTAGTCACCAGCGGCGTGGGAGTTAAACAAGGGTGCACGCTTTTCGCCAACTTTATTCGGACTTTATATCGATCAATTGGAGGAGTTTCTCAAACAATGGGTCTTTGCTTCCCTCGTCTCTTCCATGAATGGTAATTCTCCTTTTATTTGCTGATGATCTACTCCTATGCTCCCCATACAAGTAGAAGACTTACAAAGGCAATTAGATGTGCTAAGCAATTTACGCTCACAGTTTGGTTTGATGATTAATATGAGTAAGACTAAGATCCTAGGCTTTGGAATACGTAATGCTACCCTAATGTACGGGGAATATGATAGATCAAGCTCAATCCTATAAATATTTAGGACATGAAATTTTTACGGGACGTAAACCCCGGACAAAGGGTGTTGATCTCGGAAGTGCAAAGACTTTAAAAGCGTTTTACGCCATGGCAAATATGTGCGCACATTCTCACATCACCTATTGGCCGCCGGAAGAGACTTTTGAGACTCTAGTCATGCCGGTAATTCAGATGCTAGTGAAATATGGGGACCATCACTTTCTCGTTTCTCAATGGCGAGAAGTTGAAGCAATTCAAAAGACACGGATGCATATGGTTTTGAAAGTGAAAAGGGCGGTTCCATATGAACTGGCTTTGTTATTTGAGTGTGGATCGTTTCCCTTGGAGATACACTCTATGAGCAACACGCTTTAGATACCTTGATCGAAACATCAAGCAAATGAGAACTCCTTGATTCGGCTTGCTCTTAAGGCAAATGAGAAACTCAAACAGAGGATGAACCGGCTGGTACAAAGATGTGCATTGATGGTTATCCCGATGGGGCTTATGCTCCTTTTTACGATAAATTTAAGGCTCATGCCTTTCTTGCATATTGTGAGGCATCCGATAAAAAAGAAACTCCAATATTATATTAGATATTTTAATCCGAGGCGTAGTCATGCTATCCAGCCATATCTGTGTCTTCACGGCATGTTCCCAGGACAAATCAGGGCCATTGCTCGCCTCCGTGTGAGTTCTCACGGCCTAATGATTGAGAAGGAGAGATGGTTGAAAATTGAGGAGAGCCAGAGGATTTGTGCGTGCAAAGAGGATATAGAAACAGAGAAACATGCCATATACTTTTGTCATAGACATGACACCCTTCGCGCCAAATATTCCAGGATTGATTGGACTCTACCTATGCACGAGCTGTTTCGACACCTTCCCTCACTCCCTCACCTAGGGAATTTTCTTCGAGAGCTTTTGAACAATGTTGGACTCTGCTAGTGTTTTTATTATCTGCAGATAGAGTTTTGATCAGCTCTCTCTTACTCTACCTCATTGATTGTACTAGACATGTATCTTTCTTGTCCCATAGCCTTCGGGCTATTATTATTATTATTATTATTATTATAATATTAATACTTGAAACCATACCTTAGAGAGCTTAAATAAATAATGTTATGGAGTGAATCCGGCATCGAACTTACAGGGGTGGTTTGAGCATGCTACATCAACGTTTGAGTTATCATTATGGTTTTCATCATCGATCTAGCTACTTCGGCATGGTTAGGTTGTATGGGCAACCTCGACAACGGCTAAGAGTATGACCTAGGCACATTTATTGTAAATTCTTTAATAACCCACATGTCATGGTCTTTGCATTGTTCCACTGTTGTCTTGGTATTTGTTATGTACTTGGAACCTCCGGGGTCGGGCTTCTAGGTTCGGTGGCCTAGGTAGCTCCGGCATGCTCATGTTCATCTGTGATTCTCTGTGGTTCTTGTGCTCTGTGACACCGGGCGTTAGTTCTCTGGCAGGGGATTGCTCACGTCGTCAACTCTTGTGAAACCCCATGGTAAGAGGTCCTCCAGTGCGGGGACGTTTTGAGAGGGTATCGATATCTGAGGTTCACCCCACCACCGCTACAGGGCTTGGAATGTGTCGGTGGGCAACATCGCTAACGGGCCTCTGTATGTAGGCTGGCTGAGCTACCCATTGTCCCGGAGTTTGTTTATGACGGTTTGGGTACATTGGTTATATTCTTTGCTATTGATGTTTATGTTGTTTTCTTTATTGTCATAGTCTAGCGTTGCACCATAGGTTCTTGTGTCTTTGAGTTGTTTATGTTTGTTATCCAAGACTTTCAAGATGTTTTATGCATGTAGAGGCAACTATGGGATCCCCACTTAGTCACGAGGACTAACCCCTTTGAGTGCATGCAGTGATTGAGCAAGGTGGTGCTCGGGCCAGTAGCAGTGGTACTGTTCAGGATCCTGGCTGACTTTGGAGTTTTCTAGAAGCTGAATCTTAGCTTTGGTTTTTGAATAAATGCATTAAGGATGTATTTCTTTTTAACTATATTACAATTGTTGGATATCCTTTATTATAAAGTTTTAGTGTATGTCGTGCATAAAACCCTAAAACTTTCGACGGCCCAGATTTCACTAAAAACAATTTTGGACGGTCCTTGATCCCTAAAAAAAAAGGGGGTTATTGGGTGTTGCTATGGGCGCCGGATCTCGGATCTGCTTATGCTAGGGTTAGCGAGGCCATTTCCTTTCGCTGGATCTTTGGATGCAATTTTGATCCATCCACAGATCGATCTGCAGCAAGATCTCCTTTTGCAGCAAGGGCTTGGGTTTCTCCTTGGGCGGTTCTTGAGCAAGACTCTGTCAGGCCTATAAATCCAACCGGATTGTCTATCCGTGAATGCAGTCTCAAAGGGCATGTTATTTTCCGGCATCTTCGCTGGCCGAAGTTTGTAGCAGAGTTGTGATGTTTGAATGGTTTTTTAGGTTTAAACTTGGTGGAGATTATGTCTGTGCGTATTACAAATCCGCGCTTAAAGATAACTTTCATATTTTTCTTCACATCTTGCTGCGAATGTGAGGTATATGAAAGTATATTAGCCCTGGACTCCAAGATTTTTCTGTAAATTTTATTATTCTCTTCTATCTGCAGATCCTCTTGGAGCAACATATATCAGAAGGTTTTTTTCCTTCAAGGTTGTACTTATGTTAACATTGCGGAATTTGTCTCATATCGGCCTTTCTTCATGGAGCACTGCATGTTGCACATCCCGTGATGGCGGATCCGACCCTTTACTGAAGGCGCTGGCCACAGTAAAGCCATTCGTTTGCATCAGCTGGAGACACCATTTTAATCCCTGTAGATACATAAATCCTACTCATGCGTTTCTACAATGATGGGAAATGCATAAGCATTCTGTGAATCGTTTACAGTCTCAAGAAATTTAATTATCTTATTGTGTAGAGTGGAGGAGCTTAACTAAGTAAGTGTTTGGTGCAGGCTAATCATCAATGTTCGGCACCAACATATAGAGCTCTGCTTGAGAGAAATAAAAAGGTATTGACTTTCTTCAACAGTGGCTAGACAAATATGAGGCAGGAAATCTAGATCTAGAATTATTGATGCAATCTTCTGCATTGCCTCCGACATCAAAAATAGCTACTCAGGTCTGCATGTACCATTCTTCAGTTGGATTTGTTGGGAGGCAGTACCATTCTTTAGTTGGAATTGCTGGGACGCGGTTACGTTCAGCACAGGTGATGGTATTGATTGGATATAATAGAGTTTAAAATCTTCAACAACATGCACATTTAGACTGCATCCTGATTGTGCTCTATGCAGGGCCTATTGGAAAAGGAGAGACATTGAAGAAAATGCAAAGTTGCAGGGCTATGAAAATGAGAGACATTGAAGAAAATGCACAGTTGCAGGGCTATGAAAGAAGCCGGCCTATAGTTGCACAACATTGACTACATTTTTGAAGTTTGCTTCAGAATGGCCCTTTATTTTAGAAGAATCAACAATCCTGCAAAGGCTCTGGAGAAACTTTTTGAGTTGGAATCTGTAGCCAAAACTCATCCTCACGTTGATCCATATTTCAAATGTGTTAGTGTTGGTGCAGCTTATCCTAAGCACAGTAAACTAATTGTACAAAGTATTTTAACTGTTTGATGCTTTGTGCTACCTTTTCATCTTTCAAGTGTAAGCATGTGGAATATGCAAGTCCTGCTTACATGTCAAAATTTCATATGCATGCGCTCACGTTTCTTTCATGATATGGTAGGGAAAGAGCTACAAGGTCATAATATAGAAACTAAACTTGAAGAGCATTCCATGCATATTATACGGTTTTATTCACACTTCATGGACGTTATGCCATTAAACTGGAAGGCACACTGCCTACCCTTTCCCACCTTGATAAGAAGATGAATTACTATTCATCATGTAAAGGATAAGGCTGATTCCAACTACTATACATATTACAAACCACACCAGATCTAACCAAGTTTATGTGGTTTGGACATTAGATATGGAAATCTTGATATAGCAATGAATAAGTCAATGTAAAGTAGGTTGTGCACTATTGCAATACATGATATAGTCATTATCTCTTGCAACAAAAGTCATACTTCTAATCCAAAAGATAATGTCTATAACCATCAATTATTATAGATGCTATGCATTGCGAAGTATCATTTGCTAACATAAATACCACACGACCCATAAATACATGTCTAACGCATAGTCAACACAACATTCAAATTATTTCATGAAGGTAATATCTTTGAGACATTATCCTCATACCCTCAGATATTCAAAATTTCGCACAGACATACAATTCAATAACACAAAGTTTTATGAACGTAGTATTTTTGAATAATCATTATTGGTACCTCCCTAATGTTGAAAATCTTTTACAAGTCTTGACTATGTTTCCACTACATTTGTTCATCATTGATAGGGCCTAATGGTTATAAAATCTACAAAAGTTGGATTATTACTACATATGTCTTCTCATTTCGGCCAAAATATTTACTGCTTCCAATGTATGCCCAGCAACGCTGGGCACCGTTACTAGTTAGTTATATATAAGAAGGGAATCATTTTCCATTATTTTTGGAAGATTAAATTCTTCACCATCATAGTTGGTTTAAGTTTTCATATCAACCTAGATCTAACCTCAAGTATTGACAAGATCCCGAGTTGCCAGGAGGGTCAACTCGGCAGGCTCGTCACATCGATCATCTGTCTTGCGGAAACAACCATCTTTTCCCAAAGCTAGTCACCTGACTATCCGCTTTGTTGGAATAGTCACCTTTCTTTCCAAGCTAGTCGCCTGACTATCTGCTTTGAAAGGATTTCTCCTAGACTGGTAAACTTACCATATGCCTAAAAGACTCTTAAGGATCTGGCTTCTGTGCTGCAGTCACAGTTACCTCCTTACTTTTAAACTCTAGAGCAACATTCGATTGAAAAAGAAACTCCTTCCTTAACTCAAATCAAAACTATGCTCAGTCAAACTAGCAATCACAAGCACATATAAACTTGTTTAGTTTACTTATCTTTTAGATGACCAATCTGAATTCCCCCTCTATCTCTTAGGCTTCTGCCTTCTCTTTGTCAACTTAAGGATGGATCTTTCTGATCATTTGCAAAGCATACTTTTCTTGCTCAATATCTTCTAGACTCCAACTACTCAGGACAATCCTTTTTGTCTCTTGTCCTTTCTTACTTCCCCTGCATTAAGAACAATAACAGTTTCTTCCTTCCTTCTCCAAGATCTGTTAAACCAACCTGTTAACCTCCCTGGAACTTTGTAGTCATCAGGTATATGTTATAACATCGAACTGACTAAAACAAAATCTCGAAATGTGTTAAAGGCCTAACACATGATTATTTTAACAAGATCAACTTACGCTCTGATATCAATTGTTACGAATGCTCTGTTCCTCCTGCAAGTTCATCAACTTATTAGAATGTAAAACACCACAGGGTACTCAATTTACCACCCAACCGGACCAACTAAAAGAGATGTCCCCAAGCCAAGCTCCTCCGCAAGACTGTATAAGAACAAGCTCTTTCTAGCCACCAACCACTGGTGTTACATGAACTCCTCCTAATGATATGATCAAGCAAGAACTAGGGAAAATGCTGTAGATCAAGGCTAGGCTCATCATCAACATAAAAAGAAGCAGACCTAGTTGTGCAGTCAGCTTAGACATCTATGCACCTTTCTGAGCATAGCTTTCCAACCGTAAGGAATCAATGGATAACCAAGCCTAATCTGAAAACTAGACTTCAAGCGCTTTCCAACAAGGTAAGGATTTCCAATTTCTAAGTTGTGATCGCGGAGATATCATGTCTTAAAGTTGTCCTTCTATTTATAGGTAACAACACATTTTTTTGCCTTCTTGCTTCTAAATAAAGGTCAAGTTTTATTTTTAGCTCTCTCTTTGATAATATCAAGGCTTAGACATACTTGATGGCTCTCTTACTTGATCATATCAATAAATATTGTCCCATGCAAGGCCACTCCCCCGAGCACCATATCAGAATCCATCAATGTTAGGTGCCCCACACAAGGGCGCTATAATATAAAGAATAAAATAATGCTCGGAGGCTACAAGGCCACGCCAAGGAAGAATCGACAGTCGACCAATTGGGAAATGTCTGTGGAAATACCATCATGAGAAACATCCGATTAGTACTTGCTCAGAGGCTACATGCTGAGAATGAAATCAGACTGTATATAAGAATTGGAGGCCTCTGGGCACCTCTCGTTTCACTTATAGTCATTTATGATTAGAGGCGCCTCTGATTTTGAAATATGAAATACGATTTCGCCTAAGGTTTTGAGGGAATATCGAACCCCTATACAACTTTGTCTAAGATTTTAGAATATGAAATACGGGGGTTCGAACCTCTACCAAAATGACTCAATATCCTAATAAGACTATTTTAACCAATATACCCAGTGAGATAATGTGATTATTTTTTATCTTGAATCTATGTTTTTTGTTTTATAACAACCTATTCAATTGTTTTAGGGATATATGGTCTATGGTTTCAAGAAATGTTATTTTTACATCCATATCAAATCCCCCTGGAACCCCCTGTTATTTTGCTACATATAGAAACAACGGACGAGTGCACGGGAAACTAGCAAGGCAATAGATCACATAGAAATAAAAACTAAGATGGAAAATGGGGCAAACCATAACAATGGGACAAAATGCAAAAGTTAGAGCATAGAATCCACAGGGACTAAATGGACCAAACAGGTAAAAGGTCGGGGAACATGACCAATGTAACTAGTGGAATATCAAGAATAAAATGGAAGAAACGAAACAAATGGGTCCAATGAAGTAAAAAAAGCTATAGTGAAAAGATTAAAGTGCTGGAGTGTGGACTAAACTAACATAGCATGGACAATGCAGTAGCGAACTCAAAACTAAGCAGAAAGGCAGGAGAAAGGCAAAAGGGGCAAAGGAATGAATGGAGAACAAAGAGAATGAAATGCAGAAAGAACAGAACTGGCAACAAAAAAACTGAAAAATGATACAAAATGATATGTGACCATGTAAACGAATGGCTTCAATGAAGAGCAAAAACGGGACATAAGTGGTATTCAAACCGACTACAACTTGCAAATAATGCTCAAGGCAAATCCCATGCAAAAACCAAATAAACTTGTACAATCATTGAAAAAAATTGTGAAACCAATTGTGGAAGTGGAACTTCATAAAATAAAGGGAAATTTACCAGAATACCCTTAATTTTTCTGATATTTCTCAGAATACCCTTTATATTTTCAAAATTCCCAAAATGCCCTTCTTTTTCTTGGGACCCAAGGGCATTTTGGGAATTTTGAAAATATGAAGGGTATTTAGGGAAATATCAGAAAAATTAAGGGTATTCTGGTAAATTTCCCTAAAATAAAACTCGATAGCTGAAAAGAAAACACTTAAGAAAGAATGCAACAGACGATTCATTATCTAAACTAACACTCGTTCAGAAGCACTAAAAGAAGAAGTAGATGCCATCTAAGAATGAGCCAATGAAACCATGTAAATACATAAAAAATTTGAAGTTAGAAGCTGAATATGCCATCAAAAACGTGCACATGGGCAATGATATACAAGGAACAAAAGAAACGAGAAACTGAAATATGACTAAACTGAAGTAGGGACGAGGCAAAAAACGAACCCACAACACGAAAGTTACAGATGGCTAATCAAGACTAGGAAAGTAGCTTTGATAGCTAGAGCAAAAAGTAGAAGATGAAAAATCAGTGGAGCACAGAGGATAATGTGACAACACAGATGAAATAGAATGGGCAAATAAGGCAAATTAGAATAAATGGAGCAAATTAGACACATAAAGTGAAGGAGACAAACGAATAATTCAATAAGATAAGATAAGATAAGATGAATTTTTACGGGATGGAGAAAATGATGGAATAAAACCAGAATATGACAATATTAGAAAGCGCACAAGACAAAACATACAAAGGAATCAATGCACTTACATAATCCACGAATACTATAACAACAACCATCATGAAACCAAGGAACTAATGTAACGAACATATATAAAGAATGAATCAATGGGCCCCAACAGACATATGAAAGTAGCAACATTATATTTGAAAATGCCGAATGATATATGACAACTGAGAACTGCATATGCAAAGGCTAATGCCCTAAAGATAGTGGAATCTATTGTCAAAAGATGATAAAAGTCCCAAGCACCAGTGTGAGATTACTAAGAAACTCCAAAAGAAAAATTAATGGAACCCCTGAGATTAAAAGGACCAAGGTGGTCAAGCATACAAAGACTAGAATGAATGGATGGACCAAATTATACTAGAAGAAAAAGGAATAGATGGTAAGCTGCATCATTGAAAGGTGCATACCTCAAACAGACGAATCAATCTATTAAAAAGGAACCCTAAGAATAACCACAATTGGATATGGAGCATGACGATTCTATAAGAAAATATGAGCAACGACGAGATTACTGCCACGAAGAATCAAAAGTCAACACTCAACCAAAATTAATGGACATAATGGATAAAAAAAAATATTCGCAAAGCCATGAAACATGGGATAAAAATATTCGACAAAGGGTATGTGTTAGTTGAGATAATAAGGTTCACAAAGATTAAAACGAAATAAAAATATCTCAAGAGCGGGCCACATATTTATAGGAAACAAATTAGTTGTGAAAGAAAACTAATCAGAACATGGATGCAACGTCCATACATAGCACAATAACAGGGGGTTTCCTTTGGCATTAGCACAAACGCAGAGATACTATGAACTCGCCTATTCTTAGAACTTAACCTGAAATATTAATGAAGCAAAAGGTGTTACATGGAGCAAAAATGGGCCACATTAGAAACTAACTAATGGACCAATAGGATAGAAGAAACTAGCAAAATGCATGGGCAATAAAGATCCAATATGTAGCATAATAACAGGGGGTTACTTTTAGATTTTTATACGCTTTTTTCATATGGTTTTTCTATGATTTCGTTGTTGTATTCGTTGAGGTGTACTAAATAGTATTTCTAGAGTGCACCCTTTATGGGCCGTTGATTTTCGTTGGTTGGAAAAATCCGAGGGCTGTTGTCTTTCTCTGCATGTGTTTGTGCATGAACACTATGCAAGTGTGTGCATGTGCATGTGCACATGCATGTGCATGTGTGTGCATGTGCACATGCATGTGCATGTGTGTGCATGTGCATGTTCATATGCATGTGCAGTGCAAGTGCATGTGCATGTGTGCATGTGTGTGCATGTGTACTTGCCCTCTTGGATTCTTATTGCGGAGTGGATTTTACTACCACGAGATGGATTTTTGCTCACACTTACAAAGGTATTTGTTTTTAATGTTTCTTGATTAGCATAATGTTTTTTTTACAAGGTATTGGTTTCCGATTCTACAATGTAGTGCTGCCCCTTTGTTTCCTTCCTATGATTTCTCGCAGATTCAAGTTTAGGCCCTCTGTTTGCTTTCAACTCTTGGATATTTCGGCTTCCGGATTGTTCATAGCAGCCACCTTTAGCTTCAATCAACAAACGGATTCTTATGCACACAACATGCGGATTATTCCGCCATTTTCCATGTCCGCGCAGATCGGTCAAAGGGCCATAAGAATACATTTATATTGTAGGTTTGGAACTTTAATCGAACCGTAAGGTGAATCATGCATTACCTTTAAGCTAGAGATGGAGCATCCAAAATCATATGGATTGATAAACAATGGTGTCATTGTGAAAGAGAAATAGTTGTAGCGGAAGTAACAATATGTAGCATAATAACAGAGGGTTTTCTTTGTGTTGTAAACTTTATGACTTTCGGAATAATGGGATCAATGCTCTATCTTTATGGTAACTTTTACTTATGTTCTATTTGTTTTATTGTGATCAAATTCAAAAGCTACAAGTGATGAAAGCCTCAAATGAATTCTAGTTTTTTTGGGTTTGAATTCTAAAATTTTTGTCACGGTGGGGGGCGTCCCTAAGGCCTTAGAAGGCCAAAATTTTTTTTTTTTGCAACACAAACCATTAACATCCAACATATAAAAATTAAATCCCCAACACATAACAACCATTGACATTAACAACCAACACATAACTACCATTGACATTAATTAACATAACCATTGGGTCCAACACATTTAAATTAAAATCCCCTTAAACCCCCTTTGGTTTGGGTGCATATTCACCGGGGGGTGGCGTAGAGGCGTGAGAGCCCTCATAATTGTATTTTGCACGTACGAAATCAACACCATATAGTATTCCGCTTGAAATCTTATAGTATTTTGCGAATCTTATTATACAGTATAGCAAATTTTGTACTTGCATACCCCACAAACGAGGAACTTTACGTACGGTATAGATTAAGGAATAAGGGGTGAATACATAGAACAAATGGAGTGAAAAAATAAACGAAAATCACAAAAGAAATACAACAATAAAGAGTATCCAACAGAAGAATCTAAGGAACCACTACCTCGACAAATTCAGAAAACCAAGGATACTAAAGAAAGAAACAACATTCGCATTTCCACAAACAGAGGAGTAGATGCTAAATAACAAAATAATGTAGATAAGCGAATGATAAAAAGAAGAAACAATAAAATAATCAAAATAGATGCTTAAAAAGGTCGAAAAACAACTGTGGCGAAGATGAAAAATAGAAAGCAATGGGTCAAAAGGGAATAATAGGATGACGAAGATAAGGAGGAGCAATTGGCTTACATCTAAATACATGGAACAAATGGAGTGAAAAAAGAAAAAGAAAAAAAACACAAAGAGCACCAAAGCCAAGAACAAAGAAATTAGTTCTCCGATAAATTCGATGACCATTACAATAAGAAAACGATGTGAAAGCAAAAACAATATAACTAATAGATAGATATTAGACAAGAACCATGCATGCCAACACACTTGCAAGTGTAGCAATATACCAAAGGGTGGTTGTGCGAACTAAATGGAGTGAAAAAGAGGACTGAACTAAATGGGTGGTTGCATGCGCATTCCCAAGCGAGGTGGAGGAGAGCAGGTATTATTTCTATTGAACAGTGGTATTTTGGTATTGACATTGCTCCTTTGCAATGGTTTCAGGAGACATATGGGTTGTTGGATAAAGATATTAGTATATGGGCTTATGTAGCAAGTGCTCTTCCTCTAATTAAGAAGGTGGGTAACAAGAGATGCTGGAACTTTGTTCAAAGGTATTAAGGAAGGCAAGAAGCTAGTCAGTTCATGCTACATATTCCTTATCTCCTCAAATACTTTATCACCTTCTCGAAAATGGCACTTACAGACTTTGCCTTCTCAATGGCAATCCATCTGGAACCTTGTTTGGTCTAAATATAAGCCTCCAAAGGTAAATGTTCTACTTTGGCAGGTGATTCATCGCTCTTTGAGAGTTAATGAGATGGTTCATCGCTTTAAGCCGGGAGTAAGCTCACTTTGCCCAATGTGTGGCGGTGCATTGAAACATTAGAACCTTGTTTATATTTGTGTGCGGTGAGTGAGTAGTCTTAGGTCACGGCTGCATTCTCTTTTGGAGTATCTTTGGATAGTCGGCACTTTCTTTTGGGTATTTATCCAAATCGATGGATTTGCTTCTAAAAAGATTGCATTTCACATGGCAAAGTCTTGGCTAATATGGAGTGTATGGAAGCGAAGGCGAAGAAAGGTCTTTTATGATAAGCGTATTTCTTCTCAGATGGTGCTTCAAGAAATTCGTAAGAAGTTGTATAATTGCTTTCAGATCTCTAATTGGTCTGATCGTATTAAAATTCCAATATGGAGTGATCATCTAAAAGTGATTGATGCTTCAGGGACATTTCTTACTTCTGGAAGTACTTTGTAAAAAGAGGACTGAATACTTAATTGGCAACTCCATGAAAAACAATAAAACTAGGCTAAACATTCACATGAATAACAAAAACATGTAAGTGGAAATATAAAAATTCCGTAAGCGTGAATAAAAATTACTGATGAAAGTGGAATATTGTGATTAAAGTACTAATGGCTTCATTGTGTAGTATATGTGCGTTGTCCCATAGCCGCTATGAAGGGATTAAACCCCCGGGAGATCCCATTACGCCAAATAATATGGGTGAGCCCGTCAAGGTGAGCCCATTTATTTGGCGTAATGGGCAAGCGGGGGGTTTGACCCCTTTAACTGGGAGGTCTGAGGCAATTTTCCCTCTGATTCAATCCTCTGATTCGTTGCAGCAGCAATATCTTGCAGGCCGAGCTGGATGAAGACGAAGAGCTAGGTGAAGACGACAATCAATCCGCAAAACATAGTTCTTCCACAAGCCGCACAAAGTAGGGAAGGCCGATTGGAAGGAGAATCTCACAGAAGCTTGCATACAAAAAAGCTTCACGCAAAAGCTTGCCTCTGTGCCGGTTTATCATTGTTGCTGCCTGTTTATCGTTCTTGTTGCCTGTTTATCATGATAAACAGGCCGCTGCCTGTTTATCTGGTTGTGACAGCACATTATGCCTAATCACTGATCTTGATCTAACGGTTGGGATCTAAAATTGCCGAGGACCTGCCGGCTAAGGATGTTCAAATGAAACATAATTTAATCCAATTGAATTCCATATAAGCCATGTTCAATAGTTAATGAGATAAAATTTAACTCCCATATAAACCCCGGTCACTACTGGAGGGCACTATTGTGGCAAAATACATGGAAATGTGGGCATATTTTTCATGGAACAATGCTAAGGGCAAGGCAGGGTCTAGGGTTAAAAGATGACCTAGGTTTTTGAGGGTTACCTGCAAACGTTCTATCGCCGGTACAGGCGCCTTCGCTTTTTTTCAACTCCATTTTTCTCATCCATTATCTCTAGAGCCCCTGTTCCTTTGCTTCGGCGGCGCGGTGCTATCTCCTTTCAGAGGTGCGTTCCCGCATGTGGTCCATACACTTGGTTTTTAGTCTAAAATGTTACGCCTTAGGGTTGTAATCCGGTTGTATCTTCCATTGATGCATTGCCTATGAGAAATGAGGTCTTCCTTAGTAGTACGTAAGATTTAGGTTTTCTCTTCTGGCAACCTTGCAGCAAGCGGAAATGTTCGACCCCTTCTGTGGTCTGTTAGCATACAGCATACTGGATTTGTAGAATGGAATTTGTTTTTGGGTTTAGGGGTTAGGGATTATGGATGGTGCTTCACTGCTTTATGGTTCTTCTTTTGCTGTATTGAGCAGATGAATAGGGAGAAGCTCATGAAGATGGCCAGTGCGGTCCGCACTGGGGGCAAAGGCAGCGTTAGGAGGTATTTAATTCTTCCTTACTTTCTTGTTTCTGCATTTTTCAACATCTGATTAATTTCACATTGCATTTAAAGGAAGGTCAGTGTGGCCTGCAGTATTGACATATTTATTTTTCCAGAAAAAAGAAGGCAGTTCACAAGACCACTACAACTGATGATAAAAGGTTGCAGAATACATTGAAAAGGCTCAGTGTGAACACGATACCAGGCATTGAGGAAGTGAACATTTTTAAGGATGATAGTGTCATTCATTTTGTGAACCCAAAAGGTATGGTTCGTTAGATAAGTGTATTTCTCATTTGTTATTCTGATTCCTGTTTTCTTTTGTTGTTTTCAGTCCAGGCTTCTATAGCTGCTAATACATGGGTTGTTAGTGGCACCCCTCAGCAGAAAAGTAAGAAATGCTAAATCGTGCTCTCTCTTAGCTACACTTGGTTATATATGCGTTTTCTGAGTTTGACACTACCTAATGCAGAGCTTCAAGAGCTTTTGCCAGGAATAATCAATCAGCTTGGTATGCTCTTTGCACTTCCATAGCACGAAAATTAGATGATCATTTGTTCAGTTATAACCTACGTGCGGGTGTTTTGCAGGACCTGATAACCTTGTAAACCTTAAGAAACTTGCGCAGCAGTTTCAGAGACAGGAGAATGCTGCAGCAGCAGATGATGATGATGAAGTACCTGATCTTGTAGCTGGGGAGACATTTGAAGAAGCTGCAAAAGAAGAAGCAAAGGATGCCTGAGGAAGGTTCTTATGATGGGGCTCTTACTGTGCTTATGCTACGATATGGCTTCAAATATATGTTCCATTGTATCACTTTTGCTTTAGAATCATGTTATGTAATCCCAGTGTGTATTTACTCTGTGCCATCCGCACATATAGGGAAATAGTCCCAAAGGTATGAAAAACTCATATAAGGGGAGCTTGGAGCTTTAAAATGCAACGAAGATTATGCAGCAATAGCATTTTTGAAGGCAGAAGAGTTATGCTTCATTCTAATTTTTCTCCTTTCTAATTTACTGTTATGTAATCCCAGTGTGTATTTACTCCATGCATACGCACATATAGTCCCAAAGGTATGAAAGACTCTTGAGGGGAGCTTGGAGCTTTAAAATGCAATGAAGTTTATGCAGCTATAGCATCTTTGAAGGCGGAAGAGTTATGCTTCATTTTAAATCCTCCTTTCTGATTTTATGATTTTTTGACACGGGGGTTGGAGAAAGGGGATCTTTCTAATCTTCAAGGTCTGTTCATCTCCAATTGATGGGCTACACCCAAGAGATCCAAAAACATATAAAAATTTAACCATCGCTTCCATCATGGTGCATTGATTGCTTTGTATTTTTAGGGCATCTCAATAGTTGGCCCAATTGAACCAACTCTGACCTTAACAACAACAATCTAACAACATATAGATCACCTTGCTACTCCTGGGCATCTCAATAGTTGCCCTATGACAAGCACAATCTTAACAACACATAGAGCACCTTGCCACCGAAGTGTTGTAAAACCACAATTCTAACAACACATAGCACTTTGCTACCCCAAGGGTCATAAATTTCCTCTTGGCCAAACTTTCCTAATTCCAGACATAACTCTAGTCTTGATCCAAACATTGCCTCTTGGTCCAAAATTTTAGTACAAAAATTTTCGATTTGTCTCATAAAAAACAAGTACTGCCTTCCATGAGGCTATATACATGAAAGTCGAGTCGCATATACGGATAACAAGATGACAACACATCTACAAGATAAATATACATAACACGTAGCTTCGCCAGTTGTCATACAGCTTGCACATGACTCCACGTGTAGTAACATACATAAATCATATCTAGCAGAGTATTCATCAAGCAATGACCGACTGACTGTGGAACACACTATCTGCCACACAAACGCTCCCCACTATATCTAGACAACACGTCATCTAAAACCCATAATCCTCGAAGCATCTGGACTGTTGGCTAACAATTAAAACACCGTCGTGCTACTACAGCTGCACCAGTAGTGGCTACCATTGTTACAACCCTTCACGCATCCTGCACGGGTGACACGGGGGTCAGGTGGAAGTATCATCTGCTAATAGTGACTACATGGATTTGGAACACCGTCCACCAGACCCCTCTGCATTATGAAGCTGGTTTCTTGGAATGTTCGGGGTGTTGCTTCCTCCCCAACTAAAAGGAGCAGACTTTCCATGGCTCTTGCTAGAATGAATTCAGATTTCTATTGTCTACAAGAGCATAAGTGCAAAAAAGAGGATGTGCAAAAGGTAGCTTACGTGATCGGTAGGAAATATAACGTCTTGGTGGCTGCGGCAGACTTCGGCAAAGCGGGGGTCCTTCTGACATGGAGACATGATATAGCGGTCACATTTGATCATCTTGACGACAAATTTGGTATTTGGATCATTATCAAGTGGTTTGATAAGGGACAAGAGTGGGGACTAGTGAATGTGTATGCACACAATAGACCTCATCGAGAGAGGTGCACTCGGGTCGCTTTGAGATCCAAACTAGTTCGATTTGGGGGCTCATGTTGCATGGTTCTTTGGTGGGTGACTTCAATATGGTGGAGTTGGAAGTTGATCGGTCTTGTGAGAGGATCGAGAAGTCATCAAGGCTTTGAGCGTGACCAATGGCGGCGCTTGATACATATTTGTGGCTTGGTAGAGGTGGATGGCGATGGAACCTTCACTTGGTGCAATGGGCTGGCTTGGGGCTGGTAGAGCATATGCACGTCATGGCAGGGGCTATTATAATGCATTGGCAGCTACATATTTGCATAATTTCTCTCGCCAAAACAACCTTGATGACTCTATTTGGATCACAATCCATGATATTTCTCTTGTTCTCGGGGCCGGGGCATAGCAAGACCAAGACTTATTTCAAGTTAAACACTTTATACTTGAAGGATGAGGAATTTAAAGATGGATGCAAGCAAGCACGGTCCTCTGCATTTGTGAGAAGGAAAGGAATGGTGGGATTGTTGATGCTCTAGGCTGCCGTGAAGTCCTTTGCTAAGAATTGGGGTCGCCGTCGGAAGTTGTTTGCTAATCGAGGGATTTTGATTGCTCTGTATCAACAATTAGTGGCTTGCAGGTCTGTTGTACCATCGGATGCCTGTGAGGAGAAGCGATTTTGGCGAAGCATTAGGCGGATGGAAGGCGAGCAAGTTCATCACGCTTTCGAAGTTAAAGCGGGCTGCAATGGTTCAAAGAGGGGATCGTTTTGCAGGGCTTCTTTTTTAGAGCTGCAAAAATTTAGAAGACAAGCCTGCGATGGTGTCTCTCAAGTTCAAGATGGGCCTCTCATCTCGATCCTCGGCAACTTAAGTTCTTTCTGCATGGCCACTTTTCTTCTTTTTTTTGCTTCTCGTCGTCTTCCCTTCCAATCAGATTTTCGGGGAGGCATTCTTGGCAAAGATACATCCTATTATATCGAGGAACAAAGAGCTACTCTAGAAGCGAGATTACGGTGAATGATTTAGCGGATGCTACCTTCCTTTTGAAGAAAGGAAAGTGTCTGGAATTGATGGTATTCTGTGGAGTTCTTTTCGGGAGTTATGGGATTGTGTTGGCGATGATGTGTGCGGCCAAGCGTTTTGAGGATTTCAAGAGGCAAAGGTGTCTAGACAAAATTCTCAACTTCGGGCTGCATTTCTCTTATTCCTAAGTGTAAGGAACCTTCAACAATTTGATTTGGCGCCCTATCACCTTACTATCTTAGGTGTACAAGATTTTTGCCAAAGCTTATGCACAAAAGCCGGGATATTCTTGCTGATTCCATATCCTCTACGGTCGGGATTTTACGCCACGACGATGCATATTAAACAATGTGGGCTGCTGCGCCTATGAAGGTATTTCTTGGGCTCGACTTGAGGGCCATGAAATTGTATATTTGAAGCTCAACTTTGCAAAAGCATATGGCGGTGTTGGATGGGCCTTCTTAGAGAAATGTCTCTTACGCTTTGGTTTTGGTGCACAATTCGGTGATGTCATGAGGCTTCATTATTACGCTTTCGCTCTTCTATTCGTTCCAAAGGGAACCCTCGGCATTCTTTCGGGTGGGGGTGGCATCCGTCGGGGGCTGCCCTTTAGCTCCATTGTTATTTACGATTGTGGCTGAGGTCCTTGCCTGTGTCTTCTCTCTTCTTTGCCGCGGGGAGGGAATCTTGCATGGACTTCCTATGAACAATGGGTCGCATGAGGAGATGCGTAATCAATATGCGGATGACACTTTCCTTTTTGAGGGCGATGAGCAAAATTTGCGAGAATGCCATTTCCTTGTTGGATTCCTTTTCCCTAGCATCCGGTATTTTTGTGGGTTGGCGTAGTGTACAGCACTATGGGCATTGGACTCTCGGTTCCTCCATGTGTAGCTACCTTTCCATGGAAGATCCTTCCCCATGGTAAAAGCAACCAAACTTCTTGGTATCCCAGTAGGTGTTCATATCTCATCGGGGAGATGCGTGGGAGGCAAGTGATTAAGGGCTTGGAAAACACCTTTTTGGTGGTCCCAATGAAGCTTTCCATGGCGGGGACAATTGTTGTGGCTAAGTCGGTTTTAAGCGGCACCCATGTGTATATGGCTTCGTTCATGTTGGCTCCACGAGTCAAAGATACAACTTCTCGTCGGGGTTGTGGGGAACTTCATCGGGGGAACAGGAGGAGGGTCTTTCTTTGTCAAAGTTAGTTGGGAAAAGTGCATGTTGCCAAAGCATTTTGGCGGCCTTGGAATGATCAATTTTCTTTTTGCGAGCAAGGTGATGATTTCTAAATTCATTTGGAGAATTTTGAATAATGTGGATGAGTCCCAGGGTTCCCGCCTTGTTTATCGGTCTTTGCAAATGTGCATTTCTTTTGGGTCTCGGTCTCTTAGGCCACTTTTCCCACAGGCTCTGTTCTATCCATCGGCGGCATACCCTAATGCATCCCCATTTCTTAGAGGATTGCTAGTTGCATGGGAGACTGTACAATCTCTATTTCATTTTCACCATCTTGCGCTCATTAGCATGACTGCAAGTTGTTGGTGGATTCCATTGGATGGTGGTCCTACGGTTGCTTGATCCACCCATTGACCTTGGCGTCGATGGAAGCGGCAGTGTGCATATGATATCGATTGGTATAATAATCAAAGGCGGAGTTGCTAACATGGGAGGAGTTTAGAGCTAAGTTCCTCCTTTTAAGGTGGAATCGAGCTATTTGGCGGAAGGTATCTTCAATTCTTCCTCCAAGAGTAGCACAAGTGGATGACCCCCCAACCGTGGGTAGTTCATGAGTATGTCAAAGCGGATAAGTTGGTGAATTCCATGTACAAGATCTTGCTTGATCTGCCGACGTCTTGCCTCCTTCGTCCAAGTGGCCCTTAGTCATTCCGAGGGGATCGGTGAAAGCGGTATGGAAATGGGTATGGGATAAACTACTCCATCCCAAAGTATACATTTTATGGTGGCAAGTCACTCATCGTTTATGCAGGCGTTAATATTACGGTGCCGATTTCGTCGAGGAGGTTATGCGCACTTTGTCCCTTGTGTGCCTGAGAGGGACGAGACAATTGAGCATTGCTTCTTCCTATGTAGACATGTCGGACATGCTTGGTTGTGGCTTCAAAGGGCTCTTTCATTGCAATTTGAATAGCCGGCCAGGTGTTATTAGCAGTTTATCCAAGTAGTTGGGATAATTTGGCAAAAAGGGCGTTTCATTTGGCTTCTGCATGGATCATCTGGTCCATTTGGAAAAGAAGGAATCTTCTCATATTCAAAGGTCTTGCTTGTTGGATGCAGGTCCTTCTTGATGCCCAACATCGAATTGTCAAAGCATTCAGGTGCTCATCAATTGCTAATGAGGTGAAGAGCCGTATTTGGGAGCACTATCTTCAGATTCATACTTACTTATGAGTTTTTGCTTGTTCTTCATATTGTTTAGATGTCGTATTTGAGTGGGGTGGTTTTGCTCTGGTGGACATTCTCTCCACTGAGTTATTAGTCCCCATTGTACTCTGTAACTTTCTCTGGATAATAAAGGCTCAAGTCCTTCAAAAAAAAAAAAAACAATTAAAACACCGTCCCATACCAATGGCAAATGCAACCTCACCAATATCCACAGAATTTCTAAGATAAGCCAACCGTCATCTACTAGTGCTAGTATAAAACTCCATATGATGGATACTCACTACACTCATCTAGTACCACAAGGATATGAATATAGACCATAGCTCTATAACAAGTACCTTACTTTCATGATATCGTTCAACACTCACAAGATTTTGATAGAACAAGCATAAGCTTATCCTTACAGAAGAATAAGTAGAGGCCATGATTCAATATTAGATATGAACTAGCACTACACTAGTAAGGAGCAGCCAACAATGCGCTTAAAGCTTCCTTTAAACTAGTACTACATAGCTTACAATAGAGAGGGGTATAACTCATAGAGCATCATGGATTCAAGGTATCATGATCTGCCCAGCAATGACCATCAGAGAACTAGGTTGAGGCCTTGATTCATTATATGGTAAGCCATCAAGATCTGCATCAAGCACAGACCATCAACATGGAGCTGACAATCTATCAGTCCATCACCACAAGGCTTACCGGAATTAACTCCCAATCACGTTGTGAGAAGACTCAAAGCACAACAGAAGACACACAAGAAAGCTAGTTTGCACCGCGACCCAGAAAAACAACCGTCCACCTTTTAATTATGCGATCATTCTTTAGTACATGCATGGGCCCCCAATTTAGGCCACGATATCTGCAAACTATTTAAGGCATGCCCAAGATCATAGCCGACAAACTCTCAACATCCCCCCTATCGATTTGATCTTGATCAAATTGATACTTCATACTGTGTTATATAATCCAAGAGTCTCGCTATGTCTCAGAAATACTTCCTTGCCAACTGGTTTGGTCAGAATGTCTGCAAACGTATCTTGTGATGCAAGGTATTCCGTTTCAATGGTACCATCCTCCACCCATTCCCATGTAAAGTGATAATGAATGCTGATGTGTTTGGATCTCTTATGCAAGATTGGATTGGTTGTAAGAGCAATACTGCTCTTATTATCATTGTAAACAACCGTTGGAAGCCATTGATCAAAGCCTAGCTCCCCTAGAAAGGATCTAATCCACAAAGCAACACTTGTCTGCTTGCTACTGACCCAAGCTACAGTCCTTGATTTGCATAAGAAAGAAAAGCTTCAGGAATTGGGTGATGCCTTCAAGACAAACAGTTTATGGAATATAAAATGCCACGCCCTCTAAGTAAAGTCTATTCCTGCATTGAATTTTCTGTGTACCCCTATGTTCTTCATTTTTAACTCAAGAAATATGCCCATGATAAATCTCTGACAAAAGTTGCTCATAAAAACTTAACTGCATTATCTTTCTCAGCATGCATAACTCCATTTAGCAAAGTCCATCCCAGAAATGTCTAGTAAATAGTGTATACAGGACAATGAGCATAATCATTAATATTACTGCAATAATAGCCTTGGAGTATTGGAACGGGCTCCTGGCAAGGGCCAAATGAGCCCACCCCTTTTTTCTATACATTAGCCCCTTTCAGCAAACTTATATAGGTATCAAGTGCAGAAGGTGCAATGCTGTCGTGTAGGCATAATGATCGACAGAGAAAGGACCTTTGATATCAACCTTTGTAGGCATAATGACCGGGGTTCATCCACGACACCTTGATATCAAACAACAAGCATCTGCATAACCAGACTGCATAAAGGAAAATAACCAAACAACTGCAAATTTTTACTTTGAGGATGCAATATGCCATCTCCTCTATATCAGGGACTCGTGGAGAATGACCATACATGCCAGGGCCAATAACAGCACTATAGTGTACTCTCTCCCAGCATCCTAATTTACCTTAACCGTAAAATCTTAGCAACTTAAAGCAGCAGAGCTCCTGCTCACCTGAGTTGTGTCCTTAACACTAGAGTTGGTTATATGGAATCCATGCAGCCTGCTCTATTGTTAGCAGGCACAAATTCATTGCCTCCTTGAAATCCATGCACATCCTATTCTAGCTTCTGAGATATTGGCATCTACCTATGTAATCCTACAACCAACCATTATGTATAAGGGAAAATGCCTCACTCGGATTTTCAGGGGATAATCCATTTCGGCGCCCGCCGCCGTGGCGGCGGCGCCGCCGGCGGGCCGCCGAAGCGGATTATCCCGAAAAAAAGTGACGATTTTCCGTCATGCGTAATACACGCCACCTGGGATTACGTTCATGACGTGTCCTCCACGTCGGTGCCACATCAGCAAGGTTTATAAAGTTTTTTTTTTCATTTTCGATGGCGGAGCTCCTGGCTATGGCGCATGCAGAGATGTTGCCGGAGCTCCCGTGATGGCGCTTGCTCTCCTAATGCTGGCGCTTCATCTGAAATGGATTCTAGAGGTCTGTGTGCATGTTTTTAGTTAATATTTCCATGGCGCTGGCGATTATCTCAGTGTTTTCTGCACAGGTTTGATGATTTGGGTATAGCGACTTGTGGTTGGGATCTTGGCGACTTGTAAAGCATTTTGGCGACTTCTAGTTGTGATCTTGGCGACTTCTAGTGCACGGATTTGTTGGCGCTGGCGATTATCTTGCTGCTTTCTGTAGATAAGTTGGCTGTGGCGACTCCTAGTTGTGATCTTGGCGACTTCTAGTGCACGGATTTGTTGGCGCTGGCGATTATCTTGCTGTTTTCTGTAGATAAGTTGGCTGTGGCGACTCCTAAAGCAACTTGCGACTTGTAAAGCGAGTATTTGCTGGCCTTTAGCTGATCTTTAGCCGATCTTTAGTTTCTGTGACCTTTAGCCGATCTTTGCAGAGTTTGGGCCTATCTTTAGCCGATCTTTAGTTTCTGGGTCACTTTAGGCGATCTTTGCAGAGTTTGGGCTATAATCAGAGTATGTGTGAGATTTTGATAAGCATTCTTGAAGTGAAGATGAATGTTTCTTTGATAGTCTTTCTGTTGTTGAGTAGAATGTCAGAAATTCCAGGCCCTTCACAGCCATCATTTACACTCTCTTCCCTAGATTTTACGAGTAATGATCCTGTTTCTGTTGAAGAAACTGAGGAAATATTAGCGCAGTTATCTGATGACAACAGTAGTGATTGTGAAGAATATGACACCAAGGATGATTGGCTGCCTCTCGATGAAGATGTTCTTTCTGAGGCATTAAATGGTGGAATAGATCGATCTAAGTCAGTTAATGCATGGGCTAGGTATGATTTGATCGAGTGGAGAAAGGATTTCAAACAACAGGTTAATATTCCTATTGAGAAACTGCCTTTGAAGACTCTGAACGAGATGCTTACAAAGTTCTTGATTCAGGTAATTTTATCCTTTTAATTTTTTTTGTAATTTTTTTTTCTGTTTCTGGAATTTTACTGATTTCTTGCTTTTCATTTTATAGGCAAAGAAGAAAAATGGAAGGCTTTATCCACCTGGCACGTAAGTTTAATCTTTTTCTGAAGTTTTCATTAACTGTAATCCAGTATTTATTATGTTTTCTGGTTTTGTATTGTAGGCTTAGCTCTTTGTTGAGCTATTAAGGGATTGTTAGGCGAGGCGAGAGAAGAGAATTGGAGAGGCGGCATTAGTGAGCATCCTTTTAATATCGGGACGGATGCAATGTTTACTCGAGTCGTGAGGCTTTTGTTGGTATGGTGAAGAAGTCAAGGAAGGAGGGTAATTACGATAAAAAAGGCGAAAAAAGGCTCTGTAATAACATTCAAGCTTGAGAAGGAAATTGCATTGTGATATCGATCATCAAATAACACATCCTTCAGGTTGTATCAAACGCCTTGTTTATTACATGTTAACTAGATTTGGTATCAGGGCATCGAAGGAGCTATATCAGGTAAAAGATTGTGACATGTGCTTGGATAAGGATGAGCTTGGGGAGTTAGTAAGATATGGGGAAAGGATTAGCAAGAATTATAGTCCTACGATCACCAAGTATGATGATGAGCACTTTAGAAAACCAGTTTGGACACATGAAAAAGATTTTGTGCTTACATTTAAGCAATATATCCGTCATTTGCCTGCGAAAGAGAAGGATAATGAGACGCGTCACTTCTTTCTTCAGCCGATCCATAATTACAGAACTATGGTAAGATCATATTTCTTCAATTAATTTTGTAGTTAATTTACTTATGCTTTCTGGATTGCAGGTATGGTAACTTGATTACTCTGTTGGTATTAATTTGCTTGGGAAGTGGCTTCGATCACGATGGCTTACGTTGTCGATCCAAAGCGTAGATCTGTAATAAGTCTGGTAGGGTGTCATTGGTCACACACGTCTTGCTTCATCGGATGTTCCTGCTGTTGCTGGGATGCGAATTACGGGACATAAGAGCGTAAAGGCGGGTCCCCACAAGTAAGTTATTTTTATTTTTATTTTGCTGTTCTTTTGCAATTGATCACTGTTTTTTTGTTTAAGATATGACAGAACAGCGATTCGAAAATCAATGCGTGTATGGAAATAATTGGACAGCCATGTAATCCAGATGGCTCACCTCGATCGTATAAAGATGTCCTTGCAGGTAACTAGTTATAATTGTTTATTTATTTGTTTATTTCTTTTGTTTATTTATTTGTTTTGTTTTGCAGCTGAAGTGCGTAAACAAGCTTACGCTATAATGATTCGGATCTTTGTTCTTGCGGGGTTGATTGCAAATCTTTTTTCGGTCGAAGTTCTTTGTTGATTCGGTTTGTTGTAGATGCAAAAGATTCGGGAAGGAGAATAAGGATTCGATATTTCAGTATTGGAATCGAAAAAGCGTGCAATGATGCGGTTGCATTAGGCGATCATATGGTGAACGCGAACCGTATTGAAATTGATGATGATCCATTTGATGAGGATTTCTATGCTACTCTAAGCAAGGAACACCAGAGAGTGCAAAGGCAATTGGCAAGTTTATTGGTCCCTGTCATCAACAATCGAGGAACGTTTTCTAATTGCACTTTCAACTTTGGTGGCGTTGATCTCAAGGCTTTTAGGGGACTGATCGGTAATGCTTTGGATAAGAATCGATCTTGAATAAACTCTTTGTAATGTTTTGGATAAACCTTCAAATTTTGGAGTTAACCTTGCAGTTAACTTTGTTTTTGTAATCTTGGAATGTTTGTGTAATCTTGTAATCTTGGAATGTTTCAGTGTAATGTTGAAAAGCTTCAGTGTAATCCTGTAATATGTAATCTTTCAGTGTTTATAATCTGCCTGTAAATTATATTATGCAAAATTCAGATGCTGGTTGACATGAAATTATCAGAAAGAATTTGAGAGCAAAATAACAGTAATCCCAAGGTGGCGTGTATTACGCATTTAAAAAAAAAAACATTTCAAAGAATTGTCTACTATGCAAGGCATTCCTTGAACTTAAACCTTATAAAGAAATTTACATTGATCTATTGTTGTACCAATAAAACTACTGATATCAACTTAAATTTGAATAGAAGGTAATATGTTGATCCATGAGGGACTTCATCAATAGTAGGGATTATCACTTATAAGGTGACTATAATGAAGAGAGGTCCATTTGTGTTGCCTTCTGTGGTTGAATTGACATTCTAAAGGTTCCTCATGTATATCAGTTGAGAGAACCATGAGATAGCCAATTCCGCTCCCACTACCGAGTTGTCTTTAACAGGTCCTCAACCTTTATCATTAGGGTGTGTAGCACAGGCAACATCACCATTCACCTCCATGTTCCTCTTGTAACCAATTGATATCTAGCTAGCACACCAAATAGAAAAACCATAAAGCTAAACCAACATCTTTAGTTGGGGGCGGAACATGAGGGCTACAGATAATGAAATGCAGAATGCAAAA
Source organism: Isoetes taiwanensis (assembly GCA_021234155.1). Taxonomy (NCBI): domain Eukaryota; kingdom Viridiplantae; phylum Streptophyta; class Lycopodiopsida; order Isoetales; family Isoetaceae; genus Isoetes; species Isoetes taiwanensis. The sequence continues at coordinate 7,510,424 of JAJEKV010000002.1, forward strand.
ACGAAGTTCAGATTATTGGACAACAGTATAAAGTGCGTGGAATGAAGCTAAGCAAATGGAATTAAAAAATTGAGCCTTAAACAGAAAACGAACCTTGCAACTCGTACATATGGACCCAAAGTTCAACTACGGAGGCAACCCGAGACATGGCGAGCAATTTGTCATCTTCAGATGAATGCCAAAGCAAGGATCTCAGCAAAGCACATCTGTTGTTTGAAGGATAGGAGATGGTCTTCTACGAATGCAGCTAAGCAACATTTAAGAGATGCCTTATGGATAATAATCAGAAAGGCAAAATAGCCAGAGCCTATGATAATCCACATCATACTGTAACATTGTATTTTCTTCTCTGCTCATCTAATGGCCTTCAAAGAGGCACACCCTCCATTGAAAAGCAAAATGAAGACTTTAATATTGAGACAGAGAAGTTGCAAAAATACAACCAGATCAAATTCACCTGTAACCTCAGACCGTCAATGGTGACTGCAAACAGTCCTTGATTTGCAGCTGTTGAAAATATAGTGGTCATATTCATGGTTGGGAATTTTGATCTTTAATTTAATGATTAAGAATGGCGTCATGTTAAATATTATGACCTATATTCTTATGATACAAATTTGAATGACTGGACAAACAGTTGAACGATAGGCTATGATATGTATTTGGAATTATGCATTTACTTTCTAATCCGATAGCCAACGCCGCCGGATGGGTCTGTATAAAAAGGCATCAATGAGATCGAATCGGTCCCTGTGTGCCCAATCAGATCGGTGATGAGGGATTCTGGGATAAAAATGCTAAGTTATTTGCTTTAATAAAAAATGTGTTATCGACAGCTCAAGTTGTATTTGATAATCCTTGAAATTGATTGAGTAGTTGAAATAATAGTCTTGACCATTAAACTCAAAGGTTATCATTGGTATCAGAGATGGCATCTAGATTGGGTGCATCATTGTTGAGTGGTATTGAAGTGTTTCAGGGAGAAGCTGGATTCCAAGCATGGAAAGGAAGAATGAGAGATGTTCTTGTGGGAATGTGTTGCTGAAAACAACCAATAGTGAAGGAGAGAGTAGTATGTATTCTACTCAAGGCATTGGAAGCACTGCAGAAGGTTCTGCTACAGGGGGGAATTCTGGAAGTAGTTCAAGAAGTAAACTGCATGAAGCTATGGTAATTCTTGTTAGAAGTTGAGTTCGAGCATTATGCTAAAAGTAAGAAATAAATCTGCACGAGAGATATGGAAGTATCTCATTAAGAATTATGAGGTTAAAAATACCTCTCAGTTGGATTTGTTGGATAGAGAACTGAGGAAGCTGAGATATCATGAAAAGGATAGTCTTACACAATTTTTCCAGAAATTTGACAATATAATTACAGATATAGAGACTGGAGGCATGCCAATCACCAAGGAATATCAGGTTTTGTCTCTTGCTAGAGCTTTTAACAAGTATGGTCAACTTGGGAGCCTGATAAGGACTGTAGGAAGAAACAGGGAAAGAGCTGAAACATTGATACAAACTGAAATGGAGCCGATGAAGGTAACTCAGGAAGATGATGAAGAGCAAATTGAATTACTGTTTGCGGTAAAGGAAATCAACGGATCTTCAAAGCTGGTAAAGTAGGTCTTTGTTTTGTATGTAATACATACGGCCATTTGAAAACAAATTGTTCAAAAATTAAAGAAACTAGATGCTATAATTGTAATGATTTTGGGCACTTAGTTGCTAAATGTTCGAGTCCAAAAGATCTGAGACGTGGCAAAGGTAAAGGTAATGCTGGAAATAACGAGGCTGAGTATGGTAATAGAGAAAACGCAAATTCCTTTAGAACTTCTCGCGCTAAGCGTGAGAAATCCATAGACCGACGGCACTCTATAGAAGGCTTCATCATAGGAACACATCGAAGAGAGTAAGCTTCATAAACAAAGAAAATCATAGCGCAAGGAAGCGTAACCCGCTTCCCTGTCTTTGATTACAATTGAAGATTAAGATACTAGAAATTATAATCACAGAGCATTGCAGATTCACTTAAACTAAGCAGAAAACCCTGAACACATAATCAAACAAAGACTAAGCTGCAAATAAATACAAGCCAAGTAGCAGAGATGCAGGTAATAGTAATCTAATCAAATCTAGGTTGCAGAGTGACAGAGTTAATCAAAGAGTCTCAGAGTTTCTAAATCTATTAATAAAGTTAAGAGTTAATCAAAGAGTCTCAGAGTTTCTAAATCTATTAATAAAGTTAAGCACACAAGTAGAAGGTTTCTAAAACCTAATAAAAATAGAGTCACAGAGTTCCTCGTCCATTAAGAACTCGAACATACTAACCTTTAGTTGCCATATCGAAGTGCTTGAAGCTCTAGAAACTGGAATTGAACTCTGTTGTAGCTCGAGAAGGTCGGGTGAATCTTGATAAGCTCGAGAAGCTCAAATCGAGTCGGAATTGTTGTAAACAGGCCGGAAATGAAGTAGGATAGTTTCGAATGCAGGTAGCATTCGAAAAGTTTGGATCGCTTGAGAGATTGCTTAAGAAGATTGCGTCGGTTTCGGAAGGCGGTCGAAGCAAAACTTCTAGAAGAAATTAGGAATGAAAAAATGAGATTCAAATTACATTGAAATTAGAAAATGTGATTATTATATGGGTCGTACAAACAATTAATGAATAGACGCCCGCCATTGAAAGCGTGTACTACTCTTATCATTGTTTAGGAAAACAAGAAAATTAATCCCGCCCGTAATTTAAAATATAAAATCTTTTAGCCCGCCGCCCGTGAATATCTCTTTCCCATCTATTTTTCAATCATTGGCCTGTACTAACCGTCTATTTTAAAAATGCCCGCCATTTAATTTGTGTTCTTGGTCGCATTGGATCATAGAATTTGTGTTTCTCTAATGCGCCTAGAGAAACACAAGAACTGTGTTTTCATGACAGTGTTTTAATTCGAATTTGGGATGTCGCCAAGAAGGAAGCTTGCTGAAGCGCTGGATCAGGCTGCCGAATCTCAGGTAGTTCTTCTATCAAGTGAGTGAATTGAGGCGCCATGACTTGTGCAACTTAATTAACAAAGCTTTGCAGGTCGAGGAAATGAGCAATCAAGCAGGAGAAATGAAATTTTCCATTAGAGAAGCATGCTTCCTGTTAGCAGAAAACATGAAAGATGTCATTGGCAAGGGCATTGTTGATAACATGGCACCAACTACAGCATGCCATGGAGTGCCCTTGAGACTTGATTATATTAGAATTAGATTGACAGACTGCTTTGCTGCCACTCATCCATTACAAAGACCACATGCAGGAGCAGAAACACTTGGAGAATCAGTAGGGAGTTTCTTGGCTTGGCCAACAACACTACTAAGAGAGGTATGTACTGAAAAATTTACTGAAGCATTGTTGCTTTTTACTGTAGCTACTATAACATATTTCATGTGTCACCTATTCATGTGCTACTCACATGCATACTCGTATGTCTACACAATAATGCTGCTATTGTATTGCTCGTGCTATAAATATGAGTACCTCTCAGTGGCAGCACATTAGTCATGTCCCGCAATCTGATCACATCCTGTTTTAATTGCAATTGTTGATCTGCCTTGCCACCGGCTCCAGAATATGTGGATTCCATCATTCGCTCCATGAACTATTCTGAAATTTATAGATGCCAGCAGAGGGGCATGGAACTCGATCCTTGGTTGCAGAGAGTTGCAATGGCCTCTGCTAGAAGTTATCCTGATACATATAAGGTTGTCATCCACCTTGTATGGGTTCCAGAGCATGGTGTTTACGAAGTTAAGAGAGTGACCGTGCCACCTGCTCATGATGAGCCTGGTTGGTGAAAGAATTATCCTCTTCTTTTGTAACTGCCATGGTTTTTCCTTGTTGAATAAAAAGTCGCCTACATCCAGGCAAGAACTTGATTTGAAGTGACTCTGTAATGGTTTTTTGGGTTAATTCACTAAATGTAATATGTATAGTAAATCTAACTATGAAATGAATTTTATAGAACATATTAATCTCTCCCGCTCAGCGCGAGAAGAACAAACAATAGAAATATTCTAACCACAGCTGACATTAGTCCTTAAAAAAAGGAATTGTGAAAGTAAAAATATTTTTCATTCCAGAATGGTGGGTCCTTAGACTCTCTAACAAGTCTTTCTGTCTAGCTTTGAGGATTAGGAAATGGCTCAAAACAAATTTTATGCCAATAGTTGCAGCTGCGTGGAGGACTATATCTGCAATCTCTGCATTAAACTGGGCTTCTGTAATGCCTTCCACTTGCTGCACCATACTTCCACATTCATCTCTCTCCTCAGAGACAGGGAGGAGATGGTCGAACTTCCTCATCATGCTGTTGAAATCCTGGAACAGTGTTGCTTCCGGGATATCTCTCTGAAGTGCCCTGTCCCGGGCTTTGATGAGGCTCAAGGCCAAGCCTCGCTTGTGCACATGTCCACGGTTGGTAGCATCGACATGCACCAAACCGGTTTCATAACCCATTGAGAAAACAAACTGCAGAGATTGAAATAGCAAAATGATATTTGTACTGATTCAGCAAATACGAAATTGGAAATGTGCTATAAATGGGATATCTGGTGACGTGTCAAAATGGGATACTTGTATGAGTCGCGCCCAGCGCGATATATCTGTATTTGGTAAATTAATATAACTTTCTTATGTATTTTACAAAATTATGGTCCATACGTGTCGCGTGCACTGTCGCGCGTAGCGTGGTATAGGCATTGTATAGATATTTCATTTATTGTTATTGCATACAATACTATGTTTTCTTCAACTTTTCTTCTAATTTTCAGATTTCTCATGAAGCTACTGCTGGGGAACCCTATGACCAAGAACCTCGAGCAGAGAAGAATGATGCTGATTACATGGATGTGGAAGAGATTAATACAAATAAGAATGAACAGCCACCTGAAGCAAATGCAGAAAATATTAAAAACCCAGCTGGAGCTAATGAGGAAAGAAGAATGGTAGTTTCCAGATTAACATGGAAGGATGAGAAAGTAATTTTGCATCATCAGTGTAATAGAGGAATTGTTGGTGAAGGTGTGCTTATACTATGAGATCCTATGCATTTCTATAATGGACAGGCTATTGGTGATGACTTTGTGGGGGTCTCCATTTCCTCAATACAGCTTCATAACTTCAGTGCCGAGCTAAAGGACAAACACTGCTATGCTTGCAATAATATCAACAGTGGTTTAGAGTTGCCAACCTTGTTGCTCTGGCCAGTGGACTCCATTGAGATAATAGAAAAAGGGATGCTTCAAAGAATTGAGCGTGTTGGAGAAACTAATTGAAAGAAGTTGATCATGTAATATTTTCATAGTTAAACTTGACATTCTGCTAGTGCATGAGGTGAATTCACATAGGTTGAAGATGGATTAGATCCATGTGTTGTACAATGGGATCAAAGGGAGAAATAGGCTGAAAGTTTATCTAAAATGTTAATGACCTAGGTTAATGTTAATGACCTAGGTTATTTATGCCTAAGGTTGAAGCCGAGGTTATTTGAAGCTAAGGTTAAGAAATCTCGGCAATGGAGATCTCGGCAATGGAGAAAGGTCAGGCTAATCGGCCGGACCTGAAATTATTAAAACAAGAAGTATTATCCTGTGATATAGATGATCCGGTGTGATTACAGTAGTTTCAAGGTTGAAAGGATCGGGCTTCTGCTATCGAAATTGAAGTCAAAGATGCTACAGTAATACATTCAATACCATATGAACAGTGATTATTTCGATGGTTAAATAATACTAGATATTATTGCATAAGTTGAAATTGACATTGCTAGAGACATTGCTAGGATCTAATAATTACTTGAATGTTTGGAATCTAATTTTGTCTAGCATTTTGTCTAGCTAAATTACTTCATTGGTATCAGAGCCAGCATTGCAATAATGTCTACTAGATTTGGAGCAAATTTACTAACATCTATTGAAGTGTTTAAAGGAGATAGTGGATTTCAGATATGGAAACAGGGAATCAGACAGGTTCTGTATCTTATAGATGGAGAAAATACCAGGAGAACCTCTACAATGCTAAGATCCAGGAATTCTGTTGCAGGGGAGACAAGTGAAGCATCAATTGAAGGAGGAGGCAATAATGTTCCTGTAAACTCAAGAGTTGCTGCAAGTATAGAACATGATGATGAATCCATTATAACAAGCAAAGTTGGTAATGTTATCAAACTGAAACTAAGGGGTATGAATCCAAAGGAAATGTGGGACTATATGGTGAGTCAGTATGAGATTAAAACCTCATCCCAAATTGACATGTTGGAAAAACAACTTAGGAAGTTGAAATTATTTGAGAAGGATAATATGACTGAATTTTTGGAAAGGTTTCACTCTATAATTGCAGATTTGGAGGGAGCTGGGATAATTCTTAATGATCAATATCAAATCTTGTCACTTGCAAGATCTGTATCCCATAATAATCAACTGGCCACACTGATCAAAAATGTGGCAAGGTCCAAAGAGCATGCTATTCAGATGATAAGGACAGAATTTGAACAAAAGAGTGCTAGTTATGAAGATGACACTGCTGAAGTTTTGTATGCAGGGAAGGCAAAGAAAGGTGGAGTACCAAGCAAGGACAAACTCAGGCCATGCTATAATTGCAACCAATATGGACATCTTAAGTATGACTGTCCTAATGAAGGTAAAATTATAAATGCTTTAATTGTGATGGGAAGGGACATGTAGCTGCTAATTGTCCAAGTCCAAGATGGACTGTAGGAAGAGGTAGAGGAAGATCTGCAAACTCAAGGGGAAATTTCACTAGAGGAAGAACTGCATACAGGGGCAATCCATCTGTTAATGTGGTCAAAGAATCAAATGCAAATGAAGAGAAAGAAGAGGATGACACTGCTGAGGTAAGAAATGCAATTGCTTTGAATATTTCAAATGATTTGCAAAGTAAGGATAACAAGATGCTAATCATAGATTCAGGAGCTGAGAAAACTGTGACCTATGATCAAACTCTGTTGAAAGAATGCAAGAAGAAGGAAGTTGGTCATGTTCAACTAGGAGATGGAGCCATACAGAAGATTGAAAGACACTGGAATATTGGAAATATTTAATTTGGAAGGAAAGGCTGGGCGCTCAATGTCCCTGGAATGATGAAAGACGTCAGTTACGAAACGAGGGTCTCGACTCCCGAGTCGAGAAAGGAAAAAGTTAAAGACTCGGAGGTTTCTCGACTCGCGAGTCGAGAAACACTCCGAGAGCAAAGTGAACTCACCTCAGGCCCTTTTTCCACGGTAGTCTTATTTCTGAAAGTCACATATTTTATCAAATGACGTTTGGCCACCTATTGTCTTAAAAAAATTTCACTTTTCCACTATGAAAATAAGACATGTCTTATTTAGGTTCGGGATAGGCTTGGATTGTAAATGGAGTCTTATTTTATTCTGGGGGATTTCCCCCGCCGTAAAATAAGACACCTAGTCTTATTTGAAATATAACTAAAAATAAGACGTGTCTTATTTTTTCATAGTTTTCCACTAGTATTTTAGTGGTGTCATTTATGACTACCATGCAATGGAAAAGCAAGATTCAATTTGTATGTCTCATTTTTAGTCCTGGAGTCACAAATAGTGTCATATATGATATATGGCAGTCGTATTTTGCGACTACTGTGGAAAAAGGGCCTCAATCTCAGATTCTCCAGAATTTGTTCCGCAGCATTCTCGTCTAAACCTTGGACATCTCCGTCACCCTGGCTGTCAGCTTTGTCTTCGTCATCATCGTCCTTACTACTTCCAGCTGTCTTCCTCTCTTTGAAATGCTCATAAAGCAGGTCCAGGTATGACCGAATGGTTTCAACCATGTCCTTATTTCCAACCACGGATATTGGTTTCATTCCATACAACATAGCCCCTTGAGAGAACAGGCCATTCATGTACCACTCGCATACAATGTGATCTCCCTCGACCAAGCTGGTTATGAAGTACTTGATAACTCTTGGCCGGATAGGAATTCTATGTATTGAACCTGTCGCACCATCAGTGCTGACTTTGCCAATCAATGGCACATCCTCCATAAATCTGCCGCCCTTCCAGGGTTCCATATGCTCTTGAGAAATCATGAACTTATCAAGATAGTGGTGCTCGCTGACCACCACTTGTCCAGGTCTGCATTCGATTTTGAAACCATAACCAAGACTATATTGGCAAAACTTGGTGCCTTCGGCAAACCAAGTCTACACTCATGTTCTAGTTCGTATATGGAATACAAGATCCTATTGGTGAAGTTAATATCAGCTGCCCATTGTGACACAGCAGTTGTCTGATTGCCCGGCATGCAAAAGATAAACAAACTGAAAGTATCCAGCTCGGTCATGTCCAGACACGTCTTGTACCACTGCTCAATGTCAGCTTTTTCATAAAATAGGGTGGGGTCTTCGATCATATTAATGGCAAATAGTGCCACGGGCCCAGGCGCCAGTTCCAGACCACCAAACCCCTTGTGTCCCAAGGTTACCAAGAAGGGAGGGGAGCTATCATCGGTCTTAAATGGGACCACCCCGAATCCAAGCTTTCGCTTCAGAAGTGCCATAGCACGTTCAGGAAAGGGGAGGGTTTTGACGTTACGCTTTAGCTTCGTGTTGATGTATGGTTGACATAGCCGGTTCAACTCCTTCATGTCTTCCTCATCAAGCGCAACCTTCTCCTTATAATAATCAAAATCATGGCATGCATTGGATGCAACATTGCGAAACTCTGTGATGCCTTCTTCCAACGCACGCCGTCTCTTTAGGACTGTGGCGTAATCCTTTGCGTCCTGCATTTTTGAACTTCTAGTCTTTCTTAGCAGGATTGTTCCATCCAGGATTCTGCCCTGCAGGTCAAATGTTTCTTTGTCCGACAGGCCCTGTATCCTTTTCATGAATTGCTTGTCGAACAACTTTGGGTCCGGCCTAGTTGGCAATTCTCCATTGCTGTCCTTAGCTTGCCTCTCGTCCGTAGAGCCCATATCTCAGTCCATTTCTCCCAGACCGCCTCAATGCAGAGAATGAGGTCATATTGGTTAGATAGAGACTCCCTGCCCTTTCTTGGTGTTCTCTTCTTCTTCTCATCTTCATCATCTCTCATCATCTTCCTGGCCTTCTAGAAGAACATATCTGCAGAGTTTCTCGAAGGTCTTCCACTTATCCGAGGGAGCCCTGTTCCTTTAGGCCGCTGAGGACAACCCAATGCTTTCCATTATTGCCAAGCGTGTATGATCTGGTCCGGATACGGGCTGCAATCAATAAATGGAAGTACGTTAGAGCATGGAAGTACATCCTAAATCCAGAAGGATACAAGAAATAGGATGCATGGGCTTTATCGACTCGCGAGTCGAGAATACCCACAGGAGAGGAGAAAACAAAGAAGCAGAGTGGCCAGAGTGAAAGCATCGCGCATTCCCAAATCTTTGCTTTCACGCCTCTTTGAACGATGGAACTTAGAATATCAACTAAGCTACATTGCCCAAAGAGGCGGGGAAAGAAAGATTGGGAAGGCTCGATGCCTTCACTCTTCAACCATTAATCTCTAATGTTTTCTCTATTCCTCTGGAGTTTCTCGATCGTGAGTCGAGAAAGTAAGAGGAACACAGGAAAGCAGAGGATTTAGGGTCTTTCTCGACTCGCGAGTCGAGAAAGCCCATACGTCCTCTTCTTCCCTTTTTGCCTCTGTCTTTCTCGACTCGCGAGTCGAGAAAGCCCCCGAATCCTCTAATTTCCTTTTTTCTTTGGGCTTTCTCGACTCGCGAGTCGAGAATCGCCTCGAAGCAGAGACAGTAATTTACCTTATGTAGCTGGCACTTGCTGCTATTGTATTCTGGCAGTGGCTAATGCTGGTGAGCTCCGTTGGTGGCGTGTCCGCTGAGAGAACTCTGCACTCTCGTTTGGAATATCTGTGCTTGATCCTTTGGGGCACTTCCTTTTCCGTCTGCAATACTTGTGCTACCCTTACTGAATGCTGACTGTCCACAACCCAAAACCTCACATCTTTTCCCTTCAGGTCATCCTCAGTGGTCCACCTGAACAACTCACCAGGACGCTCTGCTGAATGGTATGACATCCGCAGGCATTGGATACGCAACGGGATGACGCACCATTAGGTTCAGAATCTCTAGCATGTGTGCCTGATTAAATTCCCTGTGGTTGAACAGGACCACATCGCCAGTGCAAACCTTCAACCGTCTTATGTCCAGCAGCAACTTGTGTCCAATTCCCAATGGATAATATTGAGCCAGCCGATCTTTTCGACCCCTTTCTGAGATTTTCTTATCTGGTCATCTGGATCCAAGTATTGGGAATCGACCATTTCATCCTCTTCATCAGCATCTGAATCCTCTCGTGTACTATCTGCTTCCTGACTTGCACTCCCTTCTGAAGATTTCTCTTTCTGAACTACATCCTTAGTAACTGTAGAGTGCTTTAAAGTTTTCAGCACGTTGGACGTGAAGTTCCCGGTGTTGAAAAGCTTCTCTCTCACCCTGGAAATCTCCATTCCGAGTTCCCTAGATGTCAGGGTTCCGGCCTCCTTCATCCCTTCCAAATCCTTCCAGCCAAGGTTCTGACAATTTAAAGGCGCCGGCCTTTTGTCGGTCCCCTTGGCCTTGCTCATTGAAGTGGACGAATAATTGGAGACAGATAACTTCTTGGTGTGATAGAATTTACCCTTCAGGCATTGGCAGGATTGGCTCGCTATAGTGAAGCAGATTTTGAAGAAAGCCGGCATGCGAGATTACGATTACTTCGTATACTTGGATGACGATACTTGGAATATGTGCCTGTAAGTGGCTCAGCTGTTCTATGAAGACCAACTAAAAGATGAGAAAGGTGAAACGATAGTGGTTAAGGACCGGCTGAGAATGTTCACGAATAACAAATGCCGACCTTTAAAGTCCATGCACCCAATGGATTTGCAAAGACTGTTGACTGAGATCATGGCAGGCACCACCTTCATCAAGACCACCAAAGATTACACTGGCAGGCGTGTCATGAAAATTCGGGCGGGGAACTGAAGAAGATTGGCACCGTTGAGCGAGCACTCATCAAATATCTGAAAGAAGTAAAGAAGCTCAAAGTTCAGAATATGGCAGATTTGAGAAAAATTCATCCAATATTCACAGAGAATTTGATGCTGGTGTTCGCCAACAGTGTCAATGATTGGGTTGATAGCCGCAAGGAGGCAGAAATGCTTAACCTTCCCCAGGCTCTTATCGCAAAGGTTAATGAATATCTGCGTGGATTGGTTGAAGAGGGATCTAAATAATTCAAGTGCTACCGTGTTAGTCCTCTGGAGATGTCAGTTGATGTGGTGAATACATCTGCTCATTTTATCGGATGTGATTTTAGGAATATCAGAAAATAGAGCATGGAAGAATACCAAAAACTCTTGGACCAGATCAGTGTACTAACGGACCAGCAACTATATTGGATCACGGTGTTTATCAGTCCAGATCGTTTGAGTGAGTGCTTGTCCGCCATGAAGACGATAGACGGTCGTAGTCGTGTATGGGTGGGAGCGTATCAGGATCCTAAAAAGAGAAACCCTTCCTCTAAAGTTCGCGAGCTGCAAGGTAATGTATGTGGCCAGAGACCAAGCAGCTGCCCCTGCTCTGCATGACCTGAATCTATGCTTCATCGACGCGGACCATCCTCAAGAGTATTCAAAGTTTCCGCAACACTTGAAAGAACTCGAGGACATAGAGAAGAACCTGCCCGATCATGAATGCGCAGCAGGTAACTTGTGCAGTCGTCCATTTCTTTTCAATACCAATTATAACGCTTGTCTACTTTCCTTTAGCATATTGGTTGTATCGGCCTTGGGGTGATAAGGGTGCAGCAGGAGGCACGGGTGCTCTATTGCCAAATCAACTGGATTCCAGGACATGCACATACCTAGTGCGCAAATTTATGTTGAAGGGTTGCAGTATCCTGGATTTCTTCTCTGGAGGATCATTTAGCCGTGCAGCATTGTGCGAAGGGTATAAAGCTTCTGCATTTGAGATTGATGAGACTATGCAGCTTAAGCTTGTTCAAATTTTTGATCAACTCAAAGTAATCCTGGACGAGAAGAAGTCGCAAGCCCGTGCATTGCAAAAGATAGCAGAGGGAAAAAAGAAAGTAGGTGGCTCCAAGGCATCGAGAGTAGCGAGCACTCCTCCACCTCCTTGTCCATTTCCTGCACAAACAGTGCACGAGTTGCAATCCACTTTCCGAATGTCTAAGGATTCTGTCACAGACCATTTGAGAAGGATTACAGGTTTTGGAGCAAAGGACATGTCTTTCTTTAGAAAGAAGAAGGACAACATTAATGCTTTGGCAGGCATTACACTAGTGTGCATGCAAGATGTGGTCGAGGGTAGCTCGAAGTTTACGCAGCTAGTCCTCAAGGATCAAGAACCTTCTGTTGTGCTGGAAACGCAAGAAGCTCAACCTGTGGACCCAGTACCACCGGAGCAAGATAAGGAGGTTGAGGTTGAGGTTGAGAAGAAGGTTGAGGTTGAGAAGGAGGTTGAGATTGAGGGAGAAGATGCTACGCTAACCCCCGAAGAATTCCTGGCCACGATGGAGTTTCTAAAGCAAGCGGCACAGGGAGGTGTAGAAGGTGAGATCGATAAGTCAGCTGAAGAGGTGGTTGACCCTTAAGCATTTTTTGCGCCTTAAGAACTGTTTTGGTACCTCAATGTATATGTTGTTAGAATCTTTTACATAGCTTATGAGTGCGAACTGTATAAAATATCTTGTCTCATGTACATGAACCAAGAAAACAAATACATGTCTCATATTTTTATTATTATTTTGCATAAGTATTTCCAATATTAACTTGCCAACTGTTTGGTATTCATTTAGATAAAGAAAATATATAGGTCTTACTAGGACATGGCTAATTCAACACATAGGTCTTACTAGGACATGGCTAATATAAAAGATCGAAGCTTCAGTCAATGCCCAGTTCAACCTGAATAAGATCCCTCAGATCGAACTCATTAATATAACTTCGGCTGTACAGATCCAGCCAATCATCCAAGTCTTTGATAGAGTGAGTAGTGTTGACGATGAGCTTGGTTATCAAAGCTTCACGTTGTCTTTTTTGCTTCTTATAAAGCTTCTTAAATAGCGGTCGGAACGTGTTGTGCATCCAAACGTCCTCCATTTTCAGCAGCCTCTTCAGTGCCTCTGCCCTGTAAATATAGCGTTTCAATCATATGAGGCAGGCCTCCAGCTCCACCCTACTGAGGTGATCCTCCTCATTGCCATCCTTTACCAACCCTTCCCCATTGAGGAGCTTCGTGACTTGGGCACTAATTTCTTCCGTTCCATTGTGGTTCATCTCGTTTTGCACCTCCACCTGCAACTGATTCGCATGGGCTAAGATTGGCTCACTAATATGAGACTGCATTTCGGTCATTGTGAATCCATATCTGTGCCTCGTTTCGACCATTGAGTGACCTGAAATGAATCTAGGAGACTGAAGATTGGCAACACCCGGCTGGACTAGCAACACCTCCCCAGAATGAAGGCGCTTTTCCAATACACCGCCTTGGATGACTCTTTCATGTGTTAATGACAAGGCCTCCTATCTCACCTACTTGCACGGTTCCCGAGTTTTTGCTTCCTTTTAATAAGAAAAAATGCAGAATTCTAAAAATTCGCCATCTTTTCCACGGCCTGCCATCTCACCTACCTGCATGGACCCCGAGGTAAGATGCCTTTCCCATTTCTCTATCACCGCTTTTTGCCTTTTTTTTAAACTTCCGCACACTTACCACTGGCGATCATTTGAGATATTTATGGACTTGCCGAAAGTCCATATTTAATGAAATTGTGCTTTTTGTCCTTTGACTCATTTGAGAAGAAGGAGAGCAAATGTAGAAGCCATTTTCCGAGATCGTTGACGCATTTGAGACGAGGAACGAATAAGTTGGAATGACTATAGCCTATTCTGCAGGTGAAGCAATACAAACATTACTTTCTGAACAAAAAAAAATGCTTAACAATTTAAATAAGATATAAGGTATGTCAGGATCACATCTACGTACACACCTATGGTATCTCCTAAAATATGGTAAGCAGCAGGATTAATCGCCTCAAGCATCTAATCTCTATGGCTTTAAGCAGCATTTTTGCTCCTCAACATCTGGCAAAGGGAATAAGCTTGCAACCCGTTACTGATATCTGGAATGCAAAGATGCAAAAACTAAAATGGTCCTTTTGCAAAGGATCTAGCTGGTGGTAACTTGCGCTATTCCGCAATACTCCATGCTCGAAAACCAGATTGGCTGCATCTGCGAAGAGGCACCATTTGGAAAAGTTCAAGAAATCCCAGGTTAATCAACTTATATTGAATGGACGTACCAGAGTGCGCCATGACAATGACTGCAATGCTCCATACGCGGACCATTAACCTTGAGAGCGATAGTGCCAGAATCCAACCTAGGCTGTAGGAGCATCTGTAGAATCCAACCTAGCCAGTAGCTAAAGCTCGTGTTTTCTTTTATAGGAGGACTTTCAACATATAGTTTTATGTTTTACCTCAAGCATTTGAGCTAAGAGGTCTAAAACTCCGAACGGGCAAGAAGCCGATGAGCGCTTGTCGGGTGCAGAAGAGCCAGAACACTTAACGGACCTGTGCTTATCTTTTCTTTGTATTGATTTTCAATGGGTAGAACATTTATGAAGACCGAAGCTGAAGCTTGAGCTCCAATTCAAGTGTAGGCGAGCTGAGCTGAGTTGAGTGAATTGGACTCTCGTCAATTCCTTGAAACACCAGGACAACCATTGCGGTGCCGGTTAGCCAGTTTGCACACTGGTCGCCCAGCAACACTGGCGACCGCAAGTTTACAGGCAACAATAAGTTTGGAGCAGTTCCCGTCATATCCTAGGCATATTCTAGCATCTACTTAAGATATGCCGGAAATCCACATGAGCAAGGGTTTGCCCCCCAGGGGCAACCCAAAACACAGAGATCATGGCTCCTTAAAAGGACAACAGTGGACGTTCCTTTCCACTACACTCCACAAATCTACATGTAGGCTTTTTAGTGATCTTTGTATAAAATACATGTGGATCTATAAAGAACTAAAGTTTTCAACAATGGATCAAAAATTGGGATCAATATAGTACATTGTAGATATAATCTATTGAGGCCCATATGCTTTGCACATCCTAGACCACAACCCATCAAAATCTCTTCAAGCTCCTAAGGCATGTTAGCTATTTCTACCAAATATATTTATTAGATCACTTTGGCACCTACGGTTTTGACATGCCTAATCAGTGGATATAATTATTTCTAGACAGCTTAAAACTGCCACAAACATTCCTCTTTACCGACTCATTCCCCCCAAACACAAACAAGTCAAGAAAGAGCCCACGCAATAAATTTTCTATAGTGTCAATTGTGTTATTGTGGAGTTATTCACCTAAGAAGTGGGGCTAGAGAAATTTTGTCGTGTTATTGTGGAGTTATTCGCCTAAGAAGTGGGGCTAGAGAAATTTTGTCATGGACGTGGATCTTAACAAAAGGATCTCAATTCTTGCATCTCAATACAATCTCTCTACTTTATGTGGCTTTTGCAATTGCATTTAACGTCATTATGGTATACATACCTACATATTTTGAAATATTGTTATATATAATTAAACTTCTCAACTTTGAGAGGCATATGGTTGTCTGTTGCCATGAAGTATATTCTCAGATCTCAACTTCGAGAGGCATATGGTTGTCTGTTGCCATAGAATATCTTTTTTTTTTTATTATTATTATTATTATTTTTTTGTTACATATATATGATACAGCACCTACAAGCATTGGGGACAATAAACAAACAAACATGGGATAGGGACAGTGCCAAGTGGCAAAAATGGATTGGTTGATGCAGTAAGAAGTCTCAGAAAATCTAAGGCGAAGGCATGTGGTCAGATTTAGGGCCGTTTCTGATGAGGAAAACAAAATCCGGCCTCTGGATCAGTCAAAGAAGTGGCATCAGCATAATTAAGTTACTGAGGGAGCGCTAAGAATACATCGATCGCCAAGCATGAAGCCTCTCGCCATAGCTGCTGCCGTTTTTGTGATACTGGCTCCCTTCATCAGCCATGCCAAGGTCATCATCATCGGAGCTGGAATGTCTGGTATACGTTTGTTTTTTGGGTTTTTTTTTCTTCCTACTTCACAGTCTGCTTGCTCTTGCTTGCATCTCCGGTGCCTCAGATCCCTTTGGGCGCAGGAATTATGGCTGGAAAGGCCCTCTCCAATGCTGGATACTCCGACATTCTCATCCTCGAGGCTACGGGCCGCATCGGCGGCCGCATAAAGGAGACCTCCTTTGCTGGCTTGACAGTAGAGATGGGAGCCAACTGGGTTGGAGGTGGTGGCAAAGAACTCAGCCCGGCTCTCCGACTTGCTAAGAAATATGGCCTCAGAAGGTTCTTGACTGATAATACCAATATCACCAACAATGTCTACTCCGCCCACTCAAGGTTGCACTAGCCTATAATTCTATTCTATTCTATTCTATTCTATTATTTTGCTTCCCTATTTTAGACAACAAGTAGATAGTCATACAAAGCTGCACTTTAAAATGCTCTTCTTACTAGGGAATAATGCTTTCACTATTAGTAGCATGTAATTCTCATGATGCTTCCACTATAGTACCATGAAGTAGTGCTTTCACTATTAGAAGCGTGTACTTTTGCCATGCTTTCACTACTAGTAGCATGTACTTTTGTCCCACCTCTGTGGATGTTATTAATCGTAATTCAATTCTCTGTAACTTATTACTTACCAAATTCTGTCTTTTCAATGAATTTTAGAGGCATCATCACCGGTGGAAGCTTCAAGGAGACGCAAAAGATTATGGACGAAAGTTATGAGTTCATTGAGAAACTAGGGGAAACCAAAAATGAGAACCGGGACCGCGATGTGTCGATCTTGACCGGACAACGGTTGTTTGGCAAGTAAGTAGTCATTACTATTATTTATGCAAGATGCATTTATTTACATGGTTGTCTCTTCCAGGGTTCCCAGCACACCTATTGAGATGGCTATAGACTATTCCAACTATGACTATGGGTTTGGGGGTTGTCTTATTTTTGTCCTATTATTGTACTTAGTAACTATTGCTAATTAGCATATTGTCTTATCGTTCTCCAATTTGTATTTCATTCACTTAGTAACTACTATTAATTACTAATTTTGTGAGAAACAGAGCCTCCTTCTGTCACAAGCTTGAAAAATACTCAACCCCTCCCAACTTCTGAAAAATTTGGGAATGACAACTATCTTATTGCTGATCCTCGAGGATATGCTTACATGGTAAGGAGTATAGCGGCAGAGTATTTGAACGTTTCAAATGGAACCATAAAAGATAGAAGGCTGAAACTTAAAAAGGTTAACTCTCTTCTTTCATTCATATGGACAATTCCTCCTTCTCCTCCTTTTGTATTGTTAGAAAGAGATTTTTCAATTTTTCTTATATATTCTTTTTATCCATTTTATTTTCAATTACTATATTGCAAATTTAATAGGTAATTACAAAGTTGTTACTCAGAAGACGTTTGCTATATTAATGATTTAGGTTGTGAACAAGATTAAATACATGGCCTCGGGCATTGAGGTAACGACGAATGATGGTAGCAGCTACACGGGGCAATATTGCATCATATCTGTTAGTGTTGGAGTGTTACAAAGCGATTTAATTAACTTCAAACCTTCGTTGCCAGTAAGATCTCTCTTATTCATCATTGGTTGAAGTATCAATAACGTGAAACTATTTTTCTAGCAATGGAAGATTGAAGCTTTGGACCAATATGACATGGCTATCTACACAAAGATTTTCATGAGGTTTCCTTCCAAGTTTTGGCCTACTGGTCCAGGCACTGAGTTCTTCATCTATGCCGATGCAAGACGTGGTTACTATCCCATCTGGCAGGTTGGAAAAAATATCTTAGTTATCATAATTCATCATTTTAGTGCACCTTTTTTTTCCGGTATATATAAAAAGCTTCAATTCAATTTGAACATATCATTGATTTATTGTTTTTTGGCTTGATATTAGCACTTAGAAAACGAATATCCAGGCTCGAATGTGCTCTTTGTTACTATTACCGGTGAGGAATCACGACGTATTGAACAACAACCAGATAATGTAACAAAAGCAGAAGCTATGGTAGTTCTTCGTACCATGTTTGGCCAAGATATCCCAGACGCCCAAGATATATTGGTGCCCAAATGGTGGTCAGATCCTTTCTTTAAGGGTAGCTTCTCTAATTGGCCCATTGGTCTCGACCTTGATGAGATTGACGATATTAAAGTAAGTTAAGGACTACTATAACTTTGTTTTATCTACCTATACTAATATTTTCTTTTCATAGGCGCCCGTGCATCCACTTTATTTTTGTGGAGAACATACTAGTGACTACTTCAATGGTTATGTTCACGGAGCTTATTACTCAGGTAAATATCATTTTAGCATCCATAATCTTTTTGCTTGCTTAATCTTACCTTCATTTGTTATATAGGCATATCTGCTGCTTCTCAAATTATCAATTGCGATAAATATGGAAAGTGTGACAACACTATATCCTCCTTAGGAAAGGAAAAAATCTCGGAAGCATAGCTTGGCAGCATGGACATTCAGACGTCTCTAGTATCTACGAAAAAGTGCCCACACGAAAATCCTTTGTTTGAAATAAAAAACAAATTGAGTGTATTATTAATTTTTTCATGCTCTCTAATAAGAATAAAGAAAATTTTTTGTCCCTCTCTTCTGATGTAACTAAAATTTTACCTTCATGTATACACTTTGCTTGTTAGATCTGCATTTGCAACCATAATTATAGCTCATATATTACACCTATAAACCAAAATTTTTTGTAAACTACATTTATACCACACAATACTATAGACATGGAAAAAAGAGAGAGAGAAATTACTTTGTTTTTAGAAAAGCAACTTACTAATCTATGGACATTTAATGACTTGAACTAATGAATCTAATGGGTAGCATCATGATGGGCATGCAATATATGAGTAAAGATGGGAACAAAAAAGTATACATTGAACTATACTCGTCGCATTCTTCGTTGCGTCTGGACCGTTGATCTAGAGAATCTACCAGAGAAGGTATGCCATATCCTGAAACCCTAGCTGTAGATCCAAAAAGAAAACAGGTCAAACACACATTTCCACATCACCCTAAGATTTCATGTCACCCTAATAAACAAGCGTGTGCAGCTCCATTCAAAGAAGACAGAAGATTTCCATGACTGTTTTCATCCCTTCAGCATAAGCTCTTCTTCCATAAACAATATGAGCAATGCATGTGTGCCAATATACATTTGAATTAAAAAAACTGTATCTTGAACAGAAACTGGAACACCATTAAAAGCTAGCATCAAAGCACATGAAAAGGAACACCACTAGAACTCCAAACAGTGCTACAAATTTGAATTTATGAACCAACACCTAGGTCTGCGAGAGAATTTACAACAGTGCAATTATGCAAGTGCATGGAAGGAAAAGAATGCATCAAGAATGTCCATCGAACTGTTCCTCAGAAGTTGGCCAACTGAGGGGAACAAAATCGAAATACAAAATCTTCTTAAATGAATGGTGCAGCACATGTGAAACATACCTCCTACACCATTCAATAAAATGCGACAAAACAGCCATTGACATATCTCCATATCATGAAGAACAAATATATCAGACTTTACAAAGTGGTATTCACAAATCAATAGGGAGCTCTGCTATATGAGCTTCACGTGACTCTGGAGTAGGATTTGCAAATGAATAAAACAATATAATAATTAATCATGCCACTGGGACTACAAGCTCCTGAAGCATGCATGCGCCTGCCATACCTCCAAACTTCCAGAAACCTCTTTGCACCTCCTATTCTTGCAAAACTATCAAACCAAGTCAAATAGAATAAGATGCTGGCATTTGCAACCTCTTAGAATAGAAGATTTAATAGTTTCCATGAACTGCTTTGCTTGCTTCAACGGAAACTTATAGAATAGTGTTCAGCACAAGGAACATGCTATAATTTACAGCAGTGCATCAAACATCTCACTCAAAGTGCAAGATCATTGAGCTCTCATGCATCCAGCTCCTGTGTAACATGCCCTGCAAAACATCTCTCGAAACTGTAATAGATCTAATATTCTGGATAGCCTAAAACCATTTTGTTAAATTGTAATCTACTATAACGTTTTGTGTAAGCCTAAAAACAACTATATCATGGAAAACAAGAGCTATTATAAGGGCTAAAAATAATGTTAATAAAATAAAATAATATCTAAAAGTAACAATAAGTGTAATACTTGCTTTCAAATCTTGTATATCATATATGAATATGGGTGAAGAGTAGAATAATAAAAATAACAATGACTATGTGGAAAACTTTATTTTTGCTGTTGTTTCTTTCTTTTTCTAGTGTAGTTTTTCAACGTGGTTTTTTCTAGAATCATATTTGAGAAGCACCTTGAAAACCACTATTTTGAAAAAGCACACGTTGATATTTTGTAAACCACATGTTATTATTTAATAGAAATAATATTTGAAAACAACTACTATCCATGTGGATATTATGTTAAACCACGTGTTCTTTTTAGTAGAAACAACACATAAAAACAACTACTATTTTAAAAAACCACATGTGGATGTTCGGTTAAACCACATGTTTTTATAGTAAAAATAACACCTAAAAACAACGCATTGAATTTTATTACAGGACTGTCAATTTTCTATGCATAGGCTTTTAAGACAAAAACTACACATTGTTTCTAGCATTTTCGGAACAAAGCTCTAGGTGGTCTTTGAGTGTTATTTTTTTGCAGAAACAACAGCAAAAAACTATACATTGAGCAAATTTTGGGGTTATAGTGATAGCTTGGTGACATATAGAAAGACATGCCAAATAGGCGGCATTCGCCTGCCATAGACAGAGTCCATCTACCATAGCTAGAGCTCTGTTTTGAACAGAGTCCGTCCACCATAGCCATAGCTTGGGATTAAACAGGGTCCGTCGCGAAGGGTATTTCTTGCAATCTCCATGAAATGAGTGGAGAAAATTGAAATTTGCAAAAGTTGACATGCACGTGATGATGTGGCATATCATTGATGACATGTCAGGCCAAGTAAGCAAGGCCAACTTATGACTAGGCCAAAAATATAAAAATGTGTAACTTTGGTTTTCCATGGGGTGATGTGACAAATTTTTGGTGACATGGCAAGATATAGGTGATGTGGACATGATGACGACTATGCACGCTTTTGGGCATGTTTGTCTCCGTCTTGATGCAAAAAAATGTAGGGTTCGCGTTATGGGATGCACTGTTAGGATTTGACAGCGCATGCCATTACCCTTGTGGCATCAACAAATAGCATGGAAAAGATAATGTGGCACTCTGAGTGGTGACATGGCATGCCAAGTAAGCAATTTCAAGTTTTGACTAGGCCAAAAATGAAAACATATCCATCTCTGAACTTTTCATTTGATGATGTTGGCAAACTTTGGGTGAAGGGCAAGATGGTGGTGATGTGAACATGTAATAGAACGAAATTGTGACGTTCTATATATTTATATGGTATACATATACATTCTATGACATGTCACTAGAGCATAAGTAGACCCTTATGGTTCGATAGGGGCTAACTTGGGCTAACCTAAAAGAGTTTTTATTAGCTATGCTAAAATATCCTATATTATAATGTTTTAGTGCAAGTAATGGACCACGCCCTAAAATTTTGGACGGTAAGGATTTGATTGGGCCTAGGATCAGACGGTAAGGTTTGATTGGGCCTAAGCTCACACGATTTAGGGTGGTTGTTTTTTATACCTCCCGCTCTTATTCTACTGGTGACATATGTGAATCTTCGACTTTGACTAATCTGGCGATGGCAATCTCCTCTTCTTCACTTCTCCTTGATGGCAGTTTTGCAAGACAATGGCTTCAAGGTGGATATGGCTATGGCTATGGCATGCTATGGTGAATTTTAGTTTGTAAAAAAGGAAATAGGGTTTCTTCTTTGGTCTAGTGGTAACACACTAGTTCCTTAGCAATGTGGTCTCGAGTTCGAGACCGCCCAGAATCGCACTCTGTACTGTTGGGGTCAAATCCCAACAGACACAATGTAAGGTGGTTGGGGGCAGGGCCCAATCAAGCAATGTAGTGTGGTGTGTGGTCACATGTCCAGTTGGATGTTGCCTAGTGGCGTGACGTTAAAACTACTATCTATCTATCTAACATCAGCTATCCGTTGTTGCTTTTTGGAGTCGTTGCCATCCTAAGCTCTAGAAAAGTCCAGACTATCTCAGATCAAATAAACTATCTGAATGAATGCAAGCCCTGCTTGGTCTGAGCAACCAC
The DNA here is from genome assembly GCA_021234155.1 of Isoetes taiwanensis. Taxonomy (NCBI): domain Eukaryota; kingdom Viridiplantae; phylum Streptophyta; class Lycopodiopsida; order Isoetales; family Isoetaceae; genus Isoetes; species Isoetes taiwanensis. Next base: position 7,532,813 of record JAJEKV010000002.1, read on the forward strand.
GGTTCTTCAAATTGAAGACTTGAGCAGCAACCACGGTCCTTCTAACCCTGCATCTATGTGTTCCATTTGCAATCGCTTCCATCATTATAGAAACCAAATGACGGGTCCTTTTAATGCATAATTTGATGGATCTAATAATAAACAATGATCTCTAGAATCAATGTTGATTTGGATCAATGTTGCAGCAACAGAATCAATCTTTGCAAGTAAAATCTATGGTTACCATATGAAGTCTATCTTTAACCTACCAGCTATTAAACGTGACTGTGATCTTGCCCCCAATGTGGCCACATTTCTTTATTACAAAAGTTTGATCTTCTATGTGAATTCCTGCTTTACCACGTTCGACAACTAAAATGCATGCTTTATAAAACCCATTCCATCGAAACAGAGAATAGTGAACAGCTCTGTACACATGAACATGCGTTTTGGTTAAGGGAAAAACCTAAAAATCGATGATGCCAAGCTCCATGATGCAAACTTAAATGCAACGGTACCTTGCATCCATCCTTTGATGTCATCAAGCATTCTGTTTTCATTTATCTCTGCAGCTCTTTCACCGATTTGAGAAACAATAGAGTCGCTTTGCTCATCAAATGTCCAAATATCTCATGCAAACCTCTGAATATCTGCCATAAATAAACCAATTTAAATGATAAGCATTAAGATAATCAACCAATGCAAAACATAAGAGATTTTCAACATGTTAATCAATTCTTACCTGAACACTTACGGTCCATTCCTAGCAAATCATTCACCCATAATCTCAACATGTTAATCAATTCTTACCTGAACACTTACGGTCCATTCCTAGCAAATCATTCACCCATGAGCAGCCGCTTGATGCTTGTGATAGCCAAAAGAAACACAGAAGACAGCATAGCTACAGCCGGCAGAAGAAACGGCTTAGAGCTTCTAAAGGTCCATTCCTAGCAAATCATTCACCCATGAGCAGCCCAGATGACTCTGTTGCGGCTTAAACTTTTTTCCCGGGCTAGCAATCCGGCCTATTCTTATCTTCCATTTTTCTCTGAATCGTCTTTTCTAAGCTCTTTCCCTGGGCTGGCAATCCGGCCCCTTTTTTCTCTGAATCATCTTCGCCAGACATGTTTTTAAGTAATGGATAAACAGATTCGGCTGTATATCCGGCCCTATCCCTGCATATCTGCATGGCCGCCATGCTCACGAAGATTCAACGCCTATGACTTTTACCCTAGGTAAGTTTGAAGAAAAGGGCAAGATGATGCCACGTGGCACGAATTAATCCGATCCGTCCAAATTAGGGCTCGATGCACTACACACTTACACCAAAACATTATAATATAAGATAATGGTGTAAACCATAAAATTTTGTGAATAATAGACGGTAAAGCAAGAGGATGAAAGAACCTCTTACCATAGTATGATATTAAACAAGGATGTGCTATGATAAATTAAAATATTACCTTGGGGTAATTATGTTGTAAAATTATATGTATCAAATGTAATTGCAGGGTATGCAAGTTTCCAAGGTGGGGAGACGCGTGATGCTGAGGACAGCATCAATTCAAGGTGGGGAGATTGTGACGTTCCAGTATAACATACGATCCGAATACGTATATTATACTGCCACATCCATGACAAGTACTTGAGAGCCGTAAAGGGTTGCACCTAGGGGGCAATCTCGTATGTTGTGCATGTATAATAAACATATACAACTATAACCCCCTTGCCAAGTGGCAATACCCCATTTGATCCCTTTTAATCTAACCCTAAAAGTTCCCATATAAAGAACCAAAGAGGAAACCCTAAACCTTTTCCTTTTCGCATTTTGGCTTCCTTGGGCCATTTCGGCCAAGCCAAGATCCTAGTTCGCATTGCCAGGCACCGATAAGTTGCAGTTGCACAACAGATCTTCCAGGAGCAGCTGCCTTCAGCCTGATCGAAGGCATGGACGCATTCCGAGAAGCTGGAGCAAGTCAAAGATCAGGTAAATGGTTATTCTGTTGTGCAATGCCGACTTTTAGTCCGGCAATGAGCTGGTTTAGCATGTTAGTTCAGCCTTAGAGGCCTTATAAATTCTGAAATCACAAGCCCTAACAAAGGAACCTAACTATGGATGTTTAGGTAGATAGATTAGATATTATTCTATATTTCAGTCTTGATGATGATGATGTTCTTTGATAGATGCTCTCCTCTGTATTGGGAAGGGGGGTAGAGACCCTGAAAGCCTCAGTAATTGATGTATCTAGATAGCCTCATTAATTCCCAATTAATGGGTTCAAGTCAAATACGCGCAGTGGCCCTCTAGTCGCCTGTGATGGGCATGCATGCCTCTGGAGGGGAGGTGACTCTCCTCCTGCCTCATCGGGACTGGGGAGATGCAACCCAGCAATAGCCCTCTTGGCTACGTACCCCGCAGGCTACGGTTCGGTCCCAATACTTTTCAACCTACTCTGCAAAGTGTGCACGGGAGGGGCGGATAGAGTGGACTACCCAACAACCATGTTCTTATGCCAGCCCAATCCATTTGCCATGAATTCGATCTGCATTGACTTCTGAAGACCCAAGCCGTCAGTCGACCCCCCATGAGTCTGAGCCCTGGGTAGGATTCCCTTTTGTTGCTATTATTTATGTTGATGTTGTTACGCATGTTATGTTATGAAGTATTCACCCTTCGAGGTGACTTTATTAATGTATTGAAGTCATGTCTCATGTTTATTCGCGCTTCCGCAGCTAGGTCGACCAGAAGGAAGACGGGGCAAATGACCCATCCACTCTTCCTCACTGACCCAGTTCTTTGGATTGGCGTCAGGTGGATGGCCCCTGCCAGTTTGGCTGTTAGGGGGATGAACTCCGCCTTTTGATACGATGGGAGCATCGTAGAGAAAGTAGGGGACGTCACAATAACCATCCACAAAGCTCTTCCAATCTGGCACTTCTTCTATGTGAGAACCTATAGGGTTTGGAGTAGTGCATTCATGAGATTTCCATTAGCCTAGGAAAGTTGGTCACTGTCTGCTGCTTCAGTATACAACTATATTTGCCAAATAATGCATCCACATCCTCATGGGACGTATGCCCGGGTATCAAAAACCCTAAATTAATTCTTTCAAATATCCCCACAGCTGTTAAGTAGGATAAGAAAGAAAACATCGACCTGTTCTTATTTTGGCCTGCACAATTATCAAGTTTGCTAAACTTTTTAATATTGTAACAATGCACTATGTAGTGCCTGGCTAGCTGTGGGGTCCTGGAGGTGACCATTATATCCATTTTCATAGTTTCTCAAACACTTGATGATACTCCCAATATGAAAATCTGGACCATCACTCCACAACTCCAAAATAAAATGCCCATAATAGGTTTAAGTATGCCCATGCAAGATTGCCCCAGTCATTGAGATCTGCAAAGGGTATGATCTTCCACATGACTTTGGTATACGCTTGAATTGTGGAAGACAAGTCTTTTGCTGGTCCATCTTGTCATGTATAATACATAAATAGTTGTTAGGTTCCAATGCAGATAAAGTCCTCCACATCTAATAACATGATATATGATAGTTCATCAGTCATATTGTCCTTCATATGCTCCCTTATCCTAGCCCTTTGACTCGTTGCACAGTCTTATCAAGAGTCTTCTTCAAATTAGCACACAAATTGCACTTTGCAAAGTTGTTTGAAGTTGCTATGGTGACATAATTGAAATGCTTCTTCCATAGCCTACTAAAGCTAGGTTGGGATATTGGAAGAATTTCCAATTCTCGAAGTAGGGAATTCACTTCCTCCAAAATACTCTTTTGAGTACAATGTGATGGTAACCTTTTCTTAACAACTGCTCTTCCCTTTTCATCCCTTCTGCTTTTGTGTGGAATACACTCTGCATTGAAATCAATATATTTTCAAATATCTCCCTAGCAGCCAAGATCCTAGCAGTTGGTCTCAACAAACCATTATTTCCATACAAAGCAATCCTGGTCCCTTCTGCCTGCTTTTTTTGCCAATTATGCCATGAAGAAGTTGGAATTGCATGGATATTCTGCCATGTTTTTTTACATATCCATTTGCCTAGCAAAGGGTATCTTTTTCTGTTTGGATTTCTTTCATCCTGAAGTGCATGCTCGAAGATTGTGTACATGTAGGTCCTCCTCTCATCAACAGTATACTCTTGAAAAGTGGCTCTTGCTTCCACCAATTGTTCTATTGTAAAGAATTGTATACAACCACTCCAACAACAATCTGAGCCCCTAACCTTCACCATAGTCTCACGTTTAGTGTAACTAATCGACTTGGCAATCTTGCTAGGATAATGTTTGGCAACTGATACTTCTCCCCTTTTGCTTAGATTTAGGGTTCCCACTGCTAATGGATCAGGCCAATCATTATCCCCAACAACCTCAGACTCTGGAAAAAGATAATCCTCCACAAATTGAACACTACTTAAGCCATGCCATGATGCAAGGAACCTCCAATTGCTTGACACAACCAAAACATTCCTCGTCACCTAAACCCTTATACCTTCTAGTTGTCTTCCAACATAGAAATTGCAATACCAAGATTGTCTTCCCCTAGCTTTTCATCATGTGATGCTCCCTACAAAATATACGGTGCCCGACCATACACTCCGTAGGAAATCCCCCATCCGGTCCTTCGACCGCACGGGCCCTCCGTCTATCCCGCACTCCAGGGTATCCCTAGTGCGGGAAGGGGACACGAAGGTGCCTTGCGTGCCCTTCCCCTATGGGCTCCTATCACAACGGAAGCATAAACAATGTCAGAACTAGCAATAACAATACATCATACTACCTCGAAGGGTAGCACATCCACATATCCATAGCTACAACAAGCACAATTTCATTAAAATGGGAAATTTCGTGATTCCAATTAGCAACGAAAACCTTTTTTAGTTCATTTTATGCCAATTTTTTAAGCAATTATGGCGCCATTAAGAAAAAATATGCCTCTAAAGTGTCATTTATTGGCGCCATCAAAAAGACTAACACTGCATATAAAGAAGCTAAAGAAACATAACATCACAAAATTAGTTAAAATTTCCAAATTCATAGATTTGCAAATCAAAAATTTTGCCACAACAGACAAGGACTTGGAAGGGAGTCTGTTTACAAAAGTATTATTGTATAATTTAACATTATAATCACACAAAATTGTGGTTTGGGATCGGGGATCGGGTTACGTGATCGGGCTCGGGTTCCACATCGGGATCGGGGTTCGCATCCTTGAGGGCCATGGCTAGAAGAAGCACCCATAGGATCTACCCGAAGCTCTCAAACGCCGTGGCGGTGAAATTGGGATCATTAAGCATGTCCGGATCGAATTGTGCGTTCTTGATCGCATCATAGTCCACATCGGGTGGAGCTTGAGACATCTACGTATTTGGTGGATCTGGTTTCTTCATCAGCGACACCTTGTCTCTCATCCCACGAGGCTGCCGCAGTATATAGGATTGGGAGGCGGTCAAGCCTATCAAGAATCCCCTCGGGCACTCTGCTTAGCTAAGGGTCACTTTCGAACACAATGCAAAATCTCTTATTCAAAGAATGAAGCCCAGGCCAAAAGAACCACGGAGAAGTAATCAAACACCCCGTTCTGGCGGTACCATTTTTCGGTGACGAGGTAGGAGCATGTGGCGGGGCCCCACTGGTTTCTCATGATTAAGTCCAGCGGCAAGCCTTGCCTTTGTACTGAATCTGGCATTTGCGAGCTTCCGCCATAGCCTCGGACTCCCCTCTTCGTCTTCTTCGTTGGCACGAGGCCGGTGGCGGTTCTTGAGGATGATCATTGAAGGGGAATTTGAGGTCAATTTCATCGAGAGGATGACTGCGGTGGCTGGCTCTGAATTTTTGTAAGCATACACCCGGTGCATGGACCTCTCGAACTCACAGGCGGCCGGATTTTTGTATTCATCCTCATACATGCCAATAAAAACTGCGGATCGGAATCCGGATCATCCAACACGATGAAATCAAGAAGTTGTGCTCGGCCTTGCAAAGACCACTATCGAGAAAGAATCGGTGTGGTGTTCTTTACGGTATGTATCAAAGAAATTAGTGAGAGTGGTCTTGTCCCACATTGGAGTGATGCTATCAAGGATGCTGGTACGTGATTGCAAACAAATTGCCCCCATTGTCCGGTTAGTTCAACCCATAGCGGAAGTCTTCAAGATTATCCTCCCCTCGCAAGACAAAGATTGCGATATATATTTTGCTTAGGAGGAGGCATCGCTACCAAAACGCGCTTTCTTGGTCACGCCAACTTCAACCCACTTACTATGCAAGGTGGCCATGGAAATCAAGTCGCTGTCCTCGAAGCCCGCCACGGCAGTACTGAGATCAGTGAAGGATTTAAACTTCCTCGGAAAATTATCCTTCACATATTCAAAAATCTCCTTCTTCAAGAACGATATAGATCGTAGTGCCTTTGCCCTTGTAGAAGGAATAATTTGTTCAAAATTATGCATTTTGGGTGAAAACGTGATCAAACGAGCAATGGCATGTGATCTTATCATGTTAAGTTTCACAAAACGGGTCATATTAGCATGTTGGGATGTTATTTGAAGTTATAAACCTTGTAGAGGTTATATTAATTTAATGGTTGAAGAAAGGGTTGTTATTAAAATAAAATCAATGGTAGAGATGGAGATTTATGGAAAACTAATGGTGGAGATCAAAAGCCCTATTTCGAATTGAAAAGGCATAAGGCAAAAAAAGAGTTACGGTTGAAGAGTCCGGGCCGATCGAGGGGAAGAAGGAGAGATAGAAGAGAGCAAATAATCAGAAGGGCGTGAATGGATCAGAGGAGAAGGCAGACCCGTAGATCTGAGCATACAAGGGATCCGACCAGAGTTGGGCAACAAATCTCAGAGATGTATGGGAAGGAGACGATTAGATTGTGAGGCAGCCAGATTGGGAGCGTACATATCGCATCGAACCCAGGCGAGGGATTCCGGATCGAGACCAGCCGGTCGAGCATTAGGGGCGCAACCCGTCTATTGGAGATCTATCTTCAAAGCAAGCTCCCGAAGCCATATCCGACTAGCATTCCGGGCGGAAGCGGTTCATCCATCATTCGAGAAGATTTCTTGGAGTTCTTGCATTTGTCTTTGTTCGGAGATAAGTCTATCTAGGTATTTTGTTATTCAATTCTAAAACTATGAATGTGATTCCTATTTCCAAACCGCGTGTTTATGACTTGTTTATGAGATAAGTGCAATGGATATTTGGTGTATTCGGATCTGGAAACTATGGAATATAACTCACGGTTCATTATCATATTACTTGTTATGAAATGTCTCCTGTGAATCTTTAAATCCTTATTGCTACACATCGGATACACCGGGTTCAATCCCACGTATGTATTGATAATGAATTATCACATTGGCTATATTGTTCCTACACACACGAAAACTATCTACATGTTTGGTGGCTTGGGACCAGGCTTAGAGTGGCGAGATTATCTCATGCATAAACCTTGCATCTGGAAAGAACAGGGAATGATTAATAATTATTAGTTGCTTGTCGAATAATTGCTTGCACACTTAGCTTGTGAATAAATTATGTTAAGAGATTGAAAGGGGAAAACTTCTTTGGGAATAGTAAATGGGGATAGAAGCGCCATGCTAAGCGGAAAAGCGAGAGTGCCCTTTGTTATAGATGGGACATGCCACCCATAAAAACACGTGATGTATGTATCCACAATTCACTAAAGAGCAAAGAGGAAGCAAGCTTCGATTAAGACAAGAGAGATATAATAGAGCGCCCGGCAACAACAAGAGGAGGAAGATCTTGATTAAAAACACTATTCCATAGGACTAGCCATTCTGAAAATCACACTTCACAAAATACACAAAATATGAGTACATCAAGCTGTGGAAATCAGCCCCATGCGGTATGGCACTTTTAGTGGTCGGGTAGGAGAAGACCACGATGCACATGTTAGCCATTTTCTTACATTGAGTGAGGCAAATCAAGAGAATACAAAACAGGCGATTAAGATGGTTCCCACCACGTTGATGGGTGGAGCTTGAGTGGTATCGCCACTCATTGAAAAATACCACTTATGCTACTTGGAAGGAATTGGAAGAAGCATTTCTAGAAACTTTTAGACCTGCGGGGTTTATAGATAGACTTCGATGACGAGTTACAAGACTTCACCATGTTGCCAAGCGAGTCTATCAAAGTTATGTTAATAGATTTCGCAGACTCTTGGGTAAGAAACCTAAACCACCAGATGTCGAATATCAGATTAGATGGTTTAGTAAAGGACTTCCTAGCCACATGAGCTTTTATGTAAAAATCACGGTCCCTGCGTCCTTAGAAGCGACAATTAAAATTGCATCCCAACTAGAAGCTGGCGGGGATGAATTATATGAGAAACCCACAAATGAATGCTAATATGACAAGCATCCCTAGTTTCTATGCGCCAATGGGGCAAAGTGCTGCTACACCTAATATTCCAGACATACATGTCCATTATGCATCCCCTCAATTAGTTGATTATAGTAGAATGCCTTACGGAGCAACTTCTAGAGGATTGGTGCAGCCACAAATAGCTCCAAATCAACCTCCTATATCTGATCTTCAGACAACTATTAGGCAAACTATTGATGAGGTCTTGAAAAAGGAGTTGGGTAAGCAATTATCTGCAATTAGAACACCTCGTAATTTAGAGCCCAAGCCCCGTACAAATGTATGGTGTGTTCAATGTCAAGGTTATGGTCATTTTCCCAATGAGTGTCCTTTGACCAAGCCTAGGACATGGTGCAATTATTTAAGTAGAAGTAACCATAATGATAATGATTGTTATTTCCAGCAAGATAGGAGAGATGATCCAGCGAGGACAAATGTGAGACCTGCTGTCTCAAAACCATCTAGCACACCTAGCTATTATATCCAACCCGCTATGGTAGATGGTGGACAAATGCCGCCATTAGTTCACATTTTATCTTTGCTAATCCATCTACACAAGGGAGAAATAATACACCCAATAGGTTCTCAAGGCCGACACCAAGACAATCAAGGTCCCAACAACCTATTAGATGTTTTGGATGCCGGGAAGAGGGACACATAGCTCCTAATTGTCCCAATCCACGAAAAAAGTAGGTTTTGAACACGTGTGTGGCATTTGCAATACCGGGGTTACACTCACAAGATAGGTGTCCACATGTATTGTCGGCCGCGATCTATGGAAAACGGATCTAAGGGGAAAGAAAAAATCCTTGACTCTAATTTATGTGAACCAATAGAGGAAAACTCATGCCCTATCTATCGGATGCAATTAAATCCTAATAATCAAAGGAGGAGTAGGCGTGTGAGATTTGAAAGCCCGAATTCTTAGGATTGGGTGACACCCAAAACACACCCCAAGAGACTTTGCATGACACACCCACATTTAAAGAACTTAAAGGCATTATGGATGCGAGGAAACTCCTCTTTTCAAAGCGAGAAAGAGTCCGGAGAGCAACCTAGGAAACCAAGGGTAGAAGGAAATATAAGAAAATTCTGAAACTTTCTAAAGACATGCCTACTTATGATATATTGGCTGATTTAGGCAATATTAGACCCACTATCACTTTTACAATTTGTTGTCTTTATCCCCTCCATGTAGAAAGGAAGTGGTTTGCGGCTCTCTACGATTGCAAAGGGCGTATCACATTAATTCCATATGGCCCTCTTTGTTTGATATGAAACGCCATCACGTGCATGTTGTTATAGGGGATTTAGGGCTAGATTCTCTTTGTGATTTGGCGGATCTGGGGTTAACATTATGCCGGAAGAAACTCTTGAAGATTAGACCTACACGCACCTTCTCACTGTTTTATTTTAGAGTAAGAATGGCTGATCGTGAGACGCAGTAAAACCTTTAGGCATGATTCAAGGTAAAACCATGATTGCAAATCTTGTGTTCTATGTGGATTATGTAGTTAAAAGCTACCACCCGCGGTATGTTCTTATCCATTATTATTAGGCCGACCATGGTTGTTGCAAGCGAGCAATACGATTGGCATAGAGGATTTTAGTTATTGGTGATGGAAATAATAGGGTGGAAATTAGGGTGAGTGAAATGCCAAAAGGCATTTGCACAATTTGAAGTAGAATCTGATTCCAGTGACGAGGATAGTGAAAGTAGTGATGACGATGATCCTGATTATAATCCAGATAGTGCATATGCAAATGTAGCATCATCTAGTGAGCCACAAGAAGATATGACCTTGAAAGAAGAAGGTGTGTACGGAGTTAATGATGACGCGGTTGTAGATCTGGAGGATACAATTTTAAATTTCATGGGTGTTATAGATGTTAACCAAGTTGAAGTGGAGAAAGAATGTGAGGAAGAAGAAGAAGAAGAAGATATTAAACAAGATAAATATCCTGATTATTTCACGAAGTGCACAATTCAAGAGATCAAGGTGGAAAAGAAGCCTGCGCATGAAATTAGTCAATATGAAACCTTCTCACAGCCTCCCAAGGTGCAAGAAATTAACCTCGGGAAAGGAGGAGAAGTAAAGACAATAAAGTTAGGGGCTAATGTCAATGGGGATTTGTATGACAATTGTGTTGCCTTATTTTCAAAATATCACGATATTTTTGCGTGGTCATATGATGATTTGAAGGGCATTAACCCATCCTTATGTATGCATAAGATTGAGCTTCATGCTAATGCTAAACCTGTAGTGCAAAAGCCTTATAGACTTAATCCTAAGTTTGCCAAAGCAGTTAAGGAGGAGATTGATAAGCTGCTTAAGGTTGGCTTTATCTACCCTATAGATTATAGTGAATGGGTATCACCTATTGTGTGTGTATATAAGAAAAATTTGAAAATACGTGTATGTGTTGACTATCGAAAGTTGAACGATGCCACTCGGAAAGACCATTTTCCTATTCCCTTCACAGACGAAGTGTTAGATGCTGTAGCGGGTCAAGAGGTTTATTCATTTATGGATGGATTCACCGGGATATAACCAAGTATTGATTAGACCGGAAGATAGGGAGAAGACAACATTTGTAACTATTTGGGGAACTTACGCTTATCAGTGATGCCCTTTGGTTTATGTAGCAGCTCAGCTACATTCAGCCCGGGTTATTACATAAGCCTTCAAAGAGTTTGTGCAAGACTTTATGAAGGTATTCTTAGATGACTTTCTTTGTGTTTGGATCCTTGAGTTATCATTTGAGTAAGTTGGAGTTATGCTTTGGCGTTGTAGGGAATATGGAATCTCCTTGAACCCAGAAAAATGTACTTTTGTGGTTACACATGGTGTTTTGCTAGGTTTTGTTGTATCATTACATGGACTTACGATTGACCCACACAAAACTTCTAAAATCCTTGATTTGCAGCCTCAACGAGTGTTAAAGAGTTGCAAGCTTTTCTAGGGCACGTAGGATATCATAGGCTTTATTGATCATTATGCACAACGAGCTTTGCCACTTACTAAGTTGTTGCGAAAATCAAAGGAATATGATTGGAATGATGCATGTCAAAAAGCATTTGAAGAACTAAAACTAGCCCTAGTTAAATCACCCATTTTAAAGTCTCCAGTTGGTCTAAAGAATTCCATGTGTTGATTGATGCATCAAACTATGCTATAGGCGCATTATTTTGTGTCAAGTGATGAAAAGAATATCGATCATCCCATATTCTATGCAAGTAGGCAATTAACTAAAGGCTGAAGCGAACTACTCTACTCTTGAGCGTGAGGCACTTGGCATGATTTTTCGATCCAAAAATTTAGGCATTATCTCCTTGCTAATGAATTTGCATTTGTTGTTGACCACCAACCTTTGAAGTATTTGATCAACAAGCCCTTGCTTGCGGGGAAGGATTGCTTTCGTTAGTTGTTGTTATTGCGGGAATTCAAGTTTGAATTGTTTATGCAGGGAAGATACATTCATTGGTGATCATTTGTCAAGAATTCGGGACCAAAAGAAGAAGGAGATATTCAGTTGTTTCTTGGGATGAAGTACTCTTTTACGTAGAAGTCGCATGCCGAATGGTATGAATCTATTGCGTCTTATTTATCTGAGGGAATTTCGGACGGTATGAGTGTTGTTGGTAAAAGGCGATTAATAATTCAATCAAAGCCATATACACTTGTTCTTGGTCAATTATATAAATTAGGTCATGATGATGTATTGAGGCGATGTATAATGCCACATGAAATTAGAGGCGTGTTGCAATCATGTCATGATGGACCTAGTGGTGGGCATTTCTCTATAGATACTACTATTAAGAAAATTCTTCAAAATTTGGATTATGGTGGCCTAAATTGCATGCTGATGTTAGGGAATATGTTAGACATTGTGATGTATGTCAAAGGGTGGGGAAGCCTTCTTGAGGCGTTATGCCCTTACATCCAATAATGCCCATCTTGCCTTTTGAAAAATGGGGAATCGATTTTGTAGGACCAATCAAGCCATACGCTATGCATCTTGGTAATAAATATATTTTGGTTTGTCTTGACTATGTTACCAAGTGGGTGGAAGCACGGCGCATTTAGAGAAGACACGGCCAATAATGTGGCTATATTCTTGTCTGAAAAATATCATAACTGTTTTTTGGCGTCCCTTTGGAATTGGTCGTGACGAGAGGTAAGCATTTCCTTAATGATACTATTGAAGCTTTAACTAATAGATATGGGGTGAAACATAGAAAGACAACTCCATATCACCCACGCATAAGCGGCCGGTGGCGTACAAATAAAACCCTATGTACCATAATTACCAAAAATTGTAATGCCAACGTGCAGTTGGGATAAGCGCCTTTTCGATGCGTTGTGGGGCCTATCGCATTGCACATAAAGTTACAACAAATGCTACACCTTTTAAATTAGTATATGGGCAAGAAGCTATAGTTCCTATTGAGTTAGAACTCCGTCCTTGAGAATTCTTTGTTGAACACAAACTAGATTGGGATGGTAGTTTGCAAGCAAGATTAGCACAATTAGAAGCTCTTGATGAAAGCAGACTATATGCTTATATGTCACGGGAAGCAATTCAACAACGTCGCAAAGCATGGTATGATCGGCATCGAAACAATAAACACTTCGATAAAAAGGTAACTTAGTTTTACTTTTATGATAGTAAGCATTGGAAGAAACCGGGTAAACTCGGGATCGTTGGAAAGGTCCTTATATTGTCAAAAGAAATATATGATAATGGATCTGTATTACTAAAAGATTTTGCAGGAAATGAGCTTCCTACACGAGTGAACGGTGCGAGACTCAAAGTGTATCATATGCCTGCAAATAAGGTGTAGTATTCATCGGGACGATGAATAAATAAAAGGGGGGTAGTACTATTGTTGAAAAAAAAATAAAAAAATAAAGAAGAAATAAAAAATCATTTTTTCTGATAATCCATCAGCTTGTCTTCCATTGCTATATCAAATTCATCTCATTTTCTATTCTTTCACTCACATCAATCCATTAAGACTGCCAATCAGCTCCGCATCAAGGCAGCATCTTGTTTGTTAACTATTTTTGTTTCCATTGACAGTGCATTTGCTTTTCTCCATGAGAATCAACCCATTTCATTGTACACTCATCCACCCCATTCAATACATCAAAGTCTGCCATATAAGCTTTACCACCGGTGACAATTATTGTACTAATTTTTTGATATTGTTACCATGACAGGGTCATCGCTTTTCTCGTGATTATTCAATTCATTCATCTACACTCATTCATATCCTTCAACTCATAAAGTCTTTTAATCGGCTTCACCATCTTAGCGACCATATGCTCTACTAACGTTGTTTTTATTTGCGAGGAGCATCCTTTTTTCTATCATTTCATGTTCATCTATTTTTAGTTGGCCTACCAACCATGTCCATTGTTTTCTTTATCGTTGTTTTTCCATTTCCCATATTGCTGGCCATTTTCCCATCCCAAAGAAGGTTGTAGTAAAAGAGTCCAATAAACAAATAATCCAAAAGGTAGAAGGGAGGTGGGGGATGGGAGCCATCTCGAGGTTTGCAGTAGAAAGAGAGTCCTGACCTAGATGGGATTTGCCACCCTTGGAATGATTACATTATGTGAAGCCATAGAATCGTAGATGGAGGCAATGGTTTGGAAGAAAATATTTTGATCATAAAGAACAAGCTTGAAGAACTTCGTCGGGGACGCCGAGTTTTTTAAGGGAATAATGTAGAAGGAATAATTTGTTCAAAATGGTGCATTTTGGGTGAAAAGCGATGATCAAAGCGAGCAATGGCATGTGATCTTATCATGTTAAGTTTCACAAAACGGGTCATATTAGCATGTTGGGATGTTATTTGAAGTTATAAACCTTGTAGAGGTTATATTAATTTAATGGTTGAAGAAAGGGTTGTTATTAAAATAAAATCAATGGTAGAGATGGAGATTTATGGAAAACTAATGGTGGAGATCAAAAGCCCTATTTCGAATTGAAAAGGCATAAGGCAAAAAAAGAGTTACGGTTGCGGAGTCTGGGCCGATCAGGGAAGAGAGGAGCGGAGATAGAAGAGCAAAAAATAACTGTAAGGGGCGGGAATGGATCGAGGAGGAGAAGGGCAGCAGATCCGAGCATACAAGGGATCCAGGCCGAGTTGGGCAACAAATCTGAAGATGTATGGGAAGGAGACGATTAGATTGTGAGGCGAATTAGAAGCATATCATATACGGGTTGAGAGGGATTCTGGATCAGACCAGCCAGTCTGAGCATTAGGGCAGACCGTCTATTGGAGATCTATCTTCAAGCAAGCTTCGAAGCCATATCCACTAGCATTCCGGCGTAGAGCAGTTCATCCATCATTCAGAAGATTTCTTGGAGTTCTTGCATTTGTCTTTCGTTCGGAGATAAGTCTATCTAGGTATTTTTGTTATTCAATTCTAAAACTATGAATGTGATTCCCTATTTCCAAACTGCCTGTGTTTATGACTTGTTTATGAGATAAGTGCAATGGATATTTGGTGTATTCAGATCTGAAACTATGGAATATAACTCTGGTTCATTATCATATTACTTGTTATGAAATGTCTCCTGTGAATCTTTAAATCCTTATTGCTACACATCCGGATACCGGGTTCAATCCACATTATTGATAATGAATTATCGTTGGCTATATTGTTCCTACACACACCTAAAAATCTCTGACCCTTGTCTTGAAGAAGTGCTTACCTGTATAATCAGAGGTGACCTTCACGTAGGTATTCCCATCCAGCACCTCCTGGAACAAAATCGACAGTCTTCATAGTCCATACCCCTCATGCACCTCAGGTAGGTCTGACTGAAGTAGTCACACTCTTTTGCCCGATTACGGGGTAATAGTGCGTCCCTTATTATCGTTAGCTTGCAAGATTTCCACAAGTTCCGTAGGGACATGAAAAGCTGAAAAATATCCTCGGCATGAAGACCCCGGCTGAAATCTTTCCGGTGCTTACCCGCATGGTAACTTCACCAAAAGCCGGATAACGCCGGAAACAACAAGTTAATATTGAATGCAAATGATTATCAAATGGCCGTGGTGCCATTTCTTGAAAATAAAGCCCGCGGCCATTTGCTAATCTAGCGAGAAAATTAAAACACGATGTACCTTGTATGGTTACGGCGAGATTGCCCGTCCAGATGGATCGGGCTTCCTAAAAGAGCATATTGTTGCCGCAGGTGGGTTATTTTATCAATGAAAGGCTCCTTGAAGATAGTCTTGGCAGCGATATCATTGACTTCACAAGCCGAGCTGAGGCACTCTTGCTCGTCCACCGTGCGGACAAGACTTCGGCAATTAGATACTCATAAATCTTTGCCATTTGTTCTTGGGACTTATTTGTGCGAGTCTTTTACATACAAGCTGGCGGCCATAACGAGAATGATTGCCATTCACTATGTAAAAGTGCATCCCCATGAGGTCATCCTCGGTTTTCCAAGGATGTAGTTTCTTTGTGAGAAGATTGAATGGAATCCGTCGCGAGGAGTGAACACCGGATGTGGATCTCTTTGAAAGGATTCCACTAAGGTCTTCACGTGCTCCATATTTCTTGGCCTAGATGTCGGGTTTGCGGGCCCTTGATATAAGGCTGAACACGTTTATTCGTTTTATAAATGTGATGCCAGAGGAGGAAAAAGATGCGGTGGTAGTGATCTTACGTAGCGTGTTCTCTGTAGTCTTCTCCTCTTCGATCTTTCCACCTTAAGATTTGCGGGCACCTCGAGCAAGTCTTTGAGCTATTCTTAATGTGAGCTTCTTTAGCTCACGGCTGGGGACCCTTTTGGCGGTGTGCCCGAGAATCTTGGATATGTGATGGGCTTGGAGGAACTTCACCACCACTTCAGCCGGGACTTGGAGTCGAGTCTCTCTCCTCTATTTTTTAGGTGTCCTCTCCTTTCGAGGAGGTCTCCGGCCTGTGCTTCTTCTTCTTTTTCCCTTCTATTGCCTCGATTCCCTTTCCTCTCAGTCCTTTTTCTGTTCCTTTTTGTTCTTCCTTCGCCCTTTCGAGTCCCTTTCCTTGTCTTTCTTGTCTTTCTTCTTCTGTCCTTCTTCTCTTTCTTTTCCTTTTCTTTCCCTTTCCTTCTTCTCTTTCTTTTCCTTATCGGGATCTTCGTGATCCTTTCTCTTCACTTTCCCCTTGTCGTAGGCTTTCCTTGCTTTCGGCTTCTGGTCAACTTCCTCGATGCGGATGAGGAGTCTTTTTTTTTGCATTTGCGGTTACCTCTTAGGTTTTGTCTTCTTCACCTTTGGTTCAGCCACGCCCGTGTCCACAATGGCGGGTAGTTTTTGTTGGGCTAATGCCTTGACAACGAATGAAGCGAGTTCTTCGACTCGTTCAAGCGATTGCGAAGAATCATAAAACCCCTCAAGATTTCTTGTGGACCTCGATATCGGCTTCTTCAAAGGTTGTTGTATGATGCGAGCCCGGCCTTGCTTTCTCGCCGAACACGCTACATTTGCGATACTAGCGGACATTATTGTGGGATCATAGAACTTCCGGTCCACATAGTAGACTATTATTCTTCTCTGCCGCGGTGTCTTTGAGACCACCACGATCAATCTTGGCCAGCTCTTGCTAGTCAACCTCATGTTAACCAAGATACCGGTTGGTAAATTAAAACTACGGGGGCCGTCTCCTTTATCGGCGTGAGCTCTCTTCTGCGATCTCCTTTCGAGCTTTGTAGAGGTGGAGGGGCTCACGCATTATTTCCATGCACCGGTTCCTATCGTCGGCATGATAGTGCGGTCGGATTGAAATTGTGTTTACGAGCGTAGCATAGGCTGCAACAAAAAGCATCGATAACAAAGGCATCAATAACTTTCATTTGAAACTAGTAGACGGACCAGACGACTAAGCAAATAAGCCATGGCGCCATTTGCATCGAGTTCATTACATAAGCACATGGAAGCGATTCGCATGCGTTTGACTCGAAGGAGATTCAATCGAAAGCAATCCAACAATATACCAAGAACAATCTACCCAAATGTAAGATAATAGACATCAAATGGCGCGATGGCACCATTTGCAAACAACAAGACCCTAATGTAAGACAATAGACATCAAATGGGCGATATGGCGCCATTTGCTAACAAGACCATTTGTCAACAACAATACCCTAATGTAAGCTAATGAACATTAAACGGCGCCATGACGCCATTTGTCAACCACAGGACCCTAATGTAAGCTAATGGACATCAAATGGCGCAACGGCGCCATTTCTCAACAACAAGCCACTAGTTTAAGACTAGACATCAAATGGCGCGATGGCCATTTGCCAACAACAAGAGCCTAATGTAAGCTAATGGACATCAAATGGCCATGCGCCATTTATCAGATTCTGAGGACCCTAATGTAAGCTAATGGACATCAAATGGCGCGATGATAAGCCATTTCTCAACAACAAGCCACTAGTTTAAGACTAGACATCAAATGTAGCGATGAAGCCATTTGCCAACAACAAGAGCCTAATGTAAGCTAATGGACAACAAATGAAGCCATGGCGCCATTTATATTCTGAGGACCCAAATTCAACAACAAGATTGAAATGGCTGGCCGGTGCCATTTCGCCAAAAAGCTGCTTGCAAGTAGATGACATATACATTGCCTTGCGGTGTGCTGCCAGCTGTCTCCACATTCGGTAGCTCAGGAATTGTCGACTTCCATTTCGGCGCCTTGAATTTGGCGGCGGTGTGTAGCTTGATGGAGTGGTGATGGCGTGGGGAAATGGCGTAGGAAAATACTAAAAGCGAGGCGAAACAAGGCTCTAAGGCCCTCTGGTATTTGGTGAGGCGGCTAAAGGTCGGCCGGGTTGGAATCCAAAGCAGGCGCAAATGAGGTCCTCGAGGAAAAACAATGGGGGCATAACTAACTTTGGCGGTATTGGTTGTCTATAGCGTACCCGCAGGCGGGCAGCTAGGGCCGATGGTATCGGGCGCCCATGCCATAAAGCGCCCATGCCGCCGACGCAGTGTGGCGGTCGGATCGACCATGCCGCCCATGCCGTGGCGGTCGATCGCCATGCCGCTTAAAATTGAATTTTGAAATTGAATATTTCAGCCCTCACAGCCGCCCCGCCCAAATTTGAACATAGAATTCAAAATCCGCCCGTAATTTGAAAATTTGCCACCACAAAATTTAAAATTCCGCGGAAGTAAATTGAAATTTGGCGCCACTTGTCCAAAGTCCGAATGGTCGCTTTTAAAATTGTACTTTGCATTTAAAGCTCCCTCTTTGTGCCGTTCTCCCTCTTAAGTCGACCATGCCACGGCCTTGAGGCGTTTTAGATTACGCAGTTGAGCTTTCGAATCCGCTGTACCGTTTAATTTGCTTCGCGCCATTTGCTTTTCTCGGTAGCGTGGCGAAACTTTGCAAGGTGCATGCGTCTTTGTCGGTAGCTTTCTTCTTGGCTCCGCGAAATCGGGTGATTCTTGGCTTTCTTCTTGGCTTTCGGTTCTCTGCCGAATTCATCTGCTGGGATTAGCTTCTTTTCTGTTCCATCTCTTTGCTTTCGGTACATACCACCATGGATCTATCTAATATCAAGTAAGTCCACTATTTACGGTAGGAATTATGTTACGGTAGGTGTATAAGCGTGTTCAAATGCTTTGAATTTCATCTTTGCTAGGACGAAACTTGGTTTCACTAGCGAGTTGGCATGGGGTGCCCATGTTATGCATGCACGCTCTTATTGACACATATATACGGACAATGGGAGCAAGAATGCATAACATAGGCACCTCGTGTTGATTTTGTGATGGAGCTAAGCCAAATCGCTTCTTCTGTCACCCACTTGGATCAAATGGGCGGGAGCGCCATTCTATTCAAATACCCTTAAAATGGTGTATTGGTCAATGAAGCCATAAGCGCCATTCGGTTGAAAAATGGTGCAAGGTTGAAAGTGTGAATTTGGAGCTAAATAAGCCATGAAGCCATTTGGGCTAAACGGTGCACGCCGATCAAATGGCGCCATGGCTATTTGTTCCAAATTCACACCTATCCGGTGCCATGGGTGTGAATTTGGATCAAATAATGCCATGAAGCCCATTTGATCAAATTCTGTTTCGACCAAATGGGCCATGGCCATTTAGCTCAAAGTTAGACCAAAATTTTGTCTTTACGTACTAAATGGAAGCCACTTTTACTTGTTTATTGCTTATTTTTCGTCTAATTCATATGTTCTAAATAGTTTCACCTTGCTTGATTGAAACAGGTTCAATTTTCCCCTGTACAACCTATTCGTCGGAAGGACAATTGTTGCCCGGGGACATATTTTGAATAGAACCACTCTTCATGGGAAGGAAATAGATCCTTCAAATGTAGCAATTGAGGTCCTTGAGTCAGTGATCCCATCGTGAGCTTCGGTCCCTAGCGGGAGGGGCGGATAACATTGGTGAAGCGGTAGGCACATTCATTGGTGGCCTAAGAGGGATGTAAAACAAAATGAGTGGCCCGAATCGTCTTGAGATCCCTCAATTTGCCCTCTTCACAAGAGGATTCATCTAGTAGTCCACCATCGCAGGTAGCCGCTTGGGACATCGGTTTCTTTGCTCCTTTGTGGTGAACCAAGCAACCACGGCAACAAATGAAGAAGACAAGATAGTAGAGGAGATTGGAGGTCATGAGAATCTAGCTGCCCGTCTTGGTCTCGAGGTTGTTTAAGCACGAAGAAGATGAGGCAGTCTACTACTCGAGAACGAGATCTACTAGGTTTGCCATGCTACATTCTTCACTCCTTGCGAGAATATAGTCTTTAGTGATCCTCGGGATGCTATAGGCGATGAGTTCTTGGGTGTATCAAAGGTCGGGCTTTGGTGGGTAACATAATAGATCAACGGGAAACCAAAATATCGAGGTCATGTCATGCTTGTCTTTGAGAGGCCTATAGCTAAAGTTTAGTAACACGGGAGACCCATGATGTTTTGCTTCATGATGGTAGGACGGTTTCACAACATTTACAAGCTCGAGCTGCTCTCGAGCAGGATGACTTCGAAGTTGAGTGCTTGGAAGGCGATGTTGAGAAGCAATTCAAGAGGAAAAGAAATATACATATGTGAAGAGGGTCGGGGAGGGAACCAAAGGGGATAGCAAGCGAGGAGAGGATGTGCGCTTCCAAGTCAATCAAGAGTGCTCTAAAATCAACATCTTTGCAAGGGCGAATGTGTCAAAAAGCGGGTAGAGAGCAAGTATGTGCCTTAAGAAAAAATTTTATTCTCAATCAAGCGGTGCGGGATTAAGCTTGTTTTTGATGTGTTGAGTGTAACTTATCTGAGGCGGTCGAGGCGAAAGTAGTGGTCTCCGGGTGGAGTCTTTGTCAAGTCGCATGGGCGTGGCTCTAGGAGTTGCTCGGTCACGTTTTATAGTTGGAGGAAGAGGTTGAGTTAGGTGGAAAAGCGGGCGGAGAACATAGTATCTGAGTGCTCTAAGAAGCCTAGATGCGTGACACTAGCTCTGAAAAGTGTGCTTGATACCTTCATTAGTGAGAATGCGGAGAGCATTCCATAGAAACAAAAAAGGAAAGGATGATATAAGGGAGAATGTTATGCCAAACTTCCTTCCATCCTTAATAAGAAGAGCATACATAAGGAAGTGGGTCTTTGTGGTGGAAGAATTGGGGAAAAGAGTGTAACCTTGCCCTCTTTTTTACAATATTTGGAAGAAAGAGTTTCAGGGCGTCGACATAGCAAAAATACAGCATTCTCCAAGTGTAACATATGTGTAGTCATCAAGCGAAATTGGAAAGAACAAAAGATACAAGGGAGAGGAAACCTTTCAATTCAATGGCGGGCACATATGTTGGAACAACGTTCTGAGGGAGTCAATATTGGCATTGGCGTGCATTATCACATCGTTCACGAGAAAGTCACCTTTGCATAATACATGATAAGATGGATCAGGTCAAAACACTCACACCAAGAAGTCACCATCTACATAAAATCTGTTTGGAGAGGAGATCGCTTGAAGAGCGGCTTGGCGGGAGCATTGACACATGGTCATGGTGGATGGGCTTATGGCCATTTCTCTCTTGATCTTTGGAAGGATGACTCAAACTTTCATGTTGGATCACTCTCTAGGATCCTACACTATCTTTGAGTTGGGAAGAAGACAAGTGCGGTGATACGTGTGGAAGCGAACTACTGTAAAATTGATGCAAGCCCTAAAAGATACTTCGACCAGCTGCGGCATAAGCTAAGCCTTGAGACACAAGAGAAGATGCCTTCATCTTCTCACGCCAACTTAGAAGGCTTCAATCCTCTTCCTCGAAATCTCTACTTACAGTTGGATAATGCATCGGGTCAAAATAAAAATAGATATGTGTTCTCCTACCTCTCTTATTTGACATGGCTTAAGATATTCGATGAGATTCAGGTTGCCTTCATGATGGTTGGGCATACTCATGGCGATATTGATGCATTGTTTGGGAACTTTTAGGCTTTAATGAGTTCATCGGATGCTCTAACTTTGCGAGTTGCTTTACTTGTTTAGCAAGTGCAATGCAAAGTCTCATGTTCCATATTTTGTGGATGAAGTTCAGTTGGAAAGGCTTTGTCAAGGGATATATCACGATAAAGGCCAACGTCTAACGGGACATACCGACCCATTACTATTCCGATTTAAAATGGATGGGAAATGGCCCATTATGCAATATAAGATGCGGCCAACCCATAAAGAGTGGATTCGAGGAAAAGGAATAAGAATGTGGAAGGAGGATGAAAATGGTGAGCCAACGTTACCAGCGGGGGTGCCTAAAATATCCCTCAAGGAAGACATTGAAAGATCTCCCGGCTGTGCGGACGGCATCGGCAAGTACATAGCATTATGGAATTCCTTACGCAAAAATCAAGAAGATAGTGTGTTTGCCGCGACGATTTACAAAGCAATTATGGATTCTTGGAACGAGATTCTTTTGTGTTTGGAAGATGTATCTCGGGGCGACCTCAAAATGACAACATTTGTTTGCGTACAAGGCAAGAACCTCTACAAGCTGCATTTACTCGAGGAGGATGATGAAGCCCATTTGTGCTTGTAAGACCTTTGCCTACGATTATTGTGGGCGGCCGGATGGCGTCGGTGTTGCCTATGGATGAGTTTGATCCTCATGCACATATTACGAAAGGTATGTTCATTTTAGTCCGGACTGGAGGCGATGAAACTCCAGCGTGGTTGGGCTTTCTGAGAAGAAGATGCCATCCTAGATCCGAGTCTACCAATTATGGTCACATTTATGTATCATGGTGGATGCGTTGGTCATTGACTATACAAAGTTGCTTAACTAAGCGTTGGCGACCCAATCCATCGGATCCATCAAGGTATGAGAAGTTAGATGCCATACATTATGCATGGGATGCAAATGGCAAAAAGGCAGGAGGCTGTTGATTCCAAAATACATTGTTGACATGTGGGGGACATAGCATTAGCTAAAAGCTCTCAATCTCGGTCATGTTCTCGATAATCATGTATGTAATTTCTTTTGCTATAATACTTAAGCATTTTGGACAATTAATACGTTGTCGATACATCAATTCGCTTCCATTATGCTTATACTAACATCCTTACATCTTTTATAATAGGTGTTTAATACACATCATTACATCTGATGCACACATTATTGATGGCATACATATAATTTAGATGCACATATTATTGATGGCATTATAGAGTCGATGATTCACTCATCATCAATCCACGTATTATTGTGATCGCATTCAATTTCGTAGGCATGGCGCTCGGGAACCCAAAGAAGATGGATCACAACACGAGTAAGGCGGGGCAATCACACACTCCGACCTTACGCTTTGGATTGTAAGTAAGGATCGGCTTAACACCTTTATGTATGCAGCGATTAATATCATTGTAGCTCATGGAGCAAAGAATGGTCTCAAACTGATCTTCATAAATATTATAAGCCATGGGAGATGAATGACTTACCGAATATGGAGCTGCTTTTATAGTCGTTGTAGAATTATTGGTATAATACTTGACATTATTGGTATTATCGTGAGCATTATTGGTATTATCGTCATCATTATTGGTATTATACTTCAACATTATTGGTATTATACTTCAACATTATTGGATTCGTAGCTATAAATTCTTTTACCTTGTTTTCACTTCTCACTTTTCACCTTCAGCTACTTGATCTTGATCCTTGCTTCTTGCTCCTTCATCTTCCTTGTTCCTTGATCTTCTTGCTACTTGATCTTCCTTGTTCCTTGATCTTCTTGCTACTTGATCTTCCTTGTTCATTGCTTCTTGCTACTTGATCTTGATCCTTGTTCCTTGCTACTTCATTCCGTGCTCCTTGCTACTTGATCTTGTTCCTTGCTCTTGATCTTGCTACTTGATCTTGTTCCTTGCTACTTGATCTTGATCCTTGCTTCTTGCTCCTTGATCTTCCTTGTTCCTTGATCTTCTTGCTACTTGATCTTCCTTGTTCATTTGCATCTTGCTACTTGATCTTGATCCTTGTTCCTTGCTACTTCTTCATTCCGTGCTCCCCGCTACTTGATCTTGTTGCTTGCTCTTGAACTTGCTACTTGCTCGCTCAGGTGTTCCTTGCTCCGTCGGTGATCCTTGCTTGCTTTTTGCAAATGATTGGACCCAATCCTCCTGGGGCTACTCGGAAGGCACGCAAGCATGCCCGAGGCATTACGTGCGGCCTGGAATGGATGAGCTATGGGACCATTTCTTGGAGTGGAGGTTGCGCCCACAGTCCCACCAAGGAGCTTACAATGGAGTTGATCAACTTCATTCGGGCGATTTGATTGTGGTCATGAGCCAGCGATGGAAATTAATCCATCTAAATGTTATAGGAGACTTGCAATGAGGGGAATTCTTGAACCCCTCCTTATCGGGACGAGATGCTGGCAATTGAGGCCTCTTCTTCGTCTTTGGATATTTAGCACACTCTCACGGATGCATACATATCGAGTTCATTCATGAAATTAACCGGGGGACGATGATGTATGGCCTTATTAGGGGTGTACTACAACGAAAGTACAAACGGTTTTGTGGAGTTGGGTCCGCTCTTCTTCCGTGA
This sequence comes from Isoetes taiwanensis, assembly GCA_021234155.1. Taxonomy (NCBI): domain Eukaryota; kingdom Viridiplantae; phylum Streptophyta; class Lycopodiopsida; order Isoetales; family Isoetaceae; genus Isoetes; species Isoetes taiwanensis. Next base: position 7,557,291 of record JAJEKV010000002.1, read on the forward strand.
GTATATCATCTCGTGGAATTACTTTTTCTAATGACTAGGTACCCCATATGGTGGGAAGAATCAGGGCTAGGAGGGGCGTGAGCTCTTGACTCCTAACCCAGATCGTGGGTTAGACCTCATGAGCCAAGGGAAAGGGGAAGGGGAAGGGGTTAGGAGCACAGGGGAAGGTTACTAGGGACATACATAGTTCATACTTTGGTCTCTATTGTGTTTGGAAGTTGGTATATGATACCGTGTTATTATGTTCTCTAAATATTCATGTATGTATGATAAAGATGCATTGCGTGTATACAACCCCCAAGATAAGGTCTATGATACAGTGGTCTTTGTACGTGTATACAACCCCTGCATAAGGTCTATACAACCCCCATAATAAAAAAATTCCAGTTTACTAAAAATTTTCCCATTATAATGAAATTGTGCTTCAACAGAGATAAACTTATGCCATAAAACATGAGAGCTCCTACCCAAGGCTCAGACTCATGGGGAGGTAGACTGACGGCTAGGCCTCAAGTTAGAGCAGACCGAGTCATAACAATGGAGGGGCTGGCTATAGACAATGGCTAGGGTTGAACACTCCATCCGCCCCTCCTGTGCATACTTTGCAGATGGGCTAGATCGGCCTCTGGCATGACTCTAGCCTTCCGAATAGGCAATCCCGTGGTATCAACCATTGGGACTACTCCAGGTTGCATCTCCCTGGTCCGTCGAGGCAGGAAGGGTTGCATCTCCCCTTCCCAGGGTTTAGAGGTTCCACAGGCGGCTAGAGAATCGTGGCGACACACGATTCGTCCCCGACTTACCCCCCCAAAACAAGAGTCAGGCCAACACCTGCAACTCTTGAGAGGCAGGGCAACACCATTGCCCCAGGAGGTGTCGGACCCATGCCGGCCCACACGAAGTGACCGGCCATAAGCCTAGCCCGCTATGGGGTCCCCAAGTATGCCATTTCGGCAGGGGACCCTCCCTCCGTATCTTCTCTAGCCCCGTTTAGTGCTGAGTCACATCATAGCCCCCTTAGCCCGGTGGGTTCCTATGCACAGGCCGCATAATAATAGGAACTAAAGGGTCTAAACTAGGAGCATCACTAAGTAATGGCTACTAGGTCTCTACCCCCCTTCCCAATACAAGAGGAGCAAACATGATCAAGCAACATCACATATCCACATACATGATAATAATGAGAATAACATCTAAACCTAATCATATGTATCTAACTTACAGTTAGAGTTCATTGATTAGGGTTTAAGATCTAGACTGAGGGTTCTAGGAAGGCTTTACTAGAGACACGAAATGCTAACTCATCTGGAGTCCTAACTTCCAGATGATCTACAAAGAAATCTATGCCGAAATACCTGCTCCTGAAGAACTCCCTCCTGCTCCCAGCGTCTTCATGGTCTTCGAGGTGTTCGAGGTAGCTCCCACTCCTACTGATGCGTTCACGCTCTGGGGGCTGCTATGCTATGTTGTGCCATAGCAGACGGTTCTCGAAATGGAGTTTCGAGCGCGAAGGCCTAGGGTTAGGGTTTAGGCCTTTATAGGTTAGGGTTTACATGTTATGCCACATGGCTCCAATAGGGTGGTTCCGTGTGGCGGGTGCCCAATAGGTTAAGGCCACGTGGAAAATGGTCTTAACCTAAGGTTGCTAAGTTATATGAATAACTTAGCCATGCACCCTATGCCACTAATCTATGGTATACAAGGCTATGAAGGTAGACTTGTATAGTGACGGACCTGGAAATATACGTATTTATGGCGTATATTTCTCTGGAACGTCACACATCATTAATAGCTTGACCAGGATCTGCTAATACAATGACTCTTTGGCCTACTATTTCCTTGTTACACTTGTGCATGATTCTCACCTTCTTGTTTCTCCATTGCACCCTATTATAGAGGACTAATTGTTTTTCTTCAACATTCTTAGTAGGAGGTGCTTCTTCATTGAAATTGCTCTTATCAATATTTTGCATGCCATCTTCAGTTGGAGAGGCACCATTGACCTAGGCAAATTGCACCCTTTTTAGTCAATGAGTAGGAAATAAATTTTTTTTTTTTGGACGTCAGACTTTATTAATAACACTCCAACATAATACATAGTACAATGCAGAGACAGGAATAAAAATCCAGCAGACAATCAGATCCAACTGAGCAAGACCAACCGTCTAAGCATGACAATGTAATGCAGTTCACACTATTTTCCTCTCCTACAAAGAGAAGAATAATATATAATCATATTTTTAAAAAAGTTACTTTAACCAGGTCGAATTTCCAAATCCATAGAATCATTCACAACAACTTGATCGGCTCCTTGGTATCTCAATGCCATTGAATCAGGGACATCCGCTGTAACAATCGTAGCAGATATTGGAGCTACAGAGTGAACCAACGCAGATTGAGGAGCCGAGCTATTTTTGCGACGTGCAAGTTTCTTCAGGCGTGGAGTAGACCATCCTTCTTCCAATAATTCTTGCTTTTGAGCAATGTCCTGCAGAGTAGGAAATAATTATATACCGCAAGAAAAGTATGTACATTTATGGAATATATAGAGGTAAATCAAATTATTTAAAAAAGCAAAAAATTCCTTGGAAATAGGTTTAATTTAATAATAAAAATGGATATTAATGAAATTGTTTAAAACAAGAAATTTCGTGGCAATAGTCCTAATTTAATAAAGCTTGTCATACACTTCAAATAATGTAATGAACGTAAAGAAGAAGGAAATGACCTTTAAAATATATCCAAATTTTAATTATCGAAAATTTAGCCGTCAGAATATGAAAAGACATATAAAATATCTTAATTTTGATTTTCCAAAAGGTAGCTATGGCAGCATAAAAGAGCATAGCACATATTGATATATTTATGCCTATTTATTGATTTGAGCATTGGAATACAAGCAATACAGATTTGAGGATATTCATCCCTAAAGATCACAAGTAGACACTTGCTTGAAGAGCCAAGGAGAGGACATTCATTGAAGATCACACAAGCAAGCAAGGAAAGAAGATTCAAGCAAAGCAATTTGAAGATTGAAAGACCCCTCAAGTTGACTTGGTATGTGGTTTACTTTGAGTTCTTGGCATGAGCACTATTTCACATAGTTCATCTCTAGAGTTCATCAGGCGCCATCGAGCTTGCTATCGAGCTTGCCATCGCGCCATCGAACTTGCCATCACGCCAACGAGCGCCAACGACCTCGCCATCGCACCCAAGCATTGTTTGAATTCGAATTATGGCGGATTCTTGCCAGCAAATAGAGCGAAATTTTTCAATTTCGCTCTGTTTGTTGGCAAGAACCTTCCTAATTCTAAGCTCCGCTCCGATTCTCGGTCTTTTGCAACGTCAATGGCAAAGGTATTTGGTTTCCGAGTTGTCATTTCATTCCTTTGAGTGTTCTTGGTTCTAATACTTCTATTTCAGGATCAAACTAATTCCAAGGGTCAATTTAGAGTGCAAGTGCCAAAAGGATACCTGCCTTACAGGAATAAGTTCACTTGGAAGCAACCAATAGATGAAGATGCATTGTGAGCTTCTGGAGCCATGAATATAGACCTCTGGGCTAAAGGCCAACTGTATCCTTGTGATCCTTTCACTCGAGCCCATCCAAACTTCCACTCTGCATCCGGTCTTATTGAATTTGCTTGTAAGGGACAACAAGGGTTATTAGGTTACTGTAATAATTTGGTTAATAATAATACTGATCCACATTTGCGTGCCATGTATAACCACTTGTATGAAATCAATTGCAAAGTTTTATCAGATGTTAATAAGCTCCAACAGGCGAACTACTTGCTGTCTCAACAATGCCGCAAGCTCAATGAATTGGAGGTAGAAAATAAAAAATTGGTGACGGAGATGAAATCACTGCAGCAAGGAATGAAGAGGGTTGCGCAAGAAAATGATTCCCTTCACAAGCGAGTCAAACGAATGAAAAGAACTCCACTGGGGATCAGGGAGAGGGCAAGAAACCTGAAGCCCATAAATATATTAGCCCCTGGGGTGGAGGCTCAAAAAAAGGGGTCATGGCTATTAAAAAGCTTGTTGATCCAAATCTTGCAGAAGAAAATAAGAGAAAACCTGCTAATATTGCCCATTTATTAAAGAAATTAGTTACTAAAGATGATGTATTGAGAATGTTAAAGCTTCCTGGTAGCATTCAACTTAGGAAACCTGTAGTACAGCAACTGCTGCAAGAGTTGGAGAACAGTCAAATCTCAGAATCAGTGCAAGAACTGTGTGACAATGTTGGAATAAGTAGGTAAGCTTATATTGCTTTGTTCAGATGCTTGTAGGATGGCCTTAAACAACAAGGCATTACCAAAACTATTCTACTACCAAGGATGACTAGTGTGAGGACTTGTAGGTCATCGAGAAATAGACAAGTGCAAGAGCTTCTTGGTGATATGTATCAGCTGACCAGCAGTGTCAATTTGGATACATTGTCATCCTATACCAAAGGTAAGATTAAGTCGAAGTTTGGTGATACTTTCTGCCTTAATGAAAATAACAATTGCTGGATAGACTTAAATAGAATGCTTCAGCTTTTGGTTCAATTTTATGATATGAAGGTAGAAGAGTGCGCTGGCAAACTAAGAATTGTTCTGGATGAAATGGATTTGGTGAAAGGCGAGAAGTACGAGAGGATTTCACTGAGTCTAATGAACAGAGCTTTGAATACAGGGAATGAAGAGTCAAATCTATATGGTAAGTTTTCCGTCCAGTTTGAAGATCACATTTGGTGGGTTGGTTTATTTCAGGTACCAGAGGAAAATCACAGTATACTGAAATGGGTTTTTGATCAAACACCCATCCCCACAATGATTGCCTCTCACGGAATCGGAGAAAAACTTGCAGTTCCTGGATATGGTGAGTACGAGGTTGAATGGCATCTTGCTGCAGATTTGAAGACAATAAAATGCATGTACAGAATGAAGCATGGTGCTGGTAAGACTACTCACGCTTGTCCTTACTGTCTCTATGCGAGAAGAGATTCAGCTGGGTTGGACAAAAGTACATTAGACTATGTCCAGGATGAGCCACCAAATAAAGAAGAGAAGGACACAACCTTGATGCCAATTCTGCCAATTCCATTAAAAAGAGTATACATATGCACCCTTCATGCTTTCTTGAGAATCATAGACAAGATGGTTTACATGAGTATCCTGTTTGCTTGGAATAAATCACCCCAAAGCTCTAGGAAAGCTGCCATGCATGAAGTTGAAAAGGTGCTATCTAATGTGGGACTTCATGGTGGGCACTACAAAATACTTCAAGATCCAAAAGTATCCGGCAAGGTTCCCCTGAAACCCAGTATGGGTGGTCCAAAGGCTAAGAGGTTTTTGCCTCCCGCGAAAGAGAACTTATCTGGTGTTTAGGAAGCTTACGAGGATCTTATTACAGCTGAGGATGATCGAAATGATCATGGTATATCACGCCTGAAGAAAATCAAGGCATGGCAGGATTTCTCTGTACTAGTGAAGGAAATGCAGAAAAAGGTAGTGCAGGAAAATGATGTTGCCAAATTCCAGGAGGCCGTCACAAACTTCACTAAGTCTTTCCTGGCGGCATGGGGTGAGGCCAATTTGACTCACTATGTCCATATTCTATTTGCACATGGCGTGTGGTTTGTCAGGGAATATGGAAGCCTGGGAATTTGGAATACACAGGGAATGGAGAAGTCCCATAAGCAAGCAAAGAATGCATTCTTCCATTTCACTCAACACAGAGGTTCAGTTGGGAATTCCTTACAGCAGTGTGTCAATGGTTTTACAGAAGGATCGTGTCCAAATGGGTCAAGAAATCACGGAACCAGATTGAGTCAACACTTGCTAAGTTGTTTAGACAAAAAACCCAGCGGGAAAAAAAGAAGGAAGTTTGGTATAAGTCCGCAGCTATTGAGTGATCAAGGGAGTGGAGATCAATGAGATGTAGGCAAGTCAAAGGTTATGTCTGTATTGAGAGCTCTTGATAATGTCTCTACTGTAAAAAAGGTGGTTTATTTATCAGTTCGATAGTGGTCACTGTGTGAAATGCTATATTGTAAGTAAACTGGATGCATGTATTGCGCACCGTGGCCACGGTGCGAAATATGGGCCTGTAACTAAACTGAATCCACGTATTTCGCACCGTAGCCACGGTGCGAAATAGGCCCTTCAATAATTTGTAACTGAGGCGATTTCGCACCGTGGCTACGGTGCGAAATATGGGCCTGTAACTAAACTGGATCCACGCATTTCGAACTGTAGCCACGGTGCGAAATAGGTCCTTCAATAATTTGTAACTGAGGCGATTTCGCACCGTGGTTACGGTGCCGAATATGACCACAAATAGATCAATCACATGAGAAAATACATGGAAAATGGTAGAAGAAATCATTCACTTACACGAAAAGTTAAAAGGAAAATTATTGCCAAGATAATATATGATAATATAAAGAAGTTACTTAATTACACGGAAATCACATGCTTATACCTAATTTCTATGAAAATCATAGGTTTATATCAGTTTATACACAGCGGTCGATAATGAAGTTGATCAGCTGCCTTGCAAGCTCTGTGGTTGGACCGTGATGCCACCGATGCTCCCAAAAGTTGCTAACAAATTCATCAAAAGTGCACGTATTTATTCTGCCGCATGCTTGCAGGTATTCCGGATCAGCCCAGCGAGGATGTTCTTGCAAAGTTACCATTTGCAAGAAACTAGTGGAGCAGACAATGAACAAAAAAAGCTACTGAATAAGGAGCAAACAGGGAGGCAAGGAGCAACAAGAAGCGGACAGGGAGGCAAGGAGCAAACAAGAAGCAGACAAGAGGGGGAAAGAGGCAAAGACAATGAAGGCATAGATGGCTATTTAAAGAGAAACTAGGTATATATACTATATATGTACATTATGCTCGTATATATAACTAATAATGCTGCTACAGTGCATGTCAATAATTTTGTTCGATATAAGTACAACTCTATTCAATGCAGAACAACTCCATTCAATGCAGAAGGTATCCATTTGCTATGTCTCGATCTGGTTCTTCTTATTACAGGGGGTCTACCTTGCCTCCTCGTCCCCAAGATATAGACTCCATTACTTGCACTATGACATTTAATGATCTTGTTAGATGCAAGCAGAGGGGTATCCCCCTTGCTCCCTGGCTGGAAGGAGTAACAGAGGGTCGAAATCGTTCTTCCTCCGGGTTTTATCATGTTGTTATCCACCTTGATTGGGTTCCAGAGCGTCGCGTCTATGAGTTAATAGCATCACTCAACCACCTGCTCATGATGAGCCCGAGTGTGAATGAACTGCTGCATTCATGTATGCTATGCCTCTTATATGAGTTCTAAATTCTGTTACTAGAATATTTCAGACATTCGCTAGTTATAAGTATGTAACCATAAGTGATACATGTGATCCATCTATTTATCGCACATTTTCAATTTGGAAAGCTCTTGGCCATTTTCGTTACATGTAGATTATAAATTCAGATAAGCATTCTCTTCTGCATGTGCGAAATAGGCACCCCGGCATATTGTTTGATTAAAATGACTGATGTATCAACGGTGCGAAAGTGGTCCCCACACGTGTGGAGCGAATCTATTATTTCAAGCAGTAGTCCTATGATCTTAAAATTGCCCTCCAAAAATTTGGAACTACTACTTCGACCGCGGGGTAAGCGGCCGATTAAATAGACCTTCCCACAGAATATGGAATAGTCATTTTTGTACCGTGGCCACGGTCAACACAATGAATACACAGAAATACACAGCCTCAATAAATAGAATAGTAAATAATTACAGAACCTCAACATTTATTAGAAGGAGAAGTAAAATGTAACCATAACGAGAAAAATATTAAAACACTCATATATTAACAACCAAAAAAGGTTTACAAAAAGGCTCCTAAAGAGAGCCGCCCACGGAAGTATCTAGTTAAGGCATAGTCCACGTCCCGCGATAACGCGTCCTCTGTGCACACAGCGGCCGGACATTGTCCTCAAAGAGGCTAATTAGATGAGCCTCTGCTTCAAAGTATATCAAGGCCTGCTTGGATTCTATTCACCTCCTCCTCGCCGCCGGGACGCCAGTGCAGCTCTCTTCCTCCTCTTCTTCCTTGATTCTTTCCTCCTCTCAATGATGGCCTGCATCTCGTACCTGACCATTCTAGCGAAGGCAAGCTTGGGAATCAGAGGCTGGGTGCGTGCCTGCCAGTACCTAATCTCCCTTAAAGCCTGAGTGCCAGGAGGAGCACCCTTTATCTTCTCAGGGCCACCATATCTAATACTAGGCTCCATTTCCTTCGGGTTCCGCTTATATCTGTCTCCTTGGCTGCATCTCTCTCAGCTTGTCTCCAACTAGGAACAAGCTTAGGAGGCTTTAGGGCGGATCTCTTGGGCATGGATTTACGCTACGGTAGGAAATGGGCTTCCAAAGTACTGTTCTCTTTAGGCCCGGGCTTCCGTGATCAACACGATCCTGGCGATCATCTTTGGTCCTGCTCCTGGCGATCATGTTGGTTTTCTTTCATTTGGCGATCATCTTTGGTCCTGCGATCTTCTTTGTACTTCCACTGTCCGGCGCAAAATAGGCACTAGCAGAGTCTGTTCGTGCTCTTGTTCCTCCCCCTCACCAGCGCCAAACATTTGGGAATGTCATTGGCCCCAATGTCTTGGGCCGGGGTAACACGGTCGGCGTGCCAGCGGGCACCATGGCCACGGTCAACTGCCACAAAGACTGGCACAGGCGGTGTAGATACCCCCTCCCCGGTGGTCTCGACATGTAATCCAGCTCAATACGGGAGGCTGGAATGGCCGTTTCTCCACGCTTGGGACATGGATGTCATCGACCCTTGGCCACATGGACGTATGACCGGCCGGCTTCCTCTCTCATCTCTCGCTCGGTGGGAAGAGGCGGTGGCGTTGGATCGAGTTGTGTCCCGCGATACCCTATACGATCGTTTGGGCGGAATATTGTGACCGCACGAGAGGCCTCGTGGAAAACTCCTTCCCCAACAACCTTTAGGAGCTCGGCAAGGGGCCCAGTAGGAAACACACCGGGTTTTGGAAATATTCGTCCACACTATTATTAATGTCCTGGACGACATTTCCAAGCCTTTGCCGAACCCTTCTGGAAGGACAGTCTCATCTACGTCCATCTGTTGGCTTGTGATGGGAATAACTGTCTCGGCCTCTGTGATGGGAATAGCTGTCTCGGCGCTGACCTCGTCAAGATTCTGGCGCTTTTCAAGCGCCTCATGTTATGGGTTTTTAGAGCTAGCGCCTTCCATGGACATGAGCGGATTTTAGCAAGGAGAAGAAATTCAAATAAGCAATATTGTCTCTCCCAATCCCATAAACCCCCAGACTAAAAAATGTTCATAGTAGCCACGGTGCGAAATCGGGCAGTCTAAAAACTGCCGACATCCTGTTCTCGCACCGTAGCCATGCTCCTGATGTACATACATGGAAATGACTGAATTCACCATTAAAGAAGACCTAACATATACATCTAACAAGGATTTATTGTTGACATTGAATTCTAACAATTAATGAATTTCATAGATGAACAATCACACAAAAGCAATTTTGTCATATAAAAACAATTCATGAATTTTATAGAAAAGATATAATATTAATACAAAAGTTTTTCAAGTACATTTCCTTTTCTTGGCATCAGGGCCTGGAGTACCCGAATAAAATTCTTCTAAGTCCTCTTCCTTTACTCCAGCCCCAATTGCATCTAACAGACACAATATGTCAGGGTCCTTCTGTGCACAGGACAAGCGCAGTGCTTCTTTGTCCGCTCCACTCAAGCCTACAGCTGCTTTATTTGCAAGGACAGAGTAATGGTGGGTGAGAATTGCCAAAAATATTAAAAATTGGCTCAAAGTCTGGGGCAAGCAAATTTACATTCAAGAAAAGCAGCATCTGATGGATTTGAGAACTCAGCTACAGCAAACACCATTGGATCAGCAAGAGAATATTAAAATTCAGGTTGAAAAAGAGGAACTCAAAATTGCAAAAGGATGGCAGCTTAAAGCAAAAATTAGGGAACTTAAGGATGATGAGAGGAGTAACTCCAAGTATTTCTTCATCAAGGCCAAAGGGAGAATTAAGAGAAATCAGATCTATAGTGTAAAGGTCAATGGCAACCCCATCTCACGAGGGACAAAGATCTTAAAGCAGTCACTCTTGCGATCATTTTCACGAGAATAATGGGAACCTCTCCCCTTGCTAGGGTAGAGGATATAGACAACTTCATTCAGATTCAAAGATCTATTCAAGATGAGTGAGAATGAAAGCATGAAAGCTCCTTTTACCATTGAAGAATTGTGGGCAAGCGGATCAGGTATGGAAAATGGTAAGACTCAGGGTCCCCGATGGCCTCCCGGTCGAATTTTTAAAAAAACTTGGAATATTATTGGAAATGATGTTACTAGCGTGTGCAATGAGTTCTTACTTCTAGGAATCTAGATTGCGAAATTAATACCGACTTTATTTCCTTGATTCCTAAAATAGATGAGCTTTGAAACTTTCACGATTTCAGACCTATATCCCTCACCAATGTTATTTACAAAATCATCTCTGCTACCATAGCCTCTAGATGAAGCCTATACGGATCTTACCATATCCAACACCCAAAGTGCTTATCTAAAGGATAGATCCATTTTAGATAATGTTGCCACTTTGCTATCATAGGCATGCATTGGGCCAAAGAAACTAAGCGGGACATTGCCTTGCTAAAAGCGGATATTACTAAGGCTTTTGACTTTGTCGGTGGCATTTCCTCTTCAAATGTTGTCAAAGATGGGGTTCTCGAGGAAGTGATAAGTATTTTTTCAAGCCATTCTTTACAACTCAAGATCTTACGTCTCGATCAATGGAGAATGCGACCCTTTCTTGAGATAAAAGAGGTGTCAAGCAAGGTGGTCCTCTTGCCCCTTTCTTTTCCTTATAATTATGGAAGCCTTGAATTGTGCCTTCAAAAGCGGACCGAGGAGAGGAGAATTATGGGACTTAAGCTCCCCTGGAAATCAAGATGTATGTTTCTTCCTTAATGCTCACTTTGCAGATGACACTTTTCTTTTTGTCACTATGGAAGAGGACTCCATCACAAACACCCAAACTGTTCTCCAAAATTTTTGGTAACTATTCGGGTTGTAAAATCAATCCTCTCAAGTCCAAGCTCATTGCAAGAAATCGGGTAAAAGGGAGGCCCGGACTGCTCAAACCCTTAGTTTGTGAGTATCTCTCTCCTATTACTAAATCCAAAATCTTGGGTATTCCTTTTGCTTTAAGGACTAATGCTAGTGATCTTTGGGGTGATATTATTGAGAAGTTCCCGCGAAAGGCGATCTTTTTAAGCAGTAAATATCTATCCAAGAATGGAAGAGCTATCTTAGCCAATTGTCATTTCCTCTTCTCATGTTTACAGGTCTTCTATCCTTTTAGCTCCTAAAAAGGTCACCTCTAAGCTCAAGGTATTTTAGGAAGATTTATTGCTAGTGGGGGTAGTAATAGAACACGGATCAGTTTCCATGAAGGAATGTATGAAGAAAAAGGAAGCATGGTGGTGCGGGAGTTGGATATTGAGAAACAAAGGGCTGCACGGCGACCAAATATATTTCTGAGCTGGCCATGATGAAATAAACCACCCTGTGTCTAAGCTTATTAACCATTACCTTGCTAAGTGCAAACCCTTTGGGTGGAGAAATGTGAACATGCATCTCCCTGACAGCTTATTCTTTGAGTTCAAGATTCCTAACAATATTCCTGGTATCATTAAAAAATGGATCAGAGCTTGGAAAGCAGTCAGCAGGATGTATTCTTGGAAGGAGGGCCTTTCTAGAGATCAAACTATCTTTTGGAATCCCTCTCTAATCTTAAATAACCCTGACATCTGCTTGGCTATGCATTTTCCTATTCAGTGCAGAAAATGGTCAGATAGAGGCATCACTCACATTTCTCATCTTTTCAATGATGGGGGTTTTATAGAATTTCAGAACTCAGTTCTGGCAGACATGGGTGAAGATCATGAGAGACTCTACCATGCCATAAGAAGTTGTCTTATTGAGGGAGAATGGCATAACCAAGAAACCCAATGGCATGTTCATGGTAACTCAGGATATAGGGTTAAAATGCCTCTGATTCACGACAAGAAGCTACACCATCTCTATTCATACCAAATGGGATATTAAGAAGAGATGTATGGTAAATCTAAAATTTATGTGGAACTCTCCCATTAATCCCAAAATCAAGGCCTTTATGTGGCAACTTTGGCTTTAGCTACCAATGCAAAAGATATAGATTGAACATGGCTGCTTCTAACTTATGTGAAAGATGTTTATAGGAAGTTGAAGATGAAATCCACTTGTTCAAGAATTGTTTATGGTGAGTGGGGGTACTTGAGTCATTTTGTGAGGAATTCCAAATTCCCAACTTTGTCCTCTATCCCTATGGTTGAAATCCTCTTTCCTAATGACCCTCATTTGGAGAATATACATACTCCTCCGGAGGATGCGGAAAGCAAGAAACTCAATCATTTTTGACCAAGAGATTATCAGTAGATTCGCGGTGATCAAGCAAACCAAATATGATATCTCTTGGATAAGAGATTTTCTCAATTCACTAACTATCTTTTTGTTTCTCTCAATTATAGGTAACATTCTTATTGGACAAAAGCTGAATTGGAGTCGGATTAATCTTGGAGTAAACTCCATGTGCATTTGGACCAATTTGGAGCCACCCCAATGACCTACCATGGAGATTATTGTCATTGTGATTGTTCGTGCATTCAAAGCTTGGACGCTAGAAGAGCACTCATTTGTGAAGCAGTAGACCACACAGGTAAATGCCAGATATGTAGCTGCCCGTACTACTCATTCATCTCTGCAACAAAAGGCATGAGTCGAAAAGACAAAAGGAAAGTTGGAGAAGCATCGGACGGATCGCTAATCCGGATGCACGAGACGAACTTATCACAAAAAACTATATTCCAGATCATTTCAGTTTTAAGTCTCATATGATACCGAAGTATAACTTAAGTTTTGGTTTTTTCCCTCATTCTAAAAGTTAGATCAAAGGGTTAATCACTTCCCGGGATAAAAAAGTTGATTTTTTGTACTCATATACATATGTACCTCTATGTATAACTTATTAATACAAATACAGCCTTCAATCAAAAAAAAAAAAGATATTATAAGGGTCATTAATTCTATTGTGAAGATAATGAACTATTGGAGATCCTATTGTTTAAGTTTGGTTTTTCTGGGGTTCCGAAAACTTTTTGGAATTTTCTCTTAACTTGATTTCCTAAGGTTTCGAGGTTTTTGCCTGCCGGAAAACAATTCCGATTTGCCAAAAATCGGGAAAAATTCCTTAGCCTTGATTTTGGTTTCGATTTTGGCCCTTTTTTATTTCGACCTTCAAATCCGGCAAATCCGGCATGCGTATGTGAATGGCATGGAGGACATCGTGGACGGCATGGAGGACATCGTGGATTTGCTCTGCTACTGGGACTCTTAGCGCTAAGATGCCGCAATAGGTAAGCCCTACAGGTTGGGTTGTTCTTGACGTTTCTTGACTGCCACTTCATTGGATCGGCTCTTTGGGGCAGAACGACTTTATAGGCGGATGAAGGGATGCTTATTGGAAACCAATGGGGAGCGAGGAGGGGCTATGGATGCTATGCAAAGTATGATTTAAGCTTCCTTTTATAGAAGTCGACTTCGGTGAGTTTCTCTCTATATCTAAGTTCTTGAGTAAAGCGGGACTTCTATTTCTTTGTTGTACCTCGGTCGGGTTTCCAATAAGTTCATGTCTTATATTGATAAACGAGAGGGAATGATACGGGCAGAAAATAAGGTTTAAGGCCAACATTTCATGGTAAAGTGGTTACTACACGGGTCGTGAGTCTACTCTATCTGCTAAAGTCTTAAACTGTTTTCTCTTGAGTTTAAAAATTTGTGTTAGTCATCGGGAGGGGTGTTAAGATCTATATGTTGATGTGTATGGTGACGTCATCTTGCTGACTGACACACCTTTGCATGCCTATTCTTGACACGGCTTTCATATATAAGACATGTCTTATATAAATTCCACTAGGGTATGAAATTAAGAACGAGTTCTTAGAGGCTTTTTATTAGTTGGTGATGAGAATAGAGATCTTTGATGATAAAAGCTCCCTCTTTTGCTTCCCTTAGGTAATGACATTTATTTGTGTTCTGATCTTTGAATGGGTTCTGTTGTTTGTGCGGGGAGACTACCTTGGAAGGCAATTCAACCCTCTTATGGCCATTACGGCTTCATGCAAGGCATCTTTGGAAACTTTTTCCTTAATCTTTGTTCTTTACTATGAGCCAATGGCATCAAAAAGTCTCAAATCACAGAATTTGTCCGAATTACCCATACACTTCAGGGTTAAATTTGTCTTATATCCGCGATGTCCAAAATTCTTGTCGCGGCATTATAATAAAGGCACTTTAGTTTAGTTTTCATATGTCTGGGAAAGAAAATGCACATGTTGCATATAGATGTGAGTAGCAGCGCATAAGCAATACTTCCCTTTACGGTAGGCAACATGGGGTGAAATGGACGTCACGTTTTGCATATAAGAGTCACATTGATGATCAAGGGCCTGTAATCCCAAGGAAAAACACCAGAAGCCTTCGCACGAGGAAAAAAAGTCATAAAGGCAAGAAGGTTGATACTCATAACTTATTAAGGTTTTGATTTCTGTTACAGGTCCTTCCCTCAGTATCGATGTTCATAAATATATCACCATCTCCAGTACAAACGTTTGTCCTTCCTTTATAGGTACCAGGCTTTTTTGACATCACCGCAGTCACAAGGCATGAGCTTCCTTCTATATCTTTATCTTGAAGTGGTGGTTCAAGGAAGATCTCAGTTATTCCATTCACAGAATATTCCATTCACAGAATATTCAAGGAATTTCATTATTATTATCATGCTCAATTATTACTGACTCGAAGAACTTCACAGGTAATGATTACTGTGCATAACGCCTTCAAAACATTATATTTGCATATGTAACCAGAACGTCCAGATTTGTCGGCTCTCAGCGAAAGAATGACAACTTCGCCACCTCTTCAGGTAATACAACAGAAAGCTAGCCTACATTCAGATCTTATTGTTGGAAATACCAGGCTTCTGAGAATTGTAAGTTAAATATGTAGATCCATTTCTAAGTCAAATGTGTATGTGATGCAAGGGGGCAAATCTTAAGTTTGTTAGATCTAGGCTTTACTGATTCATTTATTTATAATTACCAGATCGTAGACAGCATAGAAGAAACGATTGGCCATGGCAAGGGACCAAGCAGGTTGTATTCAACCATATCGTTTAACGACTCCAGTGTACGAAGAACACGTATTGTACAGAATGATCCAGTAAATCCCACATCGAATGAAACTTTCCATATTTATTGTGCTCATGATGCTTCAATGATCTCTGTCATGATGATGGCAGGACGGTTAAGTGAGGAACCAAGCTTTATGTCAGTTTAACTTTCATTCACGCAACCAGGGAACTTCTTTGGCCTACTGGTCTGGAGTATGGATTTGGATTTTATGGAGTTCCAATCGCATTTCTCAAGCAGCATAGAGGTTGCAAAGAAAGAGGTAAAGTTTCCCATTGCCACATGACTAAGATTTGTGCATTATATTCATGCAATGGAGTTAAGCAATGGGAGAACATATAGGCCTGATACTCCAGTTTATGTTATGCAGATCCAGACCAGAGTCAGGTTCTAATTTATTCCACATGATGAAGAAACTTTACAATATTTCAAGCCTACAGCTCTAAAATCTAGGCTTTGCCCTAGAAATCCAGATAATGCATTGAGCATGGCTAAAGGATTTCAAATAGGAACAATGTTCACACACCACCAAAAGACTCTTACAGTGCACGTCGCAATTCCAGGTTCCACTAGGGGGAATCTCAATGGTAAGGACCATTCAGATGATGTACAAAACTATTGATCAGGCTCTTCAAGCAAGGCAGATGTTTCACGCCACCCCAAAGGATTACTTATCTTTTTTTTGCTTGGCAAATCGTGACAGGAAAATGCCTGGCGATCATTTAGCACCAGAAGTTCCAGAACCAGGCTCGAATTACAAGTTATTGGCACTAACTTTTGTAGAACTTTCTAACCTCATTATCCATTTCCTACTTCCAGTCGATTCATCATTAACATAGAATGTTGGATCCTATATTTCAGGAAAAAAATGTTCGGCTATCATCTTTCAGCTCCATTCATGCTGGTCAAATTTCTGGTAAAGTTCATAACCATTTTTTGGCCTTTCCCAGCTCAAACTAGCTGAATCGTATTTCCTTCCTACATCTACCTCTACTTCTGTATTAGCTTTATGGTATTTCTTTCTTCCGTTCTTATTTTCTCATGTAGGTTTGATAACATGGAATATTTGAAGGCTTCATGTTTCATATATATTTGAAGGCTTTTATTGAGGTATTTAAATCTTTTTCGCCAGGCCTAATCCATTTCGTAAAAAGCAACAATACTAATTGTTCTTATGCTCTTCACTTAGTGCTCATTTTGTTTGCCGCACACGCCTCTCCGATCTGACTATACGGCGTATCTTCCTTCATGCGCTCTGAAAGGCATTCTTATGCTATTGCTACACGAAATTAATGCAGTAAGTTAATTCTCTACTGAAACCATATCACATGTATTTACATATTGTTTTAGACAACGCGCCCAAATTCCACATTCACATGTATTAATTTTGTTGTCTTTTCTGAATCCTCTGCTTCATGCAACTGCTCTTCGAGAAACCCTGCATGCATGCTGAATGCATCCGAAATACATAGCAAAATTGTTATCTTCTTTCAATCCTTAGCTTCATGCAAATCCTTCTAGAGAGACCCTCCGTGCATTTTACTATTCTTACCTCCCACTGCATTGAAAGCAACTTCATTTCTTTGTGCCTACATATGTCCAGATACAGGAGATAATCCTGAACGCACCAAATCCAAAAGCTACCTGCATGTGGAGCATCAGAATTCAATCAGGTACAATGGAGCATATTTCGTGACTTGATATCTTCTCTTTTACGTGAAGAGATCATAGCACATCTACTTCCATTTATTCCCAACATTCGATCGGTGAGCTCTACATTCTATTGTGAAGAGACCTGCTTATTTATTCTTATTTCCTCTTCTCTCAGGTACATAGTGCATGATCTTCAAGTACACCTACATACTATTTTATATTGTGTAATTCATTTGCATACTGTATCTGCATACGACAAACCTGATATTCTATCTTATTCACATGTCGTAACAGTTGTCCAAGAAATATTATGCATGCATACGTTCTGCTTCAATATAAATTAGCAGAACTCCACATTGCTATTGTTAATCCATGAAGTAAACAGATCCTTACTAAAGCTTTGTATACAACAATGTCCTATTCAAATCTGTATTCACTTTTAGCAAGCTTCATTAATGTTTGCGGACAATATGAGACCAGCATTCAACTCCAATGTTCTGGCATAAACATTAATCCATTAGAAACATTACTCCATTCGAGTTGGCGTTAAGTTCAACTTTTGTACTGCAATTTTTACCTTTTCCAAACTCCCGTTTAGTCGCCAATCTACAAATCATTTGCAATACACATTACATTGGACACAACAAAAAAAGCAATTGACATTCTCTTTAGCATCCAAAGTTACACATTGCACTCTAAGCATTCCAATTCTCACGTCTCCTATATTAATACCACAAGTGCAGCATTCCCAATATTAGTGCTCATATTATCCAATAGCTTTACATCATAAACTTAATCTCTACATCCTAGCATATCAAAATCTTTAAATAAGGACTACAATCCAACTTCGCCTTAAATAAACCAACTTCTTCATACTTCTTTCCCTCTCAAAACATTGTCAATACCACGGCCAATCAATAACCTTCATACCATTCATATCGTCAACCTAATATCCTACATAATACCTACCACTCCTCATGCCTAACACACATTATCCCAACGTCGTACATTGCATCACTCTTCAAACTATTCCTTAACCACACATCAACAAATCACATCCTCAGAAACCTCAATTCTAATTCATCTCAACTACTTGCATATCAAAACAAAACAAACCACAGCTATTCGTACATAATCCAACAAAATACATTCATTGTTCTACCCAACCATCACACGACCATCTCTTCAAATCTAGAAACTATTTAAACTTAGAAAATAATACAAGGTGGCCGAACCGAGATGCAAGAACCTCTCTTGAACCGTCGCTGACACAAGATAAATGATCAGAGAATATAAACGAAGAGGGAGGTGATTGATCGACTGTTCCATCAGCATGGGGAGATCATTCTAGCATTGAGAAATACTGGGAAATAAATCCATTGTCGAAGGTTCAGTTCATTTTACTTTCTGATGTTTCGATGGCTTAAAGGTCTTATAATTCTATCTACCATTGGAACTTTGGGTTTATTACATTATTAGAGCTTGGCTAATTGTTCAATGATATTTCTCATATGAAGTCATTGTAAGATTGCATATAAGTATAGTTGTGATTGGCATTTAAAGGTGTGTCTAAGTGGAATTAAGCTATAGAATTGTTGTAATTCTAATATCTGGTATCAGAGCAAAGGTTGTGAAGATGTCAAGCAAGTTTGGAGCCAGTCTTCTGAGCAGTGTTGATGTGTATAAAGGGGGGCCTGGATTTCAAGTTTGGAAAGACTCTATAGTACATATATTGGAGGTAGAGGATCTCTGGGATTTAGTAAATCCTCTGGAGGAGAGTTCAACAAGCACAAGGAGTGCAACAACAAGAGCTGCTGCTGCTACTTCTAATACTAATGATACTAAAAGTGCAGGGGAAGTTAATTCTGCGGAATCAATAGGAGCATCAAAGGCAAGTAAATCTGAATATGCCAGGGTGAAGGAGGCACAAGGAATCATCACTTCCAAGGTAAGTCCGACCATTAGACTGAAGTTGAGAAACAAAACACCAAAGGAAATGTGGATGTACTTGATAAAACAGTTTGAAGAGAAAACATCATCACAAATAGACTTACTTGACAAAGAACTTAGAAGCGTAAAGTTACATGATGAGGATGATCTCTCTGAGTTTTTCAATAAATTTGATAATATAGTGGCTGATTTGGCTGCTGCTGGAGTAGATTTGTCTGAAAGGTTTCAAGTTCTCACAATAGCTAGGGCTGTGATTGAGAATGAACAATTAGGACTGTTTATCAGAAATGTGGCAAAAACCAGAGATGAGGCAGAAAGTATTTTGAGGACTGAAGTTGAGCAGAAAAAGATTGCAAAGGGAAATGAGGAGGAAGGCACTGAAATTCTTTTTGCAGGCAAAAGGGGAAAAGGCTCATATGATAAAATAGTTTGTTACTATTGCCATGAGCAGGGGCATGTTAAGAGCAATTGTCCCAAGTTGAAAAGAGAATTCAACTGCTACACATGGGCATCTGGCTGCAAAATGCCCTACTCCTAAAGATTATGACAAAGGGAAAGGTAGGGGCAGTTCTAGTAGCGGAGGAAAAGCAAATTCCAGAGGACGAGGAGAGGGCTAGTTTTCGGTTTGCAGCCCCCCCTCTGACGTGGCATGCATCTGGACCCTTGATTTTCAGATTGTATGGTGTGGATCTATGCCACGTTAAGAGGGGGGCTGTAAAACGAAATTGTCCCGAGGAGAGAGAAAATCAGCTGGAGCCTTTATTACTAAGGAACATGAGCATGAAGAAAGAGAATCTATTGAAGATGAAGATGATAATTGGTGAATTTGCTGCTCTTGATAAAGAAGTTGCTAACAAAAAATGTAATGCTCTTGTAGTTGATAGTGGAGCTGAAAGATCAGTAGTGCAAACTACTGATCTACTAAAGAAGATATCGAGAAGTCACACAAAAAATGTGAAAGTAGGAAATGGAGCTCTGCAATCTATTGAAGGAAGGGGTTTGCTGCAATTAAGAGACTTAGATGGGAATATAATTGATATTGAGAATGTATTGTGTGTGCCAAGTATAATAAAAAATTTGATTTCGGTTAGTCAGCTTGTAGATCTTGGCTACAGAGTTAACTTTGACTCTGAAGGTCGTAGTAATGAAAAAAAGTTTATTGCAAAAAGCTCTTTCAACTGGATGATTGTAATGAAATAAATGCCATAGAGGTTTCAGATTTCAGCTTATGGCATAGCAGGTTAGCCCATACACATTTCAACAATATTAAAGAATTAGTCAAGGGAGGATGGATTCAATGTAACAGTAAAGATTCTGAAAAACTTGTATGTGAAGGTTGTGCTTTGGGAAAATTAAATAGGCTGCCTTTCAAAAAATCTCGAACAAGAGCTAGTGACATTTTGAAACTTGTGCATACATATTTGTATGGGCCCTTAAATGTAAAAAAAAAAGACAAACAAAAGATATTTCATCTCTTTTATAGATGACTATTCCAGAAAGTGTAAATGCTATTGCTTGGAGAAGAAGTCACAAGCACTAAGTGCTTTTAAGAATTATGTAATGGAAATGGAGAGACAAACTGGAAAAAAGGTCAAATGTATAAGATCTGATAGGGGTGGAGAATATTTGTCTGTTAAGTTTAAGCTCTTTTGCATTGCTAATGGAATAAAAAGACAATTGACATGCAGGTATAGTCCACAACAAAATAATAGAACCTTGATGGATGCAGTTAGATCAATGATCAAGGGAAGTGGATTGCCTAATTATTTATGGGAGGAAGCACTCAAAACTGCTGTTATGATACAAAATAGATTGCCTTCATCGAGCATTCAAGGTAACATTCCTGGACTTATTTGGTCTGACAATGTTCACAAACTTGACTATGATATGTTCAAAGTGTATGGATGCTTGGTGTATGCTCATATACCATCAGAATTAAGGAGGAAACTAGATGACAAAGCAGAAATAGGATATCTGGTTGGTTATGATGAGAAAAGCAAAGGATTTAGAATTTTTGTTCCATCCACTAAGTCAATAACAGTGAGCAGGGATGTACTTTTTAATGAAGATATTGTGTATAGAGATAGGCATAGTAAGAAAACAGTGGAACAAAGCATAAATAAAGGTCAAGAAGCACATGAAAATTTTAAGAATGATGAACGAGAATCTGATGATGACATGGATGGAGAAAAGGAGAACAAAGCAGAAAATGCAGGGAATGATATGACAGCAGAATAGAAGCAAACTGATAATGGTGACATGGAGAAACAAGTTAAGGATAAAAGAAAGACTCAAACTAAAAGGTTACTAGAAGAAGCAAATGTTGACAGAGAAGTCTATGGAAGAAATATGTTTGGAAGAAGTAAAAGAATTGAGGCACTAAGTCTGGACTATGATGAAATTATGGCATTAATTAAAGATGAACATATACCAAAAACAGCAATGGAAGCATTGAGTTGTCAAGATAAAGTTAAATGGGAAGAAGCTATGAAGGAGGAACTGTCATCATTTGTAGAAACAGGAACTTATGAATTGACAGAATGCCCTACAGACCACAACATAATAGGCAGCAAGTGGATATTTAAAATAAAAGAAAGTGTGGATGGGGTAAAGAAATACAAAGCACGACTGGTTGCTCAGGGTTAGACTCAGAAAGAAGAAAAGGATTTTGAAGAAACATATTCACCCATTGTTAAGCTCACAAGCATAAGAGTACTATTGCATTTGGCTAATGCCTTAAATTTAGAGTTGCATCACATGGATGTAAAAACAGCATTTTTGAATGCAAATTTAGATCAAACTGTTTATATGAAGCAAGCTCCAGGTTATGAGCAAGGCAAAAATATAGTTTGGAAACTCAACAAGGCGGTTTATGGGCTAAAACAGGCACCAAGAGAATGGTACATGTGTATCAACAATTATCTCAAGGAACAAGGGTTTGAAAAATTCCTAAATGATGGGAATATTTATAGATATAAAGTTTCTGATAACTATTGCATCATAGCATTGTATGTAGATGATTGCATCATGATTGCCAATGATGTAAAGATCTTGGATATGTGCAAAAATATCTTGAAAGCCAAGTTTAAAATGACTGATTTAGGGGAATTAAAACATTTCCTAGGCATTGAAGTCATAAGAGATAGGGAGAAGAAATTTCTGAAACTGAGCCAAAGCAAGCATGTTAACAACATGCTAAACAGATTCAATCTGTCAAATGCTAATCCAGTCAAGACCCCAGCTGTCCCTGGACACAGACTTACAGCAGAAAAGTTTATAACAGAAAGAGAAAGAAAAGACATGGAAAAGATTCCTTATAGGGAACTGATTGGTTGTTTATTGTATTTGGCAAACAATAGCATGCCAGATATCTCATACATAGTCAATATCTTGAGCAGAAAATGCACTAATCCTAGCAAGGAACATTGATTAAGTGCAAAAAGAGTGTTGAAGTATCTTAAAGGCACAGTAAACCAAGGCATAACCTTTGACTCAGAAGATCTTAACATGTATGCCTACAGTGATGCAGATTGGGGAGGTGATTTATCCTCTCGTAAATCAAATTCAGGATATGTAGTGTTTTTAGCAGGAGGAGCAATCTCATGAAAATGTAAAAAGCAAAATGCAATAGCCATGTCTTCGGCTGAAGCTGAATATGCAGCTTCCTCTTTGTTAGCTAAAGAGATAGCTTGGCTAAGAAGATTGTTGGGAGAATTGCAATGTGAACAAAAAGGACCTACATGTATATTTACTAATAGTCAGAGTTGCATTGCTATCACAAAAAATCCAGTAGACCATGAGAGAACAAAACACATTGAATGAGCATGCACTTTATCAGGGATTTGGATTCAAAGAATTATATCAAAATGGTATATGTTGGTACATCAAATCAAGTGGCAGATATTTTTACAAAAGCATTACCAGAAGGGAAGTTCATACAATTCAGAAATGATCTTAAAGTATGTGATTGATTGTTCAGAAATAAAGTTAAGGTCATCTGATTATGCAATAAAGGAGGAATGTTGGAGTTTGAAGGTTATTGCATAATGAATAGTTGATCTTGCTCAAGATCATTATTATGTTGCATAGGTTCTTGTTTATCTGACACAGGTTCTCTCAATGGATCAAAGGATCGATTTGACCTAGTGGTTACAGAAAAAACAGAAAGGTCAGTTGAAATAACCTATGGTTGTTGGAAATAACCCATGGTTATAAAAGTATGACCCTATGATATTATAAGGGTCATTAATTCTATTGTGAAGATAACGAACTATTGGAGATAACTATTTAAACTTAGAAAATAATACAGGGTGGCCGAACCGAGATGCAAGAACCTCTCCTGAACCGTTGCTGACACAAGATAAATGATCAGAGAATATAAACGAAGAGGGAGGTGATTGATCGACTGTTCCATCAGCATGGGGAGATCATTCTAGCATTGAGAAATATTGGGAAATAAATCCATTATCGAAGGTTCAGTTCATTTGCTACAGTGTTTCGATGGCTTAAAGGTCTTATAATTCTATCTACCATTGAAACTTTGGGTTTATTACATTATTAGAGCTTGGCTAATTGTTCAATGATATTTCTCATATGAAGTCATTGTAATATTGCATATAAGTATAGTTGTGATTGGCATTTAAAGGTGTGTCTAAGTGGAATTAAGCTATAGAATTGTTGTAATTCTAATATGGAATACACTACTTATCGAGTGTGAAGAGGCTGTGTTCTCCACATCAGATATACACAAACCTGAGAGAATAGGAATGAACTGGATAAGTAGCTGAACTAATTTAAATATGGATTGCATAGAAGTACATACTCACAATTTGCTTCTAACCGTGGGAAAGTTCGTTGCTTGCTTATTTTTTCTTTTGCCATATCTGTTGGAGTGCATACATGCCTTACTTCTACAAATATCTCTTTGCCTGATCGAAAACCGACCACCAAAGCCTTCCAATGTGCAGAAACATCATTTCTCCTGCATCTTTTGACTCGCCATTCATCTCGCATTGCAGGTTGGAATGTAACAAAGCTCCCGGTCGATACCACGAAGCTTTCAAAGTCATTTCCGACTATGATAGAGCTTATAGCCATCTAATCACAGAATTCAAATCAGAATGTGGAGCGGATTCGAAATACTAGGAAAGGCTCCGCGATTTTACCTTGATCGAAGCTTTTCTGTGGTCGAAACTCCCTTTGGCGCAGGTCGAAGCAGTTCCCCAGCAAATCGAAGTTCCCTTGGCGCGGGCAATCGATCTTTGCGCAAACTCTATTGAGGAAAACACCTGAGCGGGAATTGAGGGCGGGAGCTAACGGTCATAATTGCCACGTGTGTAATCTGACACCCGAAGCTAGAGGCACGGATATTATCGAAGCTACTGGCAGTTGACACCTGGAATGGCAAAACCAAGGCTCGGTAAAAAAACTCTGTACAAGCTCGGCTCCCCATTGGCCGCGAGCTTTTTGACGTGGCACCGAGTAAGGACCCTTATTTGACCTCAAAAAAACTCTAATGCCATTTAGAGAACGACAAATCAGCAAAGATCGTGCAGTTGAAGATCTATGGGTTTTCTAAGTCGAGTATTACCACTACATTGCAGCCCCTGTCATTCGCCGGATCAAAGGCCTTGCCACTCCCAACGAGCCATTCGCTCCTACACTGCCCTTGCATCCCCTCCTTTGCCTCTGATTTTTTTTCCTAAATGCCCCTCCCCTTTCCTTCCTTTCCCATCACATCCTTATCATCTACGAGCCCGCATTTCGCATGACGCCCACCTGTATAGTCTTCCCCTTTGATAGGAATATCATTTCCCCTAGCTTTGATGGGGCCTAGCCCCCAGGTTTTAGATGGGCTGTTGCCCTTGCATGTGCCGTCCCATAACCCGTTGGGTTCCCGTGGATGTAAAAATTCATCTTATCTTATCTTATCCTCTTCGTGCATTTTCCTTCCTTGGATTCCTTTTGCTGGATCAATGGCCACCATTATGATGTCTTCTTCCTGACCAATTCTAACTTGTTCTCCACCTTCATCCACAGTTGCAAGGGCAACCCAAAGTACGTTAGCACCTTTTATTTGTGGGTTTTTTTGTGGTTCAAACACGACACCGGATATACAGTGCCCGGATATGCCATGGATATGTTGGTCCGATCACGATGGTGACCAATATACAAGGCGCTCGGGTTGGTGAAATCTTTATTGGAGTAATGCGAAAGTAAATTTCTACTTTATGTAATGGTTATTCAAATGGTTCAGAGCCGAGCCATTTTGGTTTTTCACATTTTTTGTTACAGATACGCCATAATGGCTAATCGACCCCTTACTTGTGATGGAGATAAGATGCTATGGAGAATGCATTTTAATAAAGTAGCCAAACTTGTTCAGAGTGGTAATATTTTCTTATACATAGCTCCATTTAATTTATTATAGAAACTCCCTTTTCTTCCCAAGCACCGACCATCTGCAGTCTTTAATAGGTTTAGTTTAGTAAACTTGAAATGCTTTAAACAAAAGAATGTTAACAGTTTATAAATGATAATCATTAATTGTTTTTAATGAACTTGAAATGCTTCAAATAGTCGCTACTGGAGCATTACTGGTTTATAAATGATAACCATTAAGTTCTTAATAGTTTTGGTTTCCTAAACCTAAAATGCTTCAAAAAATAGAATGTTATTGGTTTATAAATGATAACATCAAGTTCTTAATAGTTTTGGTTTCATAAACCTAAAATGGTTCAAACAATAGAACGTTATCGTTACTGGTTTATAAATGATAACCATGAAGCGAATGGATAACAACACTATATGCACATCTAGAACAAACAAATACTAACAATACTAGTATGTATGGCTTGAGGCAATGAGTCTCGCTTTTTCATCAGTTGATCAGGCCCACGCTCGATCTCCTCCAAAAAGCAATGAATAATACACCAAGGCACAGGCGTGCTAATTGTTTCGGCATGGGAGTCCCCGGAACTATGTCGCGGAACCTTGACTACAAAAATAAGCACATCCTTGCTCCGATGGTCAGGCTGGTGAGTCTTCCCAATGGTAATCGTTGCATTATTAATTGATCAATTCAAGTTGTGTCATTGATGACAAAGTTCTTACATACTTGAAAGATAGGGTACATTGCCATTTCGAATGTTGGCTGCCGAGTATGGTGCAGACATAACGTATTCAGAGGAGATTGTGGACCACAAGTTAGTGAAATGTGTGCGGAAAGTAAATGGTGCATTCATTCTCACCGGTTATACATTGTAATTCTTTTTTCTTTTGTCAGATAGTCGATGGCAATAAAAGAAAGTTTGGTTAAGATAGGATCTTTGTTCAGTTCTCTTTCAAAACAAGTGCATACCGAAAGTTCAATTCAAAATCCTGTCTAGCAGTATGACATTCACTATTCTGCACATCTAATGGGTTGCCCCTGAGCATTTATTTCCTTTTTCATTAAAATTGTGATGTTATTCAGTCATTGATACAATCCTGTCATTGATAATGCAGACTTAATTGGGACAATAGACTTTATAGAAAAAAATAGCAATGAGATAGTTTTCAGGACATGCAACGAAGAAAAAGATCGTGTTGTTCTTGATTGGGACATCGGATCGTCCAAGAGCTTTACGTGCGGCTCAATTGGTGTAAGTTGTATCGAGGTTATATTCGGTTGTATATCTGGTTTGCATGAAGATGTGGACAACTTATAGTTAGTGTTGTATATGCGGTTGTCAAGATGTGGCTGCAATTGATATTAACATGGGTTGTCCAAAATTGTTTTGTATTTCCGGTTGAACGCATCATTGAAGGCGCGGGTAGTGGGGTCTTTTTAGATGAAAGCTTTTATAAACCCCTTGCTTTGGATATAGGACTTGGCTATAGCGTGAAGCTTTGGCCACGAGCTTGGCTTGGTGCACCTATTGGAGCATGGAAGGCGGTGTAAAGAGTCATTTACGGAGATATATGGGACGGAAATAGTGATAAAGAATGAACAAGCCAAACAAGATATAATTTGCTTGGTACGCAAATGTGCTCTTTCATTGTAATATATTTTTGGCAAAGCTCATGGACCGAGCTTCAAACTTAGGTCTCGGCCCTCAAGAAATTGCAGAGGCATGGTATAGCCATACGCATTCTAAATTTCCTCTGTTTTCTTCGATGCGGGATCAAATGTTTGTCTTTGCCTCAATTTTGCCTTCTTCTCAATGTGATTACCTTCGACTTAGGCGAGTCTATGATCATTTTCCTTCTTTGGATTAGACTATGAGCGAGGCGAGGTGGGTGGCGAGGAATTCACAAGCTTTTTTTCCAAAGGAACATCATGCATGACAACAACAACACAATAAGCACATTCAAGGTAAGTAGCTTTTCCATCTTTGGTAGGATAAGTTCTGCGGAAATAATAAGCTGCGGGATATGCTATGGCTTGACACGAAAAAGGAACATAATCTTTGACCACTTATATGTTGAGCGAACTCCCATAATCTCCTCCTTTGCACGAAGCTATCTGTTATACCTCAAATTCGAATCTGAATTAATTTCTTGACCATGGCATTTCGCGGCATCTTCCATCTTGTGTTCAGCTATCCATGGTGATAGCATAGTTTTGTATATCGACCTCAAAATGTGAAGCGTTTCTAGGGTCGAAGGCATCCCTAGCTTACGATTGCCATAATCATGGCCATGGCCATAGCCATAGCCATTTTGGCCTTAAGTAATGGATAAGGCTTTTTGACCGCAAATGAAGATTTGCATTTTTCTTTATCATGGAAAGAATGAGACGTCGGGGCATACGGTGGCTTTTATCTGTTTAAAATTTGCTTTTGAGTAGTAGTGCACCATTTTCCTTTTTGTTCCTTTTACAAAGAAGATTTATGCTTCACAAGCTCCTTATTTCTATTGAGGTCTTATACTTTGGTTCCATTCTGAGCAGCCACATTATGTGTAGCTTGGCAATCATGTCATTTGACAAAGACAGGTTTGGTTTGTCTCTCATTTAGAACGTCTTAAGATGGTTTGGATAACAAGGATGTCATCTAATAAGCTTTGTATGGCAACCATGGCCAGCCTGCAACAATTAAGTTTGAAGTGTCCATAAGACAACCTTGACCACTTCATACAACATTGTTCTATATGTTTTGTCTAGATGGAGGTCCTAGAATGTTCATCTTAATTCCTTTTCTTCATTTTGGTGCAGATATAAGCATGTCTATACCATATAGATCAACAATTCAAGTTTTGGTGACAGCTAGCTTCTAGCTTCTTTGGTTATCACTATTAGTAGTATCACTATCGTTGCCTCACATATCAGTAATATCACTATCAGAAATTTATATATTCTCATTATTATCTTTTCTTGATAAGCTGTATCACGCTTTATACTTCATGAGCAGTTCAAACTGAATGGACGCTTGGAATCACACAAGTAGAATGGCTCCATGGTGGCAAATTCAATCGAGAATGTATGCATTGTAGGGCATTATCATTCAAGGACAACGGTACAAAGTGCTGCCACAATGGACAAACCAAGTTGAAGCC
This sequence comes from Isoetes taiwanensis, assembly GCA_021234155.1. Classification (NCBI taxonomy): domain Eukaryota; kingdom Viridiplantae; phylum Streptophyta; class Lycopodiopsida; order Isoetales; family Isoetaceae; genus Isoetes; species Isoetes taiwanensis. Next base: position 7,585,797 of record JAJEKV010000002.1, read on the forward strand.
TTTACAGCCAATGTCCCATCTAATTAGGTTATTACTGAACAACCAACACCCAAAAACCACTAACTCTCACCAACACATCAGGGCCTACAATAGTGCTCTTGCCTTTGCTTCCTTTGGCGCAAACATCGAGCAAACTGAAGGATGTGGACCATACTGTTTCAATATCTAAGGACAAACCTACCATAGGGTGGGGCCAGCTTATGCCAATGATTCTCAACCCGCAACATATTTCCCAACTCTACATTCTAAATGCTGACTATGCACATGAAGCATGAGTCCAAAATGCTCAGAATGTAGATTACCTTAGATATTTTTGTTAAATAAAAGGTTACTGCACACTTTTCTCATTGCAGTTAAAATATTTAGAAACTTCCAACTTATGCCCAGCAACGCTGGGCACTGTTACTAGTACAATAATATATCCTATATAACAATTTCAAATGTAAGAAACACTATAATCGTGAGTTCGACAATTTTTTATAAAAGATCTTTATCTACAATTTTATGATAAGATTTAACTTTATGTTATAAGTAGCTTTAATACAAGAGATTCAAACTAAAGATCAAACTATAAATATTAGTTTTATAAGCAAGAGCTTGCATATGAGAGAGATCATCCATTGTTTTTGTAGAATGGTTTCTTTACTAAAAACCGTGGCAAAAACCATGTAGTGTTTTGATTTTTGATGCCTTTTGATATTGCTTTCACATTGCTACAGTCTCATCTAACTTATCCATTGACAACATATACTGCATATACTGCAGAGATACCATTGCAATTTATAATCGTGCAGTAAACTTATCATCAAGAGAATGCAGAAGTAAAAAATAATACCCTTCAGTCTTTGTTGGAACCGCAATTAAAATCTCTATCATCTTGATTCGTCACCGATCCACTGCTATAGTTTCACAGCATCCTTTATTCTGAGATGTTACAGAAGCACTAGTACAACCAAAAGCAGCGGCAGATCTTAGCCATTTTTTATGAACCCCACTTTAGATGGTTTACAAACTGAATCCAAATGGAATGAAAACCTAGAAGGGAATCTGAGACATTCGCCCAAATCTTCAGTGTAGAATGCTGCTTGAAATGAATTTTTTAAATTTGAACTGCTATTTTCCTGAGAGCTGCCACAAAAAGGGAGTTACCCGATTATTTCTGTTCAATATTATGGCAGACTGTTGTGCTTCCGACCCGTACGGGCAACCCAAAACAAGGTACTTTTACTGCTACATGCATGAATTCCATCGAACTGCCAGTGCCCGATTCATACATCTTTCAAATGGTGACTCCAAATATTTGATCCCAGCCCTCAAATCATATTCCTCCACAAATCTCCACCTTTCATTTGACATATCCGTGGCATATTCTGATTTCACCCCATCCATGCCTAATTTCACCCTCTCCATTCCTAGAAGAAAAAAAATATGACACGTCATCTCTAAGTAAAAAATATTGATGTGGCCATGCGTGGATAGGCTAGAATTGCAAGAAAGGCTGTAGGCTTGGTTGGGCTGGTGTGCTAAAAATTAATATTTTAGAAATATTTTGTACCTTAAATAATCCGGGAATAAAAAATATTCCCAGACCCGTACAAGGGGATCAGATAAGGGTTTTTCCAAATGGGGCAACCCAAGGACCATGGCTGGGTAAGGAAATTTATGAATATAATGTGTTCTTCCCGCCAACTAATAATGGGAGCGAGTTAAAAGAGGTAGAAACTCGAAAATCGAGGCAGGTGTTAAGGCGGTGCCAAACCAAACCAAACGAAAGCAAGGAGGGGGAGTGGCAAGCTGGGATTATGCAATGTACAATCCGTGGGGAGGGTCGCTAAGCATTTTCAAGCAAAGCGAGGAGCAGGAAGGATCAGGCTCAGGCAATGGCCTCCAAAACAGAAGCGCCCTCCGTTTTGGCGAGCGGCCGCAGCCCGGCTACACCAGTCTTCTCTGCCTCATCTGCACCAAAAAATTGCTCCTATTTTTCTTCCTTTTCCTCGCCCTCTCCCTCGGCCTCGTACAGCTCCTCGCAAACGTATTCCACCGGAATTCCGTCCACCCCATGCCCCCCGATGACTACGCCATTGCGCTCCACAAAGCCCTCCTCTTCTTCCACGCCCAGAAATGTAAGCAAACGCATTTTTTTTTCTTTAGTTTTTTTTTTTCGTTCTGTAAAATCTCACAGGATGTTCAGCTGGTAGGCTTCCCCCCGGTAACAATATCTCCTACCGTGGCGATTCTGGATTGGAAGACGGCGCCGGAAATTCCCCCCCGGTCGACCTCGTTGGTGGGTTTTACGACGGCGGCAGTAACGTCAAGTTTCATTTTCCGGCCGCTTTCTCCATGACCCTCTTAAGCTGGAGCGTTATCGATTATGGTCCGAAATATCAAGCCCTTGGCCTTCTGGATGAAGCCAAGGATTCTATCAAATGGGGTGTGGATTACCTTCTCAAGACTATCAATTCTTCTGCCTCAGAAATACACCAGATCTACGCTCAGGTACCTCCCAAACACATCACCTTGCTTTTCTGATGCAGAATGTTTCTTACGTTCCAATGCACCAGGTTGGCATCGGGTACGATACTTATGCCCCCCAACATGGTGGCATTTCCTGCTGGGAAAGGCCAGAGAATATGTCCTCCCCACGCCATGTCACCGCCGTCCAAAAAGCATCTGACCTGGCAGCTGAGATGGCGGCCGCATTTGCTTCTGCTTCTATTGTTTTCAAGGACAATTATCCATACTCCTCCCATCTTTTAAAGGCTGCTCAATTGTGCTTCAACATGTCTAGAAGACAAAGAGGAATTTACTCCCACCAAGCGCTCGATGCCTCTCGCTTCTACAACTCCTCTGGATATTGGGACGAGTTCATCTGGGGAAGCACTTGGCTCTTTTATGCCACTGGGGAGAAGGAATATCTCCAACTTGCCACGTCTAAGAGCCTTGCAGATCATGCTTTCAGAGATAATGCTTTCGGTGTTTTCAATTGGAATCACAAGCTTCTCGGTGCCCAAGTGAGTGCCATCATCTTATGCTAATTTAATTTCATGTTTCCTCTCTAATCAAAATGAATTTAGGTTTTGCTTGCAAGGTTGAGATTGCTTATGTCTCCGGGGTATCCTTATGAGACACTGTTAAGAAGGTTTCAAGAGGATGTGGAGCATGCCATGTGTTCTTTTCTTTCAAAACATAATAAATCTCCAGGTTGGCACACTCTTCCAACAAAAACATGGTTTATGTCATGTTAATATTTTTGTAATTTCAAATAGATCGACTTGAACAGGTGGGATGATCAACTTTAACCTTCAACCGAGCTCCCTACAACTAGTTACAAATGCAGCATTTTTAGCCGTTGTTTATGCTGAACAACTAAGGGTTGCCAATGTTCCTGGATGGAGATGTGGTTCAACGTTTAATTTGGTACAAAGGTTGCAAGAATTTGCAAGGTTTCAGGTATATTTATTTCAAAAATACTTTTTTGATAGTAAAACATTGAGTGTATTTTTCTTTTTCATTTGCTTTGCCATTTATGTTATCTTTCTATGGTTCTTTACTTGCAGTTGAGGTATATTTTAGGACATAATCCATTGAATATGAGCTATGTGGCGGGCCATGGAAAGCATTTCGCGAGACAGGTGCATCATCGTGCGGCTTCAATTCCATATGGCTATTCCAAAGTCAACTGCCTAGAGGGTTATTCGAAATGGATGCACAATCCAAAGACCAATCCAAACACATTAGTTGGTGCTATGGTCAATGGACCTAATAGACTTGATTATTTTCAAGACATTAGGTCAAATCCAAATTTTACAGAGCCCACTTTAACGGGCAATGTTGGACTTGTCGTTGCGTTAGTTAGTGTTACCCATACGAGCACATTTGTGGATATGCGTGCTATATTTTCTTCAATTCAACCCACAAATTTTAATTCTTATATTTAAATCATTAATTATTTTGGGAATTTTTTTTTGCTAAAGTTATGTTGTGTAAATATAAATTCTTATGAATGCTATAAGTTACGTATATATGAATGGCTATTGTAATTTTAACATGCAAACTATATGAAGGGTGGATGGTTCACGTGAAAATAAATGGTTTGCGCATGAGTTGTCAACATGAGAGACGAGTAGGCAACAATAGATGTGGCACTTGTCCTTCATAGGATTTCATAGTGTTGTGTTTGAACTCATAAGGTTCAAAAGTTGTGGAAGGCGTATTTTATAACTTAACATTTTATAAGGTTTAAGGTGTATAATTATACGTATATGGTATATGGTGGACTGTGGAGTCCGAGTTTTGTGGGAGAGGGGATCAGGAAGTGTATGTTGAAGTGATAATTGATTGTTGGGGGAGCGATTTTGTACTCCAGATGTGGCCTCTGAGGCAGCACGTAGGCGCTCTGGCGAGGGGGTCGGCATGGCCAGATTTGAAGCCCAGTTCCGATTTGCCATTAAGAGCTCTGCTTGGGCCGAATATGGCTTTTCCAAATTCATTTTCGTCTTAGATGGCTCTGCCAGGGTGTTCATATGCAACCTTTATTGGCCAATGCATCTAATCAGAGCAACATTGATGCTTCTGTTATTCAAGAGGTAGGGTTTATATGGCAAATAACTTTGATTTAGCAAATACACCGTTTTACATGTGCACAGATAAGCATTCGTTTGCTTTGAAATTTTTATAGAAAAACACGCAAGGGCTATGAATTTGTAAAGGCTTTGTTACCCATTTACCTGTATAGCATAACCGAAATAGGTTTGCTTGTTCAACTTTAATTTTTTCTTTGCATTCAAAGTTGATGCATGCTTACATAGTTACATGCTGGTTAGGTCTGCTGCTAGTTTATATATGTAGCCTTCCGCAGCTTTTGAACCTTATAGCCATTTGAGGATTAAAGTCCATGGATCTTATAGTTTATGGTTGGGAAGTAGTGATGCATTTTAGCAAGAGAACTGCAAATAGGATAATTGACACTGTGATTTTTGTTGTGGATGTACAGATTGTCAAAGTTCAGGGAGATTGGCAAAGAAGCTGTGGCCATGATGCTCTGTCAAGATACAAATTATATCTAAAATATTTGAGCTAGTTGCTTTGTGACTTTGGCAGGCACATGTAAAAGAACATGGTCATGATTTAACACAAGTATGGATTGCATGTCATTTATATGAGACGAGTGTATGTTGACTTGCATATTGACTTCTTGCAATGGTAAAGTAAAATCTTATGCTAAGGTGGAAATGGGTATTTGACCTCATCATGGATTTGGTGGACAGTGTAGAATGCAAGAGAAGGAATATATTGGGGAATATAAGGGAAATCAATGGCTGAAAATAAGGGATAAGGAAAATTAACTGATAAATTTGCTTTGCTAGAAATATGATTGAAGAAATATAGACTTTTAAAAGAACAAAACTCAAAGCTTAAACAAAATAATTTAGCCTACTCTGGTTAATCTGAGCTATACTCAAGACAAATTGGTACAATACATGTGCAACATGATCCACCTCGGAAAGGGCTATAGATAAAGCTACAATCATTGGTTTTTGGCAAGTGGTTTCTAGTTATGATCCAATATACCACGGCCTCTGATCAATGAGAAACTTCAACTGATTTATAGGATAGAAAATGTCTTTGATCCAATTTCCTGCAATTGCATTTATGGTTTATATGGAAATTAAAGATGATATGCAATAGGTTTATATGTGACTGACATGAATGGAAGGTCATGATTGTCTCCTATCTATCTATCCTATTATCATATTATTTGGTCTTCACTTTAGATTAGACAATTCCAATCCAATATCAGCACCATATGATGAATTAAATAATGAGAACATGGATAGACAGGTTGTCTTGAGTGTAGCAAATTCATAACGTACATTCTTAGCTGCCAAGAATATGGAAAAGCTGATGCCTACTGCTCATAGATAAGCTTGATCCTACTCTTGTTGACAGGTTATGTGCATGCATTTCTTTGACATGTCACTTTATAATAGGTTTCACAGTGCAAAGAGTATTTGTTATGCACCTAACTAGAAAAATCTTTTAGCTGCAGCTTGTTGGTGCCTTATTTGATGGATGTGGCTTTGCTGCTGCTGCTGCTGATGATGATTTAGCTTTAAACGGAGAAAATGACGACTGGTTCATTGACATCTTTCATTTTTTATAGTCTTATAGGTTTGATGTGCAATCAAATTCTTCCTTGCCATTCATGATGAACGCTTTTTATTTCTTATTGGCATATCTCTCTCACCACTGTCAGATCTTTATGCAACTTCAGTTAAATCAACAGGCACCCCGAGGAGGGTTTTCCAGCTTCTAGACCAGCTCCTTGCCTAAGAGCGGAGATAAATATCCACTAAGTTATACAAATTTTACCTGATTATTCTATCTAGCCTCCACATGTAGACTGATTGTAGGTTATCTACAATGATACTTTTCTTGCAGAAGTGCAGTTAAATGGTATCTGATTTGCTTATCTAGCACGTCCAAGAGATTGGTTCTTCAGGTGAATTAACATTTAGTTTAACTGAAAAGGATGCTCCTTTTCTTTCCATCTTCAAATAATGGATGGTCTTCATTTGCAAATGCAAAACTTGAGCTGTATAATGAATTCTTCTCTTTATGTTTCGGATAGGCTACATTTTTCACGCAAACAGCTCTTGGTCTTATGAGCTCTTTTCAAACAGCTGTGATCTCTCTTGTTGCAGAGAACCAAATTATCCATTTTAAATCCCATCGATCCGAGACATCGGATCGCCATTCTAGAATGGGACGAGTATGTTTTGCATGGCCACGCGGGCGGCGAGATGCCCGTCGCTCGTTGGGAGTTCGCTATTTTAGGCGCTGCTCGTGATCATCAACGCCCTTACCCATGCCTCTTCTCTCCTCACAGCATCTATTTCTTTGAATTGTTTTCCAGTGTGGGAGGGCTTCTTCCCGCTTGGTTTGGCCAATTTGGCGCCTTTCATGCCGCCCTCCTTTCCGCCTTAGCCTTCGGGCCCTGCGGACCTCCTCCGGGCCCCTCGATCCTAGTTCGTATGGAAGTCCTTTTGGTATTCTAAGCGTTTGTTGGTTTTTCATAGTAGTCCCATTCTAGAACTTCATCCATCCGAGACATCGGATCGCCATTCTAGACGGGACGAGCATGACAGCCTGCCGGTATGTATGGCGGCGATGCCCTTGCTCGTTGGGAGTTCGCTATTTTAGGCGTCAGCATCAACGCCCCACCTGGCCGCCTCTCTCTCAAGCACTCTATTTCTCTTTGAAATTCCCGTCCTTCTTCTTTGTTTTCATTTATTATGTTTGCCTGGCACGCCACAGAATCAGCCCTCCTCCACTGGAGGTTTGTTTTGTTTTGTTTTTGGTGTTGATGATGCGTACAGTTGGCGAAAGGTATCTCTGCTTCGACTTCCATTCAGGTTTTTGGGAGCGATTTCTTTGCGCTTGTCTAAGCCCTGCCGGTTTTTCCATTACCAGGGTTTTTCTCGAAAACCCTAAAGGTAAAGAAGCGCGGGCTCTTTTAATCCCTTGGTGATAAGCTTTCTAAGCAGTACACCAACCAAACATCTGTTAGCATTGTATTTTTGGGGTCTAAATGATAATTGATTTTCCTTTATTGTTCGTGGGTGTTCGAGATGTGCGGCTACCCACTATCCACCATTGTAGAAAATCATTGAGATGAATGGTGAGAGGAAGCCTAGGGCGGTTTGTTGGTTTCATGCGAGTCCCATTTTAAATCTACAATCTACATAGCTTGCATAAATTAGATCATTTAGCCTTATTTTTTATACAATTTGTTTGATCAATATAATTTATTTTACCTTTGTTGATAATTTCTTTTATCCCTATTTATCTCCTATATTTGAAAGGTTATAATTTAATTTGTTCATAAAGATTTGTAATTCGTTGTGGCAAGGCTAAATGGCAATATCGAGGTACAAATCCTTGAGTTGGGCTATCTAATATACATTGATATGAGGGCTGACTCTACTTTGACGATAGCACTGACTTTATTATGCCACCAGAAGCTGCTCTTAATTTTTAATGCTCTTAAGCCTAACATAAAATCGACACAAAATTTTAATGCTAAACTCGACCTCGATGCTAATTTTAATTTTAAATGTCGATGCCACCGCTACACGCTGGATCTAACGCTAACTAATTCCTCGACCTAATTCTTGCCAATTCAGATGCAAATTCTGTCTCAAGTTTTATCCTTAGTTTTGATGCTAAATTATGACGTTGTTTAAATGGAGAACATAAAGTTAGCTATGAAGCCAAACGTGAATGTCACATTTGTGCCTATTCCCCAGCTCTAAGCTATCACCAGTCCTAATTCTTAAAACTTAACTCTAATGTCCTCTTAGAAAGCTGTTTCCAAGAAAATTGAATCCAACCATCGAGCAAAGGTTTTAGATATACTGTTAAATGTTTCAATGATTGGTGAATTCACATCAAACAATATTTTTGGTACACTTTGGATAGATTCTTAAGGAAATTGGCTTATTAACTACTTTCAACTTTGTATTGAAGCAACCACCTTGATTCTAAACTTAACGAAATCTACTTTTGTATTCTTGCAGCCATTTCCTCACCAACAAGTTTATATATTAGCTTCTTTGCTGTGTCAACAAGTAGGTATTTCTTTAAACTCGTTATATATATTTGAGGCGATGAGCAAAATATTGGCCACTACTTAGCTTGGATAAAGTGCTAAGCATAGTTTGACCTAGGCCTTTTTTTAATCCTTTAGAGCTAATTTTTTTCCGAAAAATTTTGAATTGGTCACGTCCATACATTTAACACATAAAGATGATAGGAACATCAGTAAGATAGTCTCTAGCTTCTATGATCCTTCTGATGCAAATGATGCTAAAACAAATGCACTATATCGTATTTGAATGTGTATTAAACATATTGAATGGTAAGCGTATAATTCGCAAGATGGATCTCACGAAACCATATTGCAGGTACTTGGTAAATGGAAAGTAATCTTGTTTTGAGTTGGGGCGATGAAGAGCAGATTCTAGCAGGATGATGAAGAACAAATTCGAGATGTAAATTGCACATCGAATAAAAAAAAATTGAACTGGAGAAAAAATACTATATCATTAGAAATGCCTTAGAATTTTAGGGCTAAACTCAAATGATTTTAGCCTCCTAGAAGTGGGAAAATTACATTCCTACATTTTGGCCAATATAGAGCCTGGCCATAACCATAGAAATATAAAACTGTTCCATAGTTTAAATGGCCACCATAACAAGTTGCTAATGCATGTAACATCTCAGAATGGTCACGCTTGAAGATTTGGCAAATATTAAATTGGCCACTTATGGAGTGAATTTAATAAGTTGGTGTTTCGAACTGGCCACCACCCTTTGGTCATGCTGAGAATAAATCCTACTCTCGTGTGGCAGGCTATTTTTTGAAATATGTGAATGCATGGTCAAGTGGCCCACCGGGGCCACTAAAAAATACCCTGCATGGTGGACCACATTGCAACTCGAAAATTTATAAAACACCATTCTAAGAATTCTTGTAATCCAGGCATGTAAACTACCAATTTTTGTTGGTTCAATTTGGCAAGATTCACCTTTGGCTCGATCGATGGTGGAATCCGCTGTTTGAAGCAAAACAACTTGTCCAAACCCCCATTAAAGTCCAGGACACTGAGAATATCAGTTAGATAATGGACTTGATGAATAGGCTGCATCTTGTTGAAAAATCGGGGCAGTCTTGCCAACTTCATGACCTACATTCGTCTCTGGTTCATCTTCAACTGCAAAAGTTTTATCTTCCTACACTTCCAAATCCCTTGCAGGAAGAGTTTCAGGTAAATTTACTTTCCCTTCCACAATAGTTGCAAGATCTTCTTCTGCATTGATGATGGATACCTCATAGTGTGTTGTACATAATACATACACCTACAACATGATTGAGATGAAAAAAGCAAAATAGATGTCAATACATGCATCATTTTTTTGGCGTTGTTGCTTATTTGATGCAACATGCATTCAATTCAATATCCAAATTTCTTTTTGGAGCATCACCTCTATCACGAAGTGTGATTGACTCAATTCTATTTGCAAGCGTGTAGTATCAGTCTAGTATTCGCTCGAGGTGTCACAAGGGATTGAATTTTCTTGGTCTCAATTTTCTGCAATTCTGCGAAGACTAAGTTAGTAGACCTCGGACAACATTAGAAACATTAGTTAAGTTAATCATTTGTGTTCATTTTGGCAGCACTACATCCTATGCCACAAAGCATGATTTCATTAATTGAAGAGAATAATGCAATCTTGAGAATTTTGACCTGAGCTAATCTAGTCACGCTGAAGAATATTCTCCTACTTCTATTATTAATTGCCACCCAAGTATTTTGTGGCCCACCCACCACCAAAATTATTGATGGTACATACATACAAAATTATTATGTACATGATACTCGTATGTTCTCTCAATAATTTTATGGGTATATATAACCAAGATTTGAGTGCGTATACATTTGTTAATGTCTCGATCCGTAATCGCCAGCAACAGAGCCGCTGTGACCCCAATAATTTAAATAAATGCATAGTAAGAGATATCCACCTTGATCCCTACTTGCAATCCATAGTTATGGGTCGCGAGATGGATTCCCGCGATTTCCATCATGTTGTTATCTATCTCGTATGGCTTCCAGAGCGCGATGCCTATGAGATTAACGGGGTCATCTTGCGTGGTTATGACGGGTGAGACTGTCAGAATATTATTATGTGCTATAAGTGTATCCAACACTTATTCAGCAATATATGATGTAGTAATGTATAAGAGCTCTTGTGGTATTATGAAGAATGCAGAGATAGAAAAGTAACTAATTTATGGTACCCGAAAAGCATAATCTCTTGGTTTTGACGCTTTGCTATCTTCGTAGCCTCTTTGGCCACACCCCGCACGAACCACCAAGGATGACTGACCAACCATAGTCTATGGTTTTAAGATGTTAGTAGCGAGGCCCAGTGGCCGTGCTCGATTCGCCTCCACCTTTATGCCGCCATAATCCCTATATTGTTGAGCATAAGATGCATCTTTCCTCACAGTTCCCACCAAGATACAAATATCATTTCTTCATAATGGGAAGAGTGGGGTCTTGCAAGAGGGTCCTCTTCAAAGAAAGGCCATCCATATAGGACATGAGTCCACCGGGTCCGATGAGCAAGAGCATACCTTTTCACATCCTAGTATGGGTCGAATATTTCAACTAGGGTTTGGGGTTTGTCCTTTCCTCGGGTCCCAATGAGGGGTGGTGTGTGGGACTGTGGCCGTGCACCATGGAATTAGCCCATCTAGCATGGCCCCGCTCCAATGAGAGGCCGTCTTCCTACCCCGGATGGAACATTCCCAAGTGCATGCACCGGGGATTTGACCAAAGAGTCAATAACCTCGCTCATGTAGGCTGACCATGAGTTCATTCCAGCACGAGAGATATTTGCCCAATGCATCATGTACTTCGCAATGGACCATCTCAAACCATCTATATCCCTTAGGGTTGCATGTGGCTTCATCATGGGTGTGGCCAACCATCATGAAGCCAAGCTGGACCTGATCAAAAACACCTAACTATACAAGATAAGAAAGGTAAGAGAAAAGATGTTCGGCCCTTGTTCGCCAAAGCAATTGTTCAGTTGCGTATAGAGTTCCCTTGGTAGTCGCTTAGGGCTGGAGCTTTTGGTGGAGCTAAGAACTCTTGTCCATTGCTATTCTTTTTTTTAGTCCTCAATGCATCTGAGTTAAGGATTGTTGCCTCCCATGCACATTCAAGGTGATCTGCATCTCTTAAATGGCACCAATAGTCTCCCGAAGCATCCTCAAGGGCTTTAAGTGTGTGGTTCAAAGATTCCACGATCCTTCTATAGATTGAGGGAAAAATGGCCCAGGGTGCCTATGCCATGGTCAGCATAATTTGCAAAGGTAACTATAACATGAATTTCAAGCATTCTCCTCCATATTGATTTCCTTTGCCAACTTCTCCGCCTAGGTACCATGGTTTTGTTCTCGATCCAATTTATCATGAATGATCGCCGCACAGCCTCGATCATTTACGTGATAAAGCCTCCACGACCAGTTAGAAAGGCTCCTATAAGCATATCCGGCTGTCATGTGCCTTCCTTCCATCTCGCAATTTCTTTTCTCCCTTGGATCTTTTGTCTTAGCCATTTCTCTTTATTACAATACATTGTTGCACTTTGAGAACGCAACTCGCATAGCCACCTTCGAAAGCGGTGTTCCTAGAAAAGGAATGAAGATAGAATGCTTTGCTCTATCATCTCCACCACACCGGCATTCACGCTTATGAGAATGTCTTTTGGTCGATGAATGGAAGCCTCTTCTCCTCACATCGTCACTTGTTATTTTCGACCGCGGGGCATCAAGCCGCAGAGATTCTCGCCTGCGTACATGGACAACACAACATTTACACTAGAGGTGACCTTAGTTTTAAACCAGATACCAAGTTCTCAACGGCGTCCATTTAGGAAAGCTTATGCCATCACTTGTAAAAGTGGACATTGATATACCATAGGCTTTATGCCATGCCTTCAAGCACACCCTGCTGTCGAGCATGAGCCTCGGACCGCCTCATTGCCAGTCCAACATGTCAATAGGGCAAAGTTGGTCCCACATGCAAAGACTCATTTATTCCAACAAAATGTCCGCATGCACGTGATCTCACTGCAGGAGAAGTTAGCAACAAATATCTTCGGTGATGTAATAAATTGAAGATTCCATCTTTCTTTCAAATTTTATTATCCTTGGTCGGCTTTCGTGGCATGTGTGATTCACCATTTTATAAGGTCTTTTAGAGCCTTAGAACTTTGACTTCATGGCATAAAGGTTCTACCTCATTAGCCTCGCTTCTTTCACAAATTTCTTACTAGCCGTGACATCGAACATTATCCACCAACACCAAAGCATCGCCACCACCAAGTCGTGATTTGTGGTATCAAAGACAACCTTGGCTGCTCCTTATAGATGGCCTTCTCGCATAGGGCATATCTTCATCAAAGTGGCACCCAAGAAGTCATCTCCTAATCTTGTATCAACAACCGCCTAGTTAGTGTCGAAGATGATCATGCCGGGTTTACATAAGACATGACGCAAAGCACTCATGCAAGATTGTGCGTGTCTTCCTCAAGAAGCTCATCCTTGAAAATGGCCTGGCCCCGATCGTGTGTCTTGGAAAATCTAACTCGGTGGACTTCTCCACCAACACCCAATTCACCCTTGTAATCCAGGCGGGGGTGGAGTGATGCCACCTTCATCACCAAGGTTAGTTACACCTCGCAGGTCACAAAATGAAACCCTTTGATTCTGTGAGTACCGCATTCAAAGGCCCGGATATGGCAACCTAATGCTTCCTTCCGTATCAATGACTTCCATAGACACTACACCATAACCCTGCAATGGCAAGTTATGGTGTTTGGTGAAGTTCCTGTAGCTCCGTAGTTCACTCCTTCGCCAACCTCGCTCCCATTAAATAGAATGGACCCTAATTCACCATTTTAAAATAATAAAAGAAACGACTAGAGAAATTGCTGCATATGATCCGAGCACAATGTTGTTTCTTGGCCACCACTAAGGGCTGCAATGCAAGCACCCGTGACTGTCAGACAGGAATGTCACCAGCGATCCGGCTGAGAATCGCAGTCCCCAAAACTGCCATGTGCTCTGTGCTTCCATACCCAACTTAGTTTTGCAAAAAGGGTTTAATGCGCAAGTCATCTATATCCAAAAGCAAGATATCACATTTCTAGGCCAAGGTTCACTTCCGGATCACGCATTAAAACGCCACCTCGAATCCGGGCCAAGAGAACTCACATCCCTAAATGAAGCGTGTTTCGTGCCAGTACGAATCTCGGATTTGCTAAATGGTTAAATAAAGTCATCTATATATATACAAATATGGCACTTCTAGAAAAACGTGTTTGTGCAAATCTCATGTGATGTGCATACATTGCCGTAATGTTGATGTCGACAAGAACGTTCGCGGTGGTCTGAAGCCTCAGAGTACTGTGAACGCATTTTAGGTATGCAATAAAAAGAATGGATGAAAAGGGGAATGTATTATATCAAAAATCATGCAATGTAACATGTAAACGCACGTGGTAGGTGAATTTGGGAGCATGCAATGTATCAATGGAACAAAATCAAAACATGCACATATTAAATTGACAGAGCAAACAAAGTAGCTCTTGCCCGCAATTGCCCTTAAAATCAAGCAGCACTTTGTATTACATCTTGAGCCTCGAATTTGGTGAGTGCCCTCGGTACGTGATCCCCAAATACTAATTGAATCCTTCCAGCCAGAAGTTGAATCCCCGCCCTTTGTTTGGAAATGAATTGGTTCTAATATGCTTTGTAGAGGGCGCATTTGATATTCAACTTTTAAATTCATGTCCTCTCTTTTGTGCCATATAAAGGTCTCAGATTATCCTTGCCTCTGCCTCTCAAACAACCCTTGTGCCGTGGGCATTATGAGCATTTCTTTTCGCCAATTCCACTGTGAAAGTGTAGCGTCCCAATCACATCATATATATTTGGTACAATTCCACTGCTGTGATGTCCGGCCCTAGGTGTCGGGACCAAGATTTCATTCATTCCTTAATTATTCTTTCTTTCTCGACGCTAAATTTTTGGGCCATGAGGTTTAAATGCACCACCAATATGAGGGGGAATTTATGGCGGCTTACTCCAGATTAAATGCACCTGGCCGTGAATTAATTACAGGGCATTTATGAGCCAAGTTTTACTTAAGAACTCATTTTCGAACTCAGAAAAAATATCATGCTCAAAATCCAAAGCATACCATCTCTCGATTCCGGGCTCTCTCAAAGAAGGTATTTTTCGCGCTTTTCTTTAGCACTGGTAATCTTAGACCTTCTTCATCTTATTTTTTTAGTGGAAATAGCACGACAAGATTGCCACCGCAATCTTGTTGATCTTTGCAAGTATTTGTTTTTAGATTAGATTGCTTGTAGGAATTGCGGCCGCGATTCCCACAGAGACTTACACCATTAGGATGGAGCATATACTTGTCTCGAGGATCGCGAGCACGATTGTTGAGAACATTTCTTCAATACCAATCCTGCATGCAGTTCTCTCAAGGATCGCGACCGCATTCCTTTGAGGCACCTTATCTTAAAGATGTCCGTTTAACTAGCTTCAAGTAAACAGGATTGCGATGGCGATGTTCTTAACCACTTTTATAAATTCTTGCAGCACTTGATCTCTTTTGAGGACTCCCTATCGGCCTGGCAGCGTGGAAATTGTCCAGCAATACCGGTGATATAAAACGAGCCAAGAAGGACCTCCGCCTCTTTTAGAGGACAAGAAAGGGGGCAGAAACAGATGGGTATAATTGTAGCCATGTGGGAAGGCATAAAGAATAACATGCAGGATGCTATCATTTGTAGCATGGAGGACACGCAGCAACTACAGTTCGTAGAGTATATCTTGTGATGGTAGAACTACGACCCATCCATAATGATGGCAAGCAAGCAAAACAAGCCAGCTAGTGGCAAGGGTGCTAACGAAAGGAGCAAGGGCAAGGTGTTAACGAGTGCGAAGGGGTATGGTTGCATTCGCCATCATAATGGATTTTGAGCTTTATTTGGCATCAAAAATATACGTATCGTATTTCTGCAGAAGGAACATCTACAGACAAGAAGCCTCCTTCCTATGCCATAGGCATTACTAAAGATGTTAGTTTCCTCTCTGTAACGACATACACAAATTGGTTGGTGCAGCTACAAAAAAGGGATTACTAATTAGTCAACAAGGATGAACCATCCTCAAGACCGAAAGAATCACTATTGCCTCACCCTATATCCCTAGTAAACCAGCCTTTTGTTCTCACATCAGAGGATCCTTTTCAGTCTCGTGAAAGTTCCTCATGCTTCCCCACGATGGATTCTAGTGAAGCATCTACCCAAGAAAGATACATACTTTAAAGATTAACCGTGGAAATTGTTCACCAAGATAGGGGTTTTACCTCTCTACATACTCTACTCTTACCTCATGTGGGTCCCAATGTACCCACTTCCATTCAAGGCTGGATTCTAGTCAGCTTCTCAAATCCTAAGAATCTGAAGTGCAATCCTCATTGAGGAAAAGAAGCTTGCGTAACGTAATCACTTCCAAGCTCAAGAATTTAAGAAATTCTATCCAATGGGGTAAACCGGGATTTACTTAAAATCAAGCAGATCTTTGACTCCAAGGAAGATAGCTCCAAATGACTATGACTCACGCTGTGGTTCGCCTCCATCATCATGTGCAAATGCCACAGGAGCTTCAAAATGTCTCAGGTTCTCACTCCTACGGATCTGCTCCATCGGATTCCATCATTAAAGTAAGTGCTTGCAATTCCATACATAAGGATTTTCAAGCATTAAAATGCTAAATGGTCGCCAGAAGTAATCTAATGTGAATAAAAAATGTTTTGAACCATTGTTTTTCTTCTTTCCTTTTTTAAATTTCATGTATTCTTCAATTTTCACCTCAGATTATTGAATTTATCTCATATTTGTCTTGGGGTCTACATGTATTCCATAGAAATGCGCGTGGATCTGAGAAGATTTTTTTCTAAAACAAAGGTACTTATACCGCGGCCGCTTCATACGCTTTGACGCTCGTGATGTATGTGTTTTCCATGGTCCTGTGGATGGATTTCTTCGAGCCGCTAAGGCGAAGAGTACATTTTAGGCTTTGAACTGCTTGCCGCCGTAAAAACGCTTTAGGATTTCGCTGTGGTTTCGTGAGGTAATGTTTTGAGTTTTTCGTCCCCTCGCCACATAAAAATCTATATCTTAGAGTTTAGTCATGAACGGATTAGGAAGTAGTTAGACGAGCAAGATAAACCATTGTTCAACATTTGATTTTAAAGTCCATCTCGGTTTCCACGCGAACTACAGCTTGCTCTTTTGCGTGCCAAGTTTCCCCCTTTCTCCATTTCCCTCGGACTTCCATTCTCCGAGATCCGGGTGGGTAGGAAATCCGGCCGGGTTTTTAGAGGGTTTTTGCATCTTAAGTAAGGTCCGTCAGTATACCGCCTTTGTGCATGCATGTTCGGTGAACGCTTATACATCTGCTGTAAGCATCTCTAATATTATTTGATGTTTCTTTTGCTCTTGTGTCATCGGGCGAAAATGGAAAGGACACTTAGTTGTGAAGGTGGAATGAAGGTTGTGGAATCGGTCAATTTTGGCCCCCATGGATGGTGTCCCAAGAATGCACTTACGCGGATGTCCCCCGCGAATGAAATAAGACTCGGATCTGCCACCGGAGGATGAGAAAGAACTTGTATTTCTGGAGATAGGAAGCGGCCTCTACCAAGGTAGGAGGTAAGGTTTAAGGTTTGTTTAATTTAGGTTACTTATCAAGGTGGTTGAGAGCCCCGCATTAAAAAGGCGTGAGGACCTGCTTTTGAGAGCATTTCATCCTCAAAATCTCCAATTTGAGATGGTAGACCGTGAATCGCCATAGCCGAGGAGCGTAATTCAATGAAGAGGTAAATAATGATGATGAACTTGTTCTCGCTTGAAGATACCGCCTTTTAGATGATGTATCAGATTTGAATTTTTCGAAGAATGCGGTTGCTATCCAAGAAGCAACAAGTTTGATGCCGCCAACGGCAAGTTGCTTGAGGAAGCTGAGTTCAAAGCCGCAGCCGAAAAGAATCGAAGCGACGTGTGTTTGAATTGTGTTCTATGATGCCCATGGTAAACCAAGATTTGCTATTTTGCGTCTTGAATGAGAAAAACGACAGGAAGGTGGAGATGATAATTTGTAAAATTTGAACGCAACATTTGAAGTCCAAGGCTCATGCCTGGAGCACTACGAAGCCAAAGAACTCCTCAAGTGTCACAAGAAGGAGAGCAGTTGTGGAGAAGGAGGATCTGGCCCCTCGCGAATGTTGAGGGAGGAGTCGGACATTTGCAAAGAGAATCAAACTCTAGTAGAAAGTACATTAGTCGCCATTGCAAAGTTTCAATGAAGAAACTAGAATTTTGATGTTGTAGTTCAAAGCCTTTTATGTGAGAGCGTTACAGAATATTGTAAACTTGATGATATCTCGTAAGCTATTTGTGCCATGTGAAAGGTTTCTTTGAACCTGCTTCCCCAAGATCTGAAAGTCCTCACCGCCATTACGAAAGATCATATTCTCATCTAAGAGACACGCGGCATGCTCGGCCATGAATACAGTAAGGAGTCAAATGACCAAGCAAAGAAGAGGTATGTGCCAAGAACGGGTCAAGCAGACTCCAAGAATAAGGAAATTTGTATCTTTTTGCAAGAGGTAACCCTATTTTATTTGTTAGAAGTAGTGTTCACATTTAGTCGCTATAATGTTGAATAATCTTAGCCGATTTGGATCGATTTTGACATGAGCAAAGAAATCTGTGGCCCTCCAAGCCCGAAAGCGCCCAAGCTTCACTGGCAACAGCTTCACGGAGTACCCTTAGTGGCTTTATAAGTGGTTTGCATTTTAAGTTTGTAGGGCATTTAGGTTTCATTGTCGTGATTTCTGCGAATGTAAACCGCCCTTGGCCTCTACTATGCCGGGCTTTTGGCGTAACAAATATAAGTATGGAGATAAAGTTATGATTTGACCATTTCTCGCATGAGCCGGAAAGAAGGGACACATTGGTATTGTGAACCCGCATTGCCGCATACATTTGTAGCTCCAAGGTGGTTTATCACGATTAATGGCTCGCTTAGGCATAAGAAATGCAAGAGGGTCACTTTATAGGTGAACCCTTTGAAAATTATCAATGTTGCCTAAAGGGCGGACGTTAAAATACTCATCTCCTCCATCTACTTATGTGCCGCTATTCAAAGAGAGGGATTTTACATGAGAGTGCATGGTCAGATCATCGACAAGGTAACGAGGGATTTAGAACCACAAAGTTATGTGGCCAGGGATCGACACTAATGCAATTGAGATCAAGAAATGGCCAACCGCAAATTATGAGATAAGAAAGTTACATAAGGAATTAATGTTTTCCAAAATGAGAGTTAATAATGCGATTGTCCCATGAAAGAAAGGTCGCTTAAGAGGGAGTCCGAGGAGCCAGCCGAACAGGAAAGATACGACATTTCTCCCGCTGTGACATAGTGGGAGGCATTACTCCAAGAAGGTAAATTTAGTGGAAAAACCAAATTTTGGGATTTTAAGGAGGGACATAGCCCAAAACATAATCGCACTGTGCCATAAAAAGAAGATATAGGAAACCACTTAAGGCATTGTTTGAAATAATTAAGATATGGGGAGGGAGAAGAATGCACAATTTTCTCTCAATTTTGCGTGTCCCGAAAGTATACCACTACTGGCGCGCTTCCATTAATGAAAGCTTCTTTCAAGGCGCCTGGCCTTAGGGAAGAAACATCAAGCATCTTGCTCAGCCTCCAAATATTACATGCAACGACTTGATTTGGGGGAGTTCCAAAGAATTGTATTTGAGGACAAGACCATCATAAAGCCGGGTCGGGTCCGCTGATCTCGAGATGACTGCTTGCCTGACTTTGTGAAAGAAAGAAGGGTATGCTTGCAATGGCACATTTGAGGTGCTAGTTGGTCTGGCGAAGAGGGCTACAACATAATTATCAATGCCCCAGGAGGTCAAATATTTCCGCGACTATGCAAGAGTTCTTATCGTGGAATCCCTTTGCATAGGAAGTCACTCGCCCTGCCATTGGTCTGACATGTAATGTGACGGATCACCTTGAGGTTAGACGCTAGTGGCAGCAAATCCAAGAGTTGTGGACTTGAGAATGGTTGGTTGTTTGCCCTCTAATCTACTACGCCTCTGGATGGAGACTCGAGGAGAAGATCGCATGTTTGCGTAAGATTATACATCCGTGTCCGGACAAGACACATATCTGGGTTTCATGGGGACTAAGCACACTCAAGTGCCCTCGAAATAAGAATGTTTATGGGTTGCATGACCAAGAGATTTCAAGTAACAAATCCGGGTGAAGAAGCTTGTTAAACCCATGGATAGTACCTCTAGAAGGTTGTACTTAGGGAACGAGTTAGTGACTCTCAATGACATACACCATGTCTTTGGAGTTGGCGCCAAGGGAAGCATGGGCTGCAACTTGAGACGGAAGCCATGATAGGCAAACTCCGAGGTCACAAGTAAACGCCTTGCCCTGTAAAAGGTTCAAAGAATGCTTGGATCTAACTAAGCAATGGTTCCGCTAGTGCCCACCGATGAATTTGGGCACCAAAGTTTATTTGGAAGTCGCGGGCATCATATATCACATCTTCCTCCTTACACCTTACTTTGGACTTGAGGGCTCCTGATTAAAGCCGCCATACCGTAGCGGTCCTTCTTTTAGGTGAGTTGAACTTATTTGGCATTTCAAATTGGTTTTGATCTTAAACTTAGGTCTCCTCGTTGAAGAACCACGTAAAAGACGCATTCGCTGAGTAAGAACTCATTAGCCTGAAGTCCCGAGATTTTGCAATTGCCGCGCTATTGCCGTGGCCGCTTAATAAAGCAGGTTTTAGTCTCGTAATTTGGCATTAGGAGTTGCCCCTTACAAAGGCACCCGGATCGGACGATGTGAGAACTTTTCTAAAGTCGGTATGGTAAAGAATCTTTAAAGAGCCTATGACTCAAGTGACTTACTGAGAGTGCCTCCGCCTCAATCATATTTTGAGTTTCACCACCACTACCTCTGTTTCGTGAGACATGCTAAGTAAGAGCACATTTGGCAAGAGAAAAAAGAAGGTAGATACTAATGGGATAAAGCCGACCTCGTGAACCCTTGCGCATTACAAGAGCGTGGATATGGATGACAAGATTATTGAGGCCTTAAAGAAGGCTTGTCACGCACGCTTACTGTGTACAAGCTGGCATTACAATTGAGGATAGCGATGGCTGGTTTAGTGAGCCATGGAAGGTCGAGGATTGGTTTCATAGTAGTCATGTGGGTGGTGGACCCAGCTCTACCACATTGGGATGAGACCGGCGCCATGGAAGAGAATATGGGAGATTGAAGGTGAAGATCCAAGGAACTAGGAAGTTAGTGAGGATGATGTGGGCCAGCTCGAATTACGGCGATGTCTTTGATCTAAATACAAATGAATGTGAAAGCCCTGGTTTCACCTAGGCATATGGGGATACCACATCCGCGGCAGTCCAGAGAAAACCCCTCAGATACCTACTCTTTTGAGGTGGAAACCCTACATATGAAATAGGAAAAGCCAGCTTCCCAAGCCCCTTTCCAGAGATGTACCTCTGACCATCCTAATTTTTACATACCCCTACCCCATCTTGTACTTGAGCTTGTGCCTTTGTGTGCACCCCACTCTATGTACGTAATAAATAAAATTTCAAAATGCTTTTAATTGAAATTTCTCGATCTCTCGCCTCGTGATTGGGTTCTATTGCATGACATTACAAGGGTAATTCTAAGGAGCCTTGGTAAATTATGGAACATCGTGATTAGGAGCCCTGTAAAGACAATAACGGACAACACGAGGACAATACATGCCATAATGACAATACATGGAATACATGCTAAGGACAATACACGATAAGACTTAATAATTTCAAATTATACATCTATAATATAATTACACCCTAATAGATGATGGTGGTAAGAAAATTTTAGCAGCACAGATCACCGCCCCCATTTATTATTCCTCTATAATTTTATCTAACCACGCAGAAGGTATAAGATGCCCTCTATAATATTGGACTTCCATGGTTGTAAAATACATGTTTTAATGCACTCATTCAATGAAATATTTTAAATCCATCTAGAACCTTGGTGGAGTTTTTGAAAGCACTTTTGACTGAAGTGTGCTATATCAAAATGATGGACAAAATGGAGAAAAGGGCATCTCTAAATTCCAGTATTAGAGCAAAATCAACTATATTATCAACTTTGCATTAGAAGCTCTTTAAAGCTCTGAGGTATACAACATAGCTTTTCTAATGTTACAAAGTGGAGTTGAACCTACTTTGAAGCCAAATCTTAGATGGTCATTCTGGTAAAGTATTATGCAGCAACTTTGAAATGAAGGACTTCTCTCAAGTCAAGGTGTGTGGGAGAATAAGAATTCCACTCTATCGCGACTCCTCGTATCATGGGCTAAGATGATTCTTTAAAATAGCCGGCTTGTATATCATTTCCCCGCAATACATGAGTGCTCATGTCATTTGGGATGGACTTTTCCATTTGGATACCAAATCTACCAGACTTTGCAAGTTTCTATGTTAATAGCTGGAAAGGGCAAGCAGGTTTCGCTTAACTTTCCGTGCCCCGGCTTCCTCTTCTACAAAGATGTGCACCCCCCTTATCCGAACCCGCCTCTTTATCAATATGTAATTTCGTGATTTTACTAAGGTCCAACTTGTTCTACGACCGCTTAACCGATCCGCCATTTTGGTCTGTGACTTCGTAATAGTTTGCCTTCTTGTAGGTTGCCGTGGATCCGGAGCACATGCCATTTTTCCTCTAGTTTGCAGCAATTCATCTTTTTTTGTAAAGATCTTGGTTTACCACCACCTACTTCATCGATCTTTTTACATGATCCTCGGAATTATGGTGGTGTAAATCTAAATGGTAAGGCGCTGGTAGATAAAATAAAGAAGAACTAATCTAAGTGGGGATAACACCATACCTTGAGCACGGAAGTAAGATTTCAGTTCTTCCACTTCCTTGAGCTTCGGTTGCTGCAAGCAAATTAGCCTCGACATTGTAATGTTTTATCTACACTCTTCTCATTATCAACCTAAGATAATGCGGAAGGCATTCTCGCAGAAAACATCATAAAGAATTGTTTTAATAACATAAATGTGATGTGTCTTTGGTACTACAATGACAACTTAGCAACTAAGAAAAAGAAAAACAAGAGCACCTCGGTCAAGTTGGATTAATTACTCTATCATCCTTGTCCCGCGACATTCATTAAGAAGATCAATTTCCATTCATATACATGATGTCAATTTCACTCCTAGAAGGATGTTTGAAAGAAATTACCATCTGAAATACTTCGTAAATTCTCAGAAGAAGCCGCTTATCTGTTTAAATTAGTCAGGCTTACATCCACATCTCTGACCATCATAGCCGAAAAGCATCAACCGACTCTACAACATTTCACATGGCTGATGTTATACCAGTCGCGCAGCATGACGTGTGCATCATTTAATGCTAAATCGTAAATTTATTGCAAAATGTTTACACCAACCTCCACTTTAGCTCCTCGCTTTCTCCTCGGGTTTTATTGATTTTTATCTCGGCCTTTTGTCGTTCTTTTTTCTCGCGGTTTTCTTTTTTCGCTCCATCTCGAGTTTCTCGTGATTTGACCGAAGCATCTCTTTGATATGGCTAAGCCTAACTGCCTCATTGCACTATTAAGATGTCTATATGCATTTATAAAAAGCTAACATATATGATTAACTAACTTAACATAGATTGGCCTCCATAAATGCCTCGACCGTGAGCTAATATAACCTCAGCCTCGTGAATCCACTAAAGCCTAGACATTAAGACTGATGACTAACTGTCCATGGTGGTTAATCCCATGAGCTGATGATAATCGGTGATGCCGCATTAAACATGGAAGCATTGATAATGAATAATACTATAAAAAGTTAGGCTGGAAATTCAGCCCCTGCTAAATTGCTAGGCTGTTAAATGTGCAGACTGCATTAGAGTAAATGCAATAGTCCAAACATCGAACCCAATGATTTTCAACCCTCGCGAATAAATATAAGAAAACCTTCAGACTTAGCTCTTGGCATTTTGAAGTACATGGTCATCAAATTTGAAATAAAGATAGAAGTTACAAAGAGATAAAGGCTTTTAAGCCATGGACAAAGAGGAAAATCTCGTGATAAAAACATGGAACAAAGCTCCCTACCACTTGTTTCAATGACTCCATGCTTTGCCACAACGGATTAAACTGGCGAAAATAAAAAGAATGTCCTCTCGACGGTTTTAAACGACTTCCGCTTTTAAGTAACCCCGAACCTCTCGCTGTCAATCAGCCCAGATCCAATAACCGACGCACTTCCGCTTTGTTTGACGCTTTACTTGTTTACTTGCCGACTCTGCCATTTGCTTGCTTGCTTTGTTTGCTTGCTAACCTTCTCAAGGTGGCTTGACGCTTTACTCCGCTTCAATCACCGCATCCACAAACTCGAATCATCGCTTACAGAGTTGATAGAAACATTGCAAACAACAACAATGCAAAAAGGTATTTTAAAATGATTTTACCTCGTGAAGAAATGCCGAAAGAATGCCCTCGTGGCACCTATGGTGCCTATGGCTACTTCTGGCTCTTCCTCGTGAGCATTCTGAGTAGGAGTAGGCCCTAACGTGAGCATAATGGATCGGATCTTCCACTAACTCCCTTCTAATTCAATCAAGGGAAGAATGGTGAAGCCGCATCAGAGAGTACCATCCGAGCACGACGCTTCAATTTGAAAACCCCTATCCAAATAATGCGACTTGGGTCATAATGTACAAAATGCTGAAACCCCGTGTGTGAAAGGAGGAAGCCATCCGACCGGCCTTGGCATGTTGTTGGCGGAAGGTAAGAAATTCTCTTTAAGTCCACTATATGAGCCATTTGAATGGGAACTGCGGGCTATCAAAGGACAAAGGACGAGGGTTAAGACTATGGTATATTCTATTGAAGAAAGTAACGCTGATGCACAAACTCGCTCTAAGATTGGGATGAGATTGTGCAAAGGTAATTTCAAAAGAACCAGTTGGAATCCATGGTGGCACCCACAAACCGTGACAAGCTTCAAATGAGAAAAAAGGAACAACCATGGGTAATTCATAAGGTTTGCATCTTGGTAGGGTACTTAGCACGCAGGAGGAAGTCCTGCAGCTGCATGGAGAGAGAGTAGAGGAGCCCAAGTGGACTTAGCAACCGCCTTTTGAAGTTCAACCGGGCATATTACAGAAACATTGGCAAAGAAGGACGCAAGTCCACTTGGTTTTACTTATGATCCGACCGATAATCGGACACTTATAGACCCCGAGTTCATCATATCTCTTGCATCTTTAAGATATGAACTCACAAAAACATTTTACCATCCAATGGGTGATGATAATGATAGAGTACAACAAAATAAGCTTTGTCCCGTGGAATGTATCATTGGTAGGGTAATATTAAATTAGACGCCTCAAATGGTTGAATTTCGCTAATTAACCCGCCTCTCTTCATTCCTTTGTAGGTGACAAGGAAAGCGTATCTAGGTATAAGGTTCAAAGTGAGTGATTTTGTCAAGCACTTTGTCAATGATCATTTATGATTAAAGCCACCATTTCAAATGCCTTTAGTTTAAGAGCGCTTCTACTTCAGATAAATCTCGAAAGCATGTTCTATTTGCTTTGTTTTACTCTAATGCATTCCATATAGAAACCGGTGGATCTTGTTTAAACTTCTTTTACTTTGAATGCACAAAGAATGGCTAATGGGTTACTCAGGGAACTAGTTAGTTAGGGTATGTAAATAAATGCTTCCCAAAAATGTGCTGAAGAGTCATATCCTACACCTCTATTTTAAGGGTCCAATGTGAAGAGATAAAACATAATCAAATCATATTTTAAAACAACAAACATAAACCGCTTGAAGACCTGGGATTTCAAGGTTGAGAACATTGGCATAAAAGAAATATACAGGAGATCCTAAACTAAAACACAAGAACAATGTCCGGAACCGGCCATATTCATATATTATTATAATAAGATACTCTTTACAAAAGGAAGGTTCACACTACAAGCATAGGCGCTTTCATGGCCATTTACAAAACAGCAAATTTTAAGATGACTGTGGAGCTTTACAAAACAAGCATGGAGATTTCGATTACCGCCAAGACGTTTCAAAAAATCTAAGCTTATTATGGACGCCCCGGAGGTATAACTTAACTGGATATGAGAATAACCTGAGGCTCCATCAATCCGAGGTCGCTTCACCAACTGGCCGGAGGTGGCATCCCTAAGCCGCATTACAGAGATCGCTCCTCCGCATTGACATCTCCAAAAGCCGCCATCCGGCAGGACAACTCGATCAACCCACTACGAATCCTCTTCGATATGAACTCGTGGATCTTGCATGTGCACCACTTCCATGAATTTAAACTTCGGCCACACAACTTTTCAAATAAGTGGCTCTTTGGGCTCTTCCTCACGTCTTTCTGGCCTCCTTCCTTGCGGAGCAGGTATTCAGATTCTTCAAGGCACCAAGGGTCTTAATCACGCATTGTCTAATAGGAGAGGAATAGGGCGAGAAGGAGGATCGGTTATGGCTTGGCGAGAAGGAGCATCTGGACGGAGAAGGGGAGAGTGAATAGGCATTGAGGAATGAGAAGAGCTCTGATCGGCTTATGCCACTGGGTGACACCGTGATGGCAAAATTCACCATAATGACGCCCTTAAAAGACGGCCCGAAAATAAAATCCGCCAGAATAATAATTAATTTAAAGTCATTATTCAATAATCACCTTGCTATGATGTCATCCTAAAATCGATGAATTTAAAATATATAAAATATATACTTCCCTATGTATTCCAAGCCGCATTTTTCTTTATTTTGGAGTGACCATTGAACTAAAATGGCACCAGAACCCTAACACCGGACCGATGTAACATTTGTAGACTAGAGGGTAGGATATGAATGAATAATGGACGAAAAATAAGGTTAAGGGTAGGCAAGAAGTGCTTAGGACTGGTGTAAAAGCATGGAATCGGGTATGATTCTTCAACAAGATGGGGACCGTGATACATAGGGGTTTCTATGGAGGGTCACTTATATACATAGGGGTTTCTCCTGACTTGATGCACGACATGCTATATGCCCCCTTTGTATAGAGGTGACTCGGTTATTTGATGGTTGATAGGCGACAGCGTGTCAACAATGCTAGAAAAAAAGCCCCTGCTGTTCTATCAGCGGAAAGACCCTCAAGATAGAATTGGCTGCCCATGAGGTGTCTGGATTGTGCTTAGAATATGGGTCAAACTGTACTTAGAAATGGTAAAGCTTTTTGGTTTGCTAAATAAATTTTAGGTAGGAATTCACCTAGCACAACACTCTATTCTTTAGAAATATTGAAATGGTAAATTTTTTTGTTTTTCATATGAATTTTAGGCCGAAGTTCAGCAAAATGTAATGTCATGAAATTCAATGATTTTTTAATATGTCTATCATGGGTAACGCCATCTTGTCCCTAGGATCTTAGTAGTGCCTCCAGTAACTAAGGCAATTTGAGGTTTATGGTTCTTGTTGGAAATGTGAAGGATGACATAAAAGGAACTTCTTAGTCTATCTTCATGGTTAAACAGAAAAAAACTCTGTAACATTTCTATCTCCATGGCAGCCTATGGAGGAATTTTGAAAGAATATCAATTCCAGAACTTTGGAAATTTTTCTTTTTAGATTTTGTTTGTGCTAGTCGAGGCCTGAAGAACTTGAAAACAAAAAATTCTATTTTATTTCAAGAAATCACAGTATATTTGCAGCTCAAATTCTTTGTTCCCTCATGGGTAGTGTCCTAACAATGCCCGAATTTTGCTGTACGTCAAGAGGAACACGCGGTGCTCAATGGAAACCCGCCCAATAGGAGTACATCCACTATCTAACGAAAGTGCAATGATAATATAATTGGGTTTAAACTTTGCATTTTGTACAAAGAACCACTCGCGGAGAAGCCTAACAACCCAAAATCAAGATAAGGCTTTGCCCTCCACAAGGGCCGACAGCAATAATGTAAGAACTTATATGCGGGAAGGTGCTACCTCTTGTATTTTCCTCACAGATCATGATCAATGATCCTAATCAGCCTTTCTTTCAGATTTTCTTTGAACCGCCACCACTACATTAAAAGTAAAGGAGCCTAAGGACGAAGCGCTTTATGCAACGGCTATTTCATGGTCTAAGTTCATGGATGTTGTAAATAAGTAAGCGTGATCGCAAACCGGGCAAGATGATCATGGGGAATCACCCGACAAGCCATCCAAAGATTTTTAACAAACATCTCATATACCTTCGCGGGCATGAATTATGTGGAGGTGCTCCAACTTATGAATGAGATTTTGGAGGGCAAAGCTTTTTGAAGGTGCATCCGGATATGTCGGCTGCTGATGATCAAGGTAGGGCCTTAGACCTTAGAATGTTGGATATTGATGCTGATGCTTTCATGCCAACCGCTTGTTAGAAAAAATACAGAACATGGAGGAGCCAGGACACATTTTTGAGCTCAATGAATGTGAGGGTCATTGGAGAAAGGTGGCATTGATTATATTAAGGCCACCTATAAAGGATCATGTCCAAGGAAATCTTCCGAAAGTGTTTTTTGATGCTATTCTCGCCATATTGAAGTCGAGGAAGCAAAGAAATTGAAAGAAAGAGGAAACATCATGCAAGCAGCCACGAATCGTGATACCAGACGGACAAAAATGAAAATGCTACTGCTTTTCATTGATTACGCGCAACTTTAACATCACCGAAGTTAAGAAATATATCGATCCGCTCGACAAGATTTCGTGCATAACAACCGCAGCGTGTATCACATCATCATGTTTCGATCCGCCCACTTGCCAAATTGCTTATACAATACTCGAGTCAAGTTCGTGGAGTTCCCACATGTATCCTTGGGGGCTTTATGAGGAATGTGGTCGAAGTTAGCAAGAAAATGGTTAAGGAATTCCAAGATATGTCACCCATAATTTCTATCAATAGAAGTGAGGCATCGATTTTGCCCGCGGCGTTCCCAAGTTGGAGCCACGCTCTAACTTAGCCTAACAAAAATTCTAAAGACACACCTCTCCCAAAATATTCGACATGTAACGAGAGGTGGACATGAAAACTAGGAAAGATATCGAATACTCGTATGCATGGAAGGGGACTTTGTCCTTAGTTAAAACGCCGCATATATGCCATGTTAAAGAGTTGGTCTCAAGATTTATCAGGTTCTTTGACTTCTTCACCAAGACAACTTCTAGGGTGGCCTGATGCAAGGGAAACGATGCTGCTCTCGGCATGACTCATTAAGTGCAGGTGTTTTTAAGATCTTCTTCGAGACATTAGAGAAAAATGGCAAGGCCTATGCGCCGAAGAGGAAGAAGAAATTTCTATGACCATGAGCCTATCAATGCACTTTGCCAAACATTAAAATAACCTGTGGGATGGATCTTAGTAAAATGGAAGAGATCCTAGATAAGTTAGATGAGAAGGGGTTCAAATAGAGGCTACATGAAACCCGAAAGCACTGGGCTACCTCTAACAAGAAATTTGAGTGCCTTGCCACATAACCTGGATGCTCTCTAAATAAAATCCTATTTTTGAGTACTCTGCATGTCTCGATGCCATCGTAACTGAACCTGAAATGCATGGAAGGAAGAAAATGAAACTTGTCAACGACACGAAGTTCCCTTATGGCTTTGGAAGATGAATTCGCCGGGTACTGCATCGCTCAAATCAAAAGGTGCAACACTTAACCTGCGGGCAATGGATGCTGATTTTGACGTTACATTATTGCTCCCTGAAATGGATTTGTTCTGCACTCATTGCCATCTGAAGGAACACGCAGAAAAGAATGGCCGCCAAGGCTGTAGACACTCAATCCGCATTCCTCGGTAAAAGAAAATCAATAAAAATGCCTTAGCAATTAATTTTAGCATTTCTGGTTCTTGGACACTCATATGTATGCATCTTCACTAATATAATGTTTAGTTTTTATCTCTTCTCCTATTGGGTTTACTCAACTATGTGTATCTTTTTTTCCTATCCATTAGCAGGCCAACTGGAACAAATAGTAACCTTTACCTGAAGATCGCTGGGATGGCGAGTTCTCATGTTCAACACTTCTCTAGTCAATTTTTAGTCAGTCATATAGGCCCAGACTCTAAATATATGCTATGGCTCATTGCTCCAAGACGCCATGGCATCAAGGATCACTTAGACGCTTATGCCCGCTTCTAAGATTACTGTTCCAACACTATGAAAGTATGTATGTACATTCAATTTTCCTCATGACTATAGCCATGCAGCCTAACATGTGCTGATACCTACGCAATTAGCTCGCCAATAACACATTTTCCGTTCCCAAGAGCTTATTGCGAAGTTGTTAAATGAGAACGAAATTTCTCTAATTAATAAAATCATGCTTCACACCATAGTGGTACACCACACACCAGATACTACAATTATCACCACACTACATGCTACCATTATCACCACTCTATCGGGTAACACAACACTTACACCCGAAAGTGGGTAATACCTGGCACTGAAGCCGTCACCTCACCACCAACCATACACACCACAATAATCGCGACACCCACCACAACTACAGATAACACCACACCCTCACATGCTACCACTGTCACTACCTATACACCACATACCATAATGTAGCAACACTATTCACCATTGATAGCACCACACCCTACTACACCACAATAGAGACACACCATACAACAAATGCTAGCATCATTCTCACCACCTATAGTGGCAACCATTGTACAACATGCCACATACAGTAGCACAGAACACGTCATAGATAGCATCCCATTCCACTATTATAGCTAATATGATATATAATGAGAAGCATACAACTATTGGAACATAACTAGAATGACATATTTTGTTTAAGAATATTGCTCTAATTTTCTGTTTTGATTGTAACTTCAGATTGAATATGTGGTCTAGAGGAATCTGACTTGGTTTTTTTCCCACCATCTTCATCATCTCTGCCACTTTTGCGGCTTTATTCCGGTTCCTATTGGATTTGCCTATGCTTTCTCTTGGGTCTGGAAGTGCTGGCCTCTGCTTTCTCATTAGGAGTTTTACAGTAATCCAAAAAGCTCGTCCAATTAACACTTATTAGTTCAAATGTTTAACCTGCAGAGGGCAACATAGTACTAGATGTACAAATAGTTTGAATTAGAAAGATCCCCAAGGAAAGTATTAGCCAAAATCAAGACGACGAATTGAAAGGGAGTGGGCAGACTATGTGGCAATAGAGGACAATTTGAGGATGAAGCACACCTAATCTAGAGATGCACGACCTAAAAAGAGATCATGGATAAATATGGTGCCATCAATTGGAATCAGGACATCCCTAAGATCATGGATGACAACGATATGAGCAAGCTCATTAAAGACAATTTATCGCAAAAGGCTTCAATGTCTAATTCTCAAATATGTTATTCGTTTGAAAGTGAATTAAAGAGCATATAGGTCAGGTTATATGTTACTTAATCTTACATATCCTATGTATAAGAATGCTTGGATTAATATAGTCTCATATCCTTCCGAAAAGGAAGCGAAGAATAAAGAACCCTGCTACACCTGCTATTTCTATACCACTTCAACAACATAAGATCGAGAAGATTCTATTACATAATAGCAATTCTAATGGCTTTGGATCTAACCTATAGCAGAGTCTTGAAGGATAAGCAATTTTCCCTAGGCCCACATCGTCTCTTTAAAGCATTGGATTCCTCTGAAGTTTAGGAATTCTCGCTATTTGGTGTAAGGAGGATGACACCTCCTCTTCTCGTTATTATCTCAACGATTTTTATCCCATAAGGGATTGTAACGTGCATCCTTGGTATTGTAAGTGCATTCGATGGTCCCAATGTTAAATTGATTTCTACAATAAGGTCAAGTAATTTGTTGTATAGACTTTTACATTCCGATGTGCCTTTTTGTTTTGTTAGGGAGGTAAAAAGGCGCAAGTACGATTCACAAGATAGGAAAAGGAAGTAGGGGAATGGAAGAACGAGGATAACTCACACATATCACAATGGCTCAAAATTTCTGAAAGACACAATTTTCGAATATCTTTCATATAGCAACTGGAGCTCGTAGGCCATCTACTACCTCTAGTAGATGTCCACTAGTATTGACACTCTTCTAAAGGCATTTTCTTATTTTTTGTAAGATAGAGGAAAGTCCATATATATCAATGAGGTGAAAAGAGACGTACGGTTCACAAGGCAGGAAAGGAACGAGGATAAACAAAGAATATAAACAATAGAAACAAATTATTTAAGGACCACAATTTTGGAATATCCCTCAAATAGTCGAAGGAGGCTATAAGCCATGTCTATATTTTGTATGAAGAGCAGAACAATAAATTGCCCTAGACAAAGTGCTTGCAACAAGATATTTTCATGGGAATATGGTTGAATTGTGATCTATGAGTTTGCGAAGGCAATTACAGTGATGAGTAATGTAATAATAGTAGAACACATAAAGACATTAAAGGCCACCATGCAGTGTGTGACAAATTCTATAAGGGTATATTTTCTGCATAATTTAAGCTAACAGGAAGGATTATACGAAAGAGGTAGGCTGCAAGGGTTTTCTGGAATTTGTCGTTCATTGCCATTGTGGTAATATCACTGGGAAATAATCACTACTAGTACAATAAATAATTGCACATAGGAATAGACTAAAATAGGATAAGTTGTTTATCATTATTCAGTCAAACAACATGATACCAATTGCAAGTATTTGTGGTAGATCCTATTAGGTGGAAGTATAATGCCGGTATTTTTAAAATTTATAAATATACCACCTTTAATACTAGGAACCTCTTTAAAATTCACATAAGATATGTTGGTGATTATTTTTGATCAAAATATTGCATTTATTCTCCATATATCGAAAAGCATGCTCTCTAGCTCTTCAATCTCTTCGAGACATGTTCATGGCTAATGCAGGTCGCAGGGTCTAGAATACAAGAAGGAGAAGAAGGGAATAATGAATAGCTTTGACATGCATAGCTAATCAAAAGCAGGGTTTGGAATTAGGAGGGTTCGTCCCTGAAAAATCCGGCAATTCAAAAAAAAATTCGATGACCAAAAAAAATTCCCCGACGCTTTACATTTACAAAATTGCTGATCGTGTTCAAGACTATAAATTCAATACTGCAGATGCATTCTAGCTTATAAGCAGCGTTTTGTATTTAGTTGCAAATTCTAATTTCGGACCCAGATCAAAAGCCGATATGAGAGCCTGGTAAGTAAGTGGTTATTATTACCATAACCCAAAAAACATAAGATTAAGAGTTCAACATTCAACTAGGCAATCAATGCACTAGTTGGAAAGCACATTTGGGTAAGTATTCGGGGAAAGGTGGACAAGTAGAACAAACAAAAATAAGAAAAGGCTCCAACGAATCAAACAAACGGAAATGTACAGGAGGAAAGTAGGTGGGGATGAAGTGCTTAAAAGTCTGTCTAATCATGAGGGCTTGAAGTTTGTAGGCATCGAGACACAAAACAAAAACTTAGATAAAATGGGACTTGTATTCTATATCATTTGCATCAAAAGTACTAGCACAGCAGGAGGAGGGGGGGCTCTTTTATGCTGAAGAAGGTGTGAAGGAATTGCTTAGGCAAGGCGGTGTTCCATTGAGGGGAAGGGATGCTAACTATGGGCATGGGCTTTGACAGTTTAATGCCCAGCTCCATGCAGCCCATCTTGAACCTAAAAAAAAGTAAAATTACACACACACAAAATTAAAGCAAGCCTAAATCAGTAGCGCTTTAGCATGCCAAAAACATGGATATACCAAGAATATACCCGTGGTGACCATGTCCAACATTGCCTAAAATCAGCGCTAGTACTTGAATACAAAACTGGATATACTGGAGAATATACCATCGATGACCAAGTCTACATTTAAGGGCCTGTTCCAGAAAACATCCGAAAAAAGTTTTAGGGGTGGGGTAAATTTAGGGTTAGGGTTTGAGCTTCCCCTAGGGCTGCCTCCCAGCCTCAACAGCAGCAAGTCCCTTTTCATTGGGGCCATGAGGTAAAAGCAAGAAAGGGCCAAGTGAGAGGTACAGCCCTTGCTTTTCCCGTGCACATGCGTCATGAACATAGAAACATTATTAAACGCAGCGGAAGGGCCCCCTGTAAGGCCCCACTCATTACGGACTGAAAAATCCAATTTACGTGTGCGCCCTGCAATGAGGTGTCCAAAGAACCCAGAAATGGCGTCACAAGTCCTTTTTCGTTACCTAACCTCTTCGACAAAATCCCCTCGACCGGAAACAGCAGGTAATCAACTCATTTTTGCTACACGCCAGGCAGACCACGCACCGGAACTATCCCTTTCCGGGAGCCATATTAATGGACAGTAGCCGCTGACAGATAGCGTATCTTGCTACACTCACACGGTGAGGGCAGGACCCACGCCCAATTATGATAGGCACGTAGCGGTCAGATCTGACCGTCTGGGAAACCTAGTATTTTAAATGGTCTGTGCACTTGGCCCCAGAATGGGACACAGGACTGGACCATATAACAGCGGCAGCACAATAACTTCTTTATTTCTATCTGCCTCTTACTTCACCAACTTAATTCCATCTGATTGTAACAGCTTGGTCCGTTATAGACTGGTTGGTTTTCGGTCAAAAGAACGGAAAAAAGAAAAAACAGAAGAAACAAATACTACTAGGGCTTGAGAATCCCACCCGACCAGCAACGGTAAACGTTCCTTTTTCTGGCCCCCTCTTTCATATCCAACAAAAACAAAAACAAAGAGTCCCGCTTTCTAGATTATACCCAAAGATATGTAGATATATGTAGTTGCAAATTGGCCCCCCTTGCATTGTCTAGGTTGTTGCTCTTGTTATTCCTCTGTGGGGGCTGGTGGTAGTTCAACTGTCCCTCAATCCCTTCACGCATCCCTCTCTCTAGTTGGACCCGTCGATTCTCAGTCGCTCG
The DNA here is from genome assembly GCA_021234155.1 of Isoetes taiwanensis. Taxonomy (NCBI): domain Eukaryota; kingdom Viridiplantae; phylum Streptophyta; class Lycopodiopsida; order Isoetales; family Isoetaceae; genus Isoetes; species Isoetes taiwanensis. Next base: position 7,620,545 of record JAJEKV010000002.1, read on the forward strand.
CCAATTATACATCACACGCCCAGACAAATTCCCAGAGAGCGACACCACGCGGGACCTTGTTTGAAACGTAACCGATTCTTCCAAAAATCTCTCTCAATTGGGAGTAGCCATGCACCACACACCATAGTGGGTCATGAAGTGAACAGACCAATAAGAACATATGGATTGAAGACAACATCAAGGGGGGCCTATAGCCTATACAGAAATGTAACTAAAACTAATAACCGACGCCTATGTTAGACTAGAGGATTTGTCTAGGAATCCTGGAGTTAAAATAGTATAGTTAAAGGGGATGAGGTCGATAGAGGACCACAAGGGCATCTAGATGCTTGCCATTTAGAGAGACGTGCAAAGACATCTGCGAGAGGAATGGTTCCATGTCAGCATGGACCCAGTTTCGATGTTGAGAGTTGGGGGACGTTGTCAAAGGTGAGTGGCCTGTCTCTTTTCCAACTACCTTGAAAATAGACCTATGTTTTTGGCTACTTGTTTATGATGATGATGATGGCGGGCAACGAGAAAGCCGAGTTCAACTGATAAGACAGAGGAAGTAAAGTAACGCACCACACTATGCAAATCTAGAAAAGGCAAGGTAGTTACATTGATTCTTGTGAAGCAATTCACAAAGGTAACGCAATTTAGCATAAAAGAATTGACTTATTTCTTATGTGGCTAGCGTTTGACTCATTGAGATTTCAATCCTTCATCATCCTCAGAAATACACGCATTGGGAGAATGTAACAACTTTGAAAATAGACATACGTTGCAACTTACGATGATGCCAAATTAACAAAAACAGGAGTAAAGGTTCGAAGAGAGCAACAAGTTTAGCGAGTTACCAAGGTATGGTAGGGCATCTAGGGAGCATGCTTTTTAAGGGGGCCCTCGACTCATTGCAATCTTTTCATCAATTGTCTTTTATGAGCAGTCAAGAAATGAAATTTAGCTTGATCATGTAATGGTTCAAGTTTCTATAAAACAATCATTAGATTAACAATATTGACAATGTCATCCTTTAGGTTTTCTAAAATTGAATGGTCCAAATAAGTAGTTCATTGGTCTCCAATGTATGTAAAAAGTTGATCTTTAATGAGCAATACACATTTGCAAATGAACGGCCCACACAAGGTTGCAATGGCTTACTAATGTATATAATATCTACATCCAATCTTGACTTTGAAAGTTTATAAACTCATATCTAAGTGACACGGAACAAAATTTACAATAATTTTGGTTGTATATTACACACCTTTATAATTTGATTTTCCAATGCAAACCATTTTCAAAAATCTGGTTTTCAACCTCTTCTATGACGAGTACTAGACCATGTCTCAAATGCATCACCCTAGTTAATGTCCTTCCTGAATTGGTACTCAATTCCAAGCAACATATGCTCATCCAAAGTATTCAAGAACACATTCGGTGATGCAGATATGGAGGTTATTGTGCGAACATGATGGGCGCCAAAATTTGGGGCAAAAAAATAATCGAACTTCTTGGGGGAAAAAAAAGAAAGGCTTTATATAATATTGGTACAAAAAACTTATTGCTATATAAAACCTAGGTTATCTATATTTGGCTCTTGTTCAAATAGAAATTTTCAAGGAATATTCTTGAAAATGCTTTCCCAAAAATTTGTTTTCACATTCAAACCTTGTCCCATTGTTTTGGTCCTCATATGCAAACCAACAGTTAAACATTGGTAGTCCCTGCAGCCCAATCAACCCGATTGGTAGGGCATCTAGGGAGCATGCTTTCTAAGGGGGCCCTCGACTCATTGGAATCTTTTCATCAATTGTCTTTTATGAGCAATCAAGAAATGAAATTTAGCTTGATCATGTATTGATTCAAGTTTCTATAAAACAACCATGATATTAACAACATTACAATGTCTTAGTTTAGGTTTCTACAAGTGAATGGTCCAAATGTGCAGTTCATTTGTCTCCAATGTTTGTAAAAAGTTGATCTTTTACACCTTTGCAAATGAACGGCCCACATGAGATTGCAATGGCTTACTAATGCTAGTCAACTTATATAATAGCTACATCAATCTTGACTTTAAATGTTTGTAAATTGGTCTTTAAGAGAAGACGAAGAAGATAGTGAAGAAGAGTGGCTTTCATTAATGCTGGTCAATTGAGTTAATATGGTGGCCAAATTGGGGAAATTTCATTCGCCAAGATTTCAATGAGAATGAGAATGGTTTTGTCATTCACTCAAGAACTAACTCCACCATGGGAAATACTTTTTGCTGGAGAGAAATGGACATTTATGAGTTAAACTAAAACTATGCTAATGGCATTAAAGTGGATGAATACCCTGCTAGTAGCTCATGTGACAATTGAGGCCAAGATTAATGACTACAGAAGCAACCCAAAGCTATGCTAATGGCATTAAAGGGATGAAATTTTAACATAGTAGCTCATGTGACACTGAGGCTGAGCTTATATGGCTTGGTGGAATCCCCATAAAGAGATATTAGAATTAAAGAATTTATGTGATGAACTTCAGGCAAATAGTCCAATATGATTGTACACTTACTTAAAAAAGCCCCCTATAGACTCTGTTGACTCTGTCCTAACAGTTGAGAGAATAATGGTATCGCTAATAATTACATTATGGAAATCACTTTAGCAAAACACCGGTGACAAGGGTAAAGAACTGGATGAGTTAAACTAACGTTCAAGAGTTGATGGTATTGTATACAATAGTCAATGTGGGGTTTGGCTAAGACATGTCACCAGGCCTGAAGCTCTAATGCAGGATCACCTTGTAACAGTAAAAGAGATAGCGGATACGGTTGGGAAAATAGTTTTAACATCCACCGAAGATACATGGCAGGGCTATGTAACACGCACACACAACTTCAACTTTGGTGACAGTGTCCTACAACAATCAGTGAAAAGTAGCTAAATGTGGAGAGGGGGCATTAAGGAAGGTCAAAATTAAATAATTTTGGACTCTAATATTTTTTTTTTTTTTTTGAGGGATAAAAAATAGACTTTTATTTACTTTAAGAGGAAATGATATTAATGTGCCTATTATTGTATGTGGGTGCACCCATCTCCAAATCCTATAGAAGGGGTAGCTACATAGCTCCTTTGGACGCCTCTAGTGTAGACTTAGAGAAAGCCCCATATTTCAAATTCCTACTTTTCCTTCAGCCTTCAACCAATTAGCCCCGGAATTTTTTAGCCCTTTCCAAAGATCAGATGTGTAAGCCGATTAGGATTTGACCCTTGATTCTCTTTGAAGATTCAAGGCATTTCCGCTTCCATATTGACCGGGGATGTCTCGTGCCTCTAGCTATATGGAAGGCCATCTTCTCAGTGCCCCCAACGAGGAAGGATACCCAACAAGGCTCTCGGTACTCTAACGGTATTCAAAGTTTATCCGCCCATGCCCATTACTTCGCGCCTTCACATTCCACCGCATAATGTTCAATGGATTCTGCTCAACTCTCAACCCGGGCATAGTAATTAATTTTATTGTCCCATTTGAGACTAGCTGATTGACCCTCTTTGAGCCCCTCGAACTTCACGGCATAAAGCAAAGCCGCTTTTATCCGCGGGGTATATATTTCCTATGCATCTCTCCATATTTTTAGGTTTTCCTCCTCAGATCACTAGTCTCCATTTGGTAGATATTGGGGAGTAATAACTAGTCCCTCAATCTTCTCAGAATCCTGATTTAATCCTAACTTGTTAGGGTCAATCTCGGTGCGTAACCCGGATTTTGATCCCCCTCAGAAGTTATAGTGTTTGGGAGTAATCGTGAGCTTTCACGCTTTCCCATATTGTTTTGTCTCCGTTCTTTAAGGCAAAACAAACTCCGGAATTCCCGGCCTAACTTACTAATTGCCTCCCTCACTACACTCAAGTACGTGAATCAACACCTCCCACAATTTTTCCACCTCTTTAATGACATCTCGCGATCAGCCACCATGCCTAAGGGGCCTTGTTTGTTGCGCAAGAGGCACCGGGTACTCCACCATGGAGGAGAAGTCTCTCGCCTAAACTTGTTGATCAAGTGTAAATATTTTTATGACTCTGCTGCCAAAATTAAACCCTTTAGAATGGGATGCTTCTCTACATGGCTTAAGATCAAAAAGAGTGACCATGGAAGTGAGACTTTAACCAGGGCTTACTATGCTTACATGAAGCCAATAGGGCCTCGCTGATGAGGTGCATACCGGAGACTTCAATTTTCCAGGATCCATATGAATTTGGCACTAATACTTTGCTCAGAATGATATGTCAACCATTCCAATTCCTCCTCCTTCGCCTTGTATCTCTCTCAGACTTCCAATTCAAGCGATTTTTGACCATCGCTTCTTCTTCGCTCCTCCCTGCACGGTTATGGATTAACCTTCTCAGCTCTTTGTGCCTTCTCCTTTGGGGCTAGAATTGATGACGATAGAAGGAGTGTTGCTTAACACATGTTTTGCCACTGTATCCGGGTCTCCGCAAGTAGATAGCTTACCTTTCCCACCAATTCGATCTCCTAAGGATTGATATAGGTAATAGATAAATAGATAGATAGTACTTTTTACGCCGTAGCACAGGGAACATCCAATCCTCCTCTTTTATAAAGTTATCCTGAGTGTCTCATAGAACCTAATTTGGGCGGAGGCCTTGTCGACCCAACCTGAAAAAAATGATGCCATGTTGTAAGTTTCCTTTCTAGCTTTGATTTTTTTCCAAAGGCATTTTTTAGTGCTACTCCGATAGGGTTCGATTTCTTCTACGAGCTGCAACTATGGTGTCTTCTGTTCTTTTGGCTATCATGAGCATCAAACGGTTTTGGATTTCTTCACTGCCGATAATGGTCTATTTCCCAAATGGAATGAAATACCAAGAGCTGCGAGTCGACATGATTATCCAAGAGTAATCACCATCTTCTTCTTTAGAAGAAGCCCTCTGAGGTTTAGGGTCCATACCACATATACGTCAACCCTAGACAACGTAACTACTAAATATATGTCACAAATTACAGGTTTGCAACAACGTTAGGCACCATTTCTAGTAAAAATATATAAGGGTACTAAATGTCTAATACAAAGAAGAAAATGGACATTGGGTTAGGTTCTCACAGGTGGGGTATCTGTATATAGAATATCATAAATTAAAAATGAGAAGTAGACTAGACAAGTGTGCTGTGGGGGCCTGGATTTGATGTACAGACAGCCCCAGATTTGGCCAATGGAGATTATCAGAATTTAAAGGAGGAAAAAAAAACTAAAAAAAAAAACAAACTACACCGGTCCTGTTCCGGCATGGATCCGGCCTTTAAATCGGTTGCTTTTGGATCCATCCTTCCGCCATGCCGGCATTTTGATGCCTGGATTTTGTTGACTATTTTGGGAATCGCGTTTTCTTCAGATTGATTGATTATTTTTCGTTTAAATTCCCTTGTTTTTTCCCTCTCCGCCGCTGCAATTTGCTTGTCAAATTGTGGGCTGTGACAAAGGATTTCTATCTGCCCTGATCATGCCCGCGCTTTGTCTTGTTCTGGTAGATTTAAGCTGTGCGAAGCTTCAGCTATGGCGGGTTTGGTGCTGATTTGCGTTACAAATTGTTGGGTCTGAGTTTTGCTGTTGGGATTTCAAATCCGGTCGGAAGTGGGTGGTCACTAGATTTGAGGATTGGAGGTGCGGCGATGGCGGATTCGGGGTGTCTGGGCGGAGGAAATTGTTGGGTGTGGTTTTGATTCTGGTTCTGGTTCCGGGTGGTGGGCATTGATCGGTTTTTATCAGATTTCTTTTTCTGTGTATGATGAAGACCTATGATTGATCTGCAAGACGCAGAAAAGGAAACGAAAATGATGGATTCTTGTCTGCAATCGGGCGTTTCTTCTGTGTTTCAAAACGGCCAAGAATTGGGATTGAAATTTGGGAGCCAGAAACGGGGCACTGAGGAAGAAATCTGTAATCCGGAGGGAGCAGAGCACGGGAGGTGGGGATTAAATTCGACGGAAAGCAGCACTACGTACAACAGAAGCATCGAAATCCACAAAGGTTCATCTCCGGTGGAAGAATCGGACAACTCTGTGGAGAAATCGGAAGAAATCTGCCACAAGGGCTGCCCCAGGGGCCACTGGCGACCGGCCGAAGACGAGCGATTACGGCAGCTCGTCTCCATCCATGGCCCCCAGAACTGGAATCTCATCGCCGAGAAGCTCCACGGCAGATCAGGTACAAGAATTTTTCTGGGCTCTGTTCAACCCACAAAATTTTTCCCGGTCCTGTTCAACCCGGATTTTTTTCTGGGTTCTGCGTTTTGTGGATTCAAATCGGAACAAAACCCCGTTTTTGATGTGGATTTTTTCTGGGTCTTGACGGATTTTGTTTACTTTGATTTGTGCGCAGGGAAGAGCTGCAGATTGAGATGGTTTAATCAGCTCGATCCGAGAATTAACAGGAGGCCGTTCAGCGAAGAAGAGGAGGAGCGGCTTCTGGCTGCGCACAGATTGCATGGAAATAAATGGGCTTTGATTGCCAGATTGTTTCCTGGCCGGACCGATAATGCAGTGAAGAATCACTGGCATGTGGTGATGGCTAGAAAATACCGCGAGCGATCCAGAGCTTTCGGCAAGCGTAAACCGTCCCAATCTGGTCGCAGAGAAGGGATCAAACGATGCAACAGCGGCCAAACCGTCGCCCAATCCTTAACCGCTTGGATCCAAAAATACTCCATCATTTCTTCCTCTTCCGACGATCATCCAGACCATTTCTCCCAACAAATTTCCGATCCAAATTTTGCCCCCAACCACACAAATTTGCATCTCTCCCTCCTTCCGCCCAAATCCGAGCCTCTAAACCATCCTCTCAACCCAATCCGCCCACAATTTCAAGGTATTCTTCGATCCATTCTGATTTCCGGTTCGTTTTTTGCATCAGCTTTTGATTCCCCACATCAGGATTTGATCTACCGTGCGTAGATTTTGAATTGGGTTTTTGTTTTTTGTGCAGAAAGGAGATCGTGTGCGCCAGTTTTGGCCGGATTTGAGAGTAGCTATTCAACGGTAACAGCTGAAACGGAACGGTTTAAGAATCCCCGGTCTGGATCGATTATTCTTGGCCCTGATTTGAAGCTTAAATCCGGGCAATTTGATGCGGCCACAAGGAAAGGGAGCCGTGTGTGGCTATGGAGCCCGCCGGATCAATCTAGTTTTTGTTCTGAAAATCACTCTGTTTTTAATTCTGGCTATTCCAGAGCTTGCAGATCGGCCGAATCGTGGGCATTTTCTGGCTCTACTGTTGATCAAATTGAAGAAAATGAGCTCGAATCTGGTGTTCCGTTCATAGATTTTCTTGGCGTTGGTGTTTCCTCCTAAAATTTGAGAACCAAGATGGAGAAACTCGAGAATCAGAGCTAAAATCTTCCGGTTTTCTCCCTACTGTACAGTGCATCTGCAATTGGCAAAGGATTTGAATGTTGCAACGGATTTTCTGCCCGAATTGCAGAAATTTTTCTTGTCAGAGATTTTTAAACTCTTGAATATTTCACACAGATCCTCCTCTATTTTGGGAAGAATTCTTGATGCCAGGATTTTGTTTCTCATGAGGAATATCAAGTACTCCAGAGAGATCTCTTAAAAAAATGGGCTGTGTGAAGAGATTTCCATAGCTGTAAATTTGAAAATCCATAGTTTCATTTATATTAGGCACAGAAATTCAAAAAATGAAAACCTTATCTTTCTGTGTCCGAATCTATGTACATAATAGTGTCATAATAGCGAATCCAACTCTTGCTGTGCTACAATGCTTGTGTGTCAGGTGTTCACGTCCCCTGCATTACTATATTGTTTTGTTTCTTAACTTTTGCCATTTTTCAAAAAACAATTAAACATTTTCATGCAAGTTATACACTTCTGCATTGTTCAATTCATCTTTCAAAATAAAAAAACAAAAAAATACATTGCTTGTCTTCATATTTCATGAACTTTTACATTGTTTGCTTGCATATATATAACTTAAATGTTTCATGCACTTCTGCATTGTTTCTTTGCCCTCCTTAACCTTTCACCATTTGGTTTTTTATATTTTCCTCCTCATCATCATCCTCGGACTTGGCGAGGCCGTTGATCTTGTCTGCATTGCACCATCTCCCTCACACTTCTCTAAACAGATCTATCTTAGAATTCTTGGGCTCTCCATCAAATTTTATTCATATTTTCTCTGTACCATTGCCCTTTGTTTTCATTATCCCTGCTGCATCCTGTATATCGCGAGAATCGTTAGCACTGTCCCATGATTTCTTTTTCTAGCTTCCCATGCATCCCCTGTATCTTCTCTGATGCTGCTTATCATGAGTCCTTGATATTTATTCTCTTAGGAGTGCATTAGTCATGATTTCTCGAGAACAACAATATGGCTAAGAAACAAGTTGCCAACAAAAAGAATATTATGTTTGATCTCATTTCCACACCTACAAATTAAGAATTTGGCACTTCTCCAATTTGTGTTACTTCTAACCATGGGAACTTGTCGCTCTTGCACGTGCGCCCGGACTATGTATCAACTTTTAAATTTCATTGAAGGGTATTGGCCGCCATAGTCTATTATCATTACTAAAGACATGGTAGTTGCCTGTCAAGTGCCTTCCACTTCCAAATTTTCAGATGGCTACTCTCTAGTGGAGTCACTTGCGTATTGATAGTACTCGTTCTGCATTGAATGTTGTGTTGTTCTAGTTGCAGAGAGATTTTTTTCAGTACACAAAGATGGCCATGTATTTCTTCTTTAGTTGTACTTAGTTATTGGTCCTCACAATGCATATGTTAGTGGAAAAATATTGTTATTTATAGTCTGAAATACATATCTAAGACACATGTCATCTATGATAAACTTGAGCAATTTAATTCTACCACTAAAAAAAGAAAGGAAAAGAAAGATACTGTCACTAACTGAAATACATATCTAAGACACGTGTCATCTACGATAAACTTGAGCAATTTAGTTCTACCACTAAAAAGAAAAAGAAAGATAGTGTCACTCTTTTCTACTGAGCATTTTTTGTTTTACATTGTTGCAAACACAATGGTCTTAATGGATGCAAAGAAAATGATCTCATTCTTGTTTTATAAGACGGTGGGTTAATAAATATCAAAGTTTCGATCAGCATTTGCATGTGCAATTGTCCTCTCATTAATAGACACAATGTCATAGTGAAGCCACAAAATTGGATGAGGCCAATTTGTGCTACCAATTGCCGTCATAGAATCTTATAATGTCGTTGTCACGTAGAGGTTAAGATTGGTTCTAGTTTGTTGACCAATAATGCTTGGGCCAAACATGAAAAAGACAAGCCAATCATTATCTTCTCTTTTAGGCCATCACTAATGAATGTCTTTGTGTGTAGCTGATTTGAAAATGTTTAACACGTGGCTCATAGCAACGTGGAGACCAAGTAAAGTGGCATTGCTTCTAGATCATTATCTTGTTGTGGTGCAATTTTAACATCTGACGTCGAGATTACTTCATTTCCACCATAATAATAACTTATGGTTTATAGTTTTTGTGAATCAGTAAGTCCAAACTTTTATATGAATTGTCTTGTTATATTTCTGATACCATTGCATATATGCATTCACTTGTTGCTCTTTCCAAAGCTTTGAAACTTTGGATGTATCTAATACTTACTCCCTTATGGCTTCCCTTCCAAGATTAATAGCACCACCAATGATTCTTAGTCCTTCAAATTTAGCACTTTTTTTTTTTGAAGAACTGTATCATCAATATATTAAAAAGAAATTCAGAATACATAAAGCAAGTGAGTGGTGAAGCCGAGAATCGGCCTCAAAGCAGACAACATACCTCGACACTCCACAACAAACTCAAAAACCTAACTCTACTACTCGCATAAACCACTCATCACCATTCATAACACCTAAGAAGTCCTGGGCCAAATGGCAACTTCCTCATTTACTACTCCCGTGGAACACTTTAAAGCTTTGAAATAGCTTGCACTGAAGTCGAGGAATCAGAGAGGTCGGCAGTCAATCCCCGAAGATCCATACAAATCACTACTGCCTAAATCAGGGGCTACACCAACCAAGCCACGACAGATGTAGTATATTTTGTCGCCGCTAAGAGCCAAGCACCAAGATAATAATAATTTGGCAAAGAATCGGCCGGGCAAGTCAATCTCACCTTTAAACAAGAGCTTCTAAACCTAATCCTGTGTACCCTCAAGTAAGTGAGGGGTTAAAACCGCATAATGCTCCAATACCTCATGATGAAGTGCCACAACAAGTGGCAGAGATGGCTCACACACCCTACTTAACCGAATTTCACAAGGGCATTCACTCCCTCGATACAAATGTGCACCACCTCGGCCATTAAGCACTTAACTCCTATGGGGAAGTGAGCTCCATGTCCACGCCCAAACCGAGCCATCGAACTCTATATTTTTTTGCATTCCTCACCATAGGATTTCTATATTTCACATCTCGCACTTAAGAAAAATTGTGAGGAATGCATGTAGTAAATAGCATCCCTTCTTCATAACTTTCTTTGATTTATTCTCTTTGACTGCACTTCCCTCGCGGATGTGCCTCCTCAAGGAGTACCTAGATGCTTGTTTCGCAAGCCTGGGACCCCCATTGCTCTTAGAGCAGTCAAAATGGCCCATTACAAGGAGCAATATCAACCCTGTTAGCCCGGGCCCATGCTCTCACTCTGCCTCAGCTCTGAAAGCGCATTCCATTGCCTCCATTCTCAAGAGGTACCACCCATCTTCGTGACGACTCGCAGTGGATTGGGAGCCCCGCCAGATGTGCTCAAGGCTGCCAAACTAAAAAGCATTGAGGATGAGTCTCACACTTTCCGTGAGTTGCCCGCTGTTCACCGATCCCAGCTGGGAGACTTAGGTGACTTCCGCCTACTGCCTTGCATTTCCTGCTGAAGGAACACTGGCCAAGACGTACCTGGGTCATACATCCGTGAGGTACCGGACTCAAGGAGGTTCATTTGCTCCCCTACCGGTCAGTCTCGCCTAATTAGTGCACTTACGGGGTGTGCATGATCAGATATAGCTGGATGCTTCATTTTATATGATTAGTACGCTTTGTCAGCCAGGGCCGGACACGCTTTATCGCTTTTTCTCTCTAAACCCTTCTAAGGGGTTTTAATCCCGGGCAAGAATCCGCTTTGTCGCTTTTTGACATTATCCCACAGACCATTTTGGTCTCCGTGGACGAGAGGTAAAGCACTCTTTTCCCTTCCTTCCTTCCTTCCTGCACCGCTTTAGAGGTGTGGCTGGGAATGTTATTACTTCTAAAAGACAGGGTCTGGATTTCTCTCATTACTTTTAGATCTTGTGGTTAGGTAATTTATACCTTGCAATTCGATACAAATCCTTTGTTCTGATCAGAAAACTTCCACCGACAAATCCTTTCCTTCTTATTTGAATGTCGTAGTATGGTGGAAAAGCTCTGTTAGCAATTGCGGTTTGCCGCTTAGTCCTTGTCTTTCTCGTGACCTTTCTCAATAAATGCAAGGCGACTTCTTTCTAAAAATTTGCTATTTCTTCTATCAGAAAGGTAAGTTTAGGTACTCTACTAAAATTATATGTAGAGATAGCCTCCTGAGGCATGAAAGGGAGCATTGCAGAATGGGTGCTGAAAGGATCCTCAAGCTATTGGCTGATCCGCCATTGAAAGGCGAGTTTTCAGTTGCCCTCAAAGAATTTTGTTTCACATTGAGGGCTTTAAGTAGATATTTTACAAAAAGATATTTCAAAAGATTGCCAGGAATTTGGTACTATGGAGAAAATGAGCATACACCAACGACATCTAATTTATGAGAAGCATGACTTCTACCCTTTCAGGCAAAGACCTACTATCTATATAATGGAATGGAATGGAATGGAATGTAGAAAAGCTTTGCTGTAAGCGTGCTCTTGATGCATTCCATCTTACGCCAGAAGAATCAAGAGAAAATGTGCAACTCTATCATGTTCTTCAGCAAAGTTTGCAGTATATAGTGGACTTTTGCAACCAAACAATTGCATTATGGGTCTGGATACTCCATCTTAGCCATGTATTTTACACTCCCAAATTGAAACAACATTTTCAGTGCCTCTATATTCTTTGAGAAGTTTTCATACAAACAGGGTTGATTGACTATGGTGGTTTAGAAGAAAAGGCAAGGGACTACTCGACCACGCATATTAATATGTGGAGGAATTGCTTACCCTCGTGAATAGAAATATGTATAGCTTTGTGAAATTGCTAACAAATGTAGAGCAATATAAAATCAGTGGACTTGTAGCAGTTGAGATGAAAAACTAGGTGTTCCTTATTCCTTTCTTATTTTCTTTCAAAGTCATTAAGATAGGGCAGTGTTACATACAATTATTGGGCCCTAGGTCATATAGGACCACTAAATCTAAGGATTATAGGTTTAAGGGACACATGGCATCAATGCATAAAAGTGCCAAATGTAAAGAGAAAGCACATTTTATCAAGTGTTAGTAGCACAACCAGTTAAGTGGGTGTTGCAAAGGAAGTACACTTAATTCACTGCTAATAGAGTTAGAGTGAAGTGATAGTGCCACTAGAGTTAAGATCTATATAAGAGATCAAGGATCCATATGGAAGGCATAAGCAAGAGAGCAAGGAAGATAGGATGTGGCTTTGTGGATCTAAGAACACTGCTTGGAGATGCAAATGAACCTGTGTGTCAAGATTGACGAACAAGATGATGATTGAATTTGTGTTTAATTTTATTAATCAAGCTATTTAGTGCTAATTTGATATTTCCAACATTGTTATCATTTCCATAAATCCATCTTACTTGCCATGTATGATGTACAATTTACTTAAGATTTAATGGTGTAGTTAGATCTTTCAAGCACTTGATCTAGGATTTGAGGTGCTAGGTTAAACAATTGATAAGTGTAATTTTATGATATGTGATCCAAAAAACTAATTTAACAGAGGGACTTATTCCCTTCGCTAAATGAATTGAATTTAAATGTTTTAGTCTTACGAGACCCACAGAGACCAATCGGCCTATGGTACGAATACAAAAGTCCAAAGAAGCGCCTTGTCAAGCTCTGATTTAAAACCCCCATCCTAAAATAAGCTTTGTAAAGTTCCGGCAATATGGGATGAAATATATATATATATACATTATGTGTTTGTTGAGGGGCATATACCTGTGGGTGCATTATCTTCATGGACCCCATGGCAAAAGCGCGATAATTTAAAGGGGGTCGCTTTCTTCGGGGCAATCCGCATTCTTTTTACGAAGTAGGGGTTGTTTTTATGCATAATGCATGGTCTCGAAGCCCCCAGAGACCGCCGAGTCCCGCCGAAGTCTTCTCCCTGATCTTGTGTTCCTCGAGGTCGAGCTCCATCGAGGAAGCTTGTGGACGGCTCTACCGGTTTCACACCGCAAGGTAAGGTAGAGGTTGAGGTTAGTATAGAAGTTCGACATTGTAGTTAGGAATCTAAGCTCAATCGTGGATTAAATCCATTGTTACATCCCATAAATCCGCTCTAAGGACCTAATCCGCTCTAATTTAAGGGGCTGCACTCATTCTCATATAACCCATCAAGATTTGATTCTTGTTTTTAAACTCATTCCAATGTCACATGAGGATACAATCGTATCTCAATGTTTATTTTTTGAGAAAAATGATTGCATGTGGCTATCGTTGGTGCGGAAATACTTTGGCGTACTCTATACGGTAGCATTAATGCTTTTTAAGCTTTTTTAAGTTTTTATCTTTGGTTTTTAAAATCTTAGAATACGCTAACTAATATATACAACGCTAACATAATTATCATACTAGGAGGTAGATAGAAGAAAAAACGGAATATAGGTAAAAGGAATTATTTGAAGCAAAATTTATACCTTGGAACTGTTTTGTTCACTCGCTTCTATTTATCAATTTACGGCGCAAGATCTTCGTAAGCAATATAGAAAAGAATCGAAATAAAATTAGTTGTGTAAAGAAGAAGAATGGAAAAGTTACCTTGGTCGACCGGTTTTGATCGGGCGCGAAGAACCGCTTCCCGGGTTTGCATGGTGCAAGAAAAACCTTTTCTTCATTGAGCAAAACCAAACCTCGGGTTCTATCTCGGTGATTCAAGCGTTTCTACATGCATGCGCCATAGTTCCAAAATCTTGTTTGCTAGACTAGAAAAATCTAAATGAAAGTCATTCGGAGGCATTAAGAATGGCTTTTTTTACATTTTTGGATAACCCCGATGTGGTTGCAAACGCTGGGGAAAACGAGGGTTTTGTAAGAAGTACTTATGGTTAAAACGTTTTTAACAACACCGGTGAATACGCTTCACCAAACCGAGCTGTGCGGTGGTTCAAGCGATAGAAGTAGATGAATTCAGGATGCACCGAAGGGCAAAAGAGTTTTGCTTCCCGGGTTTCATTTAATTTGGATTCCTATTTCAGAAAGCAGAAGAGAGGCATTTTGTCATGAGAACACACGCGAGAAGTTGCATTTGCTTCAATGTGTTGGCTGTAACAACCTGCTAACCTCAGATTTAGCAGATAAAGAGTGTGATACTCTTGTCGATCTCAAACTTTGCATTGAATGTGCTATGCCGCCTTTAAGAAACCTCGATCCGGAACTCTAACCATGTGGGATCGAGAATCTCCAAGTACTACGTGAAAGCGTGATTTAAAGGTATATAACTCTTACTCTAGCGACAATTCTTTTCTTGTATTTTTAGTTGTGGTATTAATCCTCCATATTGCTTTTATTAAAATTTTAGTGAACTTGAAGGAGAAGGTTCAAGACAAGTCGCCCTGATGCAACTGGGGCTTGCAAGGCCCGAGAAGTAGCAAAGCAGAGCAAACAGATCGATAGAAAAAGTGAGGAGCAAGCTTGTGGCAATCAATGCATGATGAATTTAACAATTTGGCGCGACACGAGGGATGGTAACCAAGTTCAAGATCTATTAAGCATGAATGGGCCAGTTGAATATGGGACAGCAGTTGAAGATATGTGGTACAACTTTTTGCCTCAAGATTGCAAACAAAGCCCATTTGGATAAATATTTTGCTAGACAAGATTAGAACCATGATGATGAAAAAAACTTAGCCAGGTCTCAAGACTTTTGATTTCTGATTTTGCTCCAAAGGTTTTCTAGGTTTTCTATTCCCTTAACTACCTCCTAATTATTTGCTACAATGATGAACGTAAAGTTTGTGTTGAAGCAAATAAGAAACAAGTTCAAGGGTTGGCCGGAGGGTGAGCTTCGTAAATGGTCAATGGGGAATGGCACATCATTCCTAATTTTACATCCTTATGTTGAAAAACTTCAGCAACCTTTACCGTGATCCTCATCACTTGTGACATTTGTTCATATGGGTCCTGAAACTTTTCACCAAGTGGTAAACTTTTTCCCTCCCGGTCAGCGGTGATGTATCAAATTTGATTTCTCTCTTCTTTCTTCCCTGCCTTCTTCGTGACATGATTAAATGTGGCGAAGGTGTGATATTATGCTTCAAATATGGCGATATCATCACCTCCCAAGCCCTTGTTAAAAAGTATGAGAAAAGTCGCAAAAAACTTGGTCGGCCATCCAAGTTCTCCACACTGGAAGCGAAACAACAGTCATTGTTTACCTTTTTACCACGAGGTCTGACTATTCCCTAAATGGTCCAGAGGATTGATTTGCAAAGAATGGTGGGACATGAATTAAGCATAATATTTTCTTTCCCTAGGAGAAGGATGCGCGGTGCTAGCGACATTTGGTATTTGGATTCCATTGGCAAGTATGCGGGGTGCAAACTCAATAATCAAAGCTTGAGATTTCAACAAATATTAATCAGCTCTGGAGACCATTGTACCATTGTATTTATGTAGATGGAGCTAATAGAATGTTATAGGATGTTAATATGGATTAACATTTAATAGGAAGTTACTGGATGTTATTAATATTTTAATTTAGGCAGCCGTAGTTATTTACAGACAGATTATTGCAGCGGACAAGACCCATGATAGCGACCGGGTCAGAGTCATGGAGGATATTTAAACCGGTCATGAGGTAGGGAATGGGAACATAGGCATTCAATTATTTTATAGAATGAAGCATGATGTTGCTGATCCAGATGAGTTTACATTTTCTAGCATTCTTAAATCTTGCCGTGCCTTAGGTTCCAAAGAGCATGGTAGGAATATTCATCAATTGTTTTACAAAATGGATTTCAATTTGATATTGTAGCGAAGTACCTGTAGATACGTATACGGTAAAGCTTGAAGAGTGCCGTGAAAGCATTTGATAGATTACCCAATCCTCGATGTGGTGGTATTACGGGCCGCGAATTATTGCGCGATATGCCGTGCATGAGAAAGGCCTACTTGCATTGCAACATTTTGAGGAAATGCAGCTTCAAGGGAAAATCCTAGCAAAGGCACATTTTTGAATGCCCTCAAAGCATGCACTTTCACTGGGATCATACCGCAATGTAGACAGATCCATGAGCACATTATTTTACATGGTCTGCAATTTGATTTAATGGTCTACAGTTTGATTTAATGGCCTAAAGCCAGACGGAATCACATATATAAGCATCTTAAATGCATCTGGCTGCATTTGTGACTTGAGTCATGGCGCATGTGACAGCTGCAATGCTTGAAATACTCATTGCAGTTTTGCAAATGTGATCAGAACTACACAGCTTGAAATACCCATAGTGAAGACACGGCTGTAGAATCTTCAAGTTATGGAAGGGCAATATGAATGAGCAGATATAACAAACTCATCATTTATGAGGCAATCTTTACATGTTCAAGCAGATGCAATGTGGATCAGAAATCGTGAATGGTTAAAATGCATCCATTGCTATGTGTGTTCAGAGTAATGTACAGAGATAAACAAATTATTTGTTTCAAGCATTGATAATAGTAGTGAACAGTAACGAGGCAATACAGTTTGAATACTGTTTTCTCTCAACCATTGAATGTTTTGCATTATATTATAACTATTTGCAATAATACAAGTTAAAAGGTTTCAATTCTTACTAAGGAAGTTTGATATTGAGGGATTAAATTTTGTTTCTCTCTTTATAGTGTCTGCTAGTGATGGCCCCAATGGAGCAGGCCCAACTGGCGCAGGATAAACGGTAAGCAGGACGAAAAGCCAAATAAAAGTAAGTATCGATGTGGCTATTACTGGCTTTTAGGTAAATAAGTAAGTTTAGGGTGGGCTTAGTTAGTGATATTGAGTATTCAATGTAAAACCGTGCAGGATGCTTCTATCAAGTTTGTAAGAAGTATTGCAAGGTGTATAGATATAATAATAATAAAGTGGATTTAAAGCCTTTTTCTGGGGACATTATTAGAATGAACCGTATAGTGGAGCCTATGTGAGGATTTCAGCATTCCGGGTGTTAAGAAAGCAATAGTTGGAACGCTTCTCGATGAGTGCTGCCTTCCTATCTTGTCTAATAATCACTTAATGTACGCCTTGTTCCACATTCCAAAGCAGAGACTTCAGGATGAGAGTATCCTCAGATGAGCCCTCGGGCGGGTTAACACCGTACAATTGATGTAAGCAACTAATACAATTTAGTATGATTATGAGGGACCATTAAACCGAGCATCGAGTTGGAAAATACATACATGGTATGTATATGCCGCTATACGTGAAATCTATAAAATGCTAAATTGTGGTGAGGAATTGAGGTTTTGGCCTCTATGAAAACCTTCGAGGAGGAGCTCGCGAAGGAGATTTTGGAGTGCGAGTAGGACAACTGCAAAGACAAAGATAATCGTGGGTGGTTTACAAAATTACATCAGATGTTAGGACGATTGAATTTGGTTTTAGGGCTAAGAAATACCTATGGAGCTTATTAGAGTATGAATTATAATTATGGGAATATTAATTGCAAGCAATAGACTGCGGGTTAATTGGCATTATGCTTGATTAAAATTTGAAGGGTTTGGTTTGGCCTAGTTCTTAAGGAAAAATCTGGTCGGATGCTGAGTGAACCACCAGGGAAGAACCAAATGTGAAAGACGAGCCAAAGGTGAGTAGGAGGGACTCGGAGTTAATTAAAAGCAATCATATTGGAGTACAGCAGTTTGCTAATATTGAGGTGGCCAGAGAAGATCCGAATGCCCTAAGGCCTACATTGGTCCAAAACGTAATCAAATTTGTTAAAAAGGGCTAATAGAAAGATTAAAAGGAAAGATAAAGCCTGAATTGGGGCTTCTAGCCGCCGTGACTCACAAGTATCACACTTCAAAATCCCACCTAAAGGGTCGGAACTAGCCGAGGGCCGGATGCAGTACATCAGCCTTTAGGAGGCCAGATCCAGAAGAAACCGAAGGCCCTAAAGCCTTCGCTTGAGCTTTGCCGGGTCAAGACCGCTAAAGTCGGGGCAGAACCTCAAAAGAAATGATAAGAATAAAAGCTAAGGTTAGAAGTTATTAAACAAATAGGGTTAGAGTAAGGTTAGAGTAATGATAACATAAAAATAACAATATTAAGCTCAAACAAAAGGTACCATGGGGGTTGCCATGGGATTAAACCTGCTAGCTAGGGTTCTGGAGGCCGGGCGAGTCACTGCTAGAGGATGGTATCCGCACATTAAGTTAATATTTGCACAGTAAATTACATGACTTAATGCGAAATCATGGTCGTCTTCATTAAGTTAGTATTAACAAGAAGCTTGGATAAGGAAACGGAATGCTAATGAAATAGAAGGGAAACTCACCTATAATTACTACATTAATCATATAACGAGGCTACGATCTTTCCTCGCGGGGAGAAAGAGGTTGAAAGCATGAATTTGCCGCTGCATGGCATGTATCGGAAATGGAACCGAAATTTTATAGTTGCAAACTAGGACGAATCTAGAGAAATCCATTGATCAAGGTTCGGTTAGTAAGGAACTAAGGGTAAAATTAGGAATGTTATGTGGTCATGGTTGTTATGCATGTTATATGTCATTACCCATAAGGATTGCTGGATAAGTGTTAATGTGGCATGGTTATGGCCTTTGTGATGCACATGTAAAAGGAAATGCATAGGGATTTGCATTTGAGCCATATTTTGGCTTTGCATTACCATCATACATGATAAATGTGTAGGAAATGTGAAGCTAAGGATGGCATTTAAATCGCGGGTGGAAATATTGCATAAGTGCATAATCTCCCCGGGCCTGAGTCCATGCTGGCTTGACTTTGGCGTTGTATTTGTGCGATATCCGCATTGTTATCCCTCGGGCCGATTCTTTGCCGCCATACGGCGTATGGTCCTAGTGTTGGACGCGTGGATGGGTGTGTACGATGAGGCAAACCCCTCACCGCATTAGTTGCAGGCCCCGATCAACCGGATGGCATGTTAGAATCGCAGGTAATCGAGCGCTTACGAGATTGCTAATGGCTGTAACATGAGGTATTATTTGGCATATGTATGCAAACTAACTCCGTGGGTGGATGCAGGGACTATTGGTGGTAAGCTTGCATAGGTGCTATGTTATAAGCCTATGCATGAATCGTGGAATAAATTACTAATCGTGATATTTCTTTATTAGTTAAAATGACTTTAGCTAAACTTGCCCGATATTAATCCCAAAACTTTCCTGCGGGTTTAGCCAAACTCCTACACATTTTTCTCTCATACTTCTAGCTTAGCTAAACTAACCCAAACAAAGAACCTAAAATTTCTATGGTGTGGGCCAACAAAAATATTGGGCTTCAAATACACCTTTTTTCAACATATTCCATTTATTTCGTCATTTTCGCGGAAACATTCTAAAATAATGTTAACTAACAAAGTCTAGACTCAAATTAATCTCATAATGCTAGAAACTAAACTACTTAATCATATATTTCCATGTAAACTAGAATGATATTAGCTAAACTAGCCCGGAATTAATTCTAAAAGCTCTATGGTTTAGCCAAACAATACAAAATTTCATTCTCCCTTCCATTTACTCTTAGCCAAATTTGTTTGAAAAATGTGCTAAAAATTGCCAAATAGCTAAGTTTAGCCCTTTAAATTATCTCCATGGCATGAATAGTTCCTAGAATGCTCCAAACCCCACTTCTTTAGTCTCTGTGGACTCCGTCCCCAGGTTGGTGTAAGCAAGTAGAAATGATGGAGCCGAAAGTGCTACCATGCTAGTCATGCTAGTAGTAATATATCCGGAATCAACATGATCCTAAGTCAGCTTCTGAGAGGCCACCAAGTGCTCCATTACAATTGGTATCGAGCATTAGTTGATCTTGAATGCTTTGAGATTAGGGATTTGAGCGATCTTGAGGGATTGGCTAATGATGTTTCAGATATGCGTAGTAGAGGAAACCATGGATCGGGTGATGCTAGTGGTAACCGAGTTGGAGCCGATGGAGTCTCCGATGTTACAAGCATTTTGCAAGCAATTCAACGGTGCTTTGCAAAGACATTGCATCCCATCAAAAGAGTGAAGCCGGAGAAAGCTATAGAGAAGGTAATCGGCTGATACCAAGAGGGAAGCGCCGCCTAATCGGGAGAACGAACCGGATGATGCTGGATGCATGGCCTGCGGGAGGGAGAGTTTTATTTTGACCAGCTAAGGTAGAGGCGAAGGCGTAAAGGCCAATGAGCGTTTTAAAGTTTGTTCGACATTGGGTGCCAGATTGTCCTAATACCGTGACATATGGTGGGTATAATCGCCCACAAGATCTGAAAATCACCGAGGAGGAAGGCAAAATCACCATCAAGGCACCTAAGACAATGCACCTAGGCAGGGACAAGGAAGGTGGCCCATGATGGGGACCGAAAGTGATAGAGGTTATAGAAGAGAGGATAAAGGGTAGTCAGGGCAGCAAGAGATCAAGAAAGAGGAGAAGCAACGGGCTGCCACCATCTCGAGATCCGCCATCGAGATCTCAAAGTGGAGTGGCAATGGGATGGTCAAGTCACTGCTATTTGGCGCGCTGCATTATTGATGGATGCTCAGCTTGTTTTTCTATTGATGGATTAAGGCGGTCGAAAGGCCTTGAATTTAAGGCGGGAATATGGTGTCTCATGCTGATTGAGGTTATTAGCCTTGGAAAAGCATGATGCCATACCGAAATGATAACTGGCCAAGAAATTTTTCAAGAATTCAGAAGAGGCGCTTTGATCTCGAGCTCCCTATTTGAAGATATTTGATATGGACCAGCCCATCCTTTTAAGTGGCCGTGATGCCTCCCCGGAAAGGCCATTGGTGGAGCTTTGATGCGTAATGGTAAGGTTTGTGCCTACACATCTCGGTGAAATTGTCGCCAGCCAGAGAGAATCATCCAAGACATGACGGAGATGTTGGCAATTATACATGCTTTATGCATGGAGGCACTACCTATTAGGGTCGCCATTTCATTGAAGACCTGACCATCAATATCTGAAATTTTTAGAAGCAGTCAGATTTGAGCAATAGGCACGAGATGGATGCAACTTAGAAGAATACGATTTTGAGGTTGAGATCGCAATGCAAGGGAGAATGTGATAGCAGAGCGCCTCGGCCCCCAGAGGGTCCTTGACCCTATTAGTGTGTCGTGGCCAATGGGATGCTCATCTCATGGATAAGGTGGCAAGAGACCCAGATTTTGGGCCTACGGGTTGCCGCGATCAAACAAGTGGTCTACCGAAGCTCTCACAACACTCAAGTATCCAATGGAGTTTTGTATTATAAAGGTCGTAATCGCATTCCTGAGGATTTGAGTTGGTGAATGGAGGCTTTATATAAAGCTATGATATACATTTATGGACATCCTGTGGTGCACAAGACTCAAGGAAGGCCGTATTTACGAATTTCTTTTTCTGGCCGGTAAGGGCGAAATGTTATATGTGGCAAAATGTTTAGCATGTTAGAAGGTCAAGCTTCAAGCGATCTAAAGTCCTCGGGGAGCTCGCAGAACCATTGGAAGTTCCTTCATCCAAATGGGAAATGCATTGGCATGGACTTTATTGTAGATCCACCTATCGAGAGCGTGATATAATGCCATTTGCTGTGGTAGACATATTGTCTAAGCCGGAAAGCACATTTTATGCCGCATTAAAGATGATAAATGCATGTTTTGGATATCCCAAGTTATTTGTTAAGGAAATTTTTTAGGATTGCACAGGCGCTAATGATTACACTCTGTAGATCGAGACTCAGTTTATGAGTCATTTCTCGCAAGGATTGTCCTTAACGTGGAACTAAGCCAAATACTAGCACTGCATACCATCCCCAAACGTGACGCAAGTGGAGCCAGTAACCGTGCATTGGAGGATATGTTAAGAATCGTATGTGCCGTTCTTGGCATGGATTCTCATTTGCATTTGGCGTAGCCTTCTATGCATAAATAATAATGCATCAAGAATCTAAAATCGATGAGTCCCTTGAGGCAATGTATGGCAAAGAATGCCGCATGTCCCCCCTCAATTGGAGGGATCTACTCTGTAATGTGGAGATGGCCAATGAGGTGGCCCAGATTTGTATATGCGTATTAAATTGAGAAGATCTCTATTTAATCTCGCAGCCGCTCCGTAATAGGCAGAAGCAAAGTATGCTAACAAAAGATGTAAACCTTTGGAATTCACCAGGGCCGTGATGTAGTTTTACCGGATTAATCCCAAGCAGAGCTCATTGGCATTTAAAAGTGCGGAAAGTGGGCCCAAGATATGCGTGGATCTTTAAGATATTGGAACGATCGGGCAAGGTACTACAGTTAAATTACTCTCCGCATGTTAGGGTGCATAATAATGTGTTCCTATGTGAGCAACTTGTGGAGAAAGTGGATGCCTTTTGATCCACGTGATATGCTTGGCTTCTGTTTTATGATTAGTAAGCAGATGAATTTTTGTACCTCACTGCTATTGGATCTTACAAACCTGAGACAATACGCTTCAAGACTCGACAACTACAAGATTTTGGTAATGGGAGGATTCAGTGATTCTCTTCGCCAATTTCGAAGCCCGCCCACATGAGGACATGGGTTGGGTAAATTTGAAGGAGAATGTAACGACTGGCAAGTTAATGTGATAATTGATGTAATTAAATTCAATACAATTTTAGTATGGTTAAGGAGGGACCATTAACCGATATCGAGTTGGAAATAATATACATACGTAGTATGTATATGTTGTTTACATAAGAATAGAAGGAATAGATTTTTATATTGTGAAATCTATAAATTCTAAATTGTAGAGGAATCTGAGGTTTTTGGCTCCAGGAAAAACTCGAGGAGGAGTTTCGTGGAAGGAGATTTGAAGTGCGAGCGTGATTGGAATTGCAAAGACAAATGCAGAATCAGTGGGTGGCTTCATGTACCTTACACCGTGGATGCTATAGGGACGCATTGAATTTGATTTTAGCCAAGAAATTTCTATGGAGTTTGCTTAGAGTAAGGAATTATGAATTATGGGAATATTAATTGTGGGTAGTTGCATAAAGGGGTTAATTGGTATTATGCTTCTGATTAAAATTTGAAGGGTTTGTTTTGCCTAGTCTCCCATGAAAACTGCTGATGCCGAAAGGAACCACCAGAAGAACTAGATGTGGAGCATTTGTTAAAGGTGAGTAGGAGGCTTCTGAAAGTTAATTAAAAGCAAGCAGATTGGAGTATCAAAGAAACATAATAATATTGAGGCATGAGAAATGCCCTAAGGCAGGTCGGATTGGTCTGAGAACATGCCGAAATATGTTAAAAAGGGCTTACTAGGAAAGATTTGCGCTGGTGATGTTCAATTGGGGCCGAAAGCTGCCATAGCCGGATTTGTAGATTCGCTACTTCATTATCCCAAAATCGAATCTAAAGGGTCTAACCGAGGCCGAGGGCCGATTTACGCATATCGCACTCCTTTAGAGGCCGTGATCTCGAAGAAACCGGGCGTCTCTAAAGCCTTCGTTGAGCCGTCACGCACCCGAAGTCGGTGTCCCTAAAAAGAATGATAAGAATAAAAGCTAAGGTTAGAAGTTATTAAACAAATAAGGTTAGAGTAATGATAACATAAAAATAACAATATTAAGCTCAAACAAAAGGTACCATGGGGTTGCCATGGGATTAAACCCCAGCTAGCTAGGTTCCGAGGCCTAGCGAAGTCAACAAGTAGAGGATGGTATCCGCATTACTAAGTTATTTGCACAGTAAATTACATGACTTAATGCGAAATCATGGTCGTCTTCATTAAGTTAGTATTAACAAGAAGCTTGGATAAGGAAACGGAATGCTCATGAAATAGAAGGGAAACTCACCTTATAATTACTACATTAATCATATAACGTAGAAGTTACGATCTTTCTCTATGGGGAGAAAGAGGTTGGAAAGCATGAATTTGCCAAGGTATGGCGTAGGGCTGGGAATGGAACTGGGAACATTTTATAGTTGCAAACTAGACGTAAATCTAGAGAAATCCATGATCAAGGTTCGTTAGTAAGGAACCAAGGGTAAAATTAGGAATGTTATGTATACTGCGGGAAGTTATGCATGTTAATTAGAACGAAATGGCTATTTACTAGTTTAGACGGTGAAATGGCTGTAAGCATCTAGTGGACGCCGAAGATTATCCCAGATTAATTCATACATAATGCATATGACGAAGCATCTAGAGACGTCGAGCACTATCCATGGACTTATTGAATGGATAGGAATAATGGAGCATGGATGGAATAGAAAGGGGTCTACAACCAAATGCAAGTTATCATAAGAAAATTCATTTGGGGGTATGGCTAAAGCGGCATGGGGAGCTTGTCGGATAAAAGGATGGTGGGCTAGATGCAAAGACCCCTCTATTCAAGCTCAGTTCGCGCCTAAATCTCGGCCCTCGAGGACACTACAAGGAGAGTCTTCCGAAGTTTTCTCTCCTCGCGACTTAAATTTGCATCCTTTGGTTTAGCCATATTCTGCTTCAGCCTCGTGGATGAACTAGGAGCTTTGTATTATAGTTTCAAGGTGGCCCCCTGCAACATCTCCCCGTGAATGAGAAAGATCCTCCAAGCTTGGGGAGATGTGCGCAACATTTGTTCACCCTCATGATGCCCGGAGGAGTGTGGATTTAGCCTTTTGGAATACTCGGGCATGCGGGAGAGGCCTCCACCGCACTCTCATCCAACGATCTTCACTCAAATGGAGGGGCTAGAATACCAAGCTGCAAAGATTCAGGGTGGAAATGGCAGGTGGTCACACCAGCATCTGCCGCAGGTGCAGAAAATCGTATCTCCGCCAAGGAGATCGCAGAAGTAATTAAGGGAAATTTTAGCAAACGCCACCAACCAATCGAAATTGTTGGTCCGCGGTGAGCAATGGTTATCTCGAAGGGCAAATGTAATATAGTGTGGCTAGGATCTACCGCATGGAAATTCCTGACAGTCGAGGCTAGGCTCCTGTGGGTGAGCAGCATTAAGCAAAATTGCTACAACTCCTGGAAATTCATGTGCCCGTGAAGATACGCCTTCCATGCATCAAGAGGGACCATGACAAAGGAAAAGCTTATTCAAGAAAGGTATCAGGTTGACGAGCAAGGGTCTGGTTGCCGTCACCGGACCTAACCCTCTCCATTCTGGTATGATCACGTAATTTTGGCAATGGCCGTCCCATTGTTGGCTAATGATAACCAACTGGCTCTGGCCGCAACTCCATCGCATAGGCAAATGACAGAGGCCTCCCGAAGAACCTTGCATTGCGGGTCATATGGAACAATCGGGCTGTGATGTGCCCTGGGTGCCTATGGATATCCATAATAAAGTTAAGGAACTCTCTCAACCTTAGGTTGCGCCATGGCATTATTCACCACTGAAGTAAGGGTGCAAGTTATAACAAAGAGTTTATTAGATTAGGTCTGCGTGGTTCTACCTTCTACTTCTGCGTTTCATTGGCTAAGGATATCGATAAAGGGAGTGTAAGGAACTACTAATAGTCAAACAAAGATGCACCTGCATACCAACCAAGGATACTCACTTAAGAGACCATAGTGGAACGAGGTTGCCTCTCTCCATAGTAATTACTTTTTGTGAAGGAGGGTGACTCTTATAGTACCTAAGTTGTGGAAAAAGACGAAGTAGAAGTTCTCTCAGCATATCGGGTTGCACTTCGTATCCATATCTCTACACGTTGTATATGATTTTCCTATATTTAATATTACATATAACCTACCCTCAAAAAGAATGGATGTAATGCATCAAGAAAGACCTACTGTGCGCCCCTTACTCCCCCATACCGCATGCCCGCATCGCATTCTAAGCGAGGGAGCATTCCCTCGGGTACAGCTCGATTGGGGGTGCCATCACCCTGACTTCTACCTCATGGAGTGCAGCCGAAGGGAAGAGTGGGATGCAGTCAGCTTCACCCTACCCCATTCTGTCGGTTCTTATTCAAGTATAACAAACAAACGTGAGCACAGTCTCCAACAATATACAAATACAAATCATCATGAGGCTAGTAAATATCAATGTAGATAAATGATTTACCCTTCATAGCAACAATATAAAGTGCATCCCAAATGACCTGCACTCAAGGAGTAAATGGACTGACTAGGTTCTGAAATGGGTATTGCAATGGATTTGTCAGCAGAACATGGCTTAGGTAGTCCTACTCCATCCGCTTCTCCTGCACACTTTGGCAAGAGTAGGCTGAAAAGTGCTGGGACGGGTCAGTAGCTGCAAGTGGCCAGCCGAGGGGCTGGCCAATGGGCCGGGTTGCATCTCCCAGCCTCGGAGCGCGAGGCAGAAAGAGAGCGTTTCTCCCTCCAGGTATCCATGCCTTTACCCGCGCTTAGAGGGCTACCGCCTCTTATCTCGACGTTGAACTCACCTGAAAGGTCATATTCAGTCACCCCACTTAGTGTCGAAGCTCATGCTCGCCTACACGCAAGGGATAAGCCATTAAGCTTCAGGGCTGCAAGACCCCATGTTTTACTACCGAGGGCTGCAATTCAAGGAGCGAGAAGTTCCTCCTTATCAAATCAGCTTTTGCTCTTCACTCCACAAACGTGGCTCCTCGTATCGGGCCGATTTGGGGAACTATGAAAAGGCGTTAGGGAAACATCTGGTCGTTTCAGTCCCAAATTCCCTTCCCAAAACAAGGAGATCAGCTTATAAACACATACAATATCACGTAGTCGCAAATAACCGCCATCAATCTCCAATTTCCTAACATCCAATGCTAGGTTCATTCAAGTAGAGTCTCGCATCTAGGGATTCGCTTCCGTAGATGATCACCATACTAAAACTTTATACGTTTTTCCAAAGACCTGCTTCCTTTGCACACCAACTAATCGGATACCCGCTCCTTGGCTTGCCCATCCCTTCAAAGCCCATGCTCTCGCTCAAGACGCATCGCTACTCAACCTTGTGTAATTCGAATTTTCTGAGTTCTCGGCATGCGATGGAGTCCTACCTTAATAATTGCCCGGGGAAACTCAATGCGAAGAGGAAAGCAAAGATTCAGAGAACCCCACTGGCAAAGGAAAAGGAGAATAGGTCTAGGGTTTTAGCTCTTATATAGACCCTATCTAGGTTAGGATTCACATGTATTAAATGGTTAGCCATTTGAAATGGATGAATGTGAACCCTTTGTTGCGGCATGCTTAATCACACAAATTAACACTAAAAGCCGCCCCTGTAAGCGCAAACCTTTAGCCCTAGGCAACGCTATCCGCGATAACGCAGACGGGCGATAATACACGACAGATGATATATTATGCCGGAACGCCACATTCTCCCCACCTTGACTTGATGTCATTCTCAAGCATCAATGCCTCCCCAACCCTTGGCACCCAAGAGACATCCCATCACGCAATCCCTCACATCCATGCCATACACCACCAAAGTTTATAGTTTCATTGTAATTGTACTGCAGCCCCGTCCTCTGACTTACAATCTCCTGACCACAAAAATTACCTACATAGCTTGTAGTTTTGCCAGAACTCCATGGTCAGCCTCCTCACAACACATTATGCCAAAATTATGTGGTGGTTAGGAGCTCAGAAGCCATCCTCCGCTAAACTTTAATTGCTCAGATGTAATGCTAATGCTAGTATATTTTGCATTATTATGCTGTTGTTGTAAGGAACCACCCATTAAATACAATTATATGGGATGGCACATCTCCCTATGTAGGAAGATTATGTTTCTTCCATCATGAGTTTGTGAGAGCGCCCCACTTATATGTCAGCCATACACTGTAGTTGCTTAGCGGTGGGGACTTGGGTCCTCCCCTGTGATACATGAAGGTTCTCTCAGTAGGCATTGACTAGAGGTGCTTTTCCCATCACACGCATACACCAATGCACTCCTTTCTCTCAGGTCGCCTACTTCCTCAGGAATGTGGTAGACTTCTAATTTACCTTCCACTCACTGAACGCTGGCTATGCTTCACATTGATACTACACCACTCTAGAGAAGAACCCCAGTGGTCTCATCATCGGCATCAACGATGCAACCCATGCCTGCATACGACGCGATTAACCTTAGCTACATGTTTAAATTTTAAACCCAAAATCACATGTCGAAATATTTTGTTGTTGATGTCGACTACTTCTATGATTTGAAGCCGACCCTTTGTATTGTCGTATAAACTTTGGTAATCGCTTTTCTTTAAGATCCGGGATTCTGTATAATTCACGAAGGCTCAACGGTAAAGGCTTCCACTCACAAGATATTGCAGAAATTTTGACCCTTCTTGTTGCGTACCTTCTCTATCTTGAAAGGTCTATCTTGGAGCAAGCTTTGCAATGCCGAAGTGGAGCTTGGTCTTGACTTTGATCTTCAACCATACTTTGTCTCCCCACTTCAAAATTCCTCTTGACTGTCCATGCTTGCCTGCTGAGTTTTCCGTCATTTTGCCTATGTATCCTCTTCCACCAAGTCTCTACTCCGAAAGCATTTGGTCGGAGACTTCCACTCCCTTGGACACATGAGCAGGCTGCATCCCGGGTAGCTAACGACAACTGTGAATCATAAAAAGGACTCATCTCATGATGACTCCGCTTGGTGTCATAATACTAGGTGGATGAAATCATCCCACTTGATTGCTTTGTTCATATAGCTTCAACATATCTTCAAATGATCCTGCTGTCTTCCTCGCCTGACCCATCCCAGGGACACATGCCGTACCAATTCCAAAGTTTGTCTCGATGGTGACAGTCCCCACAAAAGGCACTCCCAAATCCTGAGTTCCTATCCCAGATATCTCCTGCATACAGCCTAAAAACTCCCAACAACAGGAAGCTGGCCCACTCTCAGACCACACTTCCATATCAAATGTGCCATCTTGGATGTACTTATCTACTACTACCCATCAAGGTATCTTTTGCCCCTTTGGTTTCTGCTCTTGTAGAGTCCTGTATTAAAATTCATACTCATACTTCCCACTTAAGCAAGCAGGCCGTGCAATGTTCCAAGGTACCTGAATCCTGGAAAGACCTACTTTGTTCACGGGGTATCCGCACTCTGATCATATCTCTGCTATTTCCTCTTCATGCCCAGCCAACAATAACCCTAATCTGAAGCACACTCATGAACCCCATGTCATATAAATGGCTGTGTGTATCATCCAAGATGTTTCTAACTTGAGAAGATTTCATGGTACACACACTATTTTATGGCCATAGCAAGTTTCCTTCCCTTCTTGGACAAAGTGCCCCACATTCCCTTTCCTTGTCCGGCCCCTGCTTTTGGAAAGGCTCGGCCTGCCTCCCAGCTCCAGGTCCTGTCGGCAATGTTTCCCTCAATCTTCCCGGCCAAACCCCTGCACGAAAGTGGATATGGCGCATGATTCTTGTTGCTAATGGCTTCCAGGTATCTCAGAATTACATTGAGCGCTTCCCTCGGTTTATAACTTATCTGAAAATATATTCTTCAGGAATTTTAATTCATCTCTTGCCTCTAAATTGATATGTCACAAATATGTGTATTATTGAAGGCTTTTATGGACTGGTGGTTCAGTCGAATTTTTCTTCCATGCTCAAATTAAGGTTCTTACTATAGCCAGAGCTCTTGATTCGCTAAGATACTGGCTTTTGCTATTGCTCAACTTCGAGTCATAGGCTACTACCTTCTCCCCGATGAGGACTCTACTGCTGTTGGTCCCTTCGCTAGGCATCCGCTACCGAGTTTATCTTTTATCTGATCCGGCAAGACCAATATCGGTGTCATTGCCAAAGCTTCCTTTTAGGTTCTAAATGCTTTTAAATTTGTTTTTACAATGAGTTGCCCTAATCTTTTATCTTCCCACCTTTAGACTGGTGAATATGTCATAATTTTATAAAATTTCACAATTCTATAATAGCTCATAGCCTTAGAAGTTCTCGACTATATATGTATTTTTTGTAAATGCATTATGCCGACACGGCTTCTATCTTCAAGTAGGTTCCAGGAAACGTCAGGATCAATATGCCCAGCACCACTCTTTCCTCAAGGCGGCGGCACTTCGAGCAATCTCGCAGAGTTGATGCTCTCTTAACTTTTCTGGCACCCCCTCAAATGTTATTGCTCTCCATTGAGAATTGCCGCATAATTCAAGACATCACGAAGAAGACCATGATGAAGGAATCTAAAATTCACAAGACACTGCTCATTAACTCATGAATGGCTGGCGATAGACAATCCAAAGGGGTAAACCAGAACCTTCATAGTGCTCCTATATATTCTGTCCGGCTCATGGATGTCTCCTGATCCCAATCAGTGACACCCCCATCCTAGATCACTCTGGTAAAAGATTCTCGTTCCCCAAGAACGGATCATTTTAAGTCATCTCAATTCCAGTGGCAGACACGAGCTTGATAGTGCTTATTTAACCCATCTTAATGCACATCCTAAGGCTCCCATCCTTCTTCAAAGAGAATAGGGTTCGAATCCGGGAGACACTAGGTCTTAGAACCCCTAGGTCTAGCACTCTGAATTGTTTCTAACCCTGGCCAACCTCCCATGACATCCCATAGGGTGCCTTGCTTCTAGGCTTCCTGGCCTGTGTCTGCTATTTCACACCTCTAATTCCCATAGGAAGTCGCTTAATCATCAGAAATAAAATGCGGAATTCCCTCGATCAACTTCTGCTATTGGCCCGAAGCTATGATTCTTTGACCCTTCATTTCCTGTCTCCTCGGGATCTTGGAGCTCAAGTTAAGAGATAGGCTGGCCGCTTTTATGCACTTACCACTACCACTGCATGACGAAGTGATTTCACCGTGATCTCATTGACTCACCCTCCCATGCTGTTGGCTAAGGCCCACCATGCCCCACACCGTATGATTGCCCTGGTCCAAGATATTCCATTCCAATAATCAGATCATACTCTGCCTTCATCTGACCTCCCTCCGCCCCAGCAACAACACAACTGGCAAAGTCTCCACATTGAAGCTTGTCTCTTCCCCGCCTAATCAAGCCCATTATTAAGAGACGAATCGCCTGGGCTTTGACTTTAACGCTTTAACTTTCAATATGTTTACCATCCTAGGGATGCAAACCATGACCGCCCCAGTCTATCAATACTATAAAGGATTTTCTGGCTTCTCCAGATTAATTTTATATCACTTTTCAGATTAGACATATGCAAAATATGACACCTACCATGGATAATCCCGTGTTACTGCCGCTCATTCATGGTGTCTCCTATCCCAGCTTGTTTATTCATTATCAGTACTGTTGTCCTATGTCTCCGCTGGAAGCATCTCGAACATAGTCGCTTCTATACAATACACCCTGCTTCCCGAATGGACTATGAATGCTCACTGCTTGGGAATATAGACTGCTCCTTGCTCCTTGAAGCTTACCGCTTCCTTTTCCCGCTGCTACCCACTTGTGTTGTTTTGCTTCCTATAATTTATTGTACTGGCGGTTTTAGCTATCGCTTGCTTCTGGCTATAGCCTCTGTAGCTCTTCTCTCTCCTCTTTATCCCGGAAATATTGCTGGTGCTCGCTTCTTAGGCTGTCCCGCCGCTCCGCAAAAACTTATGGTTTTGCTTCTGCTCTCCGGCTACGACCACCTGGGTTTATTGCTCTTACGAAGTCATGCGATTTCCTCGTTTGCCTTCAACATAGCCTTCCACCGATGTTTCGCCAACTTTGCAATACAAAGCCTAGTCTCTGGCGAATTCCTCCCATTGACCATTTGTTTTGTTACAAAATTATAGAACTGCCAAGATCATGTTGCACCTATGTTCTTCTGGCATGTAATGATGTTGAACGCCTTTGCTAACTCTCCTTTAATTCTAGTAACTGTCTCTGCTAAATATAAGTGAGATACTCTTTCCACTAACCTTGTTTCAAGCCCTCTTTGAGATTTATTACAGCATTTCCTATTTTTATTTTGGTTTCATAAAGTAATTTCGCTTTATCTCGCCCACGACGCTTCTCTCGTTTATTCTCGATTCTGAAAGCCCTTTAAACTGTTTATCCTTTTTCGCTTCATGACATTTGGTAATCTTCTGTAATCGGCCTGCGGATCTCGCCCTCATTTGCTTTTGATCTCGGCTTCGGCGATCTCGGTTTCTTTCCTCGCTTCCTCCATGTCGGTTCGACCTGGCTGGAGTTTGATCCTGAATCTGATGATCTTTCCTCTTTCGCTTTCCTTTTTCGACTTCAGTTCGCTACCTTTCAGGTTTCCGGTATATTCTGTCCTCGTTCTCCTATTGTCAGCGCACTTCGCGCACGTGAGGTTTGATGTCCGATTCGATTCGATAGTTTCTTCCGAAAGGTCATTTCACTTTGAGCAAGATTCTCTTCATTGAGCGCTTTATGTTTCAGCCATTACCAGGAGTTCACGATAGTTTCTAGGCACTCCCAAATCACGCACATTAGAAAGTACATCACCATTAGTTTTGTTTTGTAAGGTTACGTTGTTAATTTGATGAGTACAATTTGAGGGAATACCAGATAAAGAGGCAGGAGGCTATGACCACATATATACTTAAAACTTTACATGCAACACAAACTTCTACTCGAAATTTCTTGAGGTAGTCGGTGGTCTTCCAAAATTTTCTTCACTTGGGTTGCACTCTTAATGACCCTCGTTAAATTCGATATTTGTTGACCCTCCCTGGCGCCGCCCAAGGCCCTCACCTCCTATCCGGCGAGCACGTTCACATCACGCCAATCACGCAGGATTGCAAAGTCGAAGATGGTCAATGTAATCGCCTTCTTTGACCGTGACAACATGATCGATGTTTGATGCTAATCGGCATGGTGTCCAAATCCCCAGGATAGCCATGCTAAAGACCCTTCGCCGCATAAATTACGGTGAATAACCCTATTCTTCCGTCATAGCGAACGGCGCAGTATCCGAAAAGTATCACGCCCCGCCGCAGACGAGAAAGTTGTTCAGGTTTTCGCTTTCATTCAAATTTCTTGTACTTCTTCAGTTTTCCGGGTCTTGGTGCACCAGCTCTCCTTGGGATTGATACCGCCCATGTTGCTTCCGGATTGCTACGCAGCTCCTGCAACAATGCTGATGTGGACTCTGCCCGATGCCCATTTTGTTCTTGAATCGCCATGAACTCCTCCTCCTACTCCTTCGTCATCATTCGGCCTGATGCTCGCATACGCGAGACATTCCGGGATGATGTCCCACGAAGGTCCCGTTTCTCTGGCGTCGACAGGGAAGTTCAGCCTCGACCCATGAAGTCGCCTCGCAGATCCGCCACGTAGAAGGTAAAATCAGATTCACTTAAGGCTCTGGCTGCGACGTGGGAGATTCTAATGTCATGGAGGGTTAGCGCTTTCACCCGCGGCGAGGCGTTCGCTTGTAATGCCCGCCTTGGCAGGGGTTTCTTTGTTGCTCTAGTCCCTCTTTCGCTTTTGATTCGTTTCGGCCGCCTCTTGCTCCGGCATCCAGTGTCTCTGGGTCCCACCTTCGTGGTCTCCTCCCTCCCTCTCTCTTTCTCTTCCTTTCCAGTTTCTCGACACTGCCTTCCATCCGCTCTCTCCTCCGCTGCCATGGCTATGGGTTCAACTTCTAAAGGCTTGAACTGAGGGTTCTGGTCTTGGGTTTGACCCCAGATAGAAAGATGGTTACAAATATTTATAGGGAGAAGTACCCCTATCGGGATGAATGACATGTAGTTGAAGCATGACCGCTTTTATTCTCTAAATACCTATTCACATTTTGGGATATTCTAAGTGGCTGACTGAGGGCGCAGTTAGTGCAAAATATCCTACACAAGGTGGAGTTCTACCAAAGATGGTCCCATCTTGGCGTGGAACTCATTATAATGCCTCTGCAGAAGGGGAGCATGCTGATGGTAGTCAATGTCGCAGTTTCCTAAGACACCACACCTGGACTGGAGGTCACCACCATGAGCTCTGGCTGTACCATCAGCTTTGAATGAAGAAGCAGCCGGCACTGAGCCGGGGATGATGCATGGCGCCGGGTTTGGAAGGGACTGCAGGAAATCGGGCTTCGCTTAGGAGCCAGGCCAAGGGCTTGAATGACACCCTGTCTCATATAAGCAAAACCCTAATTTTGGGAAAATTTCTAGCCCAGATGGTCTCAATTTCAGGGTCTAGAGGTATGACCATGGGCTAATCAGCTTGGAAATACTTCTAAGGGTCCCTGCTAAATGAATTTTGGTTCACGAAGCGACGCCTTTGGGTCATCAGGATTCACTCACTAATACATGCTTTATAATTTGGTTTGGGATCAATTCTAAGCATTCTCGCGGAGGGGTGGGCTCTTATTTAGATCAATAATGATGCTAACCAGAGAACTTAAGGTATAACCCTGCACTCATTGAGATAACTGATGATTCTTACCGCCTTTATTTG
Organism: Isoetes taiwanensis; assembly: GCA_021234155.1. Classification (NCBI taxonomy): domain Eukaryota; kingdom Viridiplantae; phylum Streptophyta; class Lycopodiopsida; order Isoetales; family Isoetaceae; genus Isoetes; species Isoetes taiwanensis. The sequence goes on from JAJEKV010000002.1 coordinate 7,655,238, forward strand.
GGTAAAAGTCTTTGGCTCAGATTGGGAAGCCACTCATGCTGCTTATTGGGATCGGGTTTGCAAACCAATGAGTCTGGCGACTTCAGGAGGGGGGCAAAACCCATTCCGTGGTATTAGCAGGGAAGCAAATTACTAAATGGCGATGACCCTTTGTCGCCCTCATGGCTAAAGTTTATAAAGGCAAATGTTTAGGTATATAGCCACCCTGCAAGGGGTAAATTTTAAAACGCCAGAGCTTCAGGCCGATTGTTGTCGTGATGATAATCTAACGCCTCTCAAAGTTGATTAGAGAACCTCGGACACGAATACATGCCAATTTATCTGGGGGACTCATTTAGGGAATCATTAGCTACTCCAATCATATTTAATTTGTATCTAAAGTTGTTAGTTAACAAGCAGAATATTATATGATGCGTATTTTATTTTTAAATAGTGATTCTTCTTTAATTATTGGATCAGAAAAGCTTCTATCATCTCCTGACATTCACCCATTTGGAACTACCATAAATATTCCCCAACTCTAAAAAATAGAATATCATTTTTGTCGCCCATCGAGGCCACCTGCCTAAGGGACCTGTATTATGCTAAACCGAGCACGCCTGTTAAAAACCTCACCATATTTTCGAGGGAAAACTGTAATAGCTACAGAATATTAAATCAGACAAGTATAGGCATATACATGTCAAGTGTGCCCGCAGGACAGTTGATCTGCATGTCCATAACCTCCCTCAATGTATGATCTCAAAGAGACTCAGACGTCAGGGTTAATGTCACATAAAGCCGCTAAAGCTCGACTAACTCAACATAAAGGTCCTAATTTGATCATACGGGTAACCTTGAAGGGTAAGGAGATTCTGCATTTGCGCATTTCGACAGTATTCGTCCGGCGTATCACTAACCATCCGCCTGGCCCAATTCAAGATGATGCCCCGTAAGCACGGAGGTAAATGTATTCCGCTTCTTTTCGCGGCAACCAGGCATTATGGGCCCTTTGCTCCACGTGGACGGCGTAATGCCGATAGTGTACGCCCTGACATGTTCAGCGCAATGGCAACCCAAAGCTCACGAGGAAGCAAGCCAAGATATCGGCTTCGCTATTATGACATTTCATGAGAGCAGGCACTCTCAGGTTTTTTAAAGACCGCCAACCATTGAGCTCTTTTCTCCAACAGCCTTGAGGCCCCATTGCCATGATATAGTTAGTTTAGGGAGACGGCATCATTCATATTGACCACCTCTTCCTAAAAATAGAATAAATGGCGATCAGTTCTCTCTAAAAGAGGCAAAGAACCCGCCCCAAAGCAGAATTCCGATATGGACCCGCGGGACCCCAACCCCAAAGTACCGACAAGCATGCTTTTCTTCAACTTCTCTTCTTCGGCCTAAGTCATTCTGTAGTAGTGATAAATACCAGTCTCTATACTTCCACTCCTATATAAAGGGATTTTAAGACTTTGGAATAGTGATTTTGATGTGGGGCTCACCATACAACTCCGCCGACTATTGTTTTGCATCAGCGGTAAGTGCCTTCCAGCTCCGCCACCAGCCGTATGGATGTCCCCCAACAGATAGTAGAAGTGGGAAACTCCACTCCTAACATTGTATGTGGATAAAACTCAACATTCCTAGCCCTGGCAACTGCATGAGGACCCTCATTGACGAAGATGATGGCGTGAAACCACCTTTGCCTTACGTACTGGACGCGCATATCGCCGCTATGTAATGTGTCTGCAGTATCGAAGATACGCTGGCTGTCCGGCTGTGTTAGAGGTTCAATATCATCGATATGAACCGCCCATGATTCGATGAATGTGAGCTCCATCAGCCCCACCACGCAAGCCACCAATTGATCACCGTAAAGTCAAACAATGTTAGGAGAGAGGGTATCCCCGACGGTAACTCCTCACTACCATCAAATTGTTGGCTTTGTTCCGTCGCGAATCAATTCAGCATCTTTCATATAGTCTGCATAATCTATTTCCGCGAATCATAGAACCCCTACCGCTGTTTCTGCCCAGTTTTCCTGGTGGCATTTCGTGAAACGCCAAAGCAACAATATAGGACCGACTACGTTCGGCCAGTTTCACACCGAGTTCGTGAACGGAAGATGCGTCAATGGTTGAGGCCGGGTCTCAATCCTACCGGTGAGGGCCCGCATCGTTTTCATCAATCGCTAAGCTCGAGAATCTCAAAGAAGTTGTAAACACCGAATCACTACGATTGTTCGATACTCATCGGCAGCAGGGGTCACCGCCTATAGATGCCGGGAACAACCGCTATTGGTCCACGTACGGGAAGCTCGTAATGCCTTGCTGAACAAGGCCGCATCGGGTATTATGGACGCCCGCCTTACCTGGGCAATTCCGGCCGAGTCAACCATAAGTTCCACCGCTTCCATTGGCAAAGACGCTGTGTCGGTTCCGTCCAATCGGCATTTCCAGCATCGGCCTTCGGGTATTGCCGTGATGTACCTGAGGGTCGAGAAGCCAAGTGCGAGTTGTTTCCATCGCTTGGAGTGATATTCGGCAATAAGCTTTCCACGTACCCTAGTTTCATATGCTTGATTTGAAACCATGAACACATTCTCGTGCATATCTTGCCTTTACCTGCCATCACAAGGGGAAAACAATGAGACCCCAACGCTCAGTAATAACCACCAGAAATGCTTTTGTTTATAAACTTGTAGGTAATGTGAGAGACATAAGTCATGAGCTCAAGGAAGAGCAGGCTCTTCCTTGAAAAACATACTGAACGCCACCACTCTGGCAGATTAGTCACTCTATAGCCTCATCCACAAGCACCATTCCCATCCATAATAGACCATTCTCACCACCAATTCTATGGCTCCAAAAATCTATAGAACCTACTTGGTTCATTGTAAGATTCATTTTCAGCAGAATTGCTTTTCTAGAGAATTGGTTCCCATAATAGTTGAAAACTGTCCTGCAAAATATCTTCAGGAGATTTTCATGCGAATAAAAAAATCTCCAGAATCACTTACCGGAAGGTTTTCAATGAGACTATAAATGTTGCAATTAAAAGATGCAACATACGTGAAAAAAGAGGTTTATAAAAACAGCTGATGCGCACCTCTACATCATCACTCTTACGCCATCCTACTATATTCATCTCTTTGATTTATGCATAAACCTTTATAAAACGCATCAAATCGGGATCATGAGGGAATCCATGGTCGCAGTTGCCCAAATGATTTGCATACGCGAACAACAAACCAATTGATTCAATATGTTGCAATGCAAACAAAATCCATTGGAAAACATAAGAGAATGTATAGAAGCCATACCTGTATACTTGAGTAGTCCTGCATTTGGAGTAAATTCTAGACAACGCTTTGGAGCAAAATCGAGCCTGCACCGAAACCATACAAATGCGTACGACCAAGAAATTAGATAGATGTAGAAGGTAATGCCTCTGAACACAAATTAGTGCGCCGGTACCCTTCCTCGAAGAAAACTGCTTAAGGTCGCGCCTAAAGCAAAACGGTGGACAAATAAACAAAGACGCCAAAGATGAAAGAGTGAGGATATAACAGAGCAGGCTTGAAATGAAAATTGCTCAGTTATTTCATTCACATAATCAAAACTATAGGTTTAAAACTCGCAATGACAATCAATTGCTTACCTTTTCGATAAAATAGATTTTTCCCAAGTGGTATTCTCTGAGTATTCCCGTAGGGTATTAGCAATGATATCATCAAACATTGAATGTTCCTGGGAGTGGGTGTGCTAAGGGCCATGTAATCAAATGAGCTTGTTTTCAGATAGTTAGAGATATCCGCTTGACGCTAAGCACTTCTACCAATTGGGTTGTCCAATAAAGGCAGAATAGCCAGGCCCTCCTATAAGCAGCTAGGGCAAATGCACTTCTCTCTATATCACGCTAGCTTAATTCATTAGGACTTTCAAGTCCCATAAATATCCAACACTTTCTCCCTCCATCAGCCCAAACCTAATGGCATCAAAGTCCCAAATTTGTAAAATAACGTCATTTGGGAAATCAGCCTGTTTTGTTAGCCAGAATTAAATGTTCATGTAGTACTCTAAGAGAATGGATGCTTTATATTGGCAAACCACCTAAACAAACCTTCAAAACTCGACGCTGCGTTTGGTGTACTCCAACTATATTGTATGATAATTTAGCTTTATTCGCTTCCTCTGCACTCTTACCTTAATGTCATATAATTGAATACTACCGTTATGACCACCGTCCTTTCGCAACCACTGCAGCGAGCGAAACCCGGCGACCATTGAAGGTTCATTGGAAAGATCATACCATATTGTTCTAATACGAGCAAGATATTTTGTTTATATTTAGTACCCATCAATGTACCCTTTATATTCTCTTTATAATCCTAATTTAGATAATAATCTCAATTTTCCCATGTTACGTGGCAATTTATTTTCAAGTCCTATGTAGTTGTAAATCCGCCCTAGAAAAATCTATTCACTAAAATATTATTGAAGCTCGTCTAATTGGGGACTGTGGAGCCATCGGCATGAATCCTATATTTTGCAAACTTGCTTAAGTCCGTCCTTTCTAATGATTTAGAAAACAGATTTGAACTGATAATGTTGTAATCGTTCGCGACTGAAGAAGAATCCACATAAGCCAAGTGATTCATCGTTACCACAAAAATCAGAGTTGAAAAATATTTACCATGAAGAACATCTCCATAATATCTTCAAACCATTGATAATTTCATTAGCTTAGGTCATGTTCTAAAAACTCCGCATTCTAAAGGTTAATAAATGTGAGGCATAAACCAAGAATGAGATAAGATATCTATTACCAATCTAGGAGGAGGTGGATAGCCATGGAATATATTCATCCTGTTCCCATACATTGTTGCGAACAATATAAGGAAGGTACAGTAAAACCGATGGGTTTTACTTTGTAATTACATCTTGTCTTTGGTATTATTTTGAAGAATTCCATTTATCTGGTTTAAAACATATTCCAGTCATTCGTGATAAAACCCTGAAACCCAAAGGAAAATTGTTACAACCAACGCAAGTCCGCCACGCTACCTCCTGCATTGACGCCTCCCAACCACCAACTCACTCTAATAACGTAATACTTCAAATAATAGCTGCCCGCCAGCTTTTTATCAATCGACATTAGACGCTTCGATTCGGGAGTACGACGTTCGCAACGTGAGTGATACAACATGAGTTCATCCCCGCTACCCACACCTGGCACCTCCCAGAACATCAGAACGGTTCGTTTAAAGAGCAATGGGGTCATTTTACCCCGCCTCCCGTAACGTCTACCGAATGCGGAAGCCGTAAACATACACGCTGCGAAGATAACATCATGACCGTCTCTGGTGGTGGGTACACATCAACATCTGCATAAACAAAGATCAGCACAATACATGGAAGTCTCTTACCCAAGGCTCGCACTCCGGTGGGAAGTTCGAATTCACAAGTTTAAAGGTCCCTGAACGCGTACGAACGCCATAACCTGCCATTTTAGTAGCCAGTCATCGCGTACCACATATTTTGGATTTTGAAAATTTGCCACTATGCTTAGTGGTAGGTTTCCTTTAGTGTATTGAAGTGAGATTAATTCGGCCAAATTTTTGGAGAAGATTTTCCTCTCTACCTGGCTATCTACCAACCTATATGGACCCGGCATGAGTTTTTTCGCTTCATCAATAATTCCTGTTCATGCCCAAATAGATGCACTGTTGTTATTTTATTTACCAATTTTGCTATAATTGGGAGGCAGAGAGCAGGCTTCGACTTTGGATTTACCTATGCCTTTAAATGCCTATAGAACATGATAAAGCCATACCATTTGATTTCACCATGGATAACCCACATTTGAGAATGCATGTGGCTAAATGGGCCACAGATGGATATAGCCCTACAAAAGGTCATTACACAACTCATGACAACAATACTACGGTAAGATCTGCACATCGACGTACCAAACAAATGTTTTGACGATGACGCTATACGTATCGCACAAAAATTTTGCTGGACAAATTATTGTTTCCAAAAAGCCAGCCATAAGATGACGCCAAAATAGGGATAATCGAAGTATTAATTTATGAGTAATTACCAAAACAAATACAATGGATTAATGGGTAAGAGCATGGTTTAGGTTAGTCCACCAACCTTCCGCGTACACTTTGCAGTAGGTTAGGTGGCACTCACCGTAGCTTCCGCTTCTGCATAGCCAAAAGGCTACGTTTACCGGCGATTTCACTCGATGGGGATCACCCCCTCCAGATCTGGCACGCACTCAAGCAGACTACAGTAATAACGCCTATTCGACTTGAACTCACCGTGAAGGTCATATCCACCACCCTATAGTACCGGAAACGGCGTTCTGCTCACACGCGCAGCGCTGGTGCTATTGTCCAGTCACAATGCGATCCTGCAGGCCCCAACAACTGCAGGGACTGCCCAAGAGCCCAACAACCCTCTCCCACAGCCCCGGGCCCCTTCACCCAACAACCAGTGGTTCCTTTGTGCACAGTCAAATCTAGTAAATGCACTAAGAGGGACTATCTAGGAGCATCATCCACCAAGCTTCAGGTCTCTACCCCTCCCTAGTGTACTGGCCAGTGAGTTCATTGCACTCATCCGGCCCATCACATCATCATAGAACTAAAGAATAAGAACTAATCTATATCATACATAGAGCTAGGTTCACTAGAGTCAATCTCGGGATCCTGCCATACCAAAGGACTTTAATAGGCTAAACCCACCGTCTGGCACGGAGTAAGGTTTATTAATCGAATTGTCACCATCTCATTCACTCCTCTCTCTAATCCAAAGTGTGTCTAAGTGTCTCCTGTCAGCTTCAAAATGCTGGTTTGAGGATGATTCTCAAGTCAGCGCATCTACGACCGTGGAGTTGAATCACCTGACTGCTGACCTAAGGTTTGTGGCTTAAAAGGAAAGTTAGGGTTTGTGCCTTAAGTGCGGCTAATCATCGCTAGGTTTAGGGTTTCCATATTCTTGGTCTACCTTTGAATGGGTTAAAATTCAAAGCCAGATTGCTACATCTATTGCAAGTTGCCCCCAGGGCTTACCTTTGGTTGGCACACGTCTGGTTGTATTTTATTGGACGGACGGTAACGCTGCGATTCGCAAAGATATCGTTTCAGACCGATATCGTGATCGGGAACGCCACATTCTCCACCTGAAATGATGTCGCCTGCAGCATCGTAAATTTCACCTTGGAATTCAACCCTAATCAACCCCATGCATCGACATACTACTATAATAACAACATATTACAAGACAATTCAAGGCAATATTTTAAACGGCCATTACTAATACATTGTCAAATAACTTGTCAAATCAGAACTTCTATTGTCGCAATTTATTAAATTCGCTTATCACAAACATTTGCATAACAATGCAACCAAACGAAGAACAA